>CM037093.1:10655578-11353481 GCA_020916435.1 Oxytropis ochrocephala | reverse complement strand
CCATCCCCATAACATCATCATTTCTCAGTCATGTTAGTTAGAGAGAAAATGAGCTTGATCCTTTGTCATACAAAATGGTTCTCACAGCCAACAGAGACCATTAGATCTAAAGACAGAAAAATTTCTCTCTCTAGATCCAACAATCATCGCATGCACGCAAGACCATTCTCGCCACAACAGAGGATCCCAATTCATTTCTCTCCTCTCACCCTTATATTTCTTAAATTTTGGGACGAAGAGGAATAAGAGAATGAGACGATCCAAAGTCGAATCCACTGTTGTTGACTTCACCTCAGTGTTAAGTCAGTTGTCACGAGATGATTATTAAAATATAAACATCATAAAATCAATTCAACACATATAGATAGGCAAAACCATGACATCGAATCTAAAAACCAGATAAGTATTCAGCAAGCATATTTGTAGTAATACAAAAGCCGGTTCCGATAAAAATCTAATGCTACTAGCAATCGAGGGGGAAAAAGATCACAGAATAGTTTTATCCACGAGACACAACACAAGAAAAGAAGCTCGATAAGAACCACAAGGTTACAAAGGAGATATGTAGCAGGGACTTCTTAACTATATCCCATTTGCTGCTGTTGTTGCTGCTGCGGTGGTTGGTAACTCGTGATAACCAGGATAACTGCCATACATGTTGGGATCCTGTCCAGCAGCAGCAGGAGCAGGAGGGTATCCATAATTTTCATAACCCTGACCGTATCCATAATATCCACCGGCAGCACCAGCACTAGCACCACCACTCCACTGGTTTGCATCTTGCTGAGTCTGAGAACAAAACATATAGTCATTGAGATGGATCGGAAAATACTTAGATGCCACGTCAGCCCAAAAATACCATGCTTGGTAAATTAAATTACCTGTTTGTTTGAAGGACTACGACCCCATGAAAGACGAACATTTTGTCCGCCCAACAGAGTTCCATTTAAAACCCGTAGTGCCTCTTCTGCACAGCTCCTGATGCACAAAAATGAAATGCAGCTTAGACTAAAAAAATTTCACACGAGTTATATATCAAATATACAAGTTATATTACCTGTCAGCAAATTGGACAAACCCGCATCGCTTGCCAGCTGGAATTTTGACATGAACTAATTCTCCGTACTGACTGAAAACTTGCCTTAGATGATCATCATTGACATTGGGATCCAAATTGCCAACAAAAATCTGCAATAAAGAAACCAGGTCACAAACAAGTAGGAAATAAAGCAGCTTCAATATTGCAAAGAAATACGCACAGTTGTATTATTTGGATCATTCTCGTTCTGGGATCCTTGGGGATTCTGATATGAAGCTGCATTCCAAAATGAGAGTCAAGTAAAATGATGAATTATTAAAACACAAGGAAGCAATTCATGGAAATTGAAAGAAAAACAGGAACAAAGCCAAAAGAAGAGTATCAAATAATTGTGCAGCAATTGAAGGTGAAGCTAGTTTTTAATGCGTAGAGAATAAATAGTTACAAACATGCTTAACAAGGAAATATGCAGATTGGATGGATATTAAGATAAAGAGCAAAAGTGAGAAGCAGCAAAATGGCCAATGCATGCTGTCCATATACACCAAATACTTTCGGACAAGACATTTTGCCAGTAGAAATGAAATCAGTAATAAATTAACCAAGCATTTAAATAACTCAAACTCAATGGAGATAGATGTAGATATAGTTGTTACAATTCAGCAAGCCATGGATGCACATCATGTACTGAATTACAAATGACTTCAGATACGAATAACTTGAATCCATGTAAATGTTTATGCTTTTTCTACAATTAAGCCAATTTATCAAATCAAATAATAACAATAATACTATTACAATTTTTCTTTTTCTTCATCGCTATTTTTCAGTGTTTCTAAAACAGTGCTCTTGAGATTTGATTTTTTATTCACAACTTGATCACCATTTAATAATAACTATGGTTATTTGTCATTTGTCATTATCCAATATATATCGAGTCTTTTTAGTTCATTCTTTATATTCTTTATATAGAAACCTATTAACTTAAACATAACTAATCTAAAGGAAAAAACATGACGTATTGAAGAAGAATAGAAAAGTGTGTAGTTTACGTGATGGAAATTTTAGATATAGTGTGGCAAAGATGATCTAAAATTTCCAGCATTTGAGAGAAAGTGTGGTTAACAAGAGTTAAAGCATCAGACTACTGAAGAGAATGAGCAACATCTAAAATATATTAACTTCAAACGGATGGCATTTTGCTCAGAAATAGGGAACGGCAGAAAGGGAAACTGAAATAAACAGAGAATGAAAGCAATAAACACTGACAACATTTTTCCCTAATGGACTGGAGAATGGAAACTGAAATTAAAAAGCATCTGATAAAGAACAGAAGTCTTTAAAAGTAAATAAGATCTGCTTTGGCACAAGAGGAAAGGTACAAAAGAAATTAAAAACTGTAGCCAGTAGATCTTATGACAAACTAATAAGAGTACATTAAAGGAACAAAAGACTAAGAAAGGTGGACTGGAAAATAAGTAAGCAGAGAAGATGCGAACTTAATATGAGTACAAACTAAACCAACAAGCGAGAAATGAAAAGAACAATTTGAAATTGTAGGCGGGAAAAAATGCCTCAAAAAGTAACGCGCAAACATAAACGCATAACTGACCTACACAAGGACATGCACTAAAATGGTAACCATTTCAGCTGAAATCAGTTCCAGGCTCGAGATGACAGAGCCTCTTGACACCCTGCTTTGAGACAACAGGAGTTCTATAAGAGTTTGTTATTATTATATACAAAAATTGATTTAGCCCAAATTTTTAAAGGTAAATTGCAGGAAGAAATGACTTTGGACAGCAAATCTTCGGGAGCGTAACTGAAATGAAGCATAACTTTAACAACATCATGTAGCATACACCACTAAAGAAATTTTGACACACAAGGCATTGAATTCAACAAACAAGAAGCACCTATATAACAAAAACATCTGAAGGGAGACAGCTCAATTATCCTTTATGCAACAAAAGGAACAACATAGATAACAACTAAGGAGTACAAGACATACCTTTCGGCTGGCTCTGAGTGGTGGCAGGGTTTTTATTAGAGGCAGGTCCAATCCTCATGGGTCTTGTGGAACAAAGAACACCCTGCATCTCCGTCATAGCCCTCATTTGCTCACTCTCATCAGCAAACCTCACAAAACCATAACCCTTACTCCGGCTAGTCAGCCTGTCGATCACGACTTTGGCGCCCTTAACCGAAAGTTATAACGAGTCCTGAAAGTATCTTGAAGAAGATAATCAGTAACATCCGCAGCTAAATCACCCACAAAAATGGTATAATCAGGACCATCCTCATTCCTAGAGGATCTCTCCCAGCACTGAATGTTGCCCAATTCAATCTAAAGCTCTGTCCACCATTTGGCATAATAGCACCGTTATATGTCTGAAGCACTCTCTCAGCCCCAGCACGAGAATTAAACTCAATAAAACCATATCCTTCGGATTGACTAGTTTGCTTATTCCTAATCACTTTCACAGAGGTCACCTACAAAACCAAAAATAAAAAACCTAACTTCACTAACAGAACAAAACAACTCTCGATCCTTCAAAGCTCAAATTAACAATCAATCGATCCAAATATAATTTGCAATTCAAATCACCACAAAAAACACTAATAATGCAAATATGAGAGAGAGAGGTTATACCTCGCCGGTATGAGCGAAGCAGGTGTAGAGGTAGTTCTCGTCCATCCAATATTGCAAATCGCCGATCCAAAGGGTACGTACCTCATCGGCGCTGGCAGGCTGCTGCGGTGGTTGAGCAGAAGGGTTCCACATCTGAGGCGGCGCCTGAGGCTGCGGCGGCATCATGACGTAAGGAGGCTGCTGCTGCGGTGGTGGTTGCTGGTACTGCTGTGGTGGCTGTTGACCCAAGTTGGGAGGAGCCATACCAGGTCCAGGCTGCATCATCTCTCCCGCCGAATCTAATCTAAGATTTCTAGAGAGAGAAAGGGGGCGGAGGGAAACTGCAAAGAGAGAGAAAGAAGAAGTGTCTCGTTTGATTTAAATACGATGAAACCCTAACCCTAAAAATGAAAAAGGAAAAAAGTTGCGCGGTGAGTGGTTAAACGATGATGATGGATAGATGATGTTTCAGAACATGGTCCGTGATGGATATACACTAGATATTTTTCATTACGATATTTTATTTTTATCGTTTTGTGATTACGTGGTGGAACTTGATTGGTTGGTAATGAAAACGACCGTGTTTTGTGGACGCGTGTAAGAGACTATTATTGCTTTGCGTGTACGAAGAACCAACGAAGATCAATTTATGACCGTTGATCAATTGAGATCATCTTTTCACCATTGATTATATCGGTGGCACTGATTACGTGATGGGAATTCCGAGCTCACAGATACCAAATGAAAACGCCCGTAGTTAGTTAACGGTGAATTGACTGAATTCCATTTCCAAAGTTTGTCTTTTTCTTTTTTGTCAAATTTTCAAAGTTTGTTTGTAAACGAAAGAATCGGAATTGGAAATGACATGAATCTCTCATCCTTTAATTTTCTTTATTTTGTGATTTTTTTTCATTGAAACATTTGATTTTTCTTGATTGTTTTTTTAGCTCTGGTTTTTGTTTGTTGCATGAAAACCATGCGTGAACTGAGATTGCCCACTTGTTAGTTTTTTTTTCAAGTGTTTGATCAATTTTGGTTTGAGTGAAGTGGTGGGTTTGGAAGTTAGGTAATTGGGAAGAGAATGTCTTGTAATGTGCTTGGCGCTTAACTCAACCCCACAAAATCGATTTGTAGGCGAGGATGACACCCACTTATAAACTCTTTTTCGTGCCATATCACATCCGATGGGACTCTTAACACACCTCACGCCTGCCCGGGACCTGACAATTTGAGCGTGGCCCGAGTGGCGGGGTACTTCAACGGATCTTGGATTGGCCTCGATACCATCTTATAATGTGGTTTAAGGCCTAACTCAACCCCACAAAACCGGCTTGTAAGGTGAGGGATGACACCCACTTATAAACTCTTTTTCAGACCATATCACATCCGATGTGGGATTCTTAATAAAATGGATTTTCATTTGAAGGGTTTGTTTGATAGATATCACGAACAATTTGGGTGTGAGGCTTGGTCCTGGACCTTGGACATGCTTGATGAAAGTGGAAGGCGTCTAAGAATATACATCCTAATGAGTCTCTCCTTTGTGGGACCTACATCAACTCCCTCCAAAATTCCCCCCTGCAAAACTAATTTTTTTTAAAAAAGATCATTCTGTAGCAAATGTTACAAAAACGCCTACGTGGCTAACAAAAATGTCTGACTTGTAATTTTATTTTTTTCTAATTTTATTTTGTGTTGAGTTGTAAAGCCACATATTAAATGAGTGCTCTAAACCAAATCCCTAAAATCCCAAATCTCTCTTCTTCTTCGACCCACATAACACAACCCAATCAATACCAATTTGAAACTTCAATACCAAAACCTTGCTCTTTTCCCATCAACGGAAGTTGGAGTACGTTCTTGTGTAGTTTCAATGTTGTTGTTTTTCTTGCGGAGAACGAACATTGGACTTGACCTTGACCTTATGCTTCTACTTCCTGCATATGGTGTGGCTGGCATGGAGACCTTTGGTTCACTTTGATTTATGATTTCTTTCTGGATTTGAGGAGAAGATGTGGTGAATCGGTGGACTAGAGTCCCAAAAAATCTTCAAATTGACACACCCAAAGAAGAAAGACTGATGGAACCATAAATGTTCAGATCCGTAGTCAACCATTCTCAGCGCCTTTGAATTTGTTGTTCAGATCTTAGTGTCTGAATTTGTTAATGGGTTCTGGAAATAAGGAAGAAGAAGGAAAGAGATGGTGTGAAAAAACCCAATTTGATTAGGTACCTGATCAATAATTTAAAATTAGTTAAAACAAAATTTAATGACATGACAAGCCAAATCAGCTTTAAATGAAATTAGAAATGAAAAAAAATTACACATCATAATTCCATTAGTCAACTCATTATTTTTGTAACATTTGACTAAGAGAATGACTTTTTTAAAAAAAAAATTGTTTTTTCAGGGACCTTTTTTAAAAAAAAATAAAATTGGAGGGACTAAAACCAAAACACTTAATATTTGCAGGGACCAAAAACATATTTAAGCCTAATTATATTTATAAAATATACATCAAGTGATTTAATGCAAAATATTGATACTATATCTTCAATGTTGCTTGTTGGTTAACTGTAAAAAATGGAATTTGAAAGAATGAGATAAAAATCTCAGCGAGTGTTCCCAACACACACACCCGACACCTAACAGGGAATCATGAAAAAGGCAATATTCACACTAGGGGTGGGAATAGAATTTGGCCGAAGTTGAGCTTTCTTGGCTTTGGCGCTTTTCCTACATTGAAAATATTAGCTGGCGCGACGCGTGGTGCTGTCAGAGGCCCATTTTCTGCGCAGCTCGCGCTTTCTGAAAGTCCGACAAGCGCTGAAAGCCTTTTAAAAAGCCTATTTTACTATTTTCTTAAGAAGACTCTCCAACATTTCAATGGTGTAAACCATTAAAATAGACTAACAACCTAATAGGTCAATGAGATTAAGTTTCAATTGAGATCTAACAGCCTTTTAGGAAAATATCTTTATATGACATCCTATTTAAATTTCATTTTATAATAATAACTTCAACTATGTCAAAAATTTATGTAGGTTAATATGTTTAAACTAAAAAAAAATGTTAGCAAAGTTATGACTTAACACAAAGTATCAAATTCAATACAAAATAATATTAGTAATTAAAAACAAAGGTTATATTGATTTAAATAAAGTGCTACTGATAGCCTAAAAGGCTTTTTCAATGGCCTGGCTATGGCCTATTTATTTAGCTAAATAGGCTTTTAAAAAGCCTCTCGCTTTATCTCGCTTTCAAAAGTCCGAGCAGCATTGGCGCTGTCAGAAAAATTTGGTAGTAGGCCCTCAGCAAAATCTGCCTATTCCCACCCCTAATTCACACCACATGCACAATCAATGAATATAACAACTTAGGCAGTTAGCGCACCCAACACGCACACTAAATTCCACTAACAAATCGACTCAATCCATATAAACATGAGACCAAATAAAACTCAATCACACATATCTAAATCAAAAGATGACTACCCAATCCTCATCAGGCTAAACAGGCTACAACCAACAACAACAACAAGAACAGCAACAACAACAAGACTGGAATACAATGCCCGAATGAGATACTTTGTCTGATACACCCTACTAACAACGACAGCGACAACAACATGGCCGAGATACCATGCTAGAACGGGATACCTTGCCCAATAACGCAATACTAACAACAATGACAAGCGCGGAACCAGTGTACCATGCTTGAACGGGATACCTTGCCCGATAATGCACTACTAACAACAATGACAAGCATGACCAGAATACCATGCCAGAACGGGATACCTTGCCTAATATTGCCCTACTAACAACAATGACAAGCGCATGACCAGGATACCATGCCTGAACGGGATACGCTGCCGATATCATTTTAATTTCAAGCTCACAGATACCAAATGAGAACGCCTGTAGTTAATTAACGGTCAATTCCATTTCCAAAGTTTGTCTTTTTTTTTGTCAAATTTTCAAAGTTTGTCTATAAACGAATGAATCGGAGTTGGGTCTGAGAGCTCAAATTGGTCACTGTTTTGCTGGATTGGTAATGACATGAATTTCTCATCCATTATTTTGTGATTTTTTTCATTGAAGCATTTGATTTTTAGCTCTAGTTTTGGTTTGTTGCATGAAAATTATGCTTTTACTTTGATTAGTAGATTAGTACCGTAGATTGCTACTTACTAGTGTATGCATTGTGAAATTTTTATGTTGAAGTGAAACGGAGTAATGAGATTTTATGATCCTGAACTGAGACTGGTCACTTGTTAATTTTTTTCAAATGCTTGTTCAATTTGGTTTGAGTGAAGTGGTGGGTTTGGAAGTTAGGTAATTGGGAAGAGAATGGATTTGCATTTGAAGGGTTTGTTTGATAGATATCAAGAACAATTTGGGTGTGGGCCTGGGTTTGGTCCTGGATCTGGGACATGCTTGATAAAAGTGGAAGGCATTGCTCTCAATTTCATTATATATATATATATATATATATATATATATATATATATATATATATATATATATACAAAGCTTCATGACTTTATATAGATCTGAACCGTGTGTCCAGGGAACTACTTCGGCGTCCGGATTGGCGTGGCAAGAAACAGCCATTTCCTCGTGTCCAGTTCATTGGAGGTGATAGAGGGGGTATTGGTTTCTACATGTTTAGATCAAAAAATGATACTAAGAAAATGACAGGGTCTAGCTAGAGAGACAATTTGTGTTCCAAATGTTGAGCTTCTTAGAGACACGTATGAAGTGGAGTCTTTGATGTTCCCTTGTCATTGGAAGCATCGGGAAGTGATAGATTTCTGGTTGTTGGTGTTGCTCGGTGCATGCCCACGAGCGATCTTCAATTTAGAAATCCAACTCTTGAAGAACTCAGGTTTGTCTATGCATTCATGAAGGCTATTATTATGCTCCAACTTTACTTCAAGTGGACAGGGGAAGTCGTCTGAAGTATTCAACGATGGCGCATTTTGAACCTTTTATAGAGACCGTTGATGTTCAGTGGCCTCCAGAAGTAACTAAGGGAGGTTATGACCTTGTTGTTGTTACTATCTCACACCCACCAGGTCAAACATATGATGAAAAAACAAGTAGTCGTGTGAGTGTTGGATCAACACCAACTAAATATGTAGAACCACCTAGGGAAGACACTTTCGGCACACAAATACGTACACGAGTAATGGCTTGAGACAGTGTGCAATGTGCGAGAAAGAAGTGAATCTTGTGAGAGGTATTTATCAGGTGGAAGCAGGGGCGGATCTTTGTATGGGCTGGGGAGGGCCACAGCCCGCCCAAGAATTTCATATGAAATTACCATAATACCCCTCTTTTTAAAAAAAAAATTTACCTAAATACATATACATTTATGTTTGCGCAACACAAACAACACTACCCGGTGGCATAGTGGTTAAGCCTCTATAAGTGCAGCTTTTGATCCCCTCTTCAACTCCTCATTCGGTATTTTTTTTTAAAAAAAACGCCTATCATCAACTAATCAATTAACTATTTCAACTAACTATTAAAAAAAGAATGGGCTCACAAAATTACCAATTTGCCCATTTAGTTTTTATCTTTGTTGAGGGAAAATTTGGAAAGTTATTATTATAATATCTCATTTTATTTCTGTGGGTCCCACTTTCTCACTTATCTTTTAAATATTTTTATCTCATATTTAAAACTCATTCTCTCTCTCTCTTCTTTCTCAATTTTCTCTCTATCTCTCCCACCTCTCTCTCTATCTCTCTTCACATTTTATTTTTTTTATTCTATCTACTTTCTATTTAATCAAAGTTCTAATCATCAACTATCTATTTACCAATGCGGAATGATAAGGGGGAGTTCTTGGCTGCCAAATTGCACTCATTTGTGCCAATGCTGGACGTTTACAAAGGCGAGGCTTTGGGTCTTCTCCTTGCTATTGATTGGGTGTGGGAATTTCATTACCAGAATGTTGTGGTTAAAATGGATGCCAAGGTGGTAGTTGATGACTTCAATAACGCCCCTACAATTGTTTTTGATTATGGTTGTATTCTTCATTATTGTAGGGAGGCTTTTACTTTTTTTGACATAAACTCTCATATGGAGTTCTCTAGGAGATCCGCAAACAAGGTGGCTCATTCCTTAGCAGGGATAGCCTTGTTCTCTGGCATTCTCAAACACTCTTTGATGTACCAGCATGTATTGTTGCTACTATTTTGAATGAAATGCATTAGATGTTTTGAGTCAAAAAAAAATAACAAACTATCTATTTACCAACTATTTATTTATCAACTATCAACTATCTATTTAACAGACTCAACCACTACAAAAATTACCAGACTACCCATGTTTAAAATATTGGACGAGAAAATATCTTTAATATTATAAATGGATATTTTATTTTTTTTTTAAATCTTTATTTATCTCCCTTTTGAGTTTTCACATGTAAACATTACATGTTGTTGACATAATTTTATTATTTTTGATTTCATACGGGGAAATGTAACATGTTGTTGATATAATCATTTTATGAGTCGCGACAAAAAAGTACTAGATATTGTCGGAAAAATTATTTTTTAATTTTAATTTTTGGTTTCAGCGGTTAAACATTATATGTTATTGCTATAATTTCATTTAATTTTTTATTGTAGAAGCGTTTGATTCAATAGGAAAAAGTTACATGTTGTTATCATGATTTTATTACTGAGAAAATCTATTTTTTAATGATCAAAAATGTCAAATGAATAAAATATTTTAAAGTTATAAAAACTTATTTGTTAATAACTTGAAAGATTTATTATAATTGAATTATGTCTAAGTCTATTTATATAAAGAATATGATATTACCCGTGCGTATGCACGAGTATACTTCAAGTACTTGAACTTAAAACCTACGCATGATTGTACCAAAAAAAACCTACGCATGATTGTACCAAAAAAAACCTACGCACGCAACATATCACAACTTAATTAATTACCACACAACTTAATTAATTACCAATAAACTAGACTTTTATATTAGTCTCTGTGTAAAAATTAAAATTGCTTTTAAGTCATTTAATTTTTTTTATAAATTATTATTAATTTATATTTATATTTATATTTATATTTATCTATTTTAATTGTATTTTTCTTATACTTCACCACTGTTTTTACACTGTGTAACCCTTCTCCCTCTTAACCTTTATTAAGAGTTAAACTCTATCTATGAATTGAATATAAATTTTATTCAAATGAATGATGAAGTTAAAACTTAGTACAATATGAAGAGGTGATCACTATATATAGTGCACCTTCTAGTGAAAGTAAATACAAAAATCCAACTAACTAACTAACTAAGAAAAGTACAATTGAAAACTAATTTAACTAACCCTCAAGTTGGAAGAGAGATAGATCTTCCAACTTGGAGATGAGATGCTAAAATAAAGCTTTCATGCATCTTGCACTATCGGTCAACCAAAAATTTAAATACACAAGCAACATGAATATGAAGTCCATTCAGCAACCATTGTAGACACTTTAAGAAACTTAGGAAATTGAAATCTCATTACAAGGCCAAACATTAGTGCTACTATGTTGATGGCAATTGAAAACTTGCAAGAAACCACATATCGACAAAAGAACATTGAACAGTCTTCAAAAAACCCCAGACAAAAACGTGGATACAAGAAATCAATCCAAGAATCCAACAAGAAAACAAGATGAAATACAGCCAAACGGTGAATTCCTTATCAAACATAGCAAACCTTGAATTCTATGGAAATGAGAAAGGCTAAGAATAGTAGGAGCAAATCCTAAAATGTGTCAAACATATCCAAAAGACCATTTCCATGGTGGTGCCGATGATGAAAAAAACACAACCAAATGTTGAACGGTGGAAGCCTCTCTTACCTACCTTCACCACATGTTGTCATTGCTCTTAACTCTAGATTAGAAAGCTATTCAACTTGGGGTGGAGCTCTTGATGTAATTAAATCAATGGGTGTGCTCAAGATTCTTCATTGATGAAACCGTTTCATGTGGAAATGCTAAGCAAGTTCTTCGTAAAGTCGGATTGCACATCACTCATCCATGACTCCAAATCCATATTTCCTTGTTTCTTAAAGATTTAATTTCTCTTCTCTTGTCAACACATTTTCTCTCTTTTTTTTTATTAATGTACTGTCATTTAGTTATAGTCTCATCCATTACTAATCTAAGACAATACATCTTGTTAAGTCTCCACATCAGCAATGCCAAGTAGGATCCCGCCAAAAATGCACCCTTCCCTCCAATTCTCCAGCCACTCACTTGCTACCATGTGTGCCACATATGCTCCATGTTGGATTTTGCACTCAAATATTTTCTTCCCATGTGATATCCTGCCACTCCCATGTGAACTTGTCAGCAGCTGAAAAGACAGGTACATAGAAAAACAACAAAACCATTTTCCTTCTTTCTTTCTCTCACGCTATCTCTCTCTCTCTCGTTTCTCTCTCACTCTCATCTCCCTCTATCGCTTCTCTCTTCTCTTCATTTCCTTTCTTTCTTCCTCTCTTGCCATCTCTCTTCCTTCTCTCTCAACCCACACCATCAACTCATCTTCAGTCTTTTACAATTTCTTCACCTCAAATAAAACAAAATCCCGAACTCATTCACAACTTTTCTTCTCTATCTTCTTCTTGATTTTCTTTCAACTCTCTCTGCATCTCTAACATAGCTCCCGAGATTAGGTCGAGAATCGAAGCAAGAGATGGCAACAAGCGAGAGGTGGAAGCCTCACGTCGAGAGATGGAAGTCGCCGCAATGAGAGATGGAAGCCTCAGTGAGAAAAGCGATTTTGATAGATCCAGAAGATTCACGCCCAAAATCAAGAATCAAACGGGCTCTATTTGATTTCGAGAGGGTTTCAATTAGATTCCAAAAGAAGGGTTTCGATTTGTAAATTCATCTTTCGATTTCGAGAAAGAAAGGGAGCGCGATATTCAAATTCCAAAATCGCCATGGATAGCGATGCGTGAAAAAAGAAGTTGTGAACGATGAATGATGAGTCTCATTACTCTAATATTGTTCTTTGGGATTGTTCTTTGAATATTATTATTGTTAAATGTTGAAATTCTTCTTTGAATATTGTTCTTTGGGTTCTATTATTGTTGAATCTGTTTCTTTGAACTTATTGTGAATTTGTTCCTCCAATATCTATCGTGAATCTATTCTCATTGTTGGGTTCTTTGAATATTGTTGCTTTGGGATTTTTGTTTTTAGCTTTTTAAATTTTGGATTTTTAAATTGTTTTGAGTATTAAATTTTTATTTCAAATAATGACGTGGCAACCATGGTACCGTGTTTTTGGTGAACACTGGTTACAACACACTCATGGGTCTTCTTCACAAGACCACAAAGGTAAAAAAAAAAAAAAAACCCTTCTCACTTCATTTGTTTTTTTCTTTATTGTTTTAGTCACGTAAAAACATGAAAAAAGGTTGTATTTTTGTGTTTGGTGTCAGAATTGGCTCTCAAAATATGTTGAACTCATTTTTTCATTTTATCTCAATTTGAGTCGCTTCTTTTTTCGCCCCCGGTGCCACCGAGGTAACCTAAGGGTTTGAAGTTGGAACTTTTATATGTTGAGGAATTATCTATGACTTTATGTTGATTGAATCATTCCTATCTTTCATATTTCAAAGTTGAATTAAAATTTGAACATAGAAACAGTAAAGGTTGTAGCTATGGTCCTCCTTATGAGTGGCAAGTGTACAAGTAGGTCTATTAGGGTTGTACATGTTGTTTGCTATAATAGTTCTTTGATATATTTGTTAATGGGTTTTTATGTAGTTGTGAATGATGTATCTGCGATGCGTTGGCCTCATAGATTATCAAGCGACCATCCATCTCTCGAACAATAAAGTTGTATGTCATTAACAATGTTTTAGAGGTGAGCATAAATTAATTTGTTATTTTGGATTATGAGGAATTAATAGCTCTCCACATTGCCAAATTCAATCACAGTATTTATTTATTTATTTTGAAATTTTGTCTCTTATTTTGTGTTTATATGAGCTAGATGAAAGAATAGGGTTTAGCACTTTATATGTAAATCATGAAATTCTGGCATTTGATGAGGTAAAAATTTGCTGTATTTGAAGATTATTAGTATCAATGTGTATTGCAAATTTTTGATTTGTCATCATGCCCATTCTAATGCAAATATCCTCATCGCTTTTGATAATATAAAGTAGTAAATCAAACTTGAATAAGTGGCAATTGGAAGGAAGCCCAACACTTTAGATATGGTAAAAGGGCATACAAAAGAAAGTCAATTGTATTGCCTTAGGTGAGATTTGGGCAACCCAAAAGAAAACGTAACAATAGGAAAAGAATTGATGGTGGATCTAGATGATTTTATGAAATTTTTTTTTCCTTCTGAAACACGCATATGGGTATTGCCTTTTGGATTTTAAGTACTTCAATTCACAAGTACTGAAATTGTAATCAAAGCAGCTAGAGCTTTTACTTTTGGTTGCCTACTTGTGTAAGTGTCAATAATCATAATATCTATGATAAACTTATACCGTATGTTTGTCAAATTCTCGCAGATATTTGATAAATTGTGTCAAAGTTTTAATGGGGATGTGTTGCAAACATTATTTCACTTTCTTTGAAGGACTTGCAAGTTGCCCTCGAGATAGTATGACATTCTTGCTCTGGAGATTTGTTTGTGACCAAGCTTTAGCTGTGGCAGCTTCAAATATCCTTTCTCTTTCGGATGATTTTTTCCCCAGTTGTTTGATAATTGTTTTCTTCTGTGACGTTAAAAGAAAAACTGCAGGATTGGTGATTTGGTTCCTTAACCACTCTTACTTATTCATTCTTTTATCGTATTAGCTCGTGCAATCACTTTATCAACATGTATAGTTGCTCACAACAACGCATTGTTAGCTTTCTTTTGGTGTCTAATAATTTTGGCGAGATTAAGAGCAATGTGTTTAAACGATACAAAGAAAGATAATGTTCACGCTTAAGTTTACTTTGGTAAGTTATCTTTTCTACTACAGCTTTGCTTTCTTTGATCTCACTTATTTGTATATTCTTTTTTCACTTCTACATGCAACATTGGAAAACACCATGTAATTTGTTTTGGCCCCATTGACACTTGACAAGACACTATTTTGCCATGTAGATAAGCCAATATTAGAAAATAAGCAATTCTCGCAAAAATAAATGGCGTGATTTTATGTAAAAATGAAGTGATTCTATGAATGTTACACCTCTATAATACATATATTTATCAAGAGTTTTATTAGTATTTTTAGCATATTCTTACATGCTTTTTGTGATGAGTTATATAAATAAATAGATACAAAAAACTTTGGTCCAAATTTACCTTTGCATTGGGCTAGAATCTATTTATTCTCTCAGCTTCAACTTCCGGTCCAAATGATGCTATTATACACTATAAATAATATCTACTTACATGAGCTATATAAATGAGATAGATGTAAGCTTTGGTTCTGATTGAGGCTTTCCGTTATAGAGTTTTTGATTTAGATTTGCTTTAAAAGTCAATTTATTGTGTGAATTTTCTGCCTCCTATGTGTTACTCTCAATTTGTGTTTTATTTTGTTGGCTTTGGTTGAAGGGGAAAATATTTCAACTCCGCTTGAATGAACTAAATCAACAATCAGTGTGAATTAACTTTTTCAAAGAGTGTTCTTTTTGGAATGGTAATATCTAATTTATCGGAATACAAGGAGATGATTTCAATTTTTGTTCTTCAAGATTATTAGATTTGTGGCCTTTTAAAATCTTTGGAATTTACAAAATCCGATTTAGATTATACCAGCTTAGCCCAAAAAATGAGAAAGAAGAAAATAGTGATTATCCATTTTTGTTGTGCAGATTTGTTGCTATTCCTTCTTCTTCTTTTTAATTAGAATTTGTACTTTCATATATTTGTATTTTTTATGTTAAATTTAATTTAATATTATTTTTTGTTCAATTTTAGGCGTACATTCTTCGATTGATGTTCTTCCTCAGGTAAAAGTTGCATCTTTGCAAAAATCTACGTGTTCTTTGTGAGTCGGTGTTTTAGGTAGAGTTTAAAAGAATTGTGCATTCTTTTTGTGATAATTCAAAAGGAAGTGTGATGCCGCCTATGTGGTGCTTGCTCGTCAGTAGAACTTCAAGTTCCTTGGTGATGTTTTTACTTGAAAATCGAGGTAAGGCTCACTGCAACCGTGGATGGCCACCAAATGGAATATAGTCGCCTCTTATGAACTCTCAAGTCTCAACAGGATGGAATGCAAAAGATAAGGTGCAATATTTCAAGTGTAGAGCCAAGGGTGAGTACTAGGGCATTTGATGTTGTTGTGGGCGTGAAGATGGCCCACAAGGTGAGAATGAAGATTGTGAAAGTCATGCGGATGTTGAAGTAGGCAACATCTCGACTTGCTATATGTAGTTCATCCACAACATATGATCAATTAGAATTTTTTTTTGTAACAAGCCTTATGTTTCTTGCCTATGTAATGCTTCATGACTATGATTTTGGTGTAAATTGATACTGTCATGTAGCTTATCCCGACAACATAGAATTAATAGGTAGAACAATGCTCCTGTCACAAATTTGTGCTATCTAGGTGTAACAATGTTCCTATCAAGGAACTATGTTTGAACAGGTGATTAATTTCATACTTTGGACAATCATAAGACAAACAGGACTTAATGATACCCAATGGAGTGTTCTTAGTCAAATGGAATTGTTGACAACAATTTCTAGATGGGGGCTTTCAACAATATAATATGTTTTGGTAAAAAAAAAAAATATATAAGATGTAGTTGTTGGTACTTGGTTCACTTCATATCGATACCGTGGCAATTATCATGTGATTATGTGTAATACTATTTATACTTGCCAAGTATTTTTATGTAATCAATTTGAATGATCAAATCATTGTTCCATCCGATGCACCCGATGTTATTGATAGTAAAGGATCCTGGAAGTCGATTATGATTATGATTATGATTATGATTTTGATTAGATTATATGTAAAATTTTTCCCCACTATTAAGACTCTTTAAATTTCTAAATCTACTTACTATTATGTATAGATTGTGAATTTGAATGTTTTTCTTATCTATGAATTATGATTTTTAACGTTTTTATTTAAATTTCACTATTAATTTTGTTTTTTCCGCTTACTTTATTTATTTTAATTGTGGCAAATTTATTAGGAAGCATTAGGTTGTTTTCTCCTATTTAGTTATTAAGGCTTATTTTGATGTTTCTGAATTACTCTCTAAACAATGTTTGTGGATTATACTTTCTAAACAATTTTTCTGGATTAGTTCCTTTTACCTAATTGTTTAATCTATTACTATGTGAATTACTTCATTTTGGTTGCTTAAGTTGTTTTGCTTCAGATATGCACATGTTTTGTGTGTTAAACCATTACTCTACAAATATATAATCATATTTTGTTGTACAATCTGACTTAGGGGCTCACCTCTCTCTTACTAATATTGTTGATATTGTAAGGACTTAATGTGTAATCTTTATCTTGGTCTCAAAACAATTATTGTCATCTTTGCTCTTTCTCTTGATTTTGTAAACTCTACACAAACATTGACACTTAAGCTTTGTCTTTAATATATCTTAAAGCATTGCTTCCACCTTCTATTGAACCTCTTTAATATAACTTAAAGCGTTGTCCCACCTTCCATAGTAAATCGAAGATTGGCCTGGCCCATCTGGACGGCCACCGCACTAGTTTAAGAATATACATCTTGTAGAGTCTCTCTTTGTGGGACCTACAAGATTTTCCTCCAAAATCCCCTCTCTCCTCCATTTTCCTCCAAACCTCTACCCTCTACCCCACCCCTTTTACTCTCTACCCCCCTCTTTTTCCCCCTTTTTTCCACTTCATATTTTTATGCCTCTCTCTCTCTCTCTCTCTCTCTCTCTCTCTCCTTTCATGTTTATATTTTAGTGGTAATTTACGATTAATTTCGTAACAAGTTATATAAAGTGTAATGCTATACAGTGTACATTTTGGGTACTTTAGTGTCTAAATAAATTTAATTGTTTAAATATGCGAAGTTTATTCCTTAATAACGAATTTTATTTTAAAAAAGTTAATTTTGTAACAAAATATAAAATTAATTTTGTGCCAAAATATGTAAAGTGTGACGCTAAGTAGTGTTTTTTGGGTTGAGTTAGGATTCAGAAATAAATTTAGATTGTACAAATATACAGAGTTTGTTTCTAAGTACTTGGTTTGGTCGGACCAAAAAATAATTTACTGTCAAAAAACATAAAGTACGAAATTAGGTAGTGTTCAGGTTTGGCGTTCGGAAATATTGTCTAATATGGGCTAACCATTTACTCTAACTTTAACACAAATTATTTTTTGTTCGACAATTTGTTGTTCATTGTCCTACTACGAAACACTTTCATCTTTGCAAATATATGTTCATATTTTTTTGTACAGTCTGACTTAAACAACATCTCAATAATTTCTATCTACGTTCTAAAATTTTCCATAAAATAACAAAACTATTACAATCTTTATAGTCTATAACTATTTTTACATGTATGCCATTTGAAAATTTAACTTTAGTTTTATAATAATCATGCCACATAAGTTAAGTTTTGTCTTTAATATAACCTAAATTATTATCTCCTCTCTCCATAACCTGAAGCATTGCCCCCGTCCATCGGACGGCTCACCGCTAGTAGTAGTTACACAAAGTAATGAGGCGAGACTGATATTTTCCGCAAAATTGCGGTGAATCACGTGATGCCTTTATTTATATTTTCATATCTTATTAAATTGCTCGTATTTCCATTGTGGATAACAAAGGTGAGGCCTTGATATTTCCAATGAGTGTCCCTCATAATTTCCATTGCAATTTGCAAGTTTACTGTATAATAATAAAGGGATAATAACCGACAAAGAATTGTTAAGGATTTTGCTAGTATATCTCATCTGTCTTCAAATCCACTGTTAAATTGAAAACTTTTTTAATTACTAAGTTACTGATATATTACTACTACTAGGAGATTTATGCACGTTATCACTGTAAACAATTTATTTGTTCATAAGCTTGTTCTTATCAGATTATGTTGTCCCAACACCCCAACTTGCCCACTTGCCTTTAAAAGGCCAACAAACAACTTAACCTACTAACCTTTTCCACCAAACAAGACCCTACAAACCAACCCAACAAAAGGGAAATTCCTTCACTTCACA
The DNA here is from genome assembly GCA_020916435.1 of Oxytropis ochrocephala. Taxonomy (NCBI): domain Eukaryota; kingdom Viridiplantae; phylum Streptophyta; class Magnoliopsida; order Fabales; family Fabaceae; genus Oxytropis; species Oxytropis ochrocephala. Next base: position 11,334,589 of record CM037093.1, on the reverse strand, counting down.
TAGCCAAATAATGGAGTTCCCAGCAGCTCAATCTTTCCCCTGGCAATACCTTCTCTTTCCCTATAATTTCACCACACAAAACTATGTTCATTGGACAGAAACCCCTGAATCTCATATCTTTTCAGCTGACATCCCAGGTAAGCCATATATATACTACTACTACTTGTTTTGATTTTCTTCTATTTAATAGAAGAATCTTAGAAGAAGTGTAATTAATTGTTATGGCAGGTGTTAGGAAAGAAGAGGTGAAGGTGGAGGTTGAAGACTCAAAGTACCTTATAATTAGAACTGAAGCAGTGGATGAACCTGCAAGAAAGTTTGAGAGGAAGTTTCGGCTTCCTGGGAGAGTTGACATTGATAGCATATCTGCTGGGTATGAAGATGGAGTGCTAACTGTTACAGTTCCAAGATTAGTTAGGAGAGGTAGTTTCCAAATTCACCCCGCTGATTTGCCTCAGAGATTAAACGTTCTTGCTAAAGCTGCTTGATAATATTCAATGTCGATCGGTCATCTTTAATTAGAAGCTGCCAATGGCTAAAACAACTTTAATTTGCATTGCTGGCCAATTAATTATAGATATATATATGTTCAATTCCTAGGTGCTATTTTATATTTGGCCAGTGTACTACTAATGTCTATCCACACAAGACACGACCAATTTAAACATAAAATGCATTGTAATTGTAGTAAGAAGATGTTCAATTCCTTATATTCAGTTTGTCATGCTCCCCCACACACAAAAACCAATTATCTTTCTTCAAATTATGCAATGACATAATTACTCAATGCCATGGGCCGTCCTTGGCTCACAGGGCTTTGTGGGCTTTAGGGCCTAGGTGGGCCTTTCGATAAAAGCCCCATGGCCACATGGCCCATGGGGTGGGCTGGCCCACGTGTGCCAAATTGACGGCTCTAACGCCAGGTGCCACGTCATTTGATGAGGTCCACGTCACTTTTTTTTTTGACACGCATCCACATCGGCTAAAAAAATGAAAAATCTCATTTGAACTAAATGTCTGAGTTTTTAATAATATGGAGATTAAATGTCTGAATTTTAAAATGTGACGACCAAATGTTTGAATTTGTGAAAATAAGATGGTCAAAACTATAATTTAGCTATTATTTTTAGATGCAAAATTAAAAATTTAGTGTCTTGCATAACCCAAACTGAAGAATTTGTCCTCAATTAAGTTACTATTTTGTTGCAACCGTAAATGGTGTCTTATTTGTTGCAACATCTAGAACTTTCCATTTCCTGACAATTCTGACCAGTATAGTAGAATTTTTGTGAGACACATTAAGGGTATGTTTGGGAGGAGGTTTTTGGAGGGGAAGGGAGGGGAGAACATATTTTTCAATTCTAAATTGAGGAAGCTATAAAACATCTCTAAACATAAATGAAATGTGATTAAAAATATGATATTACTATCTATCAAGTTATTCTTTTAGTTTTTTTAAATCTCAATTATATATTAAAATATTGACTAATCTTTTTCAAGTCTTCACGCCCCCTCCTCCCAAACATACCCTAAGAGTGTTGATCATCAATCTTACGAGTAGGCTTCAGATCTGTGAGTATGAAAATGTTGCACATGTTAGGGTTAAGACTACCTTCTTTTTTTTTTTTTTTGAGAAAAAGGGGTTTAGAACCCCACCAAAACCAGCAAAAGACTACAAAGTCAAAAAGTCCCCATTATCCTCTAGCAAAAGCAAGTGGATAAACTGAGGGGCAAAATCGTAAAATATAAAATTACAATCTAAATTAAAACTATTTTTTGTTAAATAGTCAGCACTCTATTATTGTCTCTAGGAATCTTTGAATAACTAATGTCACCTACTCTCATACCAATGCGCCTGGTGTCGTCAATGATATGAGAGAGAGATAGAGAGAGAGAGAGAGAGAGAGAGAGAGAAGGGTGAGTCGAAGTAACATCTTCCAACAACTCAATTAACCGAAAAGAGTCACTTTCCAACCTTATCTTCTTGAAATTCTTATCCCACACCAAACGGAGACCATGGAAAATAGCCTAGGCTTCAGCTTCAATTATTGGTCAACCATCAAGCTCCATGAAGAAGGCAAACAGAAATTCCCTATTATCGTCTTGCGCGACACCACCACAACCAGCAATAGAGCAACAGTTCCTCAACGAGCCATCAACGTTCATCTTCACGTAGCCAAGAGGTGGCGGAATCCAAGTGTCAGCACCCTTCTCGTTTATGTTGTGATACTGCTACTGTAAAAAATAATAAGATTTGGGGCTCGTTTGGATCGTCTTATTTGGACTTAGCTATCGACACACGTAAGATTGTGAGATCGATCATGCTTTAGAGAGCATGGAAACAAATTTTTGACATGTCCATAAGTTGTTTTGAGGTAATTTCCATAAGCTCTCTGGTATGGTTTATGAAAACAACTTATGACTTATAGAAAAACAATTTAACATTATTAATTCATTTATTTTATAAATAGCTTATAGACAAGCTCTTATACCATAAACGCTTAATTAAACACTGTGTTTTTATTTTTTTTGTGCATTTAGAACGGTTCGATATTTTACCACCGAACCCGTTCGGTTGCAAACTATCGAGTATTGTAAATTGTGATGCACACCCCAAATTTCTTTTGAATTGGTTCAATGGTTTACTATCAAACTAGTTCCATTTTTTACGGTCGAATCACTGTTAATGTTGACACAAATATCATTTTTTTTTTAAATTGTACATACTTGCAAAAATGAATTGTAGTATTGGTACTTTTAAAAAGTCGTAGAAAACAATGATTTCACAGAACTTGATCTTTCAATATCTGGGAAATGTATCATGCTACATTGTATACAATTGTTCAATGCCGAGAAAGAGATTATGGTTGAATTCTTAAACCAGCCTTATGCAGGAACAGGAATGGAGCTTGAAGAGCTTCGCAAACTAGCAGCATATTTTCGCGCCCACAGATCATAATGAATAATTTCCTCAAGGGAAGGTGAGGACAACAATTCATCTTGATGTTTCTGACATGTTAGCTCCACAACCTTGAAAATATCCAAATAGCTAATCCTGGAAAAAGCAAAATTTCCAATTAATTAACGGAAATGCTATTCAGACAATGGAATTGGGACAATGAGGGACAAATACCATTGTATACGGTGGGTCCCACATGTGAAAAATAAAACAGAAAATGAAATAAATCAATAAAATAAATATTGTTTGAATTAAAACAAAAAAGAGCCCAGATCACTTTCCCTTTCCACCTTTCTCCCTTTTACTAATATACACCCTACGTTTGTCTTCACTGCTTACTAATATACCCCCACTTTATATTTTTTTGGTAAGCATATCCTCACTCTATATTTTGTACCCCACCATTTACCAATATACCCTCATTTTGTACTCACTGCTTTCTGCCAATATACCTCCACTCTATATTTTTGGACCGACATACCCTCGACAAATTTTTATTTGTCCAACACTCTTTTTTCCACTTTTGGTGGGAAAATTTTATTCCCACCATTTACCAATATACTCTCTCATTTTGTACCCCACTCCAATATCTTTTTACTTATATTTTTGGACCGACATACCCTCGATAATTTTTTTTTTTTTTGTCCAACACTCATTTTTTTTATCAACTTTTCTTTGGGAAAATTTTATTCCCACCATTTACCAATATACCCTCATTTGTACTGCATTTGTTTACCAATATACCCCACTCTATATTTTTGACCGACATAAGTACAGGGTCATGGTTTCTTGAAATGACATGAAAAGTAACAATTCGAAATTGTTGACCAGGTTAACAACTGAAATACCCAAGTTTTTGAAACAAATGACCATCTTATCATTATCATAATTTTCTTGTGAAGTATGAATTCTACTTAAATCACCACCTGACCAACACAGATACCCAAGTTTTTCATGCAAATGACCAACATATTATTTGAAAAACTTTAGTATAATTCGATAAACGTGCCTGTGAAGAAGAACTAAAATTATTGCTTATGTCATTGCCAAATTCCAAATTGGTTGGTTGTGCAACTGTTGGACATTGGGAAGTCCATCGGTTGTCTGTGAAATTTGGCGTCGACGCCATGGAAGGAGAACGGAGCAAGATCGAAGAGTGTTTAGAGGAGCGGAAGCGAGAACGAGGCTCTCAGGAAGAAAAACGAATGATACCATGAAAGATTTGTAAAGTGATGAAAACTGAATTCATTGCATTCTTTTGGATCATTACACAGCTTATATACATTGATACAATTCTCAGATTTTGTTTCATCACAACAACTAATCCCTAACCGTTTACTAACAATATAACTTTCAGTTAAAACTCTAATGGAACACGTGGGTTATTGACCAAGTCATTGCTTACATGGCTTGCTGACTTGGCAAGGTCACTACTCTTATTCCCTAATACTAGATAAAAGTCTCACACCCTAGTGCTAAAGTTCCTAGCATGACCCCAATTCGAATTGGTAATGATAGGATGGTCATTTATTCTTAAATCTTGGGTATCTGTGTTGGTCATGTGGTGAAATGTTTTGAATTTTTACTTTACATCCCACTTCGACAGACTATTACCTTTTAATTATACATATGGGTCCTATACCCCTGATTTAGTAACCTCATTTAGTATATTGGTCAAATTCACAAGGAAATAATGAAAATAATAGGTTGGTCATTTTCTTCAAAATATTGGGTTTCCGTGTTGGTGAGGTGGTGAAATGTTTTCAATTGTTACTTTACATGGAAGTTCAACAAACCATGACCTTGTGATTATAGATATCCTTCCCAAACAAGTGATTTAGTACCCTCATTTATTCTATGGGTCAAATTCACAAGGAAATTATGAAAATCATGTCTTGGTCAGTTTCTATAAAAACTTGGGTATATGTGTTTGTTAGTTGGTGAAATGTTTACAACTGTTACTTGAGATGCCATTTCAAAAGGACCATGACTTTGTACTTATAGGTGTGGGTCCCAAACCACTGGTTTAGTACCCTCATTTAGTCAGTTGGTCAAATTCACAAGGATTTGATGAAAATGAAAGGTTGGTGATTTGCTTGAATTATTTGGGTATCTGTGATAGGCAGATGGTGAAATATTTTGAATTGATATTTTACATGCCATTTCAACAAACCATGACCTTGTACTTATAGATATGGGTCCCAAACCACTGATTTAGTATGCTCATTTATTCTATTGGTCATATTCACAAGAAAATTATGATAATGATAAGATGGTCATTTGTTTCAAAAACTTGGGTATTTCAGTTGTTAACCTGGTCAACAATTTCGAATTGTTACTTTTCATGCCATTTCAAGAAACCATGACCCTGTACTTATGTCGGTCCAAAAATATAGAGTGGGGTATATTGGTAAACAGTGGGGTACAAATGAGGGGTATATTGGTAAATGGTGGGAATAAAATTTTCCCACCAAAAGTTGATAAAAAAAATGAGTGTTGGACAAAAAAAAATTGTCAGGGGTATGTCGGTCCAAAAATATAAAGTCGGGGTATATTGGAGTGGGGTACAAAATGTGAGGTATATTGGTAAATGGTGGGAATAAAATTTTCCCACCAAAAGTGGATAAAAAAAAAGAGTGTTGGACAAATAAAAAATTTGTCAGGGGTATGTCGGTCCAAAAATATAGAGTGGGGGTATATTGGTAAACAGTGAGGTACAAAATGAGGGGTATATTGGTAAATGGTGGGGTACAAAATATAGAGTGAGGATATGTCGGTCCAAAAATATAAAGTGGGGGTATATTGATAAACAGTGGGGTACAAAATGAGGAGTATATCGGTAAAGGGGAGAAAGGTGGAAAGGGAAAGTGATCTGGGCTCTTTTTTGGTTTAATTAAAACAATATTTATTTTATTGATTTATTTCATTTTCTGTTTTATTTTTCACATGTGGGACCCACCGTATACAATGGTATTTGTCCCTCATTGTCCCAATTCCATTGTCTGAATAGCATTTCCAATTAATATTGGATTTTGGTCTAGACTCAATTCACCTCGGACCCCGCGTCACATAAGTACGAATAATTCCAATTGAGGAAGAAAATTCCATTTAAATAAATAAAAATAAATAAAATCGAATAATCACGATCCTTATAGCATATAACGATGATCAGAGAGTGGATGTAAGAAAAACAGAAACAAAAATTATAAAACCTATTTTTGTGGTTTTGAGTTTTGATGGAAAACTGTTTTGAAATTAAGAAAAAAACCAACTCAACCCCATTTTACATGAACATGTTTTGGTTTGAAATTGACTTTCAAAACCAAAAACCAGAAACTCACAACCACCTCGAACGACCTCTAATGTAGTTTACTTTATAGTTTAGCATGTCATCTGATTCTATTTTAAAATGTTAATGATTGAATCTTTTTCTCTGAGGATTTAGGGCACGTTCTTGTTTGACCATTTCTTATTGAAGATGATGCCAACTACGGTTCTTGGAGTAGACCTGTGATATGGGTACTAAGTTCCCAAAATAAGTGTGGCTTTGTTGATGGCACAACTCCTAGTCTATTAGAAGAAACCTCTTTGTTCCCTATGTGATGCCCAACAACAATATAGTTGCATCATGGATCCTCAATTTTGTTTTCAAAGAGTTAGTAGTGAGTGTCATCTATTCATCCATGGCTCGCGAAATCTGGCTCGATTTAGAAGAAAGAAGAAAGATTCATGTAGTTGAACATCCCACAGATCTTTCAACTCCACTGAGAGTTCATTTGTTGCACACAAGGAGCACAATTTGTAAATTTGTGAAGAGTTATGTAAGTTTGGACTTGCATATACTTGCAATTGTGGTGGTCAACAACACGTAATCAATTATTACCAATTTAAATATGTTATGAATTTCCTAATGGGATTAAATGAAAGCTTTAGTCAGATTAGAGGTTAAAAATGGCTCATGCAGCCTCTACGAATATTATTTGAACAAATGGTACGTTTTTGAAAGGATTTTACAAATTTACTGAAAATGCTTATACTATTTATGCAGAAGTACAAGGTTTTCTAAATCCATATTTGCTTATGTTGGGAGTGGGGTTATAGGATTATGTGCACTGTGTGTCAGATTCTTTATTGAGTGTGAATTATGTGCTTCAAGGCACGGCCCACTTTCATTGTTGTAGTAATGAAATTGAAATCACCCATGCTTTCTTGAAAAGGGATTGACAATGTATTATTTCTCATAATTTCAGGAAAGGAATCATTGTGCAATTTTCTTGGCTAAAATATGAGAGCCCATACTTCTCAGCATTTCGTGGAGCTTGAGCCTTGTCCAATTGTTCTCTAGAGCTTTTGAAGTTAATTGAGGATGAGGCTAACAGAGCAGTTTTTTGCAAGAAGTAGTTTCGCCTTTTTATTTTCTTGCCTTTTTTTTTTCTCCTTTCCATTGTAGTCAAAAAAACGTGCAGCAGTAGTCATTGCGGTGTGAAAGTAATTTACTAACTTTTTTGCAGATGTGGCCAATCACTAGTTCTTTTTTAATAAAGCAAGCATACAATTGTAAACAGTAGAAAATACGAGCTGAGATAGAAAAGGCAATCTATTGAAACAAAAATTTAAAATTGAAGGTAATCAAAACTATCTGCAACTATTTTACTACACATAAATGCTTCAATTATCTTTTATGGTTAAGGGAGTAGACTCCACTCTAATGTAGGGGTAGTGTCCATGTGAAGCGACTAATACAAAGCATCCTGCATGCGACCCATCGTGCCAGATTTCTTCAAGGAATTCTAGTCAATTAAGTCTCTGTTTGATAGAAACTCATAAGTAGCCGTTAACTTAAAATCAGAATGGCTAATACAAAGAATCCTGCATGTGACTCATCATGCCAGATTTCTAAAGAGTCCTAATCAACTAAGTTTCTATTCAACAAAATTCATAAGTAACAAATAGTTTTTTTTTGTCAAGAGTAACTGATAGCTTAAAGCGAATAAGCTCACAGAAATTAAAAAAGAGAAAAACAACAAAGCAACAACCATTTTGGCAAGAAGCCCATGACCGGCCACTTGGGGCTTTAGTGGGCTCTAACCAAAATTCCATTAGGCCTAGGTGCCTAGCATACCCAAAAAAAACAAGGCAAGAAGAAAACGATTGGTTCGTCCACAACACGCGCTTTATGATTCGTGGTATCTCTGTCATTCGTCGTGTTCTCATTTCCTGATACATTTTTCTCTTCTTCCTCCTCTTCCCATCGCTATCTCGTTCTATTCTTCTGCTTCTTCTGTCACATCAATTTCCGAATTCTCACATTTTCCGCTCCTATTTCTGAATCACAGCTAAACAATTATCCTTTCACCTTTATTTCAAATCCTTTTTTCTCAAGTGTATTATTTAGGAGCAGAGATTAGGGAACAGAACAATGGCTCAAGCGGTTGAAGAATGGTACAAACAGATGCCTGTGATTACTCGCTCTTATCTCACTGCTGCTGTTGTCACCACCATCGGTTGCTCTCTCGATGTATGTTAACCCCCTTTCATTTTTTTCTCAACTTCCTTGCTTTTCCAATTCTAGGTTTTAGGGTTTCTAATTTTCTGTTTTTATTCCAATTAGGGATTTGTGTAATTTAGGCTGGTGCTATCTGGAATTGTTGTTGTTCTTTTGATTTCTCGATTTGTAATTGTCCGTACATTGATTTGAAACCAAATCGTTAACATGTTTTTTTTATGCATGAAGATATAATTCGGCCGTGTTTATGACTATCTTTGCTTGGTTTGTTGAAAATTTTGAATGTGTTTTTGGTTTTGATTTTTGTTTTGATTGCAAATTGATGTTATGTAGGTTTTAGTTCTGCAAATGACTAATTCTTTGTTGATTGCTGCTCTTCTTTATGGTTTTGCAGATAATTTCTCCCTATCATTTGTACTTGAACCCTAGACTTGTGGTGAAGCAATATCAGTTTTGGCGTTTGGTTACTAATTTCCTTTACTTCCGGAAAATGGGTAAAATATTTTTGCTGTTCACTTTTGAAGCATTTGTTATTCATTGAGATTGAAATTGAGATTGGTGTGACGATTACTTAAGGGATTTCTATTTCAATTTAATGCAGCCACGTCTTTAATTTTCTTTTTTACTTTGGTTCCTGTCTCCTTAGTAATTATGGATACAATTGTATGAGCCTATAGAACAGATCTTGTTCAAGTAAGGTCGTTGAGTAGTGATATATTGTACGATACGAACAGTACGAATATCACTTCTGCACAATAAAAATACACCCGTGAGGCTTATGCGTTTTCATTGTTTCTTGCTGTTCGTTTAAATGCATTTATAAAGCATTACTCTTTTTATTTATTTTTTATGTTTCTTGCTTCCATTCCACCTCAGAGGAACTCATTATTTATCTTTCTCTCTCTGGACAATTACATATGTACATGTGAATTTAATTAAATGAGTATTGATAATTCCTAATTAGTTGAGGTGGTTGGGTTTTTTTTGTGCTACCATGCTGATCATCATAAGTGGCAAAACTGCATTTTGATACTTTTTATTGTTGCTTAGAGAGCATAGGATGGTTCCTTAGTATCTATGCATGATCATAGCTACCGAATTTGCTGAATCCCATTTTAAAATGCAAATTAGATCATGCATTTCCGACCATGGTGCATTTGGCGTGTTTGACAATCCAGTTTCCAAGTGCAACCTATCCTCTTAGAAGTTAGAGGAAGATTGAAACTCACATTGATGGTGATGATGTTTATAATTATTGATGTCAATAATCTTTTGATGTAAATGAGTGTATACTGTATAAGGTGATGCCATCCTCCCCACAGACATCCTGTTTTTTTTGGTTGCCTTTTAATCTGTTTACTAGATTATCAAATGCAGCATATCTGTATTTCTATTTTTCAGCATAATCCTGTCCGGGAGTATACGTGGTCATTTACTGTCTTGAGTGCTAGACATACCCCATACAATCAACCTTCTTGTGCTTGTCCGTTTTCCTTTTATCGCTCACATTGACAGGCATATTGCCAACAATGCCAGCCTGCATATTTTCTTGTGAACCATACATCTAACTTTGACATGGTATTTTCCTGTTGAATGGACAGACTTGGATTTCTTGTTTCATATGTTTTTTCTTGCCCGGTACTGCAAGCTTTTGGAGGAGAACTCGTTCAGGGGGAGGACTGCGGATTTCTTTTACATGCTCTTATTTGGCGCCACTGTATTGACTGGAATTGTTCTTCTTGGAGGGATGATACCTTTTTTCTCAGAATCATTTGCGAAAATTATATTCCTCAGCAACTCTTTGACATTTATGATGGTGAGTCGCATTTTGTTTATTTTTGTTGTTGATTCCTTGTGTTTAAATATGTGCCAAATTTATTATCTCAAAAAAAAAATTGTGTAAAATTTCAAAGCCTTCATTTATCCTTTTCAGGTTTATGTATGGAGCAAACAGAATCCCTTTATTCATATGAGCTTCCTAGGTCTCTTCACTTTCACCGCTGCCTACCTTCCATGGGTGAGTAAACGCTGCGGTTGTTACCTGATAGGATAGCACTAAACTGGGTTTATGCTTTGGAGCTTGTACTTAACATGATTCTTTAGTTCTAACTTCTAATCACACAATCTGATAAATTTTATACATGTAGGTTCTCTTGGGATTCTCTATTCTTGTTGGTGCTAGTCCTTATGTTGATATGCTGGTATGTCTCCATTCAAAGAATAAATATACCATAATTCGACATTTTATTTCTATATATGTACAACAGCAGCTAATGTGAATCCTGACAACATTTTCCAGGGAATGATTGCTGGCCATGGATACTTTTTTCTTGAAGATGTCTATCCTAAGATGACAGGTCGCCGTCCCCTAAAAACACCATCGTTCATCAAAGTATTATTTGCAGATGATCCAGTTGTTGTGGCACGACCTGCCAATGTTAGATTTGCTGCCCCAGCAGCTGAAGATCTTCACCAAGATTGAATAGGGAGGATAGGTATGAGAGAACGGCAAAGTGGTCGACCTTGTAACATATAGATATATATAGATCTCTCTTTAAAAACCTTTTCTTCGTGTGAGTATTTGCTAATTTTATGTTTAAGGTGCACTTTTGTCGAAAATATGTTTTAAGGTGCACTATGTCTAATGCCCACAGTTTTAACAGAAATGCGATTATAGACGTCCTTGTTTCTGATTATCGTTTATCAGACGCTCTATCTTGTAGATATGATAATATTATATTGAGCAGCACTTTTTAATTGACTAAAATCTCTATATATTAATCCTATAACGTGAGATAACCTGATTTTGGTGGGAATTTTTTTTTCCCTCGTTAACAATATACCCTCATTTCAGACTTATTTGCTTACCAATATACCACACTCTATATATTTTTAGACAAACATACCCCCACTCTATATTTTGTGCTTCCACCATTTACCAATATACCCTCATTTTGTGACTCTCACTGCTTATCAATATACCCCCATTCTATATTTTTGGATCGACATACTCCTCGACAAATTTTTTTGGGTCCAACACTTTTTTATCCACTTTTGGTTGGAAAATTTTATTCCCACCATTGACCAATATACCCTCATTTGTACCCTCTACTGTTTACCAATATATCCCCACTCTATATTTTTGGGCCACCGACATACCTCACTCTATATTTTGTACCCCACCATTTACCAATATACCCTCATTTTGTACCTCATTGTTTACCAATATACCACCACTCTATATTTTTGGACCGATATACCCTCGACAAATTTTTTTTATTTGTCAAACACTTTTTTTTTATTATCAAAATGTACCCATTTTTGTACCCCACTTTTTACCAATATACCCCACTCTATATTTTTGGGATCGAAATTGTTGCCTCATCCCACCAAGCTATTATTGTTGCTTCTCTTCGTCTTATATATATATATGTGTTGCGTATTTTTATGCCCCTTATATAATGTTGATGTTTTTTCAAACTACATTTGAAATCATTAATCATCACCTCTCGTCGTCGCACGCGGCAAGGTCCTAGTTCATGTTAGTTTTACAATTTTAAAAAGGAGATCATATGCTACATTGAAAAGGGAGATTGATCCCTGTAGTCTGCAGTCACATTAGACTGCAATATCCCTGCTGTCACATTAGACTGCAAGTCCTGTATTGATCCCTGTAGCACTTTTTTTTCGCACCCTCTCCTTCTCTCCTACACCCCAATAATCCTATTAAACCCAAAAATACCCTTGTTTTTAAAAAAAAAAATTAAAAATTTCGGAATTACTCTAAAAAGGTAATTCCTTCAAAAATAGGTATTTTGATTTACCTTGTAAATCCGAAATACTCCCTATTTTGAATCGGAATTATCTTTTTTAGAGGTAATTCCGAAATTTTTAATTTTTTCTTTTTTTAAAAAGTTTGTATATTAAATTAAGATTTACACGCGTTTTATTTTTAAAATATGATGAGAACGATTTACGATTTAAATAACAATACGTCAATCAGGGCACAATCACAAACAGAGAAAATGATGTCCATTTCGAGAGTTCAAACCCCATTTTATGCAGGCTTAACGACGACATCACCTTTGAAGCTCTGAAAGAAAAAATAACAACGAAGGTGCAACTGGAGGGTGACGAGCAAGAAGTCACCCAGATCATTTTTCGCTACCCCACTATGGGCGATAATAATCGTGTTCAGTGGTCCACCATGGATGTGAAGAACAACGATGACGTTCGAGTAATGATGGACCGTTTTGACATATTTCGATGATGCGGAGTCCTATTCATGTATTATTTCGTTTCGTCATCAAAAACGCGTCTTTAATGAATTTTAATTTGTTTTTAATTAATTTTATTTTATTTTCCGCAAATACCGTAAAAACCACGTAAATCCGGTAGGGGGTTTGTGGTTTTCCGGAATTACCAAAAACTGAGGTAATTCCGGGTTTGTAGACATCTCACCTACTAAGGAACGAATGTGAGATGTCCAATTTTTTCTCTTATATTGTGGACCGGAGGGAGTCGTAATTTGCTAAATAGTGTTAGTTACTCCCTCCGTTCCTTATTACTTGTCACTTTTGTGAAAAAAATTGTTTCTATTTACTCATCACTTTCAAAGTTTAAGGCAACATTTATTATTGTTTTTTCAATAATGCCCTTAAGTATTTATTATAGAGAGAGAAATAGATGAAATGAAATAATAAATTATTAAGAGTATCATAGGCAAAAGAGAATTAATTGTATCAAAAGTAACAAAAATTATTGTTCTCATTGGTATATGTAAAAAGCCAAAAAGCGACAAGAATATAGGAACGGAGGAATTCCAATGAGAACAATTCTAGTCCTTTTGTTTTTCTCAACATATACACTTCTAGTCCTTTTCTGGGCTGAAATTTATCATCAGGTATGTATGTAAGTACAATTCTTCTTTCTTTATCCTCTTTAACTTAGTTTTTATTTTTACAATTAAGGGAGCTATAAATGAACCAACTCTTGAAATTAGTGATCGAGGAAAATCCTTTCCTTTTTTTTTTTGTCAACAAATCGTTTCCTTTTTAACTTGGAATTTAATTATTTTTCAACTTTTATTAGGAAAAATTAATGGTTCTAATTTTATTCCATCGTGATTGAGCAGGCAAGGAGTTTGCCAACTGATAAGCTTAGGATAGTTTACATCTCTGTAAATGGTGCTGTTTATTTTATCCAGGTATCTATTTATTATCTCTTGTTGCATTGCACACAACTATATATACTATTTTGCTTGTTGGATTTCCTTAGTTTTCATATCAATACATGATGAATCTCCCCTTGGCCTAATTGTTCATATCATATTCAAGGCTGGAGCATTTTATTTTGAATACATGCTTTTCATTTTGATTTGTGTGTCATGTTCTGTTGGACAAACACCAAAATGATTTGTTACATTGAGTCTTGGTGGTCCATAATTTAAGAAATCAAATATTATCATTTAATAAAGTTAAACGTTTTTTTTATTTCTAAGATTGCCTTTTTCATTAATGATGATTTACACTTCTAAAGAATGATTACATTATTAACAACACCACTTAAATAGGGGTAAATTTGGGATTGATCATTTAATACACCTCAAAAATTGTGTTTATTTCTTAAATTATGGACCACCAAGACTAATGTTTTTCTCTTATATTGCGGACCGGAGGGAGTAATAAATATGGTAGTATGGTTTTGTTAATATGTGAGTGCGACGTTGTTTTGTTCGTCATCTTCGTGTGGTGTTGTTTGATTTCCTGTTTTGTTGCGGTATTCGTTTGATTCAAATTGACAGGTCAATAACGATCCACTACAGATCTCGAGACATGGGTATTCCATTCACTTTGATTTTATCATATTTATGAGCATTTGTCGATTTATGCTATTAACTTGGGTGTTGTGAGTATATCGCATATTCATCCTTTTCAATTTTTAAAAATGTTGAATTTGTATCGTTTTCGATTTATTCTCCAAAAAAAAAACTACATACCTTATATCTCTCTCCTTCCTCTCTATCTCTCTCATGACTTCACTCACTCTCATCATTATATCTATTTTTTAATAGATTTCTCTCTCTTTCCTCCCTTGTAAAATTTGAAGGACACAGATGGAGGAAGTAATTGAAGGAGAGGATCCAAACACCTTAATAAGTGTGCAAAATTGTTAGTTTTGTTTATATTTGTTACAAATAGTGTTCTTTAGATCCTATTATATTTATAAGTTAGTTCAGTCTTTATATTTACTAAGCACATTAAATTTAATTCCATAATTTAACTAATATCCACTACTTTATACCAATAATAGAGATTTATTTTGAGAAACACTTATGCCTAAATTATCGATTTTTCATTTATTTTATATTCCTAGACTAGATTACCCCAAAACCATCAACTTTTCTTTAACCTTCATTCATCTGGTTTATTGACTTTCCTCCATTCATTTTCATTTGGTATCCAAATAAAGTTTGAGCGGAGGAATAAACAAAAGGATCTGTGGCGCAATGGTAGCGCGTCTGACTCCAGATCAGAAGGTTGCGTGTTCGATTCACGTCAGGTTCATTTTTTCTGGTCATATATATTTTTCATAAACACTTTTAAAAAAAAGCGCAGTCTTTGACAAACGATCCTCTCTTCAAACTCATATACATGTCGTCTCATCATCTCACTTTCCGCCACGTGTTCCGTCACCATCAACGATCCTTGATAGCGACCGTTATTTCAACCTGGTTCACTTGCTGTGTGAGGATGGAGAAGTTGAGAGTCTGGTTTGGAAATTGCTAAGGAGAGCATTGCCAATGGTTGGATTCCTAGTTTTATTGTAATGAAGAAGCTTGTGAATGGGCGGGCTTAATTATTGGTATCTCCAAGATTGATGATGCTAAAGAGCTTGTGACAAGAAAGAAGGGGATCTTCAAGTGTTTCAAACATGCCTTAGTCATGTGGTTTTCTTGATGGAACAATGATGAATTTTTGCTTGGCAATGCAATTATTAGTTCTTTTCTTAGAAAATAACATGGTCTTAGTTTTGTGTAGAGAAGAATCCCATTCATATGAAGAAGCTGAATTCAATTACATAAGTAAATGTGTTAATGTATCCGGTTCTGTAACTATGATTGATAATTGATGCATGATGGTTGCAGTAGCAATTAGGAGGAACTTTCATTCTCCTCTCAGTTAATTTTTGGGGTTGGCACCCTGTAGTTGTACCTTTTCTTTCTTCCAAATTTATTTTGTTGTTATTAAGGCATGATATTGAATCAAACACATCATTATATTGTTAATAAAATTATGATCTAAATTTGATCATCGCTGTCTCCTACTCAAACTAAACTATTATAGGTCATTTGTTTTTATAACACTGACATTTCAAAATTAGCATTTCGGTTTGAGTGTTTACCATGTAACCCATGCGTAACATGATCATAATTTGTAGAATTTTCAAAATATTTATTGATTCATAGTAAATTATAACAAATTTGTCTCATTGGTTTCCACCAACATGATCTATTGTCGGATGACAATTTCGGCTTGCCCTATGCCTAAATCTTTTAATCTACACAATCCATTTTGCTTACGACATTTTGATACCTTAACCAAATGCACATGTTGTTTGTTTTGCTATTTCAAACACACTCATGTTTGCAGTTTTTGAATTTTGATGATAGGAACCATTATTCTACAAATATTTGGTCGTATTTTGTTTGAGTATTATAAGAGTACAAGTCTGATGTTAAGGTCCTAGATCTATTGACAATTTTGGAACAAAAAACATGGGATTCATGCACACAAGAAACTAATTGAGATTGTCAGCTATGTTATGCTATGGTTATAACTAAAAACCACATATACATATTTACATTTGGAGTATCTGGGACTAATGCACATGTTATCCAAGGAGCTTTAAGATGTGTTTCTATTTTACTCGCCATTTTCATCCATTCATGCACAATACCCACATGTTTCGCTTTCTATTTGTAGTTTATTTTTTATTTTGGTCACTTTGCACCAACAGGTATTAGGGTCATACTTAAATTGGTTTTTATATTTACATTTACATTTGATGAATATTAATTATGTTATTAAAACTCTTTAGACTTTTTCTTTTTCTATTTGTAGAGGGTAAATAGTCATTTGATCCCTTAATGTGTAAGGCGCTGCCATTATAGTCCCTGAATATATCAAAACTGTAAATGCGTCGTGTTTTAAGTAGTTTTAGGGACCAAATTGACTAACAAAGAAACACATTTGAGCACCAAAATGACTAACGAAAAACACTTTTCAATATCAAAATGACTCATTAAAGAGACGTTTGAGGATGTATTTGCAATTTTGATATATTTAGGGACTTAAATGACATCGCTTCACACATTCAAGGACCAAAATGACTCTTTACTCATCCATTGATGTTCAATTTCAATGTCTATGATAATGTTTCTTTTTATATTTATAATATTTTTATTTAATTTATAGTTACAATTTAATTTTTATTCTCAATTATTAGACTATTAGTATAATTTACCCCTGCCAGCACGGGTCGAAATTCATTTGTTTAGACACCGTAAGGTAATTACTACAACTATTTTAAATATTTATATAATAGTAGGAAATTAAATTTAGATTTATATATATATATATATATATATATATATATATATATATATATATATATAATATAATATAATATAAATTATATATTATAATTTCAAATGGGATATAGGGTTTTGTCCAGGAAATGATTTTGTTTCATGTCTTATAATGTTTTGTAATAATTAAATGAAGGAAAATTAATATAAAAGTATTCAAACAAAGTACTAAAACGAAAATTGAAACTGATGAAAATATGATTATCATCTAATGTATTCTGAATGAGTATATAGAAAAGCACATCACTATTACTAATGCCGGAAAGAAAAGGATATACGATAATAGAATGTCTCATCTATTTTGTAATATATCCTTCATAATTTGTTTTCGCTAAGCGTGTGAACCTGTGGGAATTCGATTTTACTGTTAAAAGCAACACGGGTATACATATCATTCTATCATAAAATTTTAAATTATTTTTTGGCACCTTTAAAAATGCAGTTGTATGTTTTCTTGTGTTATATGACACGTCGATTTCTTTGTACACTGTCTTTTATCCATTCATTATGATAGATAGTATATATATATATATATGTTTATAAATTTATTTATTTTTATATATATAGTGAGTATTTTTTTATAATCTCGTCCTAAAGAATTTTTTTTATATGGGTTCTTAAAGAATTTTTTATAGTGAGTAGTTTTTATCTATAAATTATCATCCTATTTTTGCCAATATAATGAGTATTTATTATATTATTTGACTATTTAAATGTTAATTTCGATTTAATATATGTATATTCCATATTGCAAAAGAACCCTTATAGTATTTTGTATATTTCTATAAAGAAATTATAAATAGGAAAAATCAAACTAACACTTCAGGAGATTATTAGAATATGAAAAATCTAGTCTTATTTGTAGATGCAATCTTTATATAAAAATCTTTAAGATTATATAAAGATTTATATCTAAAAACCTAAATATAATACATAATCTTTCTATTGATGATAACTTAACTAAACTCATTACTCATCAAATTTAAATCAAATCCCTAAATATAAAATAGGTACCTAACAACCATTAAACACGTGAAAAAATTGGTAAGATCTGAACAATTTTCAAGTCATAACATTCTCAAAAATATAAAATAATGTACCAAGGTTTTTAATTAAAATAACAATAAAGAATGATTTAACAATAATGTGTTACGCTTATGAAACAACAGAGCTAGGTAGCCGACATGGTTAATAATTGCACTGAATTCAGGAGGGGATGAGTTCGATTCCTTGCTTTTACATTTTTGGTATATATTTCAGCGGTTTGACCAAGCCAACTTAGGCGGAGATCCATAAAATCGTTGATGATGTAATTAGTGACGTGTCATACTATGTGGATGGTGACATGGAAGATCCATGGTTATATATAATAGAGATATATTTCCCAAACCAACATTGTTGGCCTAGTGGCACAAACTTTGTGTTGGTCAGTGCAAAATTTTCTCGTAAACAAGAGTACAAATTAGTCTTTCGTCGAAAGTGTTGGGACACTCTATAGATGGCCGACATTGATTTTTTTATATATAATTAAAATGTAAAGATTTCCTACCTTCGCCGGGCCCCTATGATTCATAAAAAAATTTGACCCCACAATATAGCATTTATATCTTTACAATTAAAAATAATATTTTTAATTATCTATACTATTAACATTTATTAATAGAAGTTGACCAGCAGGGGGAACATCTAAAACCGAGTAAAAAGTCGTGCCAACAGCGCCCAATTTAGCTAAAAAGTCTGCACAAAAGTTGTCTTCCTGGAGCGTGTGAGGGCCAATTTCCGTCGCAAAATATCGTTTGCCACGGATTTGCGACGAACAAAAATTGGTGGCAAAACGCTGTCGCAGAAATCGCTTACCACGGAATTTTCCGTGGCAAATGTTTCCGTCGCAAATCCGTCGCTAATCCGTCGCAAATATTCGTGGAAAATTCGTCGCGAATTTCATCGCAAATCCGTGGCAAATCCGTCGCAATATAAAAAAAAATAAAAAAAATAAATATTAAATCATACTTTGAATTCTTCAACCTATTATGCCCAAAATATTACTTTCAGTTTTTATTGCAAAAGGAAAAGTTTAGTAATAGAAAGAGTTGTAACTTGCTTTACAATAACTCTTGAAAAGAATTAAGAATTATTAACTATCTATCTAATAACCTATTGCATAAACATGTTAGCTAATACAGAATACTAATTGAGAAAAGAAACTAAATAAGTAGTGAAAGATACTCCAACTCTTCTTCTTTTGATCTCATGTTAGCTTTGTTGATCTCATGTTCACTTTCTTCATTTGACTTAGCAAAGGCATTCAATAAGACTCCAACTCTTCCTCTGTTGTGAGAAAATGAAAAGAAAATCGTGAGGGGGATTCATATAAGAATCGGTATGCCTAGAGAATGAGAACCAGATCAAGCATAAAAAGAGAAAAATCCATATAGTAGTTTTGTCTATCAAGGGAAGAATCGCAACACGGGGTTGCTTGCACTGATTTTTCAAAGACTAACCGATAAATTTGCACAAGTTCAAGTCGTCGGTCGATGATTTCGAACGCTTGGGAAGGAGTTCCACAGCCTCTCCACCAGGAATCACTATGTACTCAATTGCAAGGCGCACTTCCTGCCATAAAAATAGAAGAAACTTTAAAACAATGTTGATATAAACGAGATTACACCCATGTTTTAAGAACCGGGTTTTCAGTCAGATTGAGTAAGATTGCAGATATAGAAGAAGTGGATTTGAAGGAAGCTCGACAAAAATTGAAAAGCATGAAACTAATAGAAGAAAGGAAATAGATGGATGTTTATTTTTTTTATAAGTGTTTCTTTGGGTTTTCTCATCTGCCCATTTTCTATTCTCATTTAATAATTGATTAAGAGTTGTGTATTTTTTTGTTTTCAGGTTGTCTCTTCCTTCTTCCTACTTAAGGTTTCTATTGTCTTATTAGTTTTATAAAATTTGTTTCAAATACTATAGTTTTTGTAAATTAGATGTCTTCTACACGAGTTTTTTGTTACTTTTCTTATAGAAATTTTTAATGATTTTGTAAACGAGGAACTCAACAATATATATATATATATATATATATATATATATATATATATATATATATATATATATATATATATATATATATATATATATATTCATTCATTCATAATGTTTGAAGTTTGAACCCAATCTGCTTTTTTATTGATTTAGCATCCTCACTGCAAAAAGGAAAATATCGCTCTTCTCTATAATTTCTATGATTTGGTCACAAGGCATTATTTTTGGGTGGCTTTAGTATTAAGTTTTATTTTAAGTAAATGTAAAATTAAATTTGTTTTAGCAGCTTTTATTTTAGTATTAAGTGTTAACTTTTCCCACTATTCAACACTTTAACCTATTGTCTAAAACAAAAGCATTAACCATCATTAATACTTGATAGGCCGCAAGTGCACTGCCTCTATCGCGTAATAAAAAGTATCGATCCCACGAGAGACTTTTGTGATTACTAATTCATTTTTCAGTGGTGATTAGCTAAAAGGAAATGATTTTTAGGAAAAAGGAATATTTGTTTAATTAATATGTAGAATATAAAAGTGTCTCAGGATTATGGGACAAATCACAACGATGGAAATTTAACAATCCCTTAACTATCCTCTATCTTATATTGAAATTGTTTTTAAGGACAAGGTATTCTTTTGGTGTAATTCAAGTTTCCTCTCGGAATACAAGAATGTGTCTCGAAACAATGATCAAGCCTATTCTCATGGTTGATCATCGCAGAGACCCATTAAGCCCAACCTTATTGTCCCAAGACACTCAAAGCTATTCTCATGCTTTGATTGCCTTGTCTAACCTCATAGGTCCAATATCAAACTTCACCTCTCGGTACCTCGTTTGATATTTGATTTATGAAATAAGAATGATGAGGCTAGATTAAAAATCAAGTTCTAATAAGATAGAGTTTAGTCTTGGAATTGTTTAGGGATCCATCATTGAATTGTTTCCCACAATCCCAAGACTAAAGAGGTCTACTCACACATGATCATAGTAGACAAAAGCTTAGAAAAAGAAGAAGAAGAAGAAGAAGACATAAAAGATAAATAACAAGAAGATAAATGACAAAATGTAAAGTGCAGAAAATAAAGGTGCTGGAAAATAAGGACAGAAAGTAAAGTTGCAAGAATGTAAAGTGCAAGAATTATAAAGAACAAGAACTTAAAATGAAGAAAGTAAATTGCATAAAATCTTAGAAATAAACTTTGAGTAGTGTTTGCAATAGCCTAAGATGTCCTAAGCACTCAGAATTTCGTGCTTTATATAGCCAAAGAGAAGAGACAAGTCACTTAAGACAATTTACAAGCCATTAAAGAGCAAACTGTAACATCTTTGGAATTGATGCAGTGGCACGGGTCGTGCCAAATCCAAAGACGGTCGTGCAACTATCGTGTAGACTTTCAGCGAAGAAGGAAGAAAAAGTTCAAAGCGGGTCGTGCCAAATCCAAAGACGGTCGTGCAACTATCGTGTAAAACGACTTTGCTTGACTTTTCTTATATTTTTTCACTCTTTGTTTCTCTTTTTGACTTGAAACTTTGTTTTGCTCTTTTTAAGCTTAAATCCTTCATTTTCCTCAAAGATAGACTCAAATTAAAACAAACAAAAGGTAGTAAAATAGCTCTAGAATTGAACTAAAATACCAAACAACTTACTTAAAATAAGTACTAAAAAGACAACTAAAAATGGACTTATCAAACTCCCCATGCTTAAATCCTTGCTTGTCCTCAAGCAAAACATTACAATTTATTTGGCAAATCCTTGAATGAAAATTATCGGCTTAGCACATGAACTAGAAATGATCCGTGGTATCCAACAATATTTTTCTTCTCAAACTTATGACACTTTTCTATTGAGCTTTATGTGCAGAGAAGATCGGTTTGTGGTACTAGAACAAAGAAGTTAGATATCAATGTACCAAATTCCCTAGCACCTTTGCTTGGGTCATCCACTTATATGCAAACAATGCAATTGCCACACTTGGTCTCAAAGGAGTGTCTCTTTTTCCCAAAGAGTGTCGGTCTCAAAAGGGTACTCAAAGTATTTCCCTAGTAACCTATGACCTCAAAGGGATGTTGGGCTAAATTGCTTAAATTCTTTTCTTTTCTTTTCTTTTTCATTTTTTTTCAATTTCTTTCCATTTTATTGCTCTTTTTAAGTAGCCCAACTCATACATTTCTCCAAAGAACCAAAATGCAATTAAGTGTCACCAAGGGAACTAAGTGGCTATTTTTTCAATCTTTCTTAAACATCCTAGTACCGAAACTATCTAAGTAGTGCGTGTGTGAACTCGACAATAAGTATCAAGAAGCATATCTAACAGATTGAACACCAAATTTAACATTCAAATTGCTAAAAATCAAAAAAATTATCACAAAAATGCCATAAAAAATACTTCAAAGTTTCACAAGGATTTATCACATAAGAGGAGAAGATGACTCAACTACCAAATGAAGAAGAAGAAAAGACTAAAGTCACCCCCATGCTTGGACTAGACATTGTCCTCAATGTATAAAAATGAAAAGCACATGAGAAGGGTAAAGAAAGCTCACATTGACTAGCATTTGCAGCTTTCCTTCTTATTCCAACAATGCAAAAAGGTAAACCTGTGGGTTGCCTCCTGATCAGTGCATTCTAATGCACTCGTTATAGCTTTTCACTTGGTGATTTTAATTGTTCTCTGTACCTAATTTTTGAGTCTTAGCACGTTTCTAGACTTTGGGTCTTATTTGAGCAGTATAGCAATTTATTGTTTAATTCTTATTTTTTATTGCATATTGACCCTGGTCTACTCTGCAGGCCATAACTTTGGCTAAGATTATCCGATTGAGGCGTGCAAGCATGCGTTGGAAAGCTAAGGAACAGAGCTACAAATCTTCTGTTGAACGCGAAACCCAATTCGGAAGTTTTGATGGCCAAAACGGCAAAATACCGAAGCAGTTTAATGTAAAACGGGTTTCGGGCCAGATATTAGTTTGTTAACGGACTTTTATCCAAGAACCCATTAAGGGATTAGGTTTTTCGTTTTAGTCTTATAGACTTGGCTGGAGCAGCTGTCTTTGACCATCTTACGCATTATCATACACTTTACAAAACTTTTTGGCCTAACCTCCATGGAAGCCTAACCCCCTAGATCGATTCATCGGTGAAAGGGTGTCGCTGTTAACGGATTTTGAGGTTCGGTGCTTGAATGTTTAACATTATTTTGTCTTAGTTTCTGAATTCATCTCTATCAATTTCGTTTCACTCTTAATTGTTGCAATTTCTGATTTTCGTGTTACGCTTGATTTATCAGATTCGCTTTTTGCAAAACGCGATTCGTTTGTGTACGCGCTTGCTTGTATGCAATATGTTTCGTACCTTTTGATTATTTAAATTATTTGATTGCTTAAATTATTTGATTTAAATAGAAATTGATAGAGAGGATTGGTATGGATTTTGTTATGATAATGGTTATGCTTTAAGCGGCGCTTGTCCACTTTCCGTAACCGATTGAACACTCTGCTTTGACGCTTGCTTTAAAATGTTGAATTCTCATAAACTAATTGACGCTTGTTTTAGTTAGTTTATACCAATCAAGATTCAGAAATCATTAGAGATGTTATCCTTTTGAACCTATGATGAATCCAAGAAGCACACCCCAAAACCGTGAATTGATTGTTCTCGTGAATTGATTTTCTTTATAAACCGAATTTGTTTTCCACAAAACCCCTTTTATTGTTATTTGATCGTTCTTGATTTTGGTAATCTTAGTTTTAGAGGTCCTTGTGAGACGACCAAGGTTAACTTACCTTGTTACTATATTTTACACTTTTCATTATTTTGACCGCGTCGATCACGATCAAATTGGCGCCGTTGCCGGGGACCTCTAATTAGGAATTACTGGCTTAAGAACCTCACTAACCACTAACCTTTGTTTTTTTTTAGTTTTGTTTCTTGCACTTGTAGGTTCTATTAGTTTCGGCATCTTTCAGTTCTATCATAGAACAGGAGAAGAAGAAAAAAAAACGGTTTTCAGGCGAATTCCTCAGATTGCTCCGAAAATTGGTCGAAAATCACAAAAATCAAGGAGCAGGACTCCTTTGGGAGCTAAGGCCGAAAAATCCGAATTTCCTTCTTTTGCATTTTCTTTTTATTTATTTTAATATTTTATATCCTCAAAAAATCCAAAAAAAATTTGCATACGAAATGTTTTTAATTTTATTAGATTTGTAGTGGTGGTTTTTATTTTTTTGATTAGAGTTAATTCGTTTTTTATTTTCTGCCTTAATTTTAGCATTAGCTTGAATTTTCTGATTGATCCATTTATTTTGATATTTTTTATTTATTTACCTAATGTTTAGCGATTCTTCTTTTTTTAATTCTGATCCTGATTTTGTTAACTATGACATGACTGCTATTTATGAACCCTCACTAGAGGATCTTGTAAAACAAATGGCTATTCAAAATCTTATATTCCAACAAAGAACAGATTCAACACTTAGGGAATTAGAGATAATATTTGGACAAATGACTAACCTCTACAGCTTAATCGATGCACTCCAAAGATCAAACCAAATTTGCTTGACCAGGAAGTAGTGATTCCTAATGTCCCAAATACTCCCATTTTCAGTGCAACTACTCCTGTTGAATCTCCAGAGGTACCCACATTAGTTGTTATGAAAAATTACAAGGTTGCTGAACATGTTGGTCATGAGCAATACACACCACCACTACCCTTCCCTCAAAGAGAGGTGACTAAAAAACACCCCATGGAAGAGCATTCCCTTTGTAAAATGGAATTGCTTGATGGTTTGGTTGATTATACATGTTCTGATAATCCTTCTCTTTGTGCTGAGATTGAAAATACTTTGCAGGTTGATACACTTTCCATAAATGATGTTGTGGATGTAGCTGTTGCTACCATTGAGCCAACACATGCTGTGGATCTCAAACCACTCCCTGAAAATTTTAAATATGCATATTTGAAGGGAAGAGAATATTTTTCTGTGATTATTTCATCTAACCTTGATTCTGAGCAGGAAAAGATGCCTCCAATTCTAAGGGAACATAGGAAAGGTATCGGATGGACCTTGGCGGACATTCCTAATAAGAATGTGTGGCAAACACAACAACAACTCAGCCCCTTGATTCTGGATGTATGGAAGAAGAAGGTGACCAAACATGTGTGTGGTAACCATAAAAGAGCTTTCACTACCAAATACCAACCGCACACAACATTCAAGTTCTCCACCTTCAAGAGGGGTTTTTTTTTCCTTATCCTTAAGTTATATATGTTGCTTACATTGAGGACAATGTGTGATTTAAGTGTGGGGGTGTGTCTTTTTGTTTTTATGTTTTTAATTTTTAACTATAAAAAAAGAAAAAAATTGTTGCATGTTTTTCCATGAATACTATGTTTGTACAAGTTGTGAGTGATTTTGACTATTTTAGGATCATGGATGATTTGACATGATTTGATTGATTTCTTGTTGCTCTTGGTATAATAAGTTGGGTATGAGCACTAAATACTGCATCATCTGTGATAGTCATTATCCCTGGTGAGAATTGAGCCTTTTTATGGATGGACCACATTTTTCCATTCTCTCTTTTCTTGTGTGTGACTCACTCATGTTTGTTAGTTACTCTAGAACTTGACTTGATTCTTGTTGAAACACTTGTTCACATGCATGTTTGAAATGATCTAGGCAATTCTGTTTTCTTAGCTACTAGTCAAATAAGCCTACCTTGAATTTATCCCTTTGTGTAAGCCCCTCTGAGCCTTTTTATCCCATTCTTTGTTTTATAGCTCATTACAAGCCTAAAAGAGAAAAACAATGATATTACCCAATCTTAGAGGGTGAAGGAGCTTTGATTTGAAAATTGTCATATCCATAAGTGTGGGGGTGTCCAAATTGTGTAATTGTGGTTCTCACTTGGGTTGATTCTTGGGTTCTCAATGGAAAGTTTGGCAAGTACATTTGTATAGAAAAATACTCCTCAACAAGAAAAAAAGGAAAAAAAATATGAAAAATGAAAAGAAAAAAAAATAGAAAAAGAAAAAAAAAGTCAAAAAGAATAGAAAAAAAATTGGAAAGTGTATATATCTTTTTATTTTTGTATCAAGGAGAGTGAATGTTGTGTGAAGAGAGTTATGGAGAGAAGTCTCAAAATAGATAAACTTGTCATATCTTGTTCAAATTTGACCCTCTCATGCTCACATTACAATTAATTTTCACTGCTTCTTTGCCCTCTTTGATTCTTTTTAGCTTAGTTCCCCCTTAGGGTTATTCCACCTTGACCTTGGCCCCATTACAACCCTTATAAAGACCTTTTGATCTTATGTGCATGTGTTCTTAAGTGTGGATGTTAGAAGCTTGTCAAGCATATGGTAGTGCTAACTTTCATTGATGTGCTTATATATATATATATATATATATATATATATGAGAGTAAACACAAGCCTAGACACTTGAGTGATTGAGAGCATTACTTATATAAATCCTGTGAGGACTCATCACTTATGATTCACTCGTTGGTGCTCTATCCTCTTTTTCTTACCTTTATTGCAATTAAGTGCTATCTCTGAATGTCATTCTCCTTGAATCCTAGGAAAAACATATCTCTTATGACTTTGCATTCATTGGGTTCATTGGGAATTCATGTTTTGTTTTTATGTCTTGTTTTTTGTGTTTTGCCCGGAGTGCAAAAGCTTAAGTGTGGGGGAATTTGATCAGTGCATTCTAATGCACTCGTTATAGCTTTTCACTTGGTGATTTTAATTGTTCTCTGTACCTAATTTTTGAGTCTTAGCACGTTTCTAGACTTTGGGTCTTATTTGAGCAGTATAGCAATTTATTGTTTAATTCTTATTTTTTATTGCATATTGACCCTGGTCTACTCTGCAGGCCATAACTTTGGCTAAGATTATCCGATTGAGGCGTGCAAGCATGCGTTGGAAAGCTAAGGAACAGAGCTACAAATCTTCTGTTGAACGCGAAACCCAATTCGGAAGTTTTGATGGCCAAAACGGCAAAATACCGAAGCAGTTTAATGTAAAACGGGTTTCGGGCCAGATATTAGTTTGTTAACGGACTTTTATCCAAGAACCCATTAAGGGATTAGGTTTTTCGTTTTAGTCTTATAGACTTGGCTGGAGCAGCTGTCTTTGACCATCTTACGCATTATCATACACTTTACAAAACTTTTTGGCCTAACCTCCATGGAAGCCTAACCCCTAGATCGATTCATCGGTGAAAGGGTGTCATCGTTAACGGATTTTGAGGTTCGGTGCTTGAATGTTTAACATTATTTTGTCTTAGTTTCTGAATTCATCTCTATCAATTTCGTTTCACTCTTAATTGTTGCAATTTCTGATTTTCGTGTTACGCTTGATTTATCAGTATTCGCTTTTGCAAAACGCGATTCGTTTGTGTACGCTATTGCTTGTATGCAATATGTTTCGTACCTTTTGATTATTTAAATTATTTGATTGCTTAAATTATTTGATTTAAATAGAAATTGATAGAGAGGATTGGTATGGATTTTGTTATGATAATGGTTATGCTTTAAGCGGCGCTTGTCCACTTTAAGAATCGATTGAACACTCTGCTTTGACGCTTGCTTTAAAAAAAAGAATTCTCATAAACTAATTGGCGCTTGTTTTAGTTAGTTTATACCAATCAAGATTCAGAAATCATTAGAGATGTTATCCTTTTGAACCTATGATGAATCCAAGAAGCACACCCCAAAACCGGTGAATTGATTGTTCTCGTGAATTGATTTTCTTTATAAACCGAATTTGTTTTCCACAAAAAACCACTTTTATTGTTATTTGATCGTTCTTGATTTTGGTAATCTTAGTTTTAGAGGTCCTTGTGAGACGACCAAGGTTAACTTACCTTGTTACTATATTTTACACTTTTCATTATTTTGACCCGCGTACGACCGCTGATCAACAAGAATGCCATAAAAAATACTTCAAAGTTTCACAAGGATTTATCACATAAGAGGAGAAGATGACTCAACTACCAAATGAAGAAGAAGAAAAGACTAAAGTCACCCCCATGCTTGGACTAGACATTGTCCTCAATGTATAAAAATGAAAAGCACATGAGAAGGGTAAAGAAAGCTCACATTGACTAGCATTTGCAGCTTTCCTTCTTATTCCAACAATGCAAAAAGGTAAACCTGTGGGTTGCCTCCCACACAGCGCTCTTTTATGGTCATTAGCTTGACTTTTGCCCTTTATAGACTTATTCCTGGGTCCCATTGCTTGAAGCATAAAGACCAAGTGACACATGAAGAATGAAAACATATTCCAGGATCCCATGGCTTGTAAAAAGGAAGTTGTGTAAGCAATAAAATCCTATTTTCAATTCCTTCTAGATCAAATGTTATTTTTACAAAGGAATGTGAAAAATAAGATAAAGGGCACAAGATCTTGACATCAACACATTCATTTAAACCCATATATTTATCCAATGAAGAAATTTCAGTTTCCATTATGTTCTCCATCTCATGGTATATCTCTTGTGAATCATCTGGCACTACCACTTTAGTATTATTTCGATCTACCTCAACTACAATATTTTTCTCAAATTGTGTTTCTTGTAGTTTTTTGAATAACCCTCTTAAGCAAGGTGGTGGTGGTGGCAAAGATGACTCAAAAGATTCCCATTCCTCCTTGGAGAATGTAAATACATTTTTATGAAACCCTTTATAGCAACGTGGTGGTGGTGGCAAAGATTCCTCAAAATATTCCCATTCCTCCTTGGAGAATGTAAATACATGCTTATTCATATTAACAAGAAAAAAGAAAACATTTAGTCTAACCGATACCAAAAAATAAATCAATATCACAAAAGTCCCAAAGAAACGCCAAAAAACTTGATAGGCCGCAGTGCACTGCGGTTCTATCGCGTAATAAAAAGTATCGATCCCACGAGAGACTTTTGTGATTACTAATTCATTTTTCAGTGGTGATTAGCTAAAAGGAAATGATTTTTAGGAAAAAGGAATATTTGTTTAATTAATATGTAGAATATAAAAGTGTCTCAGGATTATGGGACAAATCACAACGATGGAAATTTAACAATCCCTTAACTATCCTCTATCTTATATTGAAATTGTTTTTAAGGACAAGGTATTCTTTTGGTGTAATTCAAGTTTCCTCTCGGAATACAAGAATGTGTCTCGAAACAATGATCAAGCCTATTCTCATGGTTGATCATCGCAGAGACCCATTAAGCCCAACCTTATTGTCCCAAGACACTCAAAGCTATTCTCATGCTTTGATTGCCTTGTCTAACCTCATAGGTCCAAGATCAAACTTCACCTCTCGGTACCTCGTTTGATATTTGATTTATGAAATAAGAATGATGAGGCTAGATTAAAAATCAAGTTCTAATAAGATAGAGTTTAGTCTTGGAATTGTTTAGGGATCCATCATTGAATTGTTTCCCACAATCCCAAGACTAAAGAGGTCTACTCACACATGATCATAGTAGACAAAAGCTTAGAAAAAGAAGAAGAAGAAGAAGAAGAAGAAGACATAAAAGATAAATAACAAGAAGATAAATGACAAAATGTAAAGTGCAGAAAATAAAGGTGCTGGATGTCATACCCCAATTTTGTCCGACTAGTTCCTAAAAAAACAAAAAATATATTTTGTGTAAACACCCAATTCATCATCACATGCTACTCTTAACTGTGTCCATATTCATTATCACAGGCTAGGCCTTTATTTACACGTGCTTTGGAAGAGGATAATTTTGATTCTTATTGTAATGAAGTTAATTTGTCTAGAATTAGTGTCTAATAAACGGCTTGACTTTTATCTCTGTCAATGGTCTTAGCCCGTTATGCTAATGTGTCTATTTTTCTCGGATACATAGAGCGGTAAAAAAAAATTCATTGATGCTTCAAATAATCTACTGATGATCAACTAACAAATGAATTAGTCATCCATATGCTCAAGCAAGCTCTTAATTGGCAATATTTGTGTGCTGATTCAAATTGGTTAAATAAAGGCTAATTACAACTTAAAGATTCAATTGTGGTACATACAAAACCTCATTAAGCTAGTCAAATATTAAAACTAAAAAAGGGGAAAGCAAAGTGGTGTGTGGAAATGCCACATACACTTGAGTGCAAGTATACACTGTCCAAAAACAAGTAGTAAAAAGATCGAACCCACAGAGATTGAAAAATTCACTTTTAAAACAAATATAAAGTAATAAAGTGTAAAGTCACTAAGTAACAAAATAATTTTGGATTTTGTTTGATGATCACAACTAAGTTAGAAAACTAAGAAAGAATGTTGATAGTGTAAAAGAGAAAAGCTAGTTGGAATGTCTTCATCAAGTAATTTACTTATAAGTGTATGATGCAGTATGTGATGCAGCTGCACTGAATGTTGTTGCATTAGCTATGTGCCTTTCGGTCACTTTCTTGAGTATCATTACCAAACTCTTATGATCCTTGTTCTATGCAAGAAAGAAAGGGGTGTTAGTGCCAATCTTGCCTCCTAACAAGTATTCACTTTGCTTAAGTGAATTCACTCTTGTATTTTAAGTACCCACAATTATCCTATGGACTATACTATCCTATGTCTAGGACTTAGCATGGTTTTCACAAAGTTTTCTTTATGTAAAACACTCACCCATATTAGTTCTTGAGTTCTTAATTGTAAGCCATTTCTGGTCATTTACAAATCTACTTATTCTAAGTGATCAAGTTCAAAATAAGTTTTGAAAAGATTATCAAGCAAGAACTAAAGTACAAACATACATACATGCAACATACTTACTTAAAAGCTCATTAAATGATTAGAACATTCCAACTAAGAAAGGTTTAGCTAACAAGAGACATTGCAAGATATATATAAACCGAATAGACCATGTTTATATATATAGAAATCACAAAAAGAGAAACAACAAGAGTAAAGTTACAAATGTTGAAAACCTTTGTATGAAGTCTTCTAGCAATGCACTAGCATTACTCCTTAGCACTATACAAACACTATGAAAACGAGTAAAGGAGGATTTATAAATTCCTTCCTCTTCCTCTAAAAATATAAAAACTAACTATGTATATTGAAATTTTGATCTAACTTATGGATTGTGATATCTTTCCAAATGAAGATGTGAGGTCCTTTTATAGCCTTCAAGTGAGGTGCTTCCTTCCTTCATGTTGAAGTCATCTTGAGTGGATCATAGCATTGTAGTTGCTTTCCGAGTTTTATCCATGTTGAAATCTTTGACTTAATCATATAGAGCGGTTCCATGGTGTTAGAACAAGTGTCCCTATGTTGGTGACTCTTCAAAGCTAAGCCTATAGCTATGTGTGAATGGTAGGCGCCTACTATACAAGTTTGGATGGCATCGGGGAAGCGGCGGAGAGGTCATCACTTTGCACGTGAGTGCATATGAAACAGTCGCTTATTCACCAAGTAGTGCGCTTTGATGCGAGGATCGGTCTGCGGAGCATTGATGCGATAAAGCGTGAGACCGCAGACCAACAAAAACATCAAACATACCACAATATATCCAAAATGGCCTATAAATAACTATAACCATTCAAATCACTCAAGATATCATATATCACACTAAATACTATATAAACTCTTTATTATTACTTGAAAGAGAGCAAATACTAAGTTTAAACATATGAAATACTCTATATAAAATAGAGTTATCACAAAGCAACTTGCTGTACGAAGACAATGTACATCAGCTGCTAGCAGGTTGGTAAATTCAACAGGCAAGACAAACACAAAAATACAATTGGTGACAGCAGTAGACATAGGCACCAAAGCTCCAACTAGGAGGTCTCTATCTCCCTCAGATCTTTCTCTCACATACACAAATAGGGAAGAGGTTAGACATCAAAAACAGAGTCAAACATGACCAAATGGGGTATGATGCAGAAGCTTGGGAGAAGAAAAATATGCTCAGAACGTTTTATACACCAAAAGATGAAATACCTTGAACAAACACAAAACAGATATGCATAAGAAAGTAACTTGACTGTGCAATACTCTATGCAAACTTGGAGCTATAAATTCAGCTTTCAAACACACAACAAAGGGGAAGGAGGAAACGCATCACTGAACAAAAACACAACAGAGAAAAACAGAAAACAGAGAGGGAGAGGACCAGCAACAGAAAGAAGCAAAAACAGAGTGCAAAAACACCACACAGAACCAACAATCACCACCATTCCTTCCACCCAGAACCACCACACATAAACTCACAAACACACAGCAGAAAACAAAAAACAATAGAAGAAAAAAAAAACAAAAAAAGAAGAGAAAACGAACCTGAAACAGACAGAACCGCCGTGACTTCCACCGCGCGCCGCCGTGAGACACTCGCCGGAGGACCTCCGGTCGTCTTCTCCACGTAAACCACCACGCCGCCGCCATCTCAGCCCCTCGTTTTCTTTCTTCCTCACCCCTTCTCGCTCGATCCACCACCGACGCCACTACCTCCGCCGTCGCCCTTCTCCACCATCGTGTGAAGCAAACCGGAGCACCATTCGTCCCTCTCTCGGTTCGTCCCTCTCTCGCTCCACGCCGTCACCATCACGCCGAAACCACCACGCTAAGCACCACCAGCGAGCTCTCTCACGATCGACTTCCCTCTCTCTTGCGGTACCCCCTCTCCCTCTCTCTCTCTCTCTCTCTCTCTGGTTTTTGAGCTGCTTCTCTCTCTTCTTAGAAAGGAATGAGCGGCGCTGGGAGAGGGAAGTAGAGTCTAGGGTTTACTTATTTTGGTATATGGATCGGGTCTGTTGTGGGCTGGGTTTGGGCCTACGCGTTTTTTAAAATTTTTTTTTTCTACATCAGATTACTAATGACACCCCTTCCGTTAATAATACAACCCCCTGTAATTAGTTATACCTCTTTTTACTATCTCACACCCCTTTTCCCAAGAATCTTTCAAACTCCTTTCTAATTAATGCAAGTTATTAGTGACTATCACCCAAAGCCTTGGCTTGTTTGATTGTCATGAACGCAATCAAGAGTTATTAGTAATGATCACTCAAAGCCTCTGCTTGCTTGGTCATTATGAAAACTCTTCCCCTTTCCAAAACTCTTTCAAAATATTTTCATTTTCAAATTAGAACTACGTCGCTTTGATTCCCGTTCAGGATACGTAGGAGCGAGCCGTGTTCTCGTCAAGCGCACTAAATAAAAATCTTTTTTCGCAATCATAAATATTATCATTTTTTTTCGCAACAAATAAAATTATTTTCGCAACCGTAAACATTAATATTTTCCATAACAAAAAATCATTTTCAAACCCATTGTTGCTAGTGGCTAATCAGAACCTTTGTTCGTCTAGCCATTGGCGGCAATGCCTTTTTTTCCAAAGAACAATTAGCGATGGTCACCCATAACTTTGGTTAGTTTGATCATTCGTGTCAATTAATCTTTTTCGAAAACCATTTTCAAAAGATCAAATAAAAAACGAGTTGCTACTAACAGTCAATCAGAACTTTCGTCGTTAAATCGACTCGATGGTAGTGACTCTCATTTTCAAGAGTATTTAGCGGTGATTACCCATAACCTCTGTTAGTTTAATCATTCGCGGAATACTCGTCATATTTCGAAAACTCGCTAAAAAGATAAAAAATAAAAACCTTTTCATGACAAACAAGAACTACGTAGTTTTGAATTCTCCATCGCACTAGGAGATACGTAGGAGCGAGAAGCCAATTCTCGTCAAGCGCCAAAAAATAAAATTTTCATTAAGTTTTTCCCATTTATCTTCAAATAAGAAATAAATACGCAAATCTAGGTATTTTTCAAATCAAAAGTTAAAATCACACACTTAATTAAAGGTTCCCTCTCAGTAGAGAGGACGCGTGGGGTGCTAACACCTTCCCCGCACGTAATTGACCCCCGAACCCATATCTCTAGTTTTCGAAAGACCATCCGCCTTGTTCAAAAGACCTTTTTTCAATGTTTTGGTCTTAAAATTAAAATATTGGTGGCGGCTTCAAAAATTTTCCACGTTGTACATTGAGAAACCCAAACCGGATTTTTCGGGGTGCAACAGCTGGCGACTTCACTGGGGACTAAAATTTTTTTAAAAGTGGGTCAAGCCTAATTAATTAAGTGTGTGGTTTGTGTGATTGATTTGGATATCTTGCTTTGCCTCCCTCTCTTATCATGTCCCCTTCTTCTTTGCTCCCTTTCTTGAGGTAAGAATTGCAATGTTGTTGGCACCTTAGATTAGTTGTATTTGATTGATATTAAACCCTAAGGTAGACAATATGTTATTATTTGCTATTGTCTGGACTGCTCTGGTTTTCATTTCAGGTGGGGTAGTGCTAGGGAAAATGCCCTTGACACACACTACACTTATACCTTGTGATTACATGTTTTGAGTGGGACCATAACCCAGGTCTGCAAAATTTAGGAGAGTGGATTCGAGTAGTGAGGGCCCATCAGGACCTTTGTCCGTTTGGCTACTTGCGAAAGTTTCAACCAGAGTTGTGCTCTTTCACGATGCCTCACACCTAGCGATTTTTGCATTTGTGGGGAGTTTTGTGAAAGGGACTGTGGCTCTGGTGGCCTTGTGAGGGAGTGAATAGAGCTTCATGGGAGGATTACCCTTTAAATTGCCCTAGATCGTAAGTCTCACCCCCTTTTTTAGGTCACAAGGGCGTTTCCAAAATTGTGTGTTGCATTACTACATCTAGTTTAGTTCTTTTCCTTCAACAATTTTCGAAAAAACAACAAAATCAAAAAAGAATATATATTTTTTTTTTCTCTCTTTCATAAATACCTCTATGAGGTGGCATATAAGGTATACTGCCCTAAATTTTCAAACCATTACTTGTCAATATTTTTTCTTTATGTAAATAATACGGAAAAGCATCCTCATCATCCGCACTTTGCATCATAACATCATAACATCATGCATTACATAAGCAAAATTAAAAAAAAAAGAGGACTTCATGTAGCATTCTTCATGCATCTAAATTATTTGCCGGTGATCTTGGAGTAACTTGGAATCTTGTCATAGGCGTGAAAAACGAGATAACATGGGATCAAGGAGCGAGGGTATGCTAAATTTGAGATTTCTAGTGGTAAAGGAAGCAGATGTGACCAGTTTGACAGAGTGCGCCTCTCTAATGGGACCGGATGAGCGTGGGATGTTTGAAAAGACTTATGGGAATATTCTTCGGTTGCTACAATTGGATCTTCAAGAAAATGTTGTGAAAGCCCTCAGTCAGTTCTATGACCCGGATCTCCGCTGTTTCATCTTCAAGGATTTCCAACTCTCACCAACTTTAGAGGAGTATGAGAAAATTTTGGGTTTCTCTAGGTCGGAGGCGACGCCCTATCAGTGCCAGGGGCATCAATATTCAGATAAAAGACTCTCTTTGCTATTGCAAGTTGGAGTGGGGGAGTTAGAGCTTCGAAAAGAGAAAAAGAACCGTATAATGGGGTTTCCACTGAGTTATTTTGAAAACTTAATGAGGTCACATGCTCAAGCTAACAGATGGGGTCCCTTCAAGCAGTTACTGGCACTAACTATTTTCGGGATTGTCCTTTTCCCACAAGTTGAGAAGTTTATCGATGAGACTGCCATTGGAGTGTTCTTAGCCTTCATAAGCAAGGATAAACCAATCA
Source organism: Oxytropis ochrocephala (assembly GCA_020916435.1). Classification (NCBI taxonomy): domain Eukaryota; kingdom Viridiplantae; phylum Streptophyta; class Magnoliopsida; order Fabales; family Fabaceae; genus Oxytropis; species Oxytropis ochrocephala. The sequence continues at coordinate 11,298,809 of CM037093.1, read as the reverse complement.
ACCCAGTACCAGCCGTCCTCGCAGACACTTACTACTCCTTTACTCATCATCGGGTGTTGGGGAAAAAGAAGATTGCCTGCTCTCTTCATGTACTATATGCCTGGTTCCTCAACCATGTCATTGCTCACAAGGGGCAAGCTACAGATCTGTTGGGTTATGCCTTGAGTTGTGAGGTAGAGGTCAAAAGTGCTCAGGAGTGGGTGCATACCTTAGGGAGTCTCAATGCCCTCAAGGTTCGCTGGTTCACTCATTCATGTTGGAAGAACAGACCCTCCGTTGTGTTTCAATGTGGAGACTTTCAGAATGTGCCCCTAATGGGGACTCAAGGCTGCATAAACTATAATCCTTCCTTGATTATCCGACAGCTTGGGTACCCTATGAGGAATATGCTCTTTGAGACATGTTGGCTCTGTTTTCCTTGACAGAGAAGATCCAAAGAACAAGGGTTTACTTCGAAAAATCTCAAAGGCATGGGAGACTGTGGTCCGTAAAGATAAAGATGAACTCATGAAAAAGGTTGGTGATGTCACTTTTTACCAATGGTTGCATGAAAGGATCCAAAGTACTCGTACACCTTCTGAAGAGGCACTACCAGTCGAGAAAGAGATGCCAGAGCCTCGCCTTCCTACCCCGAGGAGTTGAATGAGGTTAAATCACCTTTAAAAGCAGAGGAAGAAAAAGGGCGTTGCAAGCGAGTTGGAGAAAGTAACCCTACAAAAAGGAAGTTAGAGGAAGAGAATGAGATTAAGATGATAGGCTGAGGAGGAGAGTGTCAAGCGATTCAAGCGGAAGAGAAGAGTAAATTAGAAACTCGTAAATACCTAAGAGGGCTAGGGATGAACTCCAAAGATACAAGCAGAAAACAAGAAAGGCCCTTGAAGAAGCCAAAGAATGGAAGATTGTGGCAACTGAGCCCAGACAAGAACCTCACTTGGTGGTGGAGTTGAAAAGTCAGCTAAGGAGTCTTGAACAGGAAAGAAGCTCCATTGAGAATGTTCTCAGGGAATACCAAGAAATGTTGAGTTATGAGCAAGGAAGATCTGATGAACTGGAAAGGAATCTCTGGAACCTAGGGGAGTCTTATAGGCAGGTGCAAGCGGAGAGCGATCTTGGCAGCTGCGTTTCCTAGCACTAGTTGGCAAGATAGAAGAGCAAGAGATTGTTAAAGAGCTAAGAGACGAGATCCACTTCTCTGAGAGGTAAATTTTCAAGGTTGGCATGGCTAGCTAATCAGGTCGTAAGGGATGTCCCCGAAAGCTAAGGAGGCGAGGTGAAATGCTTCCTTTCAATACCCCAAAGACATGTGTACGAGTTTGTGAACTTCGCAAAGTCCTCGACCGAGAGAGCTCATGGAAAAGGCCGAGGAGCATTCGCTGCAAGCAAAGAAAGAGAAAAGAAAGAGAAGTTGAAAGCCATATGCTCCTTTTAGAATGTTCTCTAGGAAGTTGTAATTTTTCTTTGGAATATTGTAATTTTCTAAGAGCTTTGTATTTTTCTTTATATTGTATTGCACTCTTAATGGTATTGTACTCTTTTTCTTTCTTATGAATGTTTTAAAGCTCGAATGAAGTATGCTCATATCGCTTGTTGATTCCAATTCTCATTACGCTTTTAAAATGTTTTGATCTTTGCTTATGACAAGAGCGAGTTATCTCACGATTCCCGGGCTAAAATAACATAAAGTCATGCGCATATGCATCACATTCATTTACGCATTCATACTTGTACTCATAAAGATGTTCTACCAACAGAAAAGAAAGGCAAGCTGGGTTCGCCAACACCGATATTACACCCGTCTACAAGCAAGATTGATGGCTAGCAATCGGGATTTCGAGATTGAGGACTGCCCGATTCAAGACGAGTTGGCTGTGGAGATTCTTAACCCTGAGCAGCTGGCTCAGGAGAATCAGGCTTTGAAGACCAAAGTTGAGGCTATGGAAGCACAGATGGCCGAAGTAATGAGTATGCTCTGAGAATCGAGGGGTGGGGCACGTGCCGGGCTACCTACCTCATTGTGAATCCCGAAGGGGTTGCTACTTTCGTTTCTCCTCCGGTGATCTGCTTTGAAATTACAACTACTCACACTCCTCCCGGAGCAGGGGTCGATCACTTTGCCCATCCTCCGTGGATGAGCTGACAGAGTCACCCGATGCACGTGCATATCCTCGGGGATGCCAATGGGTTATGTGCCGCCTGTCGTGAAAGCTTATCCCGTGGGGTCGATCCAACTGCCACGGTTATACCTAGTGGAGCTCGCTATTGGGCCACAAATTCATACTCCCGGTCTTGGTATTGTGCTGCCAAGAAGTTCACCTAGTCCTACTCTGGGAGCTGCCATAAATCCTCAAAATGCTGTCCATCATATGGGGAACCCTGCTCAGTATGGGGGTTATTATTACGGTCCGGGGAACTATCCACAAGGTCATTTGTTTGAGAACACTCAGCATAGGGATCGGTACCACTTGCTTGAAGAGCGTTTAAGAGCTATGGAATGATCGGGTACTAGAGCCAAGGAGGCCCGAGATTTGTGCCTTGTCCCAGATGTTGTCATCCCTCCTAAATTCAAAGCACCTGACTTTGATAAATATCGCAGCACTGGGTGTCCATCTAGCCATTTGACGATGTATGTCAGAAAAATGGCCGCTTATGCTCATGATGACAAGGTGCTCATTCACTATTTCCAGAACAGTCTGACTGGGGCATCGTTAGATTGGTATATGCAACTACAATCATCCGACATTCACAGTTGGAAGGATCTCTCTGAAGCATTTCTGAAGCAATACCAGTATAACATGGACCTTGCTCCCGACCGGTCTCAATTGCAGCACATGAGTAAAGGAGATAGAGAATCATTCAAAGAATATGCTCAAAAGTGGAGAAGCATAGCTGCTCAGGTGAAGCCGCCATTGACTGAAAAGGAGATGGTGTACATGTTTATGGAGACTCTTCCAGTGCTATACTATGATAGGTTGGTGGGAAGTGTTTCATCCAGTTTCTCAGATATGGTTGTCATTGGAGATGGTGTACATGTTTATGGAGACTCTTCCAGTGCTATACTATGATAGGTTGGCTGATGCATTGGCAACACTGTCTTCCATGTTCAATGTTAACTGCGACAAGAGCTTGACCAATATCAGAATTCAGCACCGGAGCCTGCCTGCGCATCACTACTGCACAGCAATAGATGAAGAGCCCGACGAGAAACCTTGGTATCATGACATCAAGCAATACATCACTAATCAGGAATACCCACCTGGGGCATCAGAGAATGACAAGAGAACTCTCGTAAGATTGTCAAGGAATTTCTTCTTGAGTGGTGAAGTTCTCTACAAAAGAAACTATGATATGGTTCTCCTAAGGTGTGTTGCCAAAGAAGAAGCTGAAAGAATCATGAGAGATGTGCACGAAGGTTCGTTTGGTACCCACTCAAGTGGACACACCATGGCTAGAAAGATTTTGAGAGCCGGCTATTACTGGTTGCAAATGGAGTCTGATTGCTACAGTTTTGTGAGAAAGTGCCACAAGTGCCAGATCTATGCTGATCACATTCATGTACCGCCTGCTAAATTGAATGTCTTGACCGCGTCTTGGCCGTTCTCAATGTGGGGCATGGACGTCATAGGACCAATTGAACCCAAAGCATCAAATGGGCATCGTTTCATCCTGGTCGCCATTGACTATTTCACAAAATGGGTTGAAGCTGCCTCATATTCAAGTATAACCAGTTCAGTGGTTGCTAAGTTTGTCAAGAAAGATCTGATTTGCCGCTATGGTTTTCCCAACAAGATCATCACTGATAATGGCAGCAACTTGAACAGCAGAATGATGAAGGACCTGTGCGCCGAGTTCAAGATTCAGCATCACAATTCATCCCCGTACCGTCCCAAGATGAATGGGGCAGTTGAAGCGGCCAACAAGAATATCAAGAAAATAGTGCAGAAAATGGTGGTAACCTACAAGGATTGGCATGAAATGCTTCCTTTCGCCTTGCATGGCTATCGTACCTCGGTACGTACATCGACTGGGGCAACCCCTTTCTCTCGTATATATGGGTCGGGCGGTGCTTCCCATTGAGGTTGAAATACCCTCCTGCGGGTACTAATGGAAACCAAGTTGGAAGAAGCGAGTGGAGTACAGTGCTCGTCTGGATCGGCTAAATCTCATTGAGGAGAAAAGAATTGCGCCCTTGTGTCATGGGCAATCAGACGTGAGAGGATGAAAACGCCTTTGACAAGAAGGTTCGTCCCCCGAGAGTTCAATGAGGAGATCTAGTACTCAAGAAGATTCTCGCTTATTCGGAGGATCCCCGTGGGAAGTGGACGCCACCTATGACTGGACCGTGACGTGGTCAAGAAGGCCTTTTCCGAGGAGCGCTGATACTCACAAATATGGATGGCGAAGATCTGAGGAACCCAGTCAATTCTGATCAGGTGAAGAAGTATTATGCCTGAAAGAAATAGACAAAAAAAGAGAAAGATAAGCCAAGTAAAAATAGCTCGCTAGGTTGAAAACCCGAAAGGGCGGCCTAGGCAAAATCAGAGCGACCCGGTGGATTGAAAACCCGCAAAGGGCGATCCAGGCAAAAATTAGGGTCAGAAAGCTTGGGCATGAAGAGTAGACAAAGGCATACAACACCCCGAAGGTCTGGATAAGAGGATGGTCAAAGTCATGGAAATCAATGGTTGGCACTGTCCCACGGAGATGGACAGTCAGAAATTAGCTCCTCTCTTTTTCGTGTCTTTTTGTAGTTTAAACTTTCAAATGTATTGAATAATCGGCGAACTTTCAGATTTAATCGACTTTTACATCAATAAAGTTCAATCTTTCTCATATCTGCTTGCTATTTTCTGCTTTTTCTGCTCAAAATAAGCGTTTTATGATGATGATGACATTGATCTGTAAAACATGTGCATAAATCATAAAGCATCACAATCATTGCGAAATTTCTAAAAGTCGTGAAAGGAAACAACTTTTCAAAGTAAATTAAGTTCGCAGGAAAACAATTATGTTCGTAATCATCCTCAAATGGCAAAATGACAAAGCAAATCTGCACTTGGCTCATACGCCACCACAATCCTAATCAGTTCCACAGTTGCGCCGCGGGTTGGTCGAACCAAAAAAAAAAAAAAAAAAAAGGATCAAGCAAAATCATTCAAGAAAAACAAGTGGTCAGAAAAAGAAAAACACATTCATCATTACACCAAAATCATAGCATTGCATGCACTTGCATAACACGCTCTGGCATAATAGGCCTTTGCATAACATGCATCCACACTCCATGCATCATTCCTCGCATCAGCTGACGCATGCAGGTACCTCAATCCAGTGCGGCAGCATTGGCCATTTCAATCAATCAACAGGATTCGTGAATCCCTTCAGACCCAGCGTCCCCTTCAAAAGCGCACTTAACCTCGTATTCGAGCCGCGAGTAAGTCCTTCGACCCCATTGGGTCCAGTCGAAAAGGATAGTTGTGTTGGCCTAAGACATGGCGCAGTCCTAGGGAAGTATCAAGATCTAGACTTGATATTGTTTCCCCCCGGTCGCTCTCGAAGACCACCATGCCCAAGTGCAAACTCGGATCGTTCGCGGTTCGTTAAAAGGCTTTAGCACCTCCAAAGATGGCCTTCGAGGGCCGTACCTTCTTTCTTGCTTTCTTTATCGCTTTCTTTCTTTGCTTTATTTCGCCGTCGTTCTTTGCCGAGGGCTAGCTATCGATTTATTTCTGCTTTTTTCTTTGCCCGAGGCTAGCATCAATTGATTTCCGCCTTTATCGTTTTTCGCCACCTCGAGGGTCGTACCAAGTTTATTTTCTCGCTTTTGTTGGCCGAAGGTCGACACCCATTCAAAAATTCGGATTTCCCAGCGGACAAAATCGGTATAATTTCTGAATTCTTTATTTCTATTTTATCTTCAAATATGTCTTGGCCAATTCATATTTCTTGATAAAATCCAAATAAAGAGGGCAATTGTCATACCCCAATTTTGTCCGACTAGTTCCTAAAAAAAAAAAATATATTTTGTGTAAACACCCAATTCATCATCACAGTTACTCTTAATCGTGTCCATATTCATTATCACAAAGCTAGGCCTTTATTTACACGTGCTTTGGAAGAGGATAATTTTGATTCTTATTGAAATGAAGTTAATTTGTCTAGAATTAGTGTCTAATAAACGGCTTGACTTTTATCTCTCACAATGGTCTTAGCCCGTTATGCTAATGTGTCTATTTTTCTCGGATACATAGAGCGGTAAAAAAATTCATTGATGCTTCAAATAATCTCATCGATGATCAACTAACAAATGAATTAGTCATCCATATGCTCAAGCAAGCTCTTAATTGGCAATATTTGTGTGTTGATTCAAATTGGTTAAATAAAGGCTAATTACAACTTAAAGATTCAATTGTGGTACATACGAACCTCATTAAGCTAGTCAAATATTAAAACTAAAAAGGGGAAAGCAAAGCAACTTGTCAGACGAAGACAATGTACATCACCACTAGCGAGTTGGTAAATTCAACAGGCAAGACAAACACAAAAATACAATTGGTGACAGCAGTAGACATAGGCACCAAAGCTCCAAATAGGAGGTCTCTATCTCCCCTTGCATCTTTCTCTCTGCACATACACAAATAGGGAAGAGGTTAGACATCAAAAACAGAGTCAAACATGACCAAATGGGGTATGATGCAGAAGCTTGGGAGAAGAAAAATATGCTCAGAACGTTTTATACACCAAAAGATGAAATACCTTGAACAAACACAAAACAGATATGCATAAGAAAGTAACTTGACTGTGCAATACTCTATGCAAACTTGGAGCTATAAATTCAGCTTTCAAACACACAACAAAGGGGAAGGAGGAAACGCATCACTGAACAAAAACACAACAGAGAAAAACAGAAAACAGAGAGGGAGAGGACCAGCAACAAAAAGAAGCAAAAACAGAGTGCAAAAACACCACACAGAACCAACAATCACCACCATTCCTTCCACCCAGAACCACCACACATAAACTCACAAACACACAGCAGAAAACAAAAAACAGTAGAAGAAAAAAAAAAAAAAAGAAGAGAAAACGAACTCAAAGCAGAATCAGCCGTGACTTCCACCGCGCGCCGCCGTGAGACACTCGCCGGAGGACCTCCGGTCGTCTTCTCCACGTAAACCACCACGCCGCCGCCATCTCAGCCCCTCGTTTTCGTTTCTCTTCCTCACCCCCTTCTCGCTCAGCCACCACCGACGCCACTACCTCCGCCGTCGCCCTTCTCCACCATCGTGTGAAGCAAACCGGAGCACCGTTCGTCCCTCTCTCGGTTCGTCCCTCTCTCGCTCCACGCCGTCACCATCACGCCGAAACCACCACGCTAAGCACCACCAGCGAGCTCTCTCACGATCGACTTCCCTCTCTCTCGCGGTACCCCCTCTCCCTCTCTCTCTCTCTCTCTCTCTCTCTGGTTTTTGATCTGCTTCTCTCTCTTCTTAGAAAGGAATGAGCGGCGCTGGGAGAGGGAAGTAGAGTCTAGGGTTTACTTATTTTGGTATATGGATCGGGTCTGTTGTGGGCTGGGTTTGGGCCTACGCGTATTTTTAATTTTTTTTTCTACATCAGATTACTAATGACACCCCTTCCGTTAATAATACAACCCCCTGTAATTAGTTATACCTCTTTTTACTATCTCACACCCCTTTTCCCAAGAATCTTTCAAACTCCTTTCTAATTAATGCAAGTTATTAGTGACTATCACCCAAAGCCTTGGCTTGTTTGATTGTCATGAACGCAATCAAGAGTTATTAGTAATGATCACTCAAAGCCTCTGCTTGCTTGGTCATTACGAAAACTCTTCCCCTTTCCAAAACTCTTTCAAAATATTTTCATTTTCAAATTAGAACTACGTCGCTTTGATTCCCGTTCAGGATACGTAGGAGCGAGCCGTGTTCTCGTCAAGCGCACTAAATAAAAATCTTTTTTCGCAATCATAAATATTATCATTTTTTTTCGCAACAAATAAAATTATTTTCGCAACCGTAAACATTAATATTTTCCATAACAAAAAATCATTTTCAAACCCATTGTTGCTAGTGGCTAATCAGAACCTTTGTTCGTCTAGCCATTGGCGACAATGCCTTTTTTCCAAAGAACAATAAGCGATGGTCACCCATAACTTTGGTTAGTTTGATCATTCGTGTCAATTAATCTTTTCAAAACCATTTTCAAAATATCAAATAAAAACGAGTTGCTACTAATACCAATCGTAACTTTCGTTCGTCGACTAATGGTAGTGACTCTCATTTTCAAGAGTATTTAGCGGTGATTACCCATAACCTTTGTTAGTTTAATCATTCGCGGAATACTCAAATCATATTCAAAACTCGCTAAAAGATAAAAATAAAAACCTTTTCATGACAAACAAGAACTACGTAGCTTTGAATTCTCCATCGCACTAGGAGATACGTAGGAGCGAGAAGCCAATTCTCGTCAAGCGCCAAAAAATAAAATTTTCATTAAGTTTTTCCCATTTATCTTCAAATAAGAAATAAATAGGCAAATCTAGGTATTTTTCAAATCAAAAGTTAAAATCACACACTTAATTAAAGGTTCCCTCTCGCAGAGAGGGCGCGTGGGGTGCTAACACCTTCCCCATACGTAATTGACCCCAACCCATATCTCTAGTTTTGAAAGACCATCCGCCTTGTTCAAAAGACCTTTTTTCAATGTTTTGGTCTTAAAATTAAAATATTGGTGGCGGCTTCAAAAATTTTCCACGTTGTACATTGAGAAACCCAAACCGGATTTTTCGGGTGCAACACTTGAAAATAAGGACAGAAAAGTAAAGTTGCAAGAATGTAAAGTGCAAGAATTATAAAGAACAAGAACTTAAAATGAAGAAAGTAAATTGCATAAAATCTTAGAAATAAACTTTGAGTAGTGTTTGCAATAGCCTAAGATGTCCTAAGCACTCGAAATTTCGTGCTTTATATAGCCAAAGAGAAGAGACAAGTCACTTAAGACAATTTACAAGCCATTAAAGAGCAAATCTGTAACATCTTTGGAATCGATGATGCGATCGCACGGGTCGTGCCAAATCCAAAGACGGGTCGTGCAACTATCGTAGACTTTCAGTAATAAGGAAGAAAAAGTTCAAGACGAATTCGTGCCAAATCCAAAGACGGTCGTGCAACTATCGTAGTAAAAACGACTTTGCTTGCCTTTTCTTATATTTTTCACTCTTTGTTTCTCTTTTTGACTTGAAACTTTGTTTTTGCTCTTTTTAAGCTTAAATCCTTCATTTTCCTCAAAGATAGACCTGAAATTAAAACAAACAAAAGGTAGTAAAATAGCTCTAGAATTGAACTAAAATACCAAACAACTTACTTAAAATAAGTACTAAAAAGACAACTAAAAATGGACTTATCAAACTCCCCCATGCTTAAATCCTTGCTTGTCCTCAAGCAAAACATTACAATTTATTTGGCAAATCCTTGAATGAAAATTATCGGCTTATCAGCACAACCTGCAAATAAATTAGGAAACACGATAGACAACGGTTGGTGACCAATCAAATGATGTTTCCAAAGTTTGACCCCGTTACCACTGCCCAATCCTCTCTGAATACAATCTTTGAACCAATCGTTCCCCTCTTCTTCTTTACCAACAATACAAAGATCCCTCCGATCTCCTACTCCTGATGGAATCACTAGACATAAATCCCGACAACTCACCATATCTATGACTTAAAAGACCTCTCCACTTCGCATTCTCGTCCCACCAAACAAATACCACTTCCATTTTGACAATAAGGCAATATTGAAATTCTCCAAGTTTTTGATACCAAGACCCCCCTCATTTTTCTCCCTACACACCTTATCCCAAGCCACCCAATACATACCTCTCGCATCTTCCTTAACTCCCCAAAGGAAATCTCTTTGAATCCTTATCATCTCCCTAATAACCAATTTTGGCGCTTTGTAAAAGGAGAAGAAATACAAAGGTAAACTACTAAGGACCGAGTTGATAAGCGTCACCCGACCTCTTATAGATAAATTGCGCCCCTTCCAAGATGCCAGCCTAGACCGAAACTTTTGCAAAACCGGATTCCAAGTCCCTTTCCGCCTCGGATTAGCACCAACAGGAAGGCCAAGAAAATTGAACGGAATGGATTCCGACCTACAGTGAAGGAAAACGGAAGCTTGCTCCATAAAATTATCAGGCACATTAATACCAATAAGCTTACTTTTGATGAAATTGACCTTCAATCCGGAGACGAGTTCAAAGCTCCTGAGGATAGATTTTAGACCCCAAAGGTTATTCCAAGACGGCTTCCCAATAAGAACGGTATCATCCACAAATTGAACAAGCGAATAACTAAAGTTTTCATTAATAACAAACCCCTCAAAGACCCCAACCCCCACCGCCTTATCCACCAACCGAGCAAGCCCTCAACCACTATCAAGAATGTAGCGACCGAAAAATCCGGGAAAGGATTCTTCGAAGTTCGAAAGGAAGTCGCCACCGAAATTCTAGTTTAAGGGCAAATTCGGAAAATCCCTTTTGGTTTAGGACAAGGCAGGTTTAGGGTTCGAGAGTCGTTATGTGTGGAGAACGTATTAGCACCCCACGACATCCTTGGTCTAATTAATTAGGATTTATTAATAATTACCCTTTTATTTATAGAGGAAAAGACTTATTTAAATTTTTAGTTTTTTAGCGCTTGACAATAGTGGACTCTTGCTCCTACGTACCTCCAGATGCAATGGAGGAATCAAAGCTACGTAGTTCTTCCTGAAAAAGGTTTGTTGCTTGGTGTTTTTTAGTGTAGGGGTCTTAGGACTCATTGAACTGTACAACTCACTGATTCCTAGGACGCTGACTAACCCGATTGTACAACCGACTTAGTCCCCTACTTTTTGAAAGTATTTTTTTTGAGGTTTTTTTTGAAAGAAGTTTGTTTGATGTGAGGTGAGTTGGTTTTAGAATAGGTATTCTAGAACTCCTGAACTGTACAACTCATTAGTTCTAGAACGCTGACTAACCCGGTTGTACAACCGACTTAATCCCCTATTTTTTAGGAAAAATAATTTATTTACATTTTTATAAGTTTTTAGGATTATTGAACTATGCAAACTCATTTGTCTAAGATGATGACTAACCCCAGTTGTACAACCGACTTAGTCTTTTATTTTAAAAAAATAATTTATTTGTGTTTTTATAAGTTTTTAGGATTACTTGACTGCATGTGACTCATTGGTCTAGGATGATGACTAACCTTGGTTGTACAACCGACTTAGTCTTTTATTTTTGGGAGAAATGATTTATTTATATTTTTATAAATTTTTAGGATTCTTGAATCATGCAACTCATTGGTCTAGGATGATGACTAACTTAGGTTGTACAACCGACTTAGTCTTTTATTTGATTTTTGAAGAAATAATAATTTGTGCATAAAAAGACAAAAAGCGATAATTAATAAAGACTAGGCTAAAAATGAATAAATAAATAACTATATACATAAATAAATATGAATAGATATATACATAAACAATAAATAAATAAATAAATAAATTATATTACAAATAAATGATAAATAAATATGTACATAAAAATAAACAAAATAAATACAAAACTAACCTAGACTCGACGAGTGTCGAACCGGACTGAGCAGCAAACCGGACTCCAATCTAGTCCATTTTGACCCCCAAGACCGCAAGAACCGCTTTGAGAATCGGAAAGCCGACTCAAAACGTCCAAATGATCAAAGACAGGTTTTTAGTGAAATGGGCCGACGCTTTGACCCAAAAGATCACTTAACCCGCCAATGATCTCCTCCTCTAATCTTCACCTCTCAACCCCTTTTATATCCAATTGCTAGGGAGCTCTTGTTTCTTGTGAGTAATGTGGGACTAAAACAAGGTAGAGAAAGCAATTCCCCTTTTAAAACACAATTCCCGTTTTTCTCAAACCTGTCACCGTAAAATTGCGATTCCGGATTCGTTAACCGTTGGATCGTCTTCCTTTTTTGACAGCAGGTTCGTGAGACATATATCTCCGCTTTCACCGTTCGGATCGTCGAAACGAGGTCTGAGGAGAGAGAAATTGCATTCGCAATAGCTGCAGTTTTTGGTCTGTTTTTCTCAAACCTGTCACCGTAAAATTGCGATTCCGGATTCGTTAACCGTTGGATCGTCTTTCTTTTTTGACAGTAGGTTCGTGGGAAATATGTATTCACTTTCACCGTTCAGATCGTAAAAACGATGTCCAAGGAGAGAGAAATTGTCTTCGCAATAGCTGCTAAAAACTAACACCCGAAAATACGCAAAAAACTATTATTTTATGTAATTTTCAGAAAAAGTCCAAAATAAAATGGTTGAAAAAGTCTAAATTAAAAACTATTAAAAAGAACTCGGACAAAATTGGGGTATAACAAAGAATAAAAAAGGAGATAGAGGATCCCCCTGACGCAATCCCCTTTGCACTAAGAAATCTTGAGTTGGGATTCCATTGACCAAAACCGACAAGGAAGAAGAAGACACACATGCTCTAATCCAACGAATCCACTTAAGATCAAACCCGAACTTAGCTAACATATCAAATAGGAACGACCAAGAGACAGTGTCATAAGCTTTCTCAAAATCAACTAACTCATTAACAATCACTACCCCATCATGAATATTCCGACCACCCAGAAAAGCCGACTGACACTCAGAAATCACCAAGTGAATAACCTTCTTTAACCTGCTGGCCAACACCTTTGAAAGAATCTTATAGATGCTCCCAATTAAACAAATGGGCCTATACTCCCCCAAACCTTGAGGATGATCATTTTTGGGAATGAGAGTTAGGAAAGAGGCCGAAAACGCTTTAGGTATGTGAGCCTTGGCATAGAATTCTGAAAAAACTCCCACAATGTGATACTTCAAAAAATCCCAATTCTCCTTGAAGAACCTCAGATTAAATCCATCAGGACCCGGGCTTTTATCTCCATCACAGCTCCAAATCCCCTCCCTAATCTCATCCTCTTCGAAAGGCATGACCAGGGAATCATTCGCTTCCGAAGAGATTTGATTAAACATTGTATCATTCAAGACAGGTCTTCCATACAACGGCTCCATAAAACCTTGTTGAAAGAAATTCTTCACCCTATCTTTAACCACAAAAACATCTTCAATAAGCCTTCCCTCATCATCTAACAACTTTAGAATATTTCTCCTATTTTTAAACTTCAACATAGAGTGAAAATATTTAGAATTCACGTCACCCTCTTTGATCCAATGCGCCCTACTCTTTTGATGAAGAATACTTTCCTTCAGTCTGATCTGCTTCCAAAATGATGTCGTGACTTCCTTTCTTTTAGAGACTGTGGCCTCATCCCAATGCTCAATGAGCATTAGATCTAAGTTATTCAACTCCTTGACCTCCTCCTCTATATTCAAGTCAACTAAACCAAAAACCTCTTTGTTCCACATTCGCAACTTCTCTTTCAACATCTTCATTTTCTCCTTAAGAACATAAGCTTTATTCCCTGAAACCTGAATTTGAAACCAACTATCCTTAACAAACTCTTTAAACTTAGCATGTTGAAACCAAGCATTAACAAACCGAAAAGGTTTCAGACCCCAATCAACAGTAGATCTGAGTAGCCAAATAGGGCAGTGATCAGAGATATTCCTCTTCCCTATCCATTGACCCGAGATGTTCCACTTGTCAACCAAATTAGGAGAAATAAGGAACCTATCCAAATCTACTCATAGAAATCCCATCCGAGCAAAACCAATAAAAAACATTACCAATAACTGAGACATCAAGTAAATCCATATCCGACATAAAAGCATTAAACTCGTTAATTTCCTGAATAGACCCCCTTTCCCCTATACCTTTCCTTTCCTCTACTCTTGAGACACAATTAAAATCTCCAACTGGACACGCCCCCAACATCAAGAGATCATGTTTATGCGCTTTCAATTCCTCCCACCCCTTGACGTTTCCCATTCAAATAGCAAGGCGCATAAACATTTACCACATACAACAAAGAATTATCAACATTCAAAGCCACCCCAATATACCCTGTACCCATAAACGAGAACTTAAAATCACATGAACCAAATGACCCAAGATGACAATAAACCACCGGATCGACCATTAGCCTGTTTAACGACATACTCAAACAAAAGATTACCCCACAATTGACTAATTTGATTTTCCTCCAAATTCTCCTCTCTTAGTTTCTTGTAAACAAATGAAATTAAAGTTGCTCAGTAGAAATTAACGATCTCGTGTGACGCCGCTTAGCTCACACACCCCACCCACACATATTGAGAGATAAAATAATCATCGAGAACTAGCTACATTCCCTTCTTCCTTGCTACCTCATCTCTCTTCTCTCTCTTGAGAAATTTCTTCAATATAAACTTCCTCTGCCCGATTCCTTCCACCCCTAAATTCTTCGCCGCCTCCCACACACGACGCGCCACCGCTTGCTCAGTAAAGCCCGAATTTGTTATTACAACCTCTAATATCGTAATCGACTATAGACCCATCACATAACATCGCTCCCAAATGATAACAGAGGCACGAAATGTCCTCTCTTCCACCTCCCGGCGCACTGTGAACCATGGTACTCCTTGCTTTGAAACCTCCGCAAGGTTATGCACCACCTTCTATGGATTCAATCCATCTCTCACCTTCTTTGGTAAAGTCACGCTGAGATACTTCCTTTCTTTTCTGGTAAAGACCCGATTCTCAACTGGGTCCACAGGGATTGGTTCCACATGGATTGAAGGAAGTTCTAAATTTGGGCTTACACTAGGCCTACTAACATTGACAGGTTCGGCACCAGCTGATGACATTACCCCCTTCTCAGTTCTCCCCCCCGCAGACTCTCCATCTACGCCCAAAGATAAATCGTGAGCCTTGTCCATATTGGAGCTAAAAGTGTCCTTGACCCTAGAAGAACTTGATGCTGACTTTGAAAAGGTATTCAAATCATTACCATTGTCACTTGACACTGAATCCCATTCAGAAAGAGCCGTTGATATTTTATCGTTATTTGCCCTTGTTGCCTTGTCAATGCAATTCAGACCGATACTTCTAGATTGATGCCGAGACATAATCGAATCTAACTCATCATCACCACCAACATTATCCTCCTCAAAATCATCATCGAGACTTCCTCCTTCAACACCTACAACATCACGCCACTCCTCCTCCTTAGACCAACATTCGGAGTCAGAGGACTCTTCAGTTTTCCTAGCTTTCTCCGCCGGCTGACTCCATTGAAGAGGCCCACACCAATCCTCCACAATCTTAATCGGATAGAGAACATTATTGATACTCACCGTAAAAGTCTTTGACAAGTACTCCATACACTTAGTTCGAATTAACACCCTAGCAACATCCAATGACTTCTTCCTCTCAGTGTTGTCATCTGAATATAAGTAAGTACCTACATGCTCTGATAATTTAGAAAAGAATTCACCGTTCCAAGCATGCACCGGAACCCCAAAACATCTAATCCAAGCTACGCGCCCACGATCAACATCCTCTGGTTTCCATGGGCGAATCCAGCGAAACCATTGAAATAACCAGTCTTTTGCTTCCTCAACAAACTCCATGAAGTCTTCTTCGTCTTTAGCTTCTTCTAAGAGAACCCAATTTGCACCCAAGGGTGTTGCTTTAATCGAGAAAATACCTTGCATAGCGAAATCTTCTTGAATAGCATAAGACTTACCCGGCCATAATACCTCTCCCACCATAGCTTTCCTCAATCTAGCCATCGTATCATCTTCAGCATTGAAAGAAAAAAGACATCCCCGATCATCTTCAACAACATTGTCCCTCTTCTTCACCCAAACCTTGTTCACTATCTCAGGTTGATTTATGATACCAAATTGTTGTTGATGTTGTGCCGATTGATCCTTCTTCCTCGACACACCAATAGATCCGCGATCACATTCACCTAACACCTTTTTAGTCCCGCATTCACGTTCAACTATCACCTTCTTAGCCCCCACTTCCACTCTTACCTCACGATCGAACCTTGGCATATTAACATGAAGCTTGATCCCTCTAATGAAAACATTGTCGAGCTTGATTGCCATCAATTCTGGATCACTCACATCCTTAAATCTCACAAAACCAAATCTTTTCCTCTTTTCCTCCGCCTTCCTTCCTTGACCCCTAATCACAACCTCCATAACTCTCCCATGAATGGAAAATAGATGAAACATATCCTGTGCCTTGAGAGAATCCTAAAAATTGGTGAAAAGAACGATACCAACCTTCTCCTCGCCTCATCATCCAACTTGACCTTAGATGCAATATCAATCTTCTTCACCACTTTGATCGCACCACCTTCCACCTCCTCGCTCTCATTTGTGACATCCGGGGTGACGAGGGCGGGAGTGATCGCCGGTGCCCAAAAAGGTGGCATGGCAAAGAGCGACTCTGGCGGCTTCAAAGCGAAGGGCACGTGAATGAATCGAATACGCGCACCGGAATGAGAGGGATCCCGAGGTTTGCGCGGTATGGGGTGATCAGATTGAAGGAAGGCTTAAAAGAATTGATTTGGACTACCTATACCAACAAGATGCATCTTCTTTTGGGAGCCCATCCCATAAGAACTCCATAGTTAAGCGTGCTTGGCTTGGAGTAGTAGTGGGATGGGTGACCTTCTCTGAAGCTCCTAAAGCATGCAAGTGAGGACAAAGCATCTTTGAAAAGACTCGTGAGGGCGATCAACGATTCTAGAAGCGATGCAGGATGTTACACTCGCCTCTTTGCTATCCTCTCTGGGAAACATATCACCTTCTTCTGCCAGAGTAGCGATGGATATCTGCCGCCGCTTGTATCTCCTCTCATCGCATACCAAAAACTTCAGAATTATCACGTAAAGGAAAACCCAACCAACATGATAAAAAGCAAAACCAACAATAGATAAAGTAAAACAAGACTATGTTTTTTTTACTAACATATTGAAAACCAATTAAAAGTTTTGTCGATAAACCATTTGAAAAAAACATTGTATTATCCACACTCTTAAGGTATTCTCCATTTTTTGTTCATTTCGTTTGGTTACAATATCTCCTTTGGGTGATGACGTATTATAAAAAATACGTCTATTAAAAGATGTTTTATTCTACTAAAACTACTCCCAAAAATCATGATTTTGATGTGATTCTAAACCTTGGAGCCTTGACTGTATTGGGAATTTCTTTGCTATGAATCAATTTTTATTTTCATTTTGAATATGTTGCTAATGGAGTACAAAATTGTTTGTTGATACTAGGCTCATCGATTGTCTTAGATAAATTGACTGTATGATGTAGTATAAAATATTATGTCAAGAATGATTGAGATTTTGTATTGGTTGATACCATATCAACCACTCATAGCATTTTGTATTATATCATACAATCAATTTGACTAATACACCGATGAATGACTTCCTTGATCCATCACCTTATAAGGCACCGACTATTTAACATTTTTTTACAATCACCTACTCTTTAATTTGTTATGTATCATTATCAAATTTCAGTATTAATATGATTTTAACATAGAATTTATATATTTTTGAGCCAAAAAAATATAAATTTAGAGTTTTTTACTATATACCGTGTGTAGCACGGGCCTACATATTACTTGATTTTGATTTTGTCCTCACTATTTTTTCTGAATAAAATGTTCTTATGTAAGTAAATTCATTTAAAAAATTTGTGATACAATCTCAAATAAAGCATATATATATATATATATATATATATATATATATATATATATATATATATATATATATATATCAGTTCAATTAATGAAACCATAAGTCATTTTATGTTTTGAGTGTCATTTATATTTTAAGTGTGATTTTATGGTCTAATATTTTACAATTTCATATAATACGATTTAATTATTTGTCAACCATAACGAATTTTATTTTATATTACTAAAACTCACTTAACATTTTTTTAACTTACAATATCTTTGAATCGTATATTACTACTCATTTTTCACAAATTTTTCTCCGTGCATCGCACGGGTTAGGATACTAGTAATTTATATTGTCGCATACTTCTACAAAATATAGTTAATTTAATTTTCACTCATACAATACTATAATATTTATTATGTATTAAATGAAATTTTTGTTCTATCATGTATCCTACGGGTAAAAGCGCTAGCAATTTTATACGCATAGGCACTTGTGAACTTTCTCAGCCTTCATCCTTCATCCTTCTATTATAATTAGATGTCCAAATAAAGTTTGAGTGAATAAATAAGCATATGGATCTGTGGCGCAATGGTAGCGCGTCTGACTCCAGATCAGAAGGTTGCGTGTTCGATTCACGTCAGGTTCACATTTTTTGAAAGATGCTTTTCATGCATTTCCAAATAAAACGTACCGGATACGCTATGGCGTAACGTTATTACACTTACAAAGTTACACAGACACACTGTCTTCCTTAAACCTTTTTAGCATCCCAAACTCCTCCTCTGCTGATAAACCCTAACCAGTTAGTTACTTATTTCCTTCAAACTACATCAATGGCGTCTCGTCTCACTCTCCGCCACGTGTTCCGTCACTACTCAGCATTCGTCTCTTCATACCTGTCAACACCGCTAACCTCAAGAGAGAAATCAAGAATCGTTCTCCGTCTCATCAAGTCAGACTCAAACCCTGAACGCATACTCGAGATCTGCCGCTCCGCTTCACTCACACCGGAATTTCGCCTCGACCATAACGTTTTATCCTTCGCCTTCACCAAACTCACCGCCGCCAATCATTTCGACGGTATCCATAAATTCATCGACGAACTTCTCCAAACTCGCCCCGACCTCAACGAGCGATTTATCTCTCACGCTATATTACTCTACGGCCATGCTAACATGCTCCCTCACGCTCTCCGCACTTTCAACCACATGTGCGACGAACTTCACATCACTCCTTCCGTTAAATCGCTCAACGCTTTGCTCCGTGCTTCTATCATTGCCAACGACCACAAAGAGGTAACACGAATTTACCTTGAATTCCCTAAAATTTATTCAATTCAACCTAATGTTGATACTTATAACCTAGTCATTAAGTCGTTTGTTGAATCTGGTTCAACTAGTTCCGTGTTCTCGATTTTGGATGAGATGGATAAGAATTATATTGAGCCTAATGCAGTTACTTTTAACAATGCAATTGCTGGTTTTTATAATGAGGAGAAGTTTGACGAAATTGATAAGTTGATGAATTTGATGGAGGAAAGGTATAAGATGCATCCTGATCTTAGTACTTATAACCTAGTTATTAAGTCGTATGCTGAATCTGGTTCAACTAGTTCTGTGTTCTTGATTTTGGATGAGATGGATAAGAATTCTATTGAGCCTAATGCAGTAACTTTAAACAATGCAATTGCTGGTTTTTATAATGAGAAGAAGTTTGATGCGGTTAATAAGTTGATGAATTTGATGGAGGAAAGGTATAAGATGCAACCAGGTCTTAGTACTTATAACGTTAGGATTAAGTGTTTGTGTAAGTTGAAGAGATCCTCTGAGGCTAAGGCTTTACTCCAGGAGATGATTACTGGAGGAGGGATGAGGCCGAATTTGGATAGTTATAGGCATTTGATTCATGGGTTCTGTAAGGAAGGAAACCTTGAAGAGGCTAAGGGGTTGTTTGCTGATTTGTTGAAAAAAGAACGCTATATGCTTTATACTTATGGTGGTGGTGGTGGTGGTGGTTGTTTTACTTTGGTTTACTCCCTGTGTGAGCGTGGGGAGTTTGAATCTGCTTTGGAAATTGTTAAGGATATTAGGTATATTGGTTGGTTTCCTAGTTTTAATACAATGAAGAAGCTTGTGAATGGGCTTGTTGGTGTTTCTAAGATTGATGATGCTAAAGAGCTTATCAAGGAAATTAGGAAGCAGTTTCCTGAAAGTAGTGACAAGTGGGATGAAGTTGAAGCTGGGCTTCCAGAGCAATGAAGAGCAGAGTGTGGTCTGCAATGAAGATGGGAACTTGAAAATCATCTAGTTTAGAAAAGGTTTTCTTTTGTTTTGCCATTTTCATTGGCACTTGGACATTTGCCCAATCCAATATTGGCTGGTAATCTCACAAGCTAGTTTTTATTTTATTTTATTTTTGATAAGCAAATGTTAGTGGGGTGGGAAATGCTAGTTTTGTATGTTTGCCATGGCTTACCATGCACAAATCCCTCAAGGTATAACAAAACTTGGAAGCAATGGAGGTATCATAACAGTAATTACAAAACTAATTTTAGAAGTACTTGATGTAACCTAGAAAGAAGTATGGAGAGATAGATTAGTTCACATATCTCATGAAGTGCTAACCAAGATTTTAATTCCAAGATCATAGAGTAAGTATTTAAGAATAAGGTTATAACTCGATTATTGAATTAGTGGTCGGTAAATGAAGGCCACATTAATCATGTAGTTGTTTAGAGGGCGAGCACCGGAGACACACAACATATGTAGTTTAATAAAAAGGTTAAGCAAGACTTGGACAAAAGATATTTTCGGGTAAGCTTAAAAGGTTTTAAGACAAGGATTTTTTGGATAAGCATTCTCAAATCCATAAATATCTTAAAAGGCTTAAATATGTTTTAGACCCCTGCAAATATGGGGTGTTTTGGTTTAAGCCCCTACAAAAAATTTATTTATTTATAAGTCCTTGCAAAATGACATGTTTTGTTTTAAGTCATTCTGTTAGCAAACTGTTAGTTAGGCGTTAAAAATCTCTTCCATATGTGTTTTCACTACAAGAAAAGCTTATTTTAGCCACGAACGTTTGCGATGGAGCTTAATTTGTATGTACTTTGCCACGGATTTGCGACGGAATGTATATAAATTAAGAGGCGCGCAATTTTCCGCT
Source organism: Oxytropis ochrocephala (assembly GCA_020916435.1). NCBI lineage: Eukaryota > Viridiplantae > Streptophyta > Magnoliopsida > Fabales > Fabaceae > Oxytropis > Oxytropis ochrocephala. The sequence continues at coordinate 11,277,940 of CM037093.1, read as the reverse complement.
TGCGTTTGCCACAGATTTTTGGTCGGTCGCAACTTGCCACGGATATGTCGTCCCAACTCCGTCGCAAATGACCTTCACTTAACCAAATACGCGTTCTTTCACTTCACGCTCATTTCACATAATCCTCCCTCTTTTTCGACCTCATTTCAGTTCACGCTCTCTTCTCTCAAACCCTATTCTCTCTCAAGCTCTCACTCACCCACTCTATTCTCCCTCCACCACCACGCCGGAAACCCCAAATCCCTTTACCACCACGTCATTCCCCTTTCCTTCTCTTAGTGCCTCAAACCTCAAACCCCCAAATCCCTCCTTCTTTCATGGACGAAAACCACCCTATCTCCTCTATTATCCTCTTTCTCTCAGCGCCTCTCCTCTGATCTTCTTCTTAAAGGTAAGTATTTTTCTTTTAGTTTACTTCTATTTGATAGAGAACTCCCAATTTTTGGTTGAATCAAAACCCTAATCCCCTATTCATATTTGTTATGTAGCCCCAATACTGCCATTCTTCTTCCTATCCGCTCCTTTGGCATTCTGACCCAATAATTTGAAGCTTCCAGGTAATTTTTCAGCATTCAAGCATAGTTTATTTAGGGTTTTATTGTTGATAGGTCTTGAAATTAGTTGCTGTTAGGGTTTTGATTATAATTTTGTACGTTGTTGTTGCGGCCTATCATCAGTAATTGTTCCACCTTCTTTTGTTGCTGTTAGGGTTTTGATTGGGATCTTGTTTTGTTAATTTTGATTTTGTTAATTTTGTTGTTGCTGCCTATCTGCAATTCTGATATGATTCTGTTGATTATATTAGCTTTTGAAGATGAAGGTCAGACAGCGATTGTTATGTTAATTTTGTTGGGATTTTGTTTTGTTAATTTTAATTTTGTTGTTGCTGCCTATTTGCAGGCAGATAATTGTTATGATACACTCCAAATTGGGGTGAGTTAGAATAAAATTGTAATCAACCATAATTCTTATTTTGAGAACAATCTAATTCTTCTTGGTGCCCTGCTGTAGAAGATAAGCTCCAAATTGGGGTGAGTTAGAATAAAATTGAAAATACATGTTTTACTTATGAAGATTTATTAATTGAATTAGGACTCCAAACAAAGGCTCTTGTAATTTTTTTTGCAAGGTTCCTGAATGCATTGACAACTTGCCCAAGCAGGAATTAAGATATTTTAAGCCCTTGCAAAAATAATTTTTTATTAGACCCTTGCAAATTTTATTTTTTTGGTTTAAGCCCCATGCAAATATACACGTGGAAGAAATTTTTAACGCCTCACTAATACTTGCTAGCTAATCAAGGGTTTAAAACAAAACGTGTCATTTTGCAAGGGCTTATAAATAAATAAAAATTTACTGAGGACTTAAACCAAAATACCCAATATTTACAGGGGCCTAAAACATATTTAAGCCTATCTTAAAATTTAATATTTTTAAGAAATAGAAAATTTCGCAAAAGCTAATCATGTTTGCAATCTCACATCACACATCTAATATCTAATATATATCTAATATATCTAATATATATTTATATATTTATACAACTACAACACTATCAAAATTACCTATATAGTCATTTGGGGAAAGTGACACCTATACTAATTGAAGATAAAAATGTAAATGACTCACTAAAAAACAAAAACAACTTTTCACTTTCTCCAACTTTTCTCTTTATTCTTACACTCTCTTTCATCCTTTTCACTTTTCTCTTACACTCTCTTTCTTCCTTTTTTTCTCTTTCTTCTTACAATCTATTTCCTCATTTTCCTCTTACACTATTTTTCTTCAATTTTTTTCTTTTTACTTGACTTTACTTTATTTTTCACATAAACAGTTTTTCCTTTTCTCTTATCACTTTACTTTAGTTTTTTTTTTTTAACTAAATTTCTAACTCTATACAAGCACTACTCTACTAAAATTATCTTTTCTTTTCTCTTCAAAATCATTTACACTCTTATTGATAATCTACTACAATATACTACTCAGCTAAAATTGTCAATTGAAATTTCGAGATAACTGCACAGATATATAAAATATATATTTATACAACTACAACACTATCAAAATTACCTATATAGTCATTTGGGGAAAGTGACACCTATACTAATTGAAGATAAAAATGTAAATGACTCACTAAAAAACAAAAACAACTTTTCACTTTCTCCAACTTTTCTCTTTATTCTTACACTCTCTTTCATCCTTTTCACTTTTCTCTTACACTCTCTTTCTTCCTTTTTTTCTCTTTCTTCTTACACTCTATTTCCTCGTTTTCCTCTTACACTATTTTTCTTCAATTTTTTTCTTTTTACTTGACTTTACTTTATTTTTCACATAAACAGTTTTTCCTTTTCTCTTATCACTTTACTTTAGTTTTTTTTTTTTAACTAAATTTCTAACTCTATACAAGCACTACTCTACTAAAATTATCTTTTCTTTTCTCTTCAAAATCTGTTTACACTCTTATTGATAATCTACTACAATATACTACTCAGCTAAAATTGTCAATTGAAATTTCGAGATAACTGCACAGATATATAAAATATATATTTATACAACTACAACACTATCAAAATTACCTATATAGTCATTTGGGGAAAGTGACACCTATACTAATTGAAGATAAAAATGTAAATGACTCACTAAAAAACAAAAACAACTTTTCACTTTCTCCAACTTTTCTCTTTATTCTTACACTCTCTTTCATCCTTTTCACTTTTCTCTTACACTCTCTTTCTTCCTTTTTTTCTCTTTCTTCTTACACTCTATTTCCTCGTTTTCCTCTTACACTATTTTTCTTCAATTTTTTTCTTTTTACTTGACTTTACTTTATTTTTCACATAAACAGTTTTTCCTTTTCTCTTATCACTTTACTTTAGTTTTTTTTAACTAAATTTCTAAATCTATACAAGCACTACTCTACTAAAATTATCTTTTCTTTTCTCTTCAAAATCTGTTTACACTCTTATTGATAATCTACTATCACCTCTTATTGATAATCTACTACAATATACTACTCAGCTAAAATTGTCAATTGAAATTTCGAGATAACTGCACAGATATATAAAAAACACGGAATAACTACAGTGATATATAAAAAAACACGAGATTAATATTTACCATTGATAATTATAATTTTTGAAGACTAATATAAAGTATAAACCTACTATCTAAAAAAAGAAGACTTAATGGCTATTTAAACTACTAATTAATATAAAACAAATATTTCTTATTGATAATTTACTATCTAACATTTACTATCTACTTTAATCAACTAATCAACTAAAGTAATAAATTGAAACTACGATATAACTGCATTGATATATATATATATATATATAAGAAAACCCACGGGATAACTGTAGTGATTGATAAAAAAATACGGGATTAGTATTTGTCATTGATAATTATAATTTTTGAAGACTACTATAAACCTACTATCTAAAAAGAAGAATGTTTAATGACTATTTAAATTGATTAATATTTAAAACACACGTGACAAATATTTGTCACTAATATATAAAAAAATGGATAACTTCATTGATATATAAAAAAACACAGCATTAATATTTGTTATTGATAATTACAATTTTTGAAGACTACATAAACCTACTATCTATAAAACAAGAATATTTAATGACTATTTAAACTACTGATTAAAATTTAATACAAATATTTATTATTGATAATCTAATATCTCTCTTTTACTATCTACGATAATATACTAATCAACTAAAATAATCAATTGAAACTATGAGATAACTACACTGATATATAAAAAAACACGGGATAACTGCAGTGATATATAAAAAGACACGGGATAAATATTTGGCATTGATAATTATAATTTTTGAAGACTACTATAAACCTACTATCTAAAGAAATAAGACTTATGTCTATTTAAACTACTGATTAATATAAAACAAATATTTTTATTGATAATTTACTATTTACTATAATCAACTAAAATAATCAATTGAAACTACGAGATAACTACAATCGATATATAAAAACACGGGATAACTGCAACGATATATAGAAAAACACGGGATTAATATTTGCCATTGATAATTATAATTTTTGAAGACTACTATAAACCTACATTTTTAGATTTTAATATTTATCTATTTTTTATTTGAAACTCCTTTTTTATCTACTTTAAATTTGTATTATTTTCACAGGGTAATGCTCAGACTATTTAAATATTGTCTAAGTTCATTCATAAAAAGAACATGATAGCACCCGTGCGTATGCACGGGTATCCTACTAGTTAGTATCTAAAGGCAAGCAATATGAGAATTGACAACTTTTGAAACATATTCACAAAAAACATAACAATCCCCCGTATATTTCAAAAGTTAAAAAAAGGAAAAAAAAAAATTTATGGGTTAACTTTGTTGATGTAATGTGTCAGGTTCATATAGTGAGCTATGGAACCTAACTTAGACTAAGACTATGTACAATGGTGTTGAATGAGGGTGTTGAAATTTTTATTAAATAGTTTAATAGGTTTAATGGTGTTGTTGAATAGGGTGTTTTTTTTGGTAGCTGAAGAAAAGAGAACAGAAAGGAAAAAAGAAAAAAGGAAAACTAAAGAAGGACAGAACGGTCAGTTAGCAACGAAAGTACAAAGTGTGGCTTGCATCTCTAGCAAGCGTACTTTGCAACTGCGAGACAACCGATGGGTCTTCCAAGAGCATCCATGGAATATTGCAATCAATTCCAAACTTTGCCAATAAATCTGCTGCACAATTCGCCTCTCTCCAGGTATGTTTCAACATCACATTCCAATCTCTTTGAATTTCATCTTTGATAGATTGGATTTGCCCTGCGTAACGATGGTGAGGGTTCAGCTGAGTACCAATAAGATTCAACGCTAGAAGAGAATCACTATAACAAATCAGGTTTCTATGTCCCAGATCCCATGCGAGCCGAAGACCTCTGAGGATAGCAAGAAGTTCTGCTTGAAGAATTTCTGAAATTCCCAAACTCCCAGTGTAACACCCTCATATTTCTATCTAGTAGAAATACTAAAGTGTACCTATTTAGAATACATCAGAGATACAATTCCTGCTTAGATTTACAATCTTTACAAGAATAGCGGAAACGATACATAACTTAGAATAAATTCAAGTTATATAAATCGAATACAAGGATAACAGGGAAAAACATAACTAATAATAGAAGAACTACGTCTTCCATTTCCTTCTCGAGCACTCCATCCACTCGTGTCATAAATGATCTTCTTTCCCTGCTACTCTGAAAAACAACAACATTTGTAGGGTGAGACAACTTGTCTCGGTGAGTCTTACCGTGACCCCTTACCTATCACTCGGTCCAATTATAAAACATTTTTCCTTTCATAAAAAAATTATTTATGACGCACTCCAATCCCTTTGCCGAATTGGTCAATAGCGTTGGAAGTTTCCTCTCAACCTAAGTACACCTTGGCGCACTCCAATTCCTTGCCGAATTGGTCAATAGCATTGAGAGTTTCCTTCCAACCTAAGTACGCCCATTTATTAGTAATTCAATATGAATTACAATACACAATCAATCACCGTAATCCGATAAATAAATTTCATTAGAGTTCATAATCTAATTCTTGATGGCTATGTACAATTTAAATTAGAAACTATAGTTCATAACCCAATTCTTGATGGTTATGACTATCCTCTTACATAATCTAGTACAACACCTTAAACCATTTTTCTTTTCTTCGGTTTGCGGTGAACCCAATCCACTCACAAAGAAACAACCTCATATGGGCCTAGCTCGAGGGCTCATGACTTCCCTCTCCCTAGTGTACTATCCTCTTGGGTCGTCACCCATAATCGATATAATTAAATACCGCACCAAGCATTGGGCCACAACTACGTTCGATATACTTTACATATATAAACAACCATAACTCATTCTATGATAGGTTATAATATCAATGAATTCATGAAATCAATCCAAGCAACATTTAAGTTATAAAACATTTGGTTCCCACACGCACTCTAGGTTTTACTTGTTTTTCGTAATATTCATAACATTAACCGCTTAATTCAAAACCGCTTTGAATTTGCATAAAAATTTATAACGAAAATTCGCAGAGTTTCCTCCGTAATACGGACATCCCGAAATAGTATATTACCCGAAAAACCACCCAGGACATCATTTTATTCCAAAATCATTAATTTCGTACATATACAAAATTCTACGGTTTTCCAATAGATTTGAAAATTCAACCGATTCACACCCAACTCTAAAACACATCCAAACAAACAATATTCCACGTAATCCACCCAAACATATCAATTCAAAAATCAAAGCATTATGGTTTCGTTTTAAATCTTCAAACACGCGTCATTTTCGTAAAATAGCGTTTTTGACTCTAAAATTCTCGAAACTTCGAAATTTGAAAATCATTCAAACATAGTTCAAAAACGATGTTTAAAATTCCCTAAGCGAGTAAAACTCACCTATCGTGATGAAAATCACGAACAACCAAACTCTCCGGCTCGATCGACACATAACACACGAACACGCTTCGGATCCGCTCCAAACCCGGAACCGAACACTCCACATCAGTTGTTGAGCTTCCAATCATCAATTCCAAGCTTCAATTTCGCTTAAATCCATAAATCCCCAATTTTGAGCTTCAAAACCCATTAATGGTAACTTGAGTTAGAGAAGAAATTAGGGTGTGAAAGTGGTACCAATAGATAGAGGATGAGAAAATGGGAGAAAACGAGCTATAAAGCCCTTTACCCGGTGTTGAATCGAGTGAGATCTTCTCATTTCTTTTTCTCCTCTTCCTCACGCTTTCTCCTCTTCCTCTCTCACTCTCTCTGCTCTCTTTCTTTTCTCCTTTTTCTTATTTCTTTCTTTCACTTAATGGGCTTTCTCTTTTTTTTTTTTTTTTTTTTAAACAAAGGAACATTGGGCCATAACTTGGGTTGGGCCTTAAATAAAATTCCTTCCTACACCCTCTAGTTACTCCACACACTATCACATAGTTCAACCCACAATACAATTAAATCATATACTTTAGCAATTATAAATCGCTTTCCGACAACCTCATATTCGTGACTTGATTTATTATTTATTCGGATAATAAATCACTCGTTAATTTCTTAATTTGAAATTAACGAAATTAGTGATGTTACAAATACCACCAACTTGAAAAATTTTGTCCTCAAAATTTGACAAACATACCTCAAGAGTATATATACGGATATCTAATCCGCATATCGCCCTCTAATTCCCAAATAGCTTCCTCGAACCAAAAACGATTACAAACTCCTTAAGCAATTGTAATTGTTCTCGTCCAAGCATTTTCTCTTCATGACCTAAGATATAACTTGGATTTGGCTGAAATGACGAATTAGTCAAAGATCGATCGCTTCTAACTCCACAGCTTGCACGGGATTAGAAGGTCTTTCCTCAATTAGGATACAAGAAACACTTCATTTAAATTGAACAATTCCCAAGATAAAACTATACAATACTCCACTAGCACCATACACTCGAGAACCGAGTTCTTCTTCGGCAATACTCTACCAGTAACAATGGTTGATGTAACTTTTACAATTCGTAATCATCGATCCAACTCTAGTAGTCTACTCCTTTTGTCAACATAACCCTTTTATCGACTCGTAGCTATCTTCGCTTTTCACTATATACACAGAATTTGCCCATTACTAATCATGAGTTAGATAATTCTCCTCACGAGGCTTCTCTTACATGGGTGCACAACTACCTCTTGTTGATTCAACATCAAACACATACTAAACCCTTTCCAAGGCGTCATTGTAATTTTAGAACTCGTGGACTGATTCGTAAGAGTAAAGATTGAAGCGTAACTCAACCCGCTTTTCAACTCTAGAACATACTTCATCATCGAAATTTCATTCCAACGATCGACCTTTACAAGTTAACCGAATGGGAGGAATAACCACTCGTGAGAATCTTCCGATAAACCTACTATACAAATCAATTAGTTCCAATACTCCTTACTTCAGAGGTGAAGACGACAACTTCCCAATTCACTACACGACTTCACCATTACTAGTATTTTCTCACCACAACAGTCAAGACCACATGTTCCAAAAATTTCACTACAGCTTATCTAGGAATCACACTTCGATGGCTTAGCCCATCACTTCTTTACTCGTGAGCACATTCCGAACAATGCAGAGATGTACATCACGATCCACATGGTCTTAATGTATACCAAAATGTTATCGGTGAAAATTTCAACAATTAGTCTAAGTACGGGTGAAAAACTCCGCTCATGTAGTCCATGAATACCGTAGGAACATTAGTTAGACCAAAGAGCATTACTCACTCGTAATGTCCATATCTAGTATGGATAACTATCTTCTAATATCTAAGTCCTAACTTTTAATTAAAATAACCCGACTTTAGACCACACTTTGAAATCACTGCTTTCACCTTGAAGCTAAACAACCTAAGCATAGATTCTTATTCTTAACCATAACTTTATCCAACCGGAGGTAATTTATACCCGACCTCCTGCTCCCATCTTTTCTTTCCAACAAGTAACACAGAGCACCCCAACTTGTGGGAAAACTAGGTAATATCATGTTCCGATTTTATGGGATACCGCATACTATTAGAACTTTGGGTTAAACTCACACTAATGATTTCATGACTATCTTACAAATGGGTAACGGTTTTGTAAAAATTTTCTTGGAAACATTTGAATGTGAAATAATCTTCCCACTTACCCATAGGAGTTTGTTTCTTTGTTAACCCGACATACTAATGAGACGTATTTTCACCTTGTGACTCGCTTTTTGAATCTCAATTCCTAAATCCGGATATTTTCACACACCGACGGCCTTTTCGTAACCTATAAGTCGATGACTATTCCAACCAATCATTCCTTGAATTGAAATCTACTATTCATTCACTTAGAATCCATCAACAATGGTGATACAAAGGACGTACCCATCCCAAATATCAAAATGTTCTTTAGATTAGGGACTATTAATAATATTATACCAATGTTACTAACTCAAGAATTCTAATCACGATAGTTGCAAATCTAACTTGTGAACCAAAATTTCATGCATTACACATGGATTACGATCAAAGTCCTTTGACTTTATTTCATTGAATATAGACGAGTAATTTCCGAACTAGCCACTTTCCAATCAAAACAACATTTCTTGACTGATCTGTTTGGAATAGCATAGTCTTAAGTTACATTTTTTTTTGTAGTTAAAGCTTCGTTAAAATATCACAAATATTCCTCGTACTTTCTTCAAATTTGGAGCACCATACAGCTTCATTATAACTATTATATACTTCGTAGCCTCATCATCATGGTCCTTATGATCATTAGCTAAGATATGGATCATGTCAAACGACTTTTCTAAAGCCAACCATTCTCTTGAATGGAGTCTAAAACTCAATTACTCAAGCCTACGAGAATCTAACAACATAGATTCCTTGCTTGAAGCATAACCGCTTTCCTAGCTAAGTAGGACTTACTAGAAGATTTTGAACTTCATTCGATCACACCGCTTGTGGACTACTCTAAGTGAAACGCTTATGTTTGGATTCATCACGGAGTCAAACTAGTTATTATAATCATCAAAGAAATAGTCAAAATAGAAGGATTCTTCCACGGAATCAAACGGGCACAAGATAATGCTTCCAACGTTGATTCCGAGAACAATTCTCACCACTTTAGTCATTCCTTTGGTCCCATAACTCTCCAAAGACCACAAACGCTCAAACATAATCATAACCTCTTTAACGATCCATTTGGTATGGAACATATCTTGCTTAACAATAAGTAAGGTGTCTCACGTCACTTAATTACGCCTTTACTATAGCACAACAACACTTTAAGAAATTGAATATTCCACCCTTGGATATATCGCGACATACCTCATAATCGTTAGCTTTTGGCAACTCTACCGATCGTTGAAAAGCTAAAGTCATGCTAACAACCTTTTCCGGGAATAGGTCCATAGGAAACTATAATGAGTATCATCCTAAAACAGTTGTTTAGGAATCTCATTTTAACTACTCGGAAGTTCTCTTTCCAATTCCCAAGCCTATAATAGGTTTATGTCCTACAACCGCTTTAGTACCAAACAACTTGGGATATTACTGAGATACAGTTCAGAATACCACTGAACAACTGATTCACAAACTACTCAGATGTGTAGACATTTTCGTTAGCTTTCCAACGCATCCCGGAACATAAGAATCGGAGTTCCGGATTAGAAGTTATAAATAAGACAAGTTGGTGAACTATCGAAAATTTCTCACAAACCGAGACTAGCTTCCTCATAATATATATATCAATCATCTTGAATATATTTTCCTCACATGTGACATCTCATTTCATTATCGCGTCATTTCTCACAATCAAGCAACGATCCATTGCATAACTTGATTGGACACGAGTTTCCAGAAATAGATTGAAAAGATATTCCTCAAGTTCCTCATCTGAAAGTTTAACATTAGAATTCCATATAGGTACCGGTCTTTCAATCCAAGAATCACTCTTTCCAAAATATTACCGTAACGGGAATTATTTGAAACCCAAAGACATGTTACCATCAAAATCACTGTGCTGATCTTATCTTGATTAGGACTTGGTTCTAAACCGTAACTAAAACTAATTCGATCCGCATTGGGTTCTCAGAGCCAATTCCGAGATTGCACTACAACTTACTAGATCGGCTTCATAGCATTTCGCAGTATGTCTTTAAGGAAAAATGAACCTTATCAATACTCGCAGCTATCCGAGAATGTCTCTAATCGCAATCTAAGTCGGGTTTACTCTATCCATAAAGTAAGGATATATATGGAATAATATTTCCATAGTCGCTAGATCGACTAATCAACGGTCGTGACCTCGGGTGCATCCATTAATCTTAGCAGTCTTACGATCATCATTATTATTACCACCAAGACTTTTCTTAATTGTAGTTCCTGCAGAACCTACGATGACTTCCACGCAATTTCACAATTGCACTGGGTTCACTAATTGAACATTCGCCACCGCTTCTCGAACCAACTTGGCTGCCCTTTATTTACTTCGAACACCAACTATAGCCCTTTGCTTTCGCCGCGTGCTCTCGAAACCGAGAAGGCCAAAATTCCTATGGTGTAGGGTTTGGACAATTTCGGGGCCGAGGCAACTAATCGTCATCATTCTCGTGAACTCACATGAAACATTGAGTGGATCCTCACTCAATACTTCACATAATATACCGAAAGGTTCTGACATTTAATTGTCTAAGTCCCTAGCTGACTTAATCTAACCTCTTGACCATACGGTCTCTAGGTCCGACTAGGTCGAACCGCTCTGATACCAAAATGTAACACCCTCATATTTCTATCTAGTAGAAATACTAAAGTGTACCTATTTAGAATACATCGAGAGATACAATTCCCGCTAGATTTACAATCTTTACAAGAATAATGGAAACGATACATAACTTAGAATAAATTCAAGTTATATAAATCGAATACAAAGATAACAGGGAAAAACATAACTAATAATAGAAGAACTACGTCTTCCATTTCCTTCTCGAGCACTCCATCCACTCGTGTCATAAATGATCTTCTTTCCCTGCTACTCTGAAAAACAACAACATTTGTAGGGTGAGACAACTTGTCTCAAAGTGAGTCTTACCGTGACCCCTTACCTATCACTCGGTCCAATTATAAAACATTTTTCCTTTCATAAAAAAATTATTTATGACGCACCCAATCCTTGCGAATTGGTCAATAGCGTTGGAAGTTTCCTCTCAACCTAAGTACACTTGGCGCACTCCAATTCCTTGCCGAATTGGTCAATAGCATTGAGAGTTTCCTTCCAACCTAAGTACGCCCATTTATTAGTAATTCAATATGAATTACAATACACAATCAATCACCGTAATCCGATAAATAAATTTCATTAGAGTTCATAATCTAATTCTTGATGGCTATGTACAATTTAAATTAGAAACTATAGTTCATAACCCAATTCTTGATGGTTATGACTATCCTCTTACATAATCTAGTACAACACCTTAAACCATTTTTCTTTTCTTCGGTTTGCATGTGAACCCAATCCACTCACAAAGTGAACAACCTCATATGGGCCTAGCTCGAGGGCTCATGACTTCCCTCTCCTAGTGTACTATCCTCTTGGGTCGTCACCATAATCGATATAATTAAATACCGCACTCCGCATTGGGCCACAACTACGTTCGATATACTTTACATATATAAACAACCATAACTCATTCTATGATAGGTTATAATATCAATGAATTCATGAAATCAATCCAAGCAACATTTAAGTTATAAAACATTTGGTTCCCACACGTACTCTAGGTTTTACTGTTTTTTCGTAATATTCATAACATTAACCGCTTAATTCAAAACCACTTTGAATTTGCATAAAAATTTATAACGAAAATTCGGCAGAGTTTCCTCCGTAATACTGGACATCCCGAAATAGTATATTACCCAAAAACCACCCGGACATCATTTTATTCCAAAATCATTAATTTCAGACATATACAAAATTCTACGGTTTTCCAATAGATTTGAAAATTCAACCGATTCACACCCAACTCTAAAACACATCCAAACAAACAATATTCCACGTAATCCACCCAAACATATCAATTCAAAAATCAAAGCATTATGGTTTCGTTTTAAATCTTCAAACACGCGTCATTTTCGTAAAATAGCGTTTTTGACTCTAAAATTCTCGAAACTTCAAATTTGAAAATCATTCAAACATAGTTCAAAAACGATGTTTAAAATTCCCTAAGCGAGTAAAACTCACCTATCGTGATGAAAATCACGAACAACCGAAACTCTCCGAAGCTCGATCGACACATAACACACGAACACGCTTCGGATCCGCTCCAAACCCGGAACCGAACACTCCACATCAGTTGTTGAGCTTCCAATCATCAATTCCAAGCTTCAATTTCGCTTAAATCCATAAATCCCCAATTTTGAGCTTCAAAACCCATTAATGGTAACTTGAGTTAGAGAAGAAATTAGGGTGTGAAAGTGGTACCAATAGATAGAGGACGGAAAATGGGAGAAAACGAGCTATAAAGCCCCTTACCCGGTGTTGAATCGAGTGAGATCTTCTCATTTCTTTTTCTCCTCTTCCTCACGTTTTCTCCTCTTCCCTCTCGGCACTCTCTCTGTTCTCTTTCTTTTCTCCTTTTTCTTATTTCTTTCTTTCACTTAATGGGCTTTCTCTTTCTTTTTTTTTTTTTAAAACAAAGGAACATTGGGCCATAACTTGGGTTGGGCCTTAAATAAAATTCCTTCCTACACCCCTCTAGTTACTCCACACACTATCACATAGTTCAACCCACAATACAATTAAATCATATACTTTAGCAATTATAAATCGCCTTCCCGACAACCTCATATTCGTGACTTGATTTATTATTTATTCGGATAATAAATCACTCGTTAATTTCTTAATTTGAAATTAACGAAATTAGGGATGTTACACCCAGCATAACCAATGATCCAAGAACCATCATTGGTTCGAAGGAGGCCACCAAAACCAGCGTTTCCAGGGTTCCCACGCGAGCTTCCATCAACGTTAAGAACTGTAACTTGGTCATTCGAGTTGTGCCAAGTAAAGGATCTCGATCAAGCGCCACTGATGCTGCAACCGAATCGTGGATCGCCGTGAAGTTGGCAAGGTGAGTAATATCCATCTTCAACTTAATCAGTGGAATATCCTCATTAGCTAGAACTTGGGCATTCCGTTTCCTCCAAATCCACCAAGTACCTGCAAGAAACATAGCAAACTTATGGGAATTAACTCCTATGCGGAGCCACTCACCCACATTATTGTTAGTATAAAAGGTGTTTTCAGTGAATCCTAACTCTCTCCAAATTCTGACAGACTGTGGGCAATCACGCAGAGCATGAAGAGCACATTCAGGCACAAGCTGACACCGAGGGCACTCAGGAGCAGCAATGATTCCTCTGTGGTGGAGCACATCAAAAGTAGGCAGGGAGTTGAATAGGGTGTTGAAGATGAAGTGGATTTATTGGAGTTGAATAAATTCAACTTATTGAAAGGAGAAATGGTGGGGTCCGCGCGGTTGAGTGGGAGATGTATTGGCGAGCTGTGATTGGTTGAAGTGGTGGAGGTGAGGCGCATGGAAGAGTGTGGCGCGTGGGAGATGAGGGAAGGAAGAGAGAGAAATAATGTGTGAGCTTCTGATTGGCTGTTGAGATTTTTTAGATTTTTATCCCATCCTAATTATTTGGGGTCAATTATTTCATAGTAAATCAATTTTTTATTTTTATTTTTTTTCACCAAAATTCATAATTTTTTTTTCTCTATAAATAGAGACTTGGTTCATTTGATTTGGACACAGAAAAAAATTCGACATTTCCCCTCTAATTTTTCTATTTAGCCTTCTTTCAACTCTTGTTTGTAGCTCTAAACATCTTTTTAGTGAAATGGATCCCAACAATAACCCTTGTAACACCCAAAATTCTACTAATTACCCTTTCAACTACCCAAATCCCAACAACTATAGATTTCAAAATCAATCTTCCAACCAACAAGGTCCCCAAAATATACCAAATTATGGATTTCCTCCAAATTTCATCATGCCGTCATCTAATCCAAATTATCATCTATATTATGGAGCAATGATGCCATTTTCATCTCACGCACCCCCTTGTTATTCTTCTACTCCAATGGGAAATGAAAATGTTCCAATGTTGGACTTGATGATTTTCCTGAATTTTCTACGCAAAATGGCTCTTGTTGGAATGAGCGGTGGTCATGAAGCCACTCCAAATGCAGTGGATCCAACTCCTGCTCGCCGGAAAAGCCCCAAATGGACCACTGAGCAAAATTTGGTTCTAATTAGTGGGTGGATTAAATATGGAACAGACAGTGTTGTTGGGAGAAACCAAAAAAGTGATTCATATTGGATTAAATGTGTTGTGTGCTTAGTGTATTGTATTGCATTTTAATTTTTTTGGAATTTTATTTGTTTTAATAATGACTATCCCTGTATCTGTATTTATTACTTGGAAGAAAGAAAAAAAATTAATTAAGAATATAAAATTAAAATGCATTATTAAATTAGAAAAAAAATTAAAAAAAATTATTTAACTCTTACTTATTTTAATTTTTAATTTCAATCGATAATTGTTATTAATATGTAATCACAAAAACAAAAACATAAAAGAAAATAAGAATATGAAATAAAAGTTGTGGGTAGGGTGTTGAATTTTATTAAACAAAACCATTGTAGTGAGTAAAAGTTGAATGGGTGTTGAATTAATAAGTGGAAGAGAGAGAAGATGATGTGGAGTGTTAAAAAGTGAAAAAGGAGGGTGTTAAAAAATGGAGGGTGTTGAAACTATTGTAGATAGTCTAATAGGACTTAACACCTTACAGCCACATATTTTTCAAAAGAAAAAAATACTTATATTTTAAGTCTTTCAACCTAATATGAAATTAAGTTCAAAAAACGTTAGCAGATAGCGGATAGTGTCTCATTTTTTTTGGCATTTTTACCTTTGATATTTTTCTTAAATTTATTCTCTATCTTTATTAAATAAATGTAAACATGGATTAAATAAATATATCTTTTTATGTCATTTTACATCTATCAGCTAGTTCAACCGCTAGTTTTACCAAACACATAAATTGCTATCAGCTAGCTCATTTGCTATCCGCTAGCTCATCCGCTATCTGCTAGCTTATCCGCTACTTTTTACCAAACAAAGCCTTAGTGTTTTTTGAAACACTATTTCAAGTAAGTTTGAGCTTATACGTCTCATTTTTTTAGACCTTTTTACACTTATTATTTTTATAATATTCCTTTACTCTCCTCATTAAAATACAATAAATAAATGGCTTAAATACGTTTTTACCCCCTGCAAATAGAGGTGTTTTGCTTTTACCCCCTGCAATTTTTTTTTAAAAAAAAACCCTTGCAAAATCAACTTTTTTGTTTTAGTCTTTCTGTTAGATGGACGATACAAAAAAACGTCTATGTAGCATTTTTAAATACGTTTTTACCCCCTGCAAATAGGGGGTGTTTTGCTTTTACCCCCTACAAAAAAAACTAAATCCCCTTCTTCTTCCTCAGCACCCACCCAACCTCATACCAACTTTTCCATCTCCAACACAATATCAAACCAGAACCCATCTTCTCATCTTCTCCCTCTCTCTCTCACACAGAACCAGCAAACCATGAGCACAACATGTAATTAACTTTTATTGCGATTCTGATTTTAGGGTTTGTTTCCAGTTTTATGGATTGTTCTTCATCTCAAAATCAATGTTTTATGGGTTTAATAAATGTGTGTGGTTTAATTAAACTGTGTGCTAGTTCTGTGAGGAAGAGAAGATGGGTTCTAGTTTGAGATTTGGAATGAGAAGAAATAATGGTGGCGAAGAACGAGAGAGAGAGAGAGAGAGAGAGAGAGAGAGAGAGAGAGAGAGAGATGAAGTTTGAGGTTTGAATCATTTTGTTCTGTTGAATATTAGAGATTTGATTGTGGAAGTAAGAGTTGAATGAAGAAGAATACAATGATAAGAAGTGAGAGATAGAGATGAGATGAGGTGGGGGAGAGAGGATAATGGAGGAATTTGTGGAAGAGATGAATGAAACGTGAGGTGGGGGAGAGGAAAATGGAAAATTTTGCAGGGGGTAAAAGCAAAACACCCCCTATTTGCAGGGGGTAAAACCGTATTTAAAAATGTCACATAGTCGTTTTTTGTAACGTCCATCTAACAGAATGACTAAAACCAAAAAAGTTGATTTGCAAGAGGTTTTTTTAAAAAAAAAAATTGCAGGGGGTAAAAGCAAAACACCTCATATTTACAGGGGGTAAAAACATATTTAAGCCTAAATAAATTTTCTTTTATGCCTTACGTACGTACCTGTTTCTTGCTTATACATTGTTTTTTTTTTTCTAGCAATCATCTCACGATTCTCACCAGTTATTTTTAGCTGTATTTATTCCTTTACTTTCTATTTTTTTGCCAAAACCTTTACTTTCATTTGGTTAACATTCTTTTCACACACAATATATAAAATATAAATCTAAAGCATTAAATTGCACTAATAAAATAAATAATTAGTTGAGAACTAGGGGCAATACTCGTGCGTTGCACAGGTTGTTATAATATTTTTATTTTCTTTTGTAAAGTTTATATATAAAAATAAGAAAATTGTTAATATATTATATATAATAAAAATAAAATATTATCTTGTCAAAAAAATATATTATATAAATATGTTGTTGTACTTTTTATATATAAATATTAATTTTTTTAGGTATTGTTCTTATAGAATGTATACGTTTTTAAATACAAATGATTGTAAATAATTTTTATTAGATTAGTCGTTGAAAATATAACCTTATAAAAGTGAAACGAATTTTAGAAACTTTATTGAATACTTTTTTTTTTTAAAATATGAAAAATATGTTTTCATATTATTTTATTTGATTAGTACAATATTTTCCATTATATTTAGTAATACAAAAAAATACTATTTAGTATGTTGAAGTTATTGGCATGTATATATGTAAGACATTTAAGTTTTTTAAATTAGAATAAGATTTAGGTAAAAAGAGATAAAAATAGTAACTAAAATCTATTATTCATTTCGTTGGGTAATAATATGAGTTTTTTTTAGTAGTGTTTTTTTTAAATTCTCCCTCTATATTTAACAAAATTAACGATTCTTCATCCATATTGAGTTTTCTTTTTTTTTTACAAAACTCTCAATGAATTTTACGATGTATATAATTGTTCTCTCCAATTTCAATGTCATTTAAGTATTTTATCATTAACTATATTTATATAAAATAAGATTTTTAATATATTAATTAAAGGACTGATCTATTATACATTTATAATTTGAGAGTAGTATTTTGAAGTTGTATTTTTGATATTTTTCTTTATAAGATAGTAAAATTTAAGTTTTTTTCTTCTTATAGTTGGTAAGTTTATAAGTGTCTTTAGTTACAATTATATATATATATATATATATATATATATATATATATATATATATATATATAATTGCAACAAAAGACACTAATTTTTCTTTATAGAAAGAAGTATAATGTTGTATTTCCTTTTGATATATAGATTTAATAAATTTTATGAACATCATTTGAGTTTTTTTAAAGATAGTAAATAACGAATAAGAAAAATTTACGACTAAAAGAGAGGTATGAGGTAGAAGGAAAAAATTGGCAAACACAAAATAGTGATAATTTTAAGTGTAACATAGAGTAAAATCATTTTTGTGTACACAATTTTTTAAAAAAATGTTCATTTACACAATTTTAAAAGGAAAATTCTCCTTTTAGAAGATGCAAGTATACAATAACATACAAAGACATGAAACAAATGATTTAAGAATGTGAATTTTTTCTTATGTTTCGTTCTAAAAGGCTTCATAATAATCGCACTTATAATATTAAAATCTATGTATACATCCCACAAAATAGTAAAATTGATGTTGTAGAAGATTTTGCAAAATGTTATTCTATATGACAATAACTTTTGAAACAATTGAATTTTTCACATCCAATCCTCGACAAATACGAAACTATATTCCTTTCGGATTATTGTTCCTACGCTATAGCATTGTTTTATTGGAGGAGATCTCAGATGAATTAAAACGTGTTTTGGAAAAATATGATCTACCTCATTCCCGTATACACTTTAATGATTTGACTAATAAATTGATAGGCAAATTTTTTTAAATGATACCACTAAAACTAATGCCCCTAGTAAATATCTAAAGGAAGCTTTTTTCCAAGCTCTAGGATGCTCCACATCACTTTATATATATAAATATTAATTTTTTTAGGTATTGTTCTTATAGAATGTATACGTTTTTAAATACAAATGATTGTAAATAATTTTTATTAGATTAGTCGTTGAAAATATAACCTTATAAAAGTGAAACGAATTTTAGAAACTTTATTGAATACTTTTTTTTTTAAAATATGAAAAATATGTTTTCATATTATTTTATTTGATTAGTACAATATTTTCCATTATATTTAGTAATACAAAAAAATACTATTTAGTATGTTGAAGTTATTGGCATGTATATATGTAAGACATTTAAGTTTTTTAAATTAGAATAAGATTTAGGTAAAAAGAGATAAAAATAGTAACTAAAATCTATTATTCATTTCGTTGGGTAATAATATGAGTTTTTTTTAGTAGTGTTTTTTTTAAATTCTCCCTCTATATTTAACAAAATTAACGATTCTTCATCCATATTGAGTTTTCTTTTTTTTTTTACAAAACTCTCAATGAATTTTACGATGTATATAATTGTTCTCTCCAATTTCAATGTCATTTAAGTATTTTATCATTAACTATATTTATATAAAATAAGATTTTTAATATATTAATTAAAGGACTGATCTATTATACATTTATAATTTGAGAGTAGTATTTTGAAGTTGTATTTTTTGATATTTTTCTTTATAAGATAGTAAAATTTAAGTTTTTTTCTTCTTATAGTTGGTAAGTTTATAAGTGTCTTTAGTTACAATTATATATATATATATATATATATATATATATATATATATATATATATATATATATAATTGCAACAAAAGACACTAATTTTTCTTTATAGAAAGAAGTATAATGTTGTATTTCCTTTTGATATATAGATTTAATAAATTTTATGAACATCATTTGAGTTTTTTTAAAGATAGTAAATAACGAATAAGAAAAATTTACGACTAAAAGAGAGGTATGAGGTAGAAGGAAAAAATTGGCAAACACAAAATAGTGATAATTTTAAGTGTAACATAGAGTAAAATCATTTTTGTGTACACAATTTTTTTAAAAAATGTTCATTTACACAATTTTAAAAGGAAAATTCTCTTTTTAGAAGATGCAAGTATACAATAACATACAAAGACATGAAACAAATGATTTAAGAATGTGAATTTTTTCTTATGTTTCGTTTCTAAAAGGCTTCATAATAATCGCACTTATAATATTAAAATCTATGTATACATCCCACAAAATAGTAAAATTGATGTTGTAGAAGATTTTGCAAAATGTTATTCTATATGACAATAACTTTTGAAACAATTGAATTTTTCACATCCAATCCTCGACAAATACGAAACTATATTCCTTTCGGATTATTGTTCCTACGCTATAGCATTGTTTTATTGGAGGAGATCTCAGATGAATTAAAACGTGTTTTGGAAAAATATGATCTACCTCATTCCCGTATACACTTTAATGATTTGACTAATAAATTGATAGGCAAATTTTTTTAAATGATACCACTAAAACTAATGCCCCTAGTAAATATCTAAAGGAAGCTTTTTCCAAGCTCTAGGATGCTCCACATCACTTTATATATATAAATATTAATTTTTTTAGGTATTGTTCTTATAGAATGTATACGTTTTTAAATACAAATGATTGTAAATAATTTTTATTAGATTAGTCGTTGAAAATATAACCTTATAAAAGTGAAACGAATTTTAGAAACTTTATTGAATACTTTTTTTTTTTAAATATGAAAAATATGTTTTCATATTATTTTATTTGATTAGTACAATATTTTCCATTATATTTAGTAATACAAAAAAATACTATTTAGTATGTTGAAGTTATTGGCATGTATATATGTAAGACATTTAAGTTTTTTAAATTAGAATAAGATTTAGGTAAAAAGAGATAAAAATAGTAACTAAAATCTATTATTCATTTCGTTGGGTAATAATATGAGTTTTTTTTAGTAGTGTTTTTTTTAAATTCTCCCTCTATATTTAACAAAATTAACGATTCTTCATCCATATTGAGTTTTCTTTTTTTTTTTTACAAAACTCTCAATGAATTTTACGATGTATATAATTGTTCTCTCCAATTTCAATGTCATTTAAGTATTTTATCATTAACTATATTTATATAAAATAAGATTTTTAATATATTAATTAAAGGACTGATCTATTATACATTTATAATTTGAGAGTAGTATTTTGAAGTTGTATTTTTTGATATTTTTCTTTATAAGATAGTAAAATTTAAGTTTTTCTTCTTCTTATAGTTGGTAAGTTTATAAGTGTCTTTAGTTACAATTATATATATATATATATATATATATATATATATATATAATTGCAACAAAAGACACTAATTTTTCTTTATAGAAAGAAGTATAATGTTGTATTTCCTTTTGATATATAGATTTAATAAATTTTATGAACATCATTTGAGTTTTTTTTTAAAGATAGTAAATAACGAATAAGAAAAATTTACGACTAAAAGAGAGGTATGAGGTAGAAGGAAAAAATTGGCAAACACAAAATAGTGATAATTTTAAGTGTAACATAGAGTAAAATCATTTTTTGTGTACACAATTTTTTTTAAAAAAATGTTCATTTACACAATTTTAAAAGGAAAATTCTCTTTTTTAGAAGATGCAAGTATACAATAACATACAAAGACATGAAACAAATGATTTAAGAATGTGAATTTTTTCTTATGTTTCGTTCTAAAAAGGCTTCATAATAATCGCACTTATAATATTAAAATCTATGTATACATCCCACAAAATAGTAAAATTGATGTTGTAGAAGATTTTGCAAAATGTTATTCTATATGACAATAACTTTTGAAACAATTGAATTTTTCACATCCAATCCTCGACAAATACGAAACTATATTCCTTTCGGATTATTGTTCCTACGCTATAGCATTGTTTTATTGGAGGAGATCTCAGATGAATTAAAACGTGTTTTGGAAAAATATGATCTACCTCATTCCCGTATACACTTTAATGATTTGACTAATAAATTGATAGGCAAATTTTTTTAAATGATACCACTAAAACTAATGCCCCTAGTAAATATCTAAAGGAAGCTTTTTCCAAGCTCTAGGATGCTCCACATCACTTTATATATATAAATATTAATTTTTTAGGTATTGTTCTTATAGAATGTATACGTTTTTAAATACAAATGATTGTAAATAATTTTTATTAGATTAGTCGTTGAAAATATAACCTTATAAAAGTGAAACGAATTTTAGAAACTTTATTGAATACTTTTTTTTTAAAATATGAAAAATATGTTTTCATATTATTTTATTTGATTAGTACAATATTTTCCATTATATTTAGTAATACAAAAAAAATACTATTTAGTATGTTGAAGTTATTGGCATGTATATATGTAAGACATTTAAGTTTTTTAAATTAGAATAAGATTTAGGTAAAAAGAGATAAAAATAGTAACTAAAATCTATTATTCATTTCGTTGGGTAATAATATGAGTTTTTTTTAGTAGTGTTTTTTTTAAATTCTCCCTCTATATTTAACAAAATTAACGATTCTTCATCCATATTGAGTTTTCTTTTTTTTTTTTTACAAAACTCTCAATGAATTTTACGATGTATATAATTGTTCTCTCCAATTTCAATGTCATTTAAGTATTTTATCATTAACTATATTTATATAAAATAAGATTTTTAATATATTAATTAAAGGACTGATCTATTATACATTTATAATTTGAGAGTAGTATTTTGAAGTTGTATTTTTGATATTTTTCTTTATAAGATAGTAAAATTTAAGTTTTTCTTCTTCTTATAGTTGGTAAGTTTATAAGTGTCTTTAGTTACAATTATATATATATATATATATATATATATATATATATATATATATATATATAATTGCAACAAAAGACACTAATTTTTCTTTATAGAAAGAAGTATAATGTTGTATTTCCTTTTGATATATAGATTTAATAAATTTTATGAACATCATTTGAGTTTTTTTAAAGATAGTAAATAACGAATAAGAAAAATTTACGACTAAAAGAGAGGTATGAGGTAGAAGGAAAAAATTGGCAAACACAAAATAGTGATAATTTTAAGTGTAACATAGAGTAAAATCATTTTTGTGTACACAATTTTTTTAAAAAATGTTCATTTACACAATTTTAAAAGGAAAATTCTCCTTTTAGAAGATGCAAGTATACAATAACATACAAAGACATGAAACAAATGATTTAAGAATGTGAATTTTTTCTTATGTTTCGTTCTAAAAAGGCTTCATAATAATCGCACTTATAATATTAAAATCTATGTATACATCCCACAAAATAGTAAAATTGATGTTGTAGAAGATTTTGCAAAATGTTATTCTATATGACAATAACTTTTGAAACAATTGAATTTTTCACATCCAATCCTCGACAAATACGAAACTATATTCCTTTCGGATTATTGTTCCTACGCTATAGCATTGTTTTATTGGAGGAGATCTCAGATGAATTAAAACGTGTTTTGGAAAAATATGATCTACCTCATTCCCGTATACACTTTAATGATTTGACTAATAAATTGATAGGCAAATTTTTTTAAATGATACCACTAAAACTAATGCCCCTAGTAAATATCTAAAGGAAGCTTTTTTCCAAGCTCTAGGATGCTCCACATCACTTTATATATATAAATATTAATTTTTTTAGGTATTGTTCTTATAGAATGTATACGTTTTTAAATACAAATGATTGTAAATAATTTTTATTAGATTAGTCGTTGAAAATATAACCTTATAAAAGTGAAACGAATTTTAGAAACTTTATTGAATACTTTTTTTTTAAAATATGAAAATATGTTTTCATATTATTTTATTTGATTAGTACAATATTTTCCATTATATTTAGTAATACAAAAAATACTATTTAGTATGTTGAAGTTATTGGCATGTATATATGTAAGACATTTAAGTTTTTAAATTAGAATAAGATTTAGGTAAAAGAGATAAAAATAGTAACTAAAATCTATTATTCATTTCGTTGGGTAATAATATGAGTTTTTTTTAGTAGTGTTTTTTTTAAATTCTCCCTCTATATTTAACAAAATTAACGATTCTTCATCCATATTGAGTTTTCTTTTTTTTTTTTACAAAACTCTCAATGAATTTTACGATGTATATAATTGTTCTCTCCAATTTCAATGTCATTTAAGTATTTTATCATTAACTATATTTATATAAAATAAGATTTTTAATATATTAATTAAAGGACTGATCTATTATACATTTATAATTTGAGAGTAGTATTTTGAAGTTGTATTTTTTGATATTTTTCTTTATAAGATAGTAAAATTTAAGTTTTTCTTCTTCTTATAGTTGGTAAGTTTATAAGTGTCTTTAGTTACAATTATATATATATATATATATATATATATATATATATATATATATATATATATATATATATATAATTGCAACAAAAGACACTAATTTTTCTTTATAGAAAGAAGTATAATGTTGTATTTCCTTTTGATATATAGATTTAATAAATTTTATGAACATCATTTGAGTTTTTTTAAAGATAGTAAATAACGAATAAGAAAAATTTACGACTAAAAGAGAGGTATGAGGTAGAAGGAAAAAATTGGCAAACACAAAATAGTGATAATTTTAAGTGTAACATAGAGTAAAATCATTTTTGTGTACACAATTTTTTTAAAAAAATGTTCATTTACACAATTTTAAAAGGAAAATTCTCCTTTTTAGAAGATGCAAGTATACAATAACATACAAAGACATGAAACAAACGATTTAAGAATGTGAATTTTTCTTATGTTTCGTTCTAAAAGGCTTCATAATAATCGCACTTATAATATTAAAATCTATGTATACATCCCACAAAATAGTAAAATTGATGTTGTAGAAGATTTTGCAAAATGTTATTCTATATGACAATAACTTTTGAAACAATTGAATTTTTCACATCCAATCCTCGACAAATACGAAACTATATTCCTTTCGGATTATTGTTCCTACGCTATAGCATTGTTTTATTGGAGGAGATCTCAGATGAATTAAAACGTGTTTTGGAAAAATATGATCTACCTCATTCCCGTATACACTTTAATGATTTGACTAATAAATTGATAGGCAAATTTTTTTAAATGATACCACTAAAACTAATGGATTTTATTCTCAAATATCTAACCTTTAGTGAAAGAAAAAAAAATCTCCCACCTTTAGCATCCTTCTTTTGTTTAGATCTCAACCTCTTGGCGTGTGCCTCCTTCCATAAAAAATGCATGTTTTTTCATTAGGCTTGGCCTCTATTTGGTATAAACATCTCTTGCATGCCTCAAATACAAAGTGATTTTTGATGCCTTTAACAAAGAAGGAACACACATTGAAGTGTTAATAAGTATATATCAAATGATGAATTATAAAGCTAATAGAAATCTACCATATAGAACATATAGTGATGAATAAAGCCAAGAAATATAGAGCCATGCAAACTTAAAATTCTTGAGGGAGAAAAAACAGTGATGTGATCATAAAAATTAAAAAGGAATTATGGAAGAATGTTGGTGGTTAACAAAAATGGTAGGAATTTAGATGTATAAATATATGAATAGAAATTAAAGTGTCGGTTTTATTTTCTTGAGTTAAAGCTTCTGTTATGTAATCGAAAAGTCCTGTCATTTAAATTTACAACTACAAAAGTATAAAAAATTAACTAATAAAACATTCACCCAGTAGTAAATAAATAACTAAAATAATTTTGATATAGTTCCATAAAATTATGAGATCAGTTACTTATTTTCAGATATATTAATAAGATAGTATTAAATAACAATAGGAAATGATAGTTAACATAAAATCAATTTTTTCTTTGTCAAAAAAATTTTAAAATTATTTTTATTTTTATTTAACATCACAAAATTATACAAAATAATTAATAAGATTGGAAAAACACTCACTCACTAATAAATAAATAAAATTAACGTAAATATAGGTTGTTTCAAACTTGATTTAAAGTGTAATTAAAAAAATTAGATTTTAAGATGCATGTTAAAAATTTTGATTTATATATTTGAAAGCACATTTAACTATTTATTTTAAAACATAAATATCTGTTAACACACTTAAAAATACTTAGAATAAATAAAACTTTTTTTAATAGACAATAAATAAAACTATAAGATACACGTTACAATTCCCTAATAGTTAAACATAAGTTTTTTTGGATGAAAGTTAAACATAAATTTAGAATAAGTAATAATAATAATATTCATATGGAAGGCCAACCATCTCCTAATAATGTAACAATTCCCTACTCTGATCATAAATTTTTCATTTAAATTTAACAAATTATCATAAAAGTAGTTTAAGTCTATTTTACATATAAAATATAAATAAATATAATTATAGATCAAAATGATTTGTTTTTAAGTTATTATAATATTGTTTATTTATATATAAATAGAAATAGAAATATAGATAAAAATGAGGAGCATTATGTATGCATCATCTAAGTTGTATTTTTTTTTGTTTAAATATTTAAAAACACCTAAATCCTATACAAACTACCATCTATTTGCTGTCATATTTTAATAGCTAATAAAAATGTAAAAAGTTAGTAGTGAGTGAGTCTCTTTTTAATTTATAAACTAAAGCTAAAATTGATACTATAAATTTAATAATATGCAAAATTTGCAATTACAAATATTAAAGGTTTGTCCTTTCGCATCCAAAACATTTGAATTGCTACTACCAAATGTGACCTTACAAATATTAGACTATTTTGAACTGAAAATATTATTTTAGTTTTTTGTGAAGAGTAGAACTATTTTAATATACACTATATTACTTTTTTCATGTATTCATTATTCTAGAAATAAAAATAATAATTATCTTTATATCAATAGAAATATTATATAATGAGCACATTAAACAATTTTTCAAAAATATAATTTTGAATGAATATTTCTTTTTGTTAGTTACCATTTGAATATATACAATATCACTATTTTTTAATATATTCATTATTTTTTATAAATAAACAATTAAAAGTATGTTTCTATATTTTAATTTCTAATAGAAAAACGTAAAAAATTAGTAGTAAGTGAGTCCATTATTAATATGTAAAGTAAAACAAAAATTATTATGAAAATTTTAATTCTAAAATGAAATTATTACTAAGAAGTTTAAATATTCTACCCCAAAAAAAGAATTTTAAATATTCAACCTTTCATTATGATAATTTTTTAATGAGTCAAAATATTTTAAGTTACACTATATTACTATTTTAGTATATCCATTGTTTTAGAATTAAATATAATAATTAGTGATATAACAAAAAATAGTACATTAAGAGTTAAGCAAGTGATTTTTAAGAATATCATTTTGACAAACTAAACTTAAAAATTGACAACAAAAAACTTTAAAAATATTTTTCATTAAACCCATTATTTTTACAATTCTATACAAAATTAGAAATATGCTCGACATAAAAAGTGGATAAAAGGTGAGGAAATAATAGGACCACACTTTTCGAAGTTGCACATGAATAATAGGTTTCTCATGATCTATGAAAAGAACAGTTTCTAAAAATAATACTAAAATTAAACATGATTCCTGGAATTGGATGACTATGGCTTTACAAAGCATCGTTGACTCAATTGCATCGTCTACTAAGTGATTCAATTTTTCTCTCCGCCTCTTTGACTACCTCAAAACTGTCAAGAACATGATACTTTTTATTTCTTCTCCGCATTTTTTTCCTCGTGAATCTCACTCCTTTCTTCTATTCATATGTATATCTTGTTTTCTTTCTAAATGTTTCACCAAAAGCTCTCCACTCACCATCCAAAATTGTCTTCTTTAAATAATGCTTAGTGTTATAACCAACTAAAACTCTACCTCTTCCACTTATTTTCTCTTAACTCATGAGTTTATTGTAAATTAAAGAAAAAATTAATATTAATGTGAAATTTTAATGCACAACAGTTACTTCAAAAAGAATTTCAATGGTCCACTAAATATATGTTGTTTAAAAAAAATTAGATTAACTGTGATTAAAAAGGCAAATGCATGTGTATTGTAATTTCTTTAAATTTATATAAACTATTATCATTATTAAAAAGATAAAGCTTTCTATCATGAGAGTCTTTTCAGCTTATGATCAGTTGGTTTTTACAATCAAGAAAATGAAACGAAATAATACCTATTATCTATTTAGTTGTTACAAACATTGAGGAGTATTTAAGATATGAAGAATAAAAATATTATTATCTATTTGAATTGACGATATTGAAGAATATTGCTAATTGAAAAAATACAAATCTATGTGTCTTGAACTATTCTAAATTCATTTTAATAATTAATATTTGTACGTAATTATTTTTACCCAAATAATTTAGATTTTAAAATTGTTAATCATAATATAATTTACAAAGTTTATTGTCTCATTGATGAGGATCAAGATTGGAGAATAGGAAGAAAAGCAAGAGCATTTTCAAGTCATTGATTATAGGAAAATATTAGTTGTTATTTTCATTTATCATTAAAACTGTAATAATTGTACTTTGAGATATTTCCTTTTTTTTTTGACTGAAATATATATTTCCTTTTAGAAGCCTAGTTTTTACTCTAAGGCATCTAGGATATGATTATGAATTTAGGGTGATGTATTAGCATTGTAATAATAGTATTTTGATGTATTTTCCTTTTAGAAGCCTAGTAGTTGTTCTAAGGCATATAGGATGTGATTAGCAATTTAGAGTGGTGTAGCTAGTAAAGTGTCAAAAGTATAAATTGGCCAAATGCTTTGTAAAATTCAGATTTTGATGAAATTGGCCAAATTCATATTTTTTGCTAATCAATAATAAATTGAGTTGTACATTTTTTAATGTTTATAATTTTTTGATTAATGAATATGTATATCATTTTTAATACTAATATATTAATTTGTTGTTTTAAAAAATTAATTAAATTTTTTATTGTGATATTAAATAATTACTAATAAAGTGGGATTTTATATTAAAAATTGGATGTCATAAAGGTTGAGTAGACATTAATTAAGGAAAAAAGAATGTTGAGATTTAAATAGAAAAGTAAATGAAGATGATGTGGAGCTTCCTAGAGCTTGGAAAAAAGCTTCCTTTAGATATTTATACTAGGAGAATACTCGTGCGATGCACGAGTTGTTATATAATTTTTTTCTTTTAATTTTATATAGATTTTATACAAATATATACATAAGTTGTTGATATAAATTATGTATTTTAAAAATATAGTATTACATTAATATATTTTTTATTTATGCCATATTCTTATATAGTGTATTTTTTAATATGCACAATTGTCCAAATTTTAGTGAGCTTAATTGTTGAAAATAAAATCTTACTAAACTTCATTTTACTTAGTAATAATAAATGTCATTCTATTTAATATCTTGAATTTATGAGCATGAATTTTAATAATAAAGACATGTGAAAAATAATATAAATAATAAGAATATTTTTGATATAGCATTTTTTAATATGTGTAAGACAAAGAAGAAAGATAATAATGATAATAATTGAAGATCAATACTAATGAGAATATTTTTTGATATAACATATAGCCTAAATAAACACTACGTAAAAAAATTCTTTTGTTTAAAAACAAAAATAATGGTTTAATATGTGAAAGTTTAAGGATGAAAATAATGAGATTTTATATTTCTTTTAAAACATTAGAATAAAAATAACTAAGTTATACTAAGAAAGTGATCATAATATATTGATAAACATGTTTGGAAGTGACTTACATTTGTAAATGTGTGTCTCGTGATTTGCTTTTCTCTTATAATGTTATTCTATTTTTATTTTCTTCTTCCCAATTTCAGTGACATCCTCTAAATATTATTATTATATTAATCTTGGATGAGTTTAAATTAAATAAGTTCATGGTTGTGTATGAATAAATATAAATCATAGAAATTAGAAAGTAACTACTCTTTATTTTATTTTTCTTTATTTCTTTGTTTATTCATCAATTAATAATTCACAAATATTAATTAAAACAAAATTTGAAACTTAAAACAAAAGTGATAATAAGGAATTTAGATTTAATAGGAAACTTAGAAAGAGAAAACAATCAAAATCAAATCTTTATTTTTATTCTTTATAATGATATGAAAAATATATGGCCATTATTCACAATATGAAATGAAAGATTTATTTTATTATAATTGTTTTTTATGCAACTTATAATCTAAATAAGCTACAAAAAGTGGAGAGTAAACATATAATATTTGTAAAAGAATTGAAACATTTAAATCAAGCTTTATTTGGTTGTTTTTACCTCAAGCACTATTTTTATTTAAAATTAACCATTTTAGATGTGAATTTGTAAATAAAAAGTATTAGATAGAATATATACTAAAGGCATTAGATATGATGATAGTTGAAGAAAATGATATTTTTTTTTTCCTTTGTGATATAGAGAAGAGACACCTAATGTAATTTCCTTCTTAGAAGTGACACCAAAGGTTATGAAGTTTCAAGGAACATATGCAACTCATTTAGATCTAGCAAATCATACAATTTTACAAAACTATGAAATTAAACATTTTTTTTGACAAAAAATTAAACATTTTTATAAAGAACAATATTAAAATATACATCATTTCTTAATGTCTATAACTTTACAAATCGTTGCCTAATTGTCAACTTCAAACTATCAAGAACACAAAATTCTTTACCCTTTTTGTGATTTCTACATCTTGTGAAACTTGCTCCTTTCTTCTACTCCTTGTTTTTTATATGATTATTGCACCTAATGTAATTTCTTCTTAGAAGTGACACTGAAGGTTATGAAGGCTCAAGGAACATATGCAACTCATTTAGATCTAGCACATCATACAATTTTACAAAACTATAAAATTTAATATTTTTCTAAAGAACAATATTAAACTATACATCATTTCTCAATGCCTATAACTTTACAAAAAAATATTGTTGTCTATTTGTCAACTTCAAACTATCAAGAACATGAAATTCTTTATCCTTTTTGCGAATTCTACATCTCGTGCAACTTGCTCCTTTCTTCTACTCCTTGTTTTCTATATGATTCTTGCACCTAATGTAATTTCCTTCTTAGAAGTGACACCAAAGATTATGAAGGCTCGTGGAACATATGCAACTCATTTAGATCTAACACATCATACAATCATACAAAAAATTAAACATTTTTCTTAAGAACAATATTAAAATATACATAATTTCTCAATGTCTATAACTTTACAAAAATCATTGCCTATTTGTCAACTTAAAACCATAAGAACATAAAAATCTTTACCCTTTTTGTGCATTCTACACCTTCTTGTGAAACTTGCTCCTTTCTTCTACTTCTTATTTTTATATGATTCTTTTTTGTCAAAACCTCTACCCTAACCATCCAAAGATCTCTCCTTTAAATAGTCATTTCTTGTTATAATTAGTTTAAACTCTATTTCTTCCACTCATATCCCACTAACTCATGAGTTTATTGTAAATTAAAGCAATAATTCATGTAAATGTGAAACCCTCCATTCAATGCATAATGGTTACATAAAAAAGAATTTTAAAGGTCAACTTATTATTTCTTATTTCATCTAAACTATTATAATTGATAAATATATTTATTAATTCAATTAATTTAAATTTTGACCAATTCTAATAATAATATAATTTCTATGTAAATAAATATATAATTTAAAAAAACATTTAGAATAAATAGTAATAAATATAAAAACAAAACAATAAAAAGTAACTAATATAAGAACATAAAATTGAGTTTAGAATGAACACATAATTGAGCTCATAAGTCTCATGAATTGAGAATGAACATTGATTAATATAAAAAATCTTGTTTTTTTATTTAATTATATATTAAAAATTAAAATCAAAGTCTCATTTATACAAAAATTATGATTAAATATAATATAATGTGTAAATTTATTACTATGTTGGAATTTATTAGTAGTAGTGGGTTGGACACAAAGGTAGTAATTAATAAATAATAAAAGAGAAGTTTTTAATAGACAAAAAATAAAAGCAAAAATTCAAGAATTATTGTGGAGGCTCCATTGGGGATTCTTTTACTTATATGTATAGAAGATATAGATAAACATTTCCCTTCATTGTGTTATGAATAATTTTATGTTTAATTCCTATTAGCAATCCATAATCTTAGGTTTTTATTCTTCTTGAGAATGCTCATAGGCATCACCAAATATTTTATTCCACTAAGAGTAGCATTTAATAATAATAATAAGTTAGTGGTAATAATGAATTTAAGTCTCATTTAATTGTAAATTATAAATAAATATTAATAAAATTAAAAAATTTATTGAAAAATAAATGGAAATGATGTGGAGCATCCTAGAGCTTGGAAATAGATAGATATAGATATAGATAGATAGATAGATAATTATTGGTTTGGCATATTTGGATATGTATAGGTTACTAAATTTTCGTTTCGCTCCCCTTAATTTCTCCTTCAATAATTTTTTCTTGACAACTACGTACACATTTAGCATATGATCAGGTCTAATCTATTATCTATTATTACATAGAAATGAATACAACGTAACCTAAGTTTAGTTTCTAATATTATATAATATATATTTTAGGTTTTCACAATTTAAAAAAAAAATGGTAATAGAACAAAACTATATTTATCCATATAATAGAACTTATCTTCACTTGTTTAGAGTCATTGATCTAGTATTATATATTAACAAAATTAGACATTGTCTTGACTTTTTTTTTTTGACGCAAAAACATTGTCTTGACTTGGTTGGTGTGGATATCAGTTAAACTGATATTCTGGTTTGTCTTCAAGCTTCCTTTCCATTTTATTGATCTTTGGGATGTTTTAACCAAGGTGGAGATTTGTTGATTGTGGTTAAAAGAAATTTGGGAGATTTAATTAACATTATTGGGCCTGGTGTTTCCTTTCGGTTATGGGCCTGGTTTAAATGAGAATTAAGAGTAATAAATTAAGAGTAATCAATAATGGAGAATGATTTTTAAAGTAAAAATAAAAAAGATATAGAAATTTATAGAAATTGATAGAGATAGTAAATCGCATGGGGTGGCAGTACTGTTGAAACTGATTATACAACTGACTTATTTTCAATTATGAATTCTTATATAATATTTTAGAGATGTAGATTTTCAAAAAGAAAAACTGCTAGATATAGAGTTCATAAAAAGACCAATTATTGTTATAATCAAATGCCACGTTAACTAATGTTTTTTTTTGACAAAATTAACTAATGATATTCTATAACGGATAATGTACTTAGTGTAAAAAAACTGATGTAATTAAATAGACGACTTTTCATGTATGCACACTATTATGTTAAAAAATAATAAGTAATTATTAGAGATATAATTATTCATTCTATTTTTTCAAATTTAATTTATTAACTTTTTTTCATAAAATATATAATTAAAAGTATAAATCATGTTTTTTAAAAGTTAGTATAATATATAATATAAATATGAGTTAAATTTTTTAGATAAATTATAAATTTTAGATGTTCATTATATTGTGTATGTGGTTTGTAATATAAATAATTGTTAATGGTTTTTATGAGATTATCTGTTTCGAAATATTATTTTATTATTAAAGTGAAATGAATAGAGAAAGTTCTTTCAAAACTGTTGAGAAAATTTGTGGAGCTTCATTTGGGGATTCCTTTTCATAGATAGATAGATAGATATGGTATAAATATTTGTAAATACATTTTCATGTTAATTAATTTTTAACTTAATACAATATTTTTCATTATATTTAGTAAGAAGATAATAATACTATTTAATATGTGGAATTTAGTGGCGTAAATTTAAAATATAGATAGATAAATATCTATGGTGAAAGATAAATCATAGAAAGCAAAAAGTTACTACTCTTTCTTATTTTCATCACCAATTAATAATTCATAAATTGAAATTTAAAATAAAATGAAATTCAACATAAAACTGAAGTTAAAGAATTTTGATTTAAAATTGAATTTAGAAAACAATAATAATAAACAAATACATTCTCTATTATTTATTTTTACAATAATATGAAGAAGATCTAAAAGAAATATATGGTATTTAGTATTTACAATATTAAATAGAACTATTATTTTAAAAAATAATGATAATAATTTTTTCTACAATGTATAATCTAAAAGGTTAAACATATTTTTGGTCTTTAAATTTTTTACAAATTGTGCTTTTAGTCCCTATAAAAAGTTTTACTTACTTTTTATTCCCCACATTTTCCTCCGTCAATGATTTTAGTCTTATAACTTTTAATTGGGGCTTTTTAGAGCATCTCTAAGCGCTATTATAAGTCATAAGGGACTAAAAGCATTGACAGGGTACATGTGGGGACTAAAAGTGAGTGAATTCTTTTATAGGGACTAAAATCAAAAATTGCAATTTTTTAGGAACTAAAAACATATTTAACTTCCTTCAAAAAAAACATATTTAACTCTAATATTAATAAGCAATAGGTTATCAATACACAATCTTGTATAAAAATTATATTAGAGAAAACATCTCATTCAAAATAATAATCAATATTTTATTTAGTTTATTTTACACTCATTTATTTTATCATTTATGTAATTATATCTACTTAACTTAATGTTGCAAATAAAAAAAGTAAAATGCACGTGTATCATATAATCTTTTAAATTTATCTAAACTATTTAATTAATAATATTCAGTTTCATCTAATTATTTTAAAGAAAATTATTAAAATAATAAATTTTGGTAAATATTATAATATGTATTTTAATTATTCTTTAAGCTTTTTCTTAAAATATAATTGATAAGTATCGATAACTAGCAGTCAGGCAATCAATCAGAAGACACCAAGGAGCAAGAAATAACTAAAGTAAAAACCAAATGCATTATTAAATTACCCACTACAATTTAACACTAATAACACACTAAGTTTTATTTAATGTAGCCATGTCTATTAATTGAATCGCTTATCACCCCATCACCCTAACGAAATCACTTGTTGAATACAAATAAACAAACCAAAAAAAAATATCATCATCGAATTTGTAGCCTTATCTTTTTATCCTCCAAGCCTTATTATATATTGACAAAATAGATCTAGAAGTTTCGTGTAAATATGATTACAAAAAGATCAATTTATAACCTACACAAACACACATGTATCTAAAATAGCTAGAATCTTCTATAGACAGTCTGGGGAACTCTTATTAAAAGTTTTCTACGGATTCAATTACCGATTTTCAAACTGACACGACCCAAAAGGAACTTCCGAAACTCACACAAAAGTCTATAATTTTATCACCTACAATATAAATCTCCATGAGAAGCATTGGATAAAGAACAATATATACAACAATCACATAGATTTAAAGTAATTTGATCGCCTACAATTAACTCTTCATGAGAAGCATCACACAAACAAAACAACAATATTCACCAATAAGAACTATAAATATTATACCAATAAGAACAATATTCAACAATATATATTCCAAAATGAAAATTAATTTTTAAATATTTTAGTTTAGTATTATATGATGTTAATAAATATTATACCAATAAGAACTATAAATATTGTAATGATATTAGTTGAAGCAAATTAAATTTAAGGAACTTAGACTATTCACCATTTTCATATTAATGTTTTAGAATTATCATGAAATATTAACTACTTCTCTCTTGCAATAGACTAAATTAGGCAATAGTTATGTTATTTAGTTTAGAGCAACTTGAATATAATTTTGGCATACTTATCTAATTCATTGTTTAAATATATTATTCAAAAGTTTTATCTAACTTTAACATTAGTACAACTAAAAATTAAATTCAATTTTTTTATATTTACAAAGGAGCACGCTTTAAATGAATTCTATTAAATTTTAAAATAAGTAAGCACAATATGAATGCAAATTAGTAGACAATGTTTAAAATAGAAACACAATGGAGTTTATGTTTCATTCATACCTCTTAAGTTTTTATTCATGTCATAGGTATGCAACATAATATAAACACACACATGATTTAATTTCTTTAAAAAAATTTACTTTAATTTCATTAGTTATTTGTTAGTAAACTTTGATTAATTAACATCCGATTTCCATAATAAATTTTTTCCATAAAATTGCAAGTTTTTTATTAAGTAATTTTATTTAATTTTATTTTAAAAATTTAAAAGTCAATTTAACTTTATCTATGTCGTTGACTCTATAAAGCAAATAATAGACACTCTAACCTTTCAAAAGTAGGTTTGACTTGCAAGTTAAAAAGAATTAGTGAGATTTCACTAATAAGAGACTAAAACTTATGAAAAAATTTATCGCTTTCCTAGCATCCAAGTATTTTACAAATGCCTTTTAAACACCATAACATTTACAATTTGGATTCCTTTTTATTCATAGATTCAAAGATACTTCTTTCCTTTGATTGAATATATATACAACATTACCTTCCCCAATTACCAATAAAACTTCAAACTACTACATGTAATGGCTCGATCTCCAATTCCATGCATACCCCTATAATCTCCAAAACCTCCAACTCTCTCTTATAGACAATCCAATGCACCAATTACCTTCAACGCATCATTTGCTTATCAATTTGTTGCATGCATGTAGGGCACTCTTTGTTACACTTGTTGTCTGTGGGTAGACTATTAAAATGGTTTGAGATCAGTTGAAGTAATTACTTGTTAGTAGTCATGATTGTAGTGTGACTAAACCAAAATGTGTTAGTAGGTGAAATGGTTGAAGATGCAAAAGAGAAAGGGTGCACAAATGAGATGAAAAGGGTACTGTGTATATAAAGCCTGAGAATAAAAGTCTCTATATAAATGGATTATAAATCGTGAGTGTGAAGGTTACAAACTTTTTTTGGTATAAACCGGGTATCCTATGCACAAGAATCAGAGACTAATCCTCGAGCCGGGTAAGACCACAAATGGCGGTAAAGCTCTCCTCAATTTATATAATGACAATTTACAATTGGCTTATAATGACAATTTATATATTCAATATTAAATAGGGTGATATGTTACAAAGGATTGTAAAATGAGAAGTTAAAGGGATTATAAAACCGTAAGTGTGTGAAGGTTAAAAGAATACGATTAGCTTATAATGACAATTTATCTATGCAATAATAAACGAGTGATATATATCACAACCGATTGTAAGAGTGACAGGAATGCATGCATAGTGGATCTAAAATTAGATTTACAATTCATTTAACAATCAAATTTAATATCAAATATTATACTTACTAAATAAGGATAAATAAAGTGGAAAAAAGAGATAAAGAGGTTAACAAAAACATACTTTTCTTTTGAAGCAACAAAAACATACTTAATTGCACAATATGTCTTCCTATTTTTTTCCCTTATGAAAATTAGAGAATAAATTTGGTTTACAAAACTTCACAATATAGTATTTAACACCTTTTTAATATTTTAAATAAATAGAATAATTTAACATATTTTTAATGTTTATAATTTTATTTAAATAATATATTAATTTGAATTTTAAAATTATATTTAGGGAGTCAGTAAAAAATGAATTGAAAATATATTGTGATATTTAATAATTATTGGGAAAGTGAGATTCATTTTAAATATTGGATGTCATATTGGTTGAGTGGACATTAATTAAGTAAAATAGGAATATTGAGATATAAGTTGGAAATTAAATGAAGATGATGTGGAGCATCCTAGAGCTTGGAAAAAAGCTTCCTTTAGATATTTATATAGATAGATAGATAGATAAATGAATAAATTAATTTTATCAAGTATATAAATAAATTAAACTATCATGAATTTTAAGTAAAAAATAAATTAGAATTTCAAGTAAATACATAAATTAGACTATTAAAATATACATTTAAAAATTTATTTTGTAAATATATTAATAGTTAGTTTAGTTATCATAAATTTAGAGAAAATAATTTATACATATTTTATATTTATTAAATAAATATAGTCATTAATTAAACATGTCTTTTTTATGTCATTTTATATTTATCAGGTAGTTCAACAGCTAATTTTATCAAAAATTTCATTCCCCATCAGCTACCCGCTATAAGCTCTTCGCTCTCAATTAACTCATCTGCGATCTGTTATTTGCTATAAGCTCATTCGCTAGGTTATATTTTTGCCAAACAGAGTCTATTTATTAATTAAAATTTGACACATCGTTAAAAAGAAGTTAATCAATTAATAACCAACTTATAAGTCAACCATTCTATGAACTGTTATTCGTGGTGGTTGTAAAAGCCTACGCAGTTAAAACATAAATTAAAGAGTTTAATTTATATACACAAACTGTGTATACATGTTTTACACTATCTACCAATGATAGTTTGACAAGTCATTAAAAAGAAGTTCTTACTCAATTAAAGAACCACCACGTGTGTCATGCGCCTACTATGTATTGTGATTGGTGGATAGTGTAATAAGCTTTACACAAAATGTGTATACTAATTAAACTCTAAATTAAATTCATAAATTTTTGGGCATCATTTACGTACACATAACATAACACATGCGATTAAAACGCAGCGTTTGGTACGCTATGACGTAATGTTATTACACTTACAAAGTTACACGGTGTCTTGCTTCTTTTCACTAAAACCTTTAGCATCCCGAACTCCTCTGCTGATAAACCCTAACTAGTTATTCTGTTATTACCTTCAATACATACATCAATGGCGTCTCGTCTCACCCTCCGCCACGTATTCCGTCACTACTCAACAATCCTCTCTTCAAACTCCTCAACGCCGCTAACATCTACAGAGAAGACAAGAACCGCTCTCCGTCTCATCAAGTCAGAATCAAACCCTGAACGCATACTCGAAATCTGCCGCGCCGCCTCCCTCACACCGGAATCTCACCTCGATCGCGCAGTTTTCTCCGTTGCCGTCACAAAACTTACCGCCGCCAATCATTTCGACGGCATCCGTAAATTCCTCGACGAACTTCTCGAAACTCGCCCCGATCTCAACAACGAGCGCTTCATTTCTCATGCTATCGTACTCTACGGTCATGCTAACATGCTCCCTCACGCTCTCCGCACTTTCAACCACATGCGTGACGAGCTTCAAATTACTCCTTCCGTTAAATCGCTCAACGCTTTGCTCCTTGCTTCTATCATCGCCAAGGATCATAAAGAGGTAACACGAATTTACCTTGAATTCCCTAGAATTTATTCAATTCAACCTAATGTTGATACTTATAACCTAGTTATTAAGTCGTTTGCTGAATCTGGTTCAACTAGTTCTGTCTTCTCGATTTTGGATGAGATGGATAGGAATTCTATTAAGCCTAATGCAATTACTTTAAACAATGCAATTGCTGGTTTTTATAATGAGAAGAAGTTTGATGAAGTTGGTAAGTTGATGAGTTTGATGGAGGAAAGGTATAAAATGTATCCAGGTCTTAGTACTTATAACGTTAGGATTAAGAGTTTGTGTAAGTTGAAGAGATCCTCTGAGGCTAAGGCTTTATTCCAGGGGATGATTACGAGAGGGAAGAAGCCGAATTCGGAGAGTTATGATCATTTGATTTATGGGTTCTGTAAGGAAGGAAATCTTGAAGAGGCTAAGGGGTTGTTTGGTGAGATGAGGAAAAGAGGTTATAAGGTTGATAGTGGTTGTTATTTCACTATGGTTCACTTCCTGTGTGAGGGTGGAGAGTTTGAATCTGCTTTGGAAATTGCTAAGGAGAGTATTGCCAAAGGTTGGTTTCCTAGTTTTACTGTGATGAAGAAGCTTGTGAATGGGCTTGTTGGTGTCTCCAAGATTGATGATGCTAAAGAGCTTATCAAGGAAATCAAGGAGAAGTTTGCTGAAAGTAGTGACAAGTGGGATGAAGTTGAAGCTGGCTTTCCAGAGCAATGAAGAGTAGAGTGTAGTCTGCTTGTGTAATTCTTTGGTAAGTATGGGAACTTGAAAATCATCTCAGTTTATAAAAAGTTTTGTTTTGTTTTGCCATTTTCTTTGGCAATTGGACAATCGCTCAATCCAACTTTGGCTGGTGATCTGACAAGCTAGTTTTGTATGTTAGCTACTGCTTCCCTTGTTTGGGCAATAAAAAGTAGTGGAAATGGTTAAGCTTTCCTGATTTTTTCTTATTTGTTATTTTGTTTTACCTCTTTCAATCGGATCATCCTAATTTTCGATTCTCTTTCAGCGGAAACTCATATAATTGGGGCCTTTACAGACCTGTACATTAACTTCGTGTTTCTTATTCTGTTGTTCTTGTTCTTCCTCTATTCTATTTCTACATTTAAATAGTTCTATTAATTCTTAACTGTCAGTTGAACCCAACAATTGACATATTTGCTTGTTCCATTCAACTTAACTTATGCATATAGTTCTTTGAATAACTTTTTAGACAATTCCTTCCTTGCATGCTGTTTCTGTGTGTGTGGATTACGACCTTTAGTATTATGTCTCAACTCTTGAAGCTCTTTAAGGATTAATTTCTGCTGATGAATTCATATTGTTTGTTTGTGCATTATAAAACGAGAACAAGCATGGTAAATAAATGTGTTGCATGTTTACTAACATTTTCATCTCTTATCTAGGCCTGTTAAGGAAACCGAAATAAGCGACAAAATTGGATACAGAATGAAACAATTCATCAACTTAAACTGTGAACGGCCGTTTCTTAAAAATAATGTGCATTGTAAACCAGTTCAGTGAACCACCCGAACTTATTCAAGAATTTCACTTCCATTCTTATTTAACTTTGGTTGAAAATTTGTATTATTTGAGACATAAGCATTTGGTTAGTTTAGAACTGCACTTGTTAGTGGCAAATAGAAAATAAATCTATTAGGAAAAATGGGGTAATTTAATGATTTGCAATAAATAAAAGAATTGCAAAAAAGTCCCTAATTCTCATCTATATAAACACAACCAGCTGAAAGGTATGGAAAAAGAAACAAGAAGGGAAATAAAAGAGAGAGTAGCCGAGAGAAGAGAAGAAGAAAGAAAGAATGAAGAGAGGTCAAAAGAGAAGGAAGAAAGTAGAGAGAATGAGCTGAAAGTTGAGTTCCCTTCTTCACCTCCCAACTTTTAATCTACTCCTTTACCATTTTCTTCATCCCCACACCCCTAAACAATTGCTTTACTCAAATTTGAAGCATAACCAGAAAATTTTCCCCAAACAGTTTTATACCTAGTCTTTAACCACCAAAGAGATCATCTTGCATGTACTAGTTGTAGGGACAATCTGAGTTTTGAGCTCAAGGGTAAACAAAGGAAGATTAATGCTTGAAGGTTGAAGCTGTTGATGAGTGAAATGGGGTCAAATTCGTGGTCAATGGAGGGCTTGAAGAAGAACAAGTTGCTGATAGTAATAGACCTTATGTAAAGAATGTATACTTTAGAAGGAATAAGGAATAGATAAGGGGGAGGGGTACTTTAGTCATTTCAGTACTCAATTGTAATATAAATAAAGCAATGGTCAGAATCGATTCTCATTCATGACGATTAAACAGTTTGTACTCACAATTTTCGGTTTAGTTCTCTAATCAGAAACAGAGAAACTTGTATCTTCAATTCATGATATTCAATACAATTTCCCCTTTGTACTAGTTGAATCTATCAACTGGTATCAAAGCATTCGATCCCAGGGAACGCGAATGCCAAAGAAGAAGACGACTTCTGCGACAGTGGAACCAGGAATGGAGGAATTGCAACGAATCGTTCAAGAAGAGAAGGTGAACAATGAACGTCGCTATCAAGATCTGATGACGCAAATGGCCGCGTTAACGGCAGAGATGCGTGCAAAGAATTCGGATCCATCGGGACCCGGTGACCCGAAAACGAAAGAAAAAACGAATAGCACGGGGAATCACTTCGATGGCGAAAGGAGGCTGCGCAAGGTGGACTTACCGGTCTTCACCGGTGACGACGCACCGGGATGGCTCACGAAGATCGAGCGTTTCTTTAAGGTGCGAAAGATCGACGAGAATGAGAAGCTCGACGCCGCGTTGATGGCGATGGAAGGTGAGGCACTCTCGTGGATGCAGTGGTGGGAATCTAACAGTGAAATTCAATCTTGGAACGGTCTGAAAGAGGCAATTCTGCGGCGTTTCCAACCAACTGTAATAACGAACGCTTTTGAGATGTTGATGAATATGAAGCAGGAAGGTACCGTGCGTGAATATAGAAAGAAATTCGAGATGGTTGCGAGCCATATCAAAGTACAAGATCAAGATCTGTTCTCTGGTATGTTTTCCAACGGATTGAAGGAAGATGTTAGAGCGTAAGTGAGGTTGCAAAGGCCCAAAAATCTGGCGAGATGATGGAAATTGCGCTTCGCAGAGGAAAAAGCGGGTGCAACTAATGTATGGTGGACGGTTCGGGGTGGGAAAGAACGTGTATAAGGCCAATACCGACACTGCAACAACTGTGAAAAGTACTGATCCCGTCAAGAATACGCTAGCTGCAACCACAAAGGCAGTGAATAGCAAAGAAATTGAAGAAAGAAGGAAGAAAGGGCAGTGTTTCACGTGTGAGGAAAAATATACACCGAGCCATATATGCAAGAACAAGGTTCTCAAGCTGCTGTACGTGGAGGAAGTGACAGAGGAAACAGAGAAGGAAGAGGAAGAGGAAGAAGAGATAGTATGGGAAGCTGCCATGAAAAGCCTCCATTTGTATAGCATGGCCGGCTTAACGTCTAAATGTTCATTCATGCTGAAAGGGCTTTTAAAATTGATAGAGATACTGGTGTTGCTTGATTGTGGTGCCACACACAACTTTGTATCCACCAAATTGGTGAAAGAACAGAATCTGGTGGTGGAAAAGACACAACCCTGCTGGGTTAAAATTGGCAACGGTGAAAGGATCATGATCCAAGGAATTTGCAGAGGCTTGCAAATTAAAATACAAGGGTTGTCTATCACAGTGGACTGTTACGTATTTCCTTTGGATGGAGAAGATGTGGTTCTAGGCATTGATTGGTTGGACAAGCTAGGAGACATCAAGGCCAATTTCAAAGACATGACATTGAAGGTTAAAGTTGAAGGAGAAGTATGCCTCAAGGGGGATCCATCACTCTCGCGAGAGAAGTTGATCGCAACGCAACTGATGATGGAGATGCAGAATCCAGAGGAAATCTTCATAGTGGACTGCAGAAACATGGAATTAACAGAGGGAGAACAACCTGTTCTGCCAGAGGTAATACAAACAGTTATTAACGAATTTGAACACCTTTTTCACTCAAATGGAATGTTACCCCCTAGTAGACCAATAGATCATGCTATAGTATTGAAAGAAGGGTCCAATATACCTAACCTAAGGCCATATAGGTATCCACATTATCAAAAAAATGAAATTGAAAGACTAGTGACAGATATGCTTTCAACTGGAATTATTAGGCCAAGCACAAGTCCATACTCTAGCCCTATTATTCTGGTTAAAAAGAAAGACGGAAGTTGGAGATTCTGTGTTGATTACAGGGCCCTAAATAAGCTTACAATACCCAACAAATTTCCTATGCCTATAATTGATGAATTGTTGGATGAACTAAAAGGGTCTAAGGTGTTTACCAAGCTGGATTTAAAATCTGGGTATCACCAGATAAGAATGAAGGCCGAGGATGTCCATAAGATGACCTTTTTAGGACCCATGAGGGCCACTACGAGTACTTGGTAATGCCATTTGGGTTAACCAATGCTCCCTCTACATTTCAAGCATTGATGAATGAGGTTCTCAAACCATTTCTAAGGAAGTTTGCTTTGGTATTTTTTGACGATATATTGATATACAGCCATGGAATAGAGGAACATGCTGCTGAACATTTGAGACTGGTTTTTCTTACATTAAGTCAGAATAGCTTGGTAATAAATAGAAAGAAATGTGACTTTGCTGTTGACAGGGTTGAATACTTGGGACATGTAGT
Organism: Oxytropis ochrocephala; assembly: GCA_020916435.1. NCBI lineage: Eukaryota > Viridiplantae > Streptophyta > Magnoliopsida > Fabales > Fabaceae > Oxytropis > Oxytropis ochrocephala. The sequence goes on along the minus strand of CM037093.1, from coordinate 11,234,168 downwards.
CACTGCTGCAGGTGTTTCTGCAGACCCAAGCAAGATAAATGCCATGACGGATTGCCAACTCCTAAGGACTTCAAGGCCTTAAGAGGATTCCTAGGCCTCACCCTGATATTATAGAAGATTTGTAAAAGAGTATGGTGTGATTGCGTGCCATTAATGCACTTATTGAAGCCGGAGAAGTTCAATGGAACAATGATGCAGAAAGCATTCAACCGGTTGAAACAGATTATGACTTCACTACCAAGACTAATCTACCCGATTTTTCTAAGCCATTTGTGATAGAAACCGATGCTTCGCCGGGGTAGTGGGTCGTTCTAATGCGGAAGAGAAACCAAAGGCTTACTTCACCCAGTAAACTGCCTCTCTCAAGCTCAACGTAAGTCGGCCTACGAGAGGAATTGATGGCGGTGGTCCTCGCTATTCAAAAATGGAGACACTACCTCAGGGGCAAGATTTCATTGTAAGAACAGATCAACAAAGCCTCCAATTCTTGATCGATCGTAACTTATTGGGTGGAGAACAGTCAAATGGACCTCCAAATTATCGGGGTTTGACTTTGAAGTACAATACAAAAACAGTAGTTCTAACAAGGTGGTGATGGCTTGTCTAGACAAAATGATGTTGGCGCGGTTTCTCAAGTTACACCGGGCCGAATGGAACGACCGGGAGGTAGAAATTCGAATCGCCTGCTTCTACAAGACTGATGCGTATGGTAGTGCTACACCCACCGAACAACTCGGCATCACAAGAAGGGGATTCCTTTACTGAGGTAATGTACTGGTTTTGCCACACAATTTCACTAAAATTCCTACAATTCTACATGAGTTCCATGCCTCATTACAAGGAGGTCATTCTGGTTTCTTTCGTACATATAAGAGAATCAGTGGAGTTTTTTATTGGAAGGGGATGAAGAAGGATATCAAAGAATATATAATGAAGTGCCAACAATGTCAACAAAGCAAGGTACAAACATTGGCACCTGCTGGACTAATGCAGCCTTTACCAATTCCAGAAACAGTATGGTCAGAAATAACCATGGATTTTATTGGAGGCCTCCCTCGAGTGGGCAAGGCAGACACAGTGTTGGTGGTGGTAGATAGGCTCTCCAAGTCAGCTCATTTCATTACTCTGGGGCATCCCTATACAGCTGTGGAGGTAGCTCACTGCTTTATTGCAAACATAGTAAAACTCCATGGTTTTCCAGCTGCTATTGTCTCTGACAGAGACAAGGTATTTCTCAGCCAGTTTTGGAGAGAATTATTCAAACAGGCCGGAACAAAGCTCAAGTACAGTACTGCTTTCCATCCTCAAACAGATGGACAAACAGAAGTAGCAAATAGATGTCTAGAGATCTATTTAAGATGCTTTGTTGGTGACTATCCAAAATCATGGCCAAGGTGGCTGCCTTGGGCAGAATTATGGTTCAACACGAATTACAATGCTTCAATTGGAATGACTCCTTACAAAGCATTGTATGGGAGAGAACCTAATCCTATCATCAAAGGCCAAGAATTCCTCCAATGTAGAAGCATCAATCAACTATATGAGGAGAGGGACACATTACTAGAGCAGCTGCAGAATAATCTAACAGTGGCTCAAAACAGAATGAAGAGACAAGCAGATAAGCATAGGAGAGATGTGACTCTAGAGGTGGGTGATTGGGTATATTTGAAGGCATGTCCTTATCGTTGGAGATCATTGGCTGCTAGAAGAAATGAAAAGTCGAGCCCTGTGTATTATGGCCCTTATCAAGTAGCCGAGAAAGTAGGAGCGAGTGGCATACAAGATATCATCGCTGAAAGGTCGCAGAATCCACCTGCTTTTTCACATTAGCAAGTCAAAAAAAAGCTGCTCTCTGCAAACTACCAGCCACAGGCCATTCCAGCTGTGTTAACAGAGGAAGGTGTGCTCCAACCAGTGGTGGAAGAGCTGCTACAGCTCAGGTACAACAAAGAAGGACAAGCAGAGGTTCTAGTCAAATGGAAGCAGCTTCCAACTTGTGAAAATTCCTGGGAATTGACAGACAAACTGCTGCAAGCTTTTCCAACTTCACCTTGAGGACAAGGTGAAAGCCCTAGGGGGGGGTATTGATAGTAATAGACCTTATGTAAAGAATGTATACTTTAGAAGGAATAAGGAATAGATAAGGGGGAGGGGTACTTTAGTCATTTCAGTACTCAATTGTAATATAAATAAAGCAATGGCTGTAACTGATTCTCATTCATGACATGAAACAGCTTTTGTACTCACAAGACTCGGTTTAGTTCTCTAATCAGAAACAGAGAAAAACTTGTATCTTCAATTCATGATATTCAATACAATTTCCCCTTTGTACTAGTTGAATCTATCAGTTGCTTCCAAATTTCTGCAAACTTTGGATGCCGTAGTTAGGAGTTGAATGGGGACTTGACAACTCAAAGGAATCTATAGGGAGGTGTAAACCTGAATATTAAAGTCATGTTCCTAATTTTGGAGCTCAATGGTCAATAGTGGTTGGACATTGAAGTTTCAAAGCTCACAACTTCTGCCCAAAAACAGTTGACTACCTCTGGTATTTTCTTTGTAACTCACTGCACGGGCATTATTTGAAGTTCATTTTTATTTCTTTAGAAACTACACTCAAAACCCTTCAAAATAGGCACAAGAACCATCTAATTTCATTAAGTATTGAGAGTGCAATTTTAATTACAAGTTCTGCTTTTGAATCAGTGGCAGTTTTGACCTAGTCATATTGTTACGGTCATGACACTCTAAATACTTATTGTATCAGTATGGGACTTGGACCCACAGAAACTAGACACAATGCTCTCAATAGGGACTTTTTTTGGGTAATTTTGGTTGAGTATTAAGTTAGTTATGCCTGTTACAATATCAACCATAGATGCTGTCCAAACAGAATATGGAAGCTCCTCTCAATCACCCTTTCCGTAGTGCACGTGGAAGGAAAGTCAAAAACCGAAGTTGGGGATTGCATGTGAACTATAGGGTGGACACCGGTCGGTTATGGTCGGGTTCGGTTCCAAAAACGTTGATCCAAAGGTAACCGACCACTGTAAATATCAATCCGTCTGCGACCATTTGAAGCTTTTGGTTGGGCGGTTTCACGGTTTTGTCAGGTGGTTTCTGTCGGTTAACATTAAGAGAAGAAACACTCGAAGTTTTCTCAGAGCAAAGTTTTTATCAGGTTATCAATGGCGTTTTTTCAGGTTGAAGAAACAAACTTGAATAGTTGAAGACGAAACATTTTTATAATATAAAAGAAAAGTTAAATGGCAGAGATAATCAATTAATGTTTTATTATTTTTTAGAGGAAACCAACGTTTTAATACAAAAAGTAGCTTTTTGGAATTATAAATTAATAAATTATACTTAGAAGGCCAGACTACAATGCTTATTTACGAAGCATAGGCATGTGCACTTACTTATCTGCTGTGTTTCAGAGTTACGCGTTTTGAGAGTGAGGTGTATTTTCAACTTTTACCTTTTCAACTTTTATCTGCAAAAGCATGGTATTGTGGGTCGGTCGGATATGGATACCACTGGATTTGATCATCAATACCGAATCCGACCATGCCAATCCGTTTAACACTGTGAAGCTCACTCGCAAAACCGATTAACCGTCTCTATCCGTCCGAACCAACATTTTATCCAACGGGTATTTCGGTTCTCGGGCGGGTTATTGAATGTTGTTGTCCATCCCTAGTGAACTAGGGACATCTGAGGTGGTAGGATTAGAGCTAGTTTTTGGTGAGTTGCAGTAAGTGGAAGTCCAACTCCACTAGGGAACAGCAACCGTAGGTGTGTTCTCCACCCCTTTGTGTCTGTATGTTATTCATGTATGATTTGTGGTGCTATTGTGTGTGAAGGTGACCAACTAGAAATTAGTAAAAATATGTTCCATTCAACATATCTCATCATAATACATAAACATAAACCTAGAGTAGTCTAAGCAAATACGACTTTGATCTCTAAGGATCCTTCAAACTTTAGTAACCCATTTTAGTAGCTACTAACTCTTCTCTATTTGCTTCATCTAATCCTGTCAATCTGAAAACATAACAACATAAACAATGAGGTTTACAATCTCAGTGAGTTCTTTCGCGACCACTCACCCTTAACCTCTAGGTATTTTTCTTATCTTATCACTTGTCTTAACATAGCGTAATCTATAAGCAATTGAACAACGTCAACCACAACGGAGAACACAACCCAGATAACAACTATGTGTCTTGAACTCAGGAGACATGACCTCTCATTCCAAGTACACTACTTAACCTTTTGGAATCGTCATCCCCATAGTGTTTTATTAATAGCCATAGTTATGTTCTCACTCGTTATCACAACCGATTTTTTGCTATCCAGAAAAACTGTCACCTACTTTGTATTATCTGCATCGTCCGATACTCAACGACCAAATTACTTACAATCTAAGCCATCAAGTTTTTAAACAACCAAAATAACCTGACACTTGTAACACCCCAACTTTCGTGTTAATATATGTGTGTACACATCTAAATTATGGTACAACACAAGTGGTAGATACTCTGGCCGGTGCGTATGGAAAAATACCTGGTGGGAGAGGTCAACCCCTTAAACGGATCTCAGTACCTCGGGGGATCAGTCTCTACAATTGTGCATATATGGTGCAGGAGCTACACTAAACTAGACCGTATATGTATTTGTAAAACCCTTTTCCTAAAAAACCGGTTTATCCTTAAACTAGTTCAGGTTCGGTTTTGAACCGCTTTTTCATTTGTTTGAACCGTTTGAAAACCGATTTTGCTTATGTGAACTGGTTTTTGGCAAAAGATTTTTCCTGAACTACTACTGTTTCTCAAAGGGCATAATTCTTGATTTTTTGTTAAAAATAATTTTAACCCAATATTTTAAGAGTTTAATTTCTATACATAATACGTGTATACCTATTTTACATTATCTACCAATTTATGTTGACACATCATCAAAAATATGTTGTTCAATTAGTAACTATCTGATGTGTCATTCTTACCATATATTTTTATTGGTGGATAATGTGATATATAAATAAAGATCTGGTGTTAGATAGTTAATTTAATTATATTTTATAAATAAGGTTTAGGCGAGTATGTCAGTAACTCAATATGTGGATAGTATGCTTTGGAGCCTAATCGAGATTGCAGAAGTGGTGTGGCACTTTAAACTCCGAAATAAATTTTAAATGAATCGAATGAAAATAAGTAATTTTACATAGAAATAAAAGTGACTAAATAACATGAAATAAAGTAATAACTAGTGTCGTGACCCGTGCAATGCACGGGGCCAAAACTTTAGTGTTCACAAAAATATTATAAGAGGAACATTACATTAATCATTGAAAAGGATGTAATCGACTTAAATAATATGTTCTCCTAGTTATTTCCTTATTATTAAATGTTTGACCCTTGTAAGTGAGAAATTTGTTTAGATTCGGTGCCATCAACTTTTGAGAACACATCAAAAGAACTTTTAATAGGCAATTCAATGACACAAAATTTTAACAACTTTAGCACATATTGTATTTCTAAAATTTGTTGGTAAAATTGAAAATTATCACATAAATTAAAGGAAATTAGAAACAATGACAAAATTTTCTTTACCAACTTCATCATTAGGGTATTCAGCTTGTAATATATTAAGAGTTTGGTTTATAAGGGATTGGTACCAATTTTATTCAATTTCACATTATCTGAAAAACTAATTCATTCCTACATATGTTGTTTAGAAACAGACTCCGGAGCTATTACAAACATAAGGACGATAAATTACATAGTTAGCACTGCATTAAGTCTCAAGTCTTGAGATGATCTATTTTCTCCTCCAATCCTTTTTCAAATCTATTTGCTAACATCATCCATTAATTAAAAGCCATACCACACCATCATTAAGAGTTGCCAAAAAGTTCATAACAAAAAAGCAACTGACTGCTTTGCTTCCTCCCTTTTTCATTTTGGTCGAAGAACAATGATGATTGTAAACATTGTAGAATTAGAGAATGAAGAAAGAGTTGAGAAAGACCAAAAAGACAATGGTTAAACACATATAAACCATAAAGAGTTCAGAGAAGAGTTCACAGTCAAGAAACATAAAAATTGAAGTAAGGTTGAATTGTTTGACCAAAAGGTTGATGCTATCAATCAATCAAAGAAAAGGTGTTCACATTTCAAATTCCTTCCATTTAGCAGGCAAATAACATTAACATTTGGCATCTTGTCCATCTAAGCTTACATCGCCACGTTCCACGTTGCTTATACTCCATGAAAAACAAATTTTTCTTGTTTGGGAATGCATATGAACAAAAGTGAGCTTTCAATGGCTGGGAAAAAAAGCAAACAAACTTTTAGATGTTTTGAATCCACTGAGTTTCCTAATTGTAAGATTGAAAATGTATAGACATCAAAAGAAGCAAATACATAATTCATGTATAAGAAATACATTCAAATTCATAATCCATAGATAATAGTAAGTAGAAATGTGAAGAGTCTCCAATTAAGAAGAAACCCGCATCCAAGTGAACATAGATACAAATTAAAATACTTGAAAGGGAAAAATTGTAGAAGAAAAAACAGATCCAAGAGAAAAAGAACATGCTTCACGATTCACGATCTTCTTTGTTCTCGATTTTTGTCTTAACCCTTCAAATCCCTAATTCCATGAAAACATGCTTCTTAAGATGGGGATAAAATTGCTCATAAAAAAAAATTAGTCTATGAAAACATCTAACATGGAAAAATAAAATGAAACATATGCTATAGAAGCCATGAAAACAAAAAGATGATTTAGGAACATCTTATGTGATTCCACATTCAAGAGAAGTTATATACTTCTCATGCCACATTTTATATCATACAATACTCAATTTAATATAATCTATGATGATTTACATTAAGAATCAAAGAGTCAGAACATGTTGCTCTGGCATCATTGTACAGTGCAAAGTTGAAAATTGCAAACGGAAGTTACGATGATCAAAATTTGGGATCGATATAATGACTTGAATTTGTAGATGGTTAATGGGAGAAATAGAAGAGAAGTTGAAAAATTATCAATCAATGATTTTAAACAAAACTGGTTAATGCAAACTATTGATATGGTCGTTAGGGCCAAAACAATCGTAGATAACCACCTATTAACAGATTAATCACATATTAAAGCAGTAAGATACAGAACATTTGTCATGTTCAGTATTTCAGATGGCTCATAACGTTTAAACGTTCACCAAGTTGATACGAACCTCAACTCTTTTATATGCATTTGTTGGCTCAGAAAGTGTTTTCTGTGGCATTGATTGCTCTCTAGGAGCATAATTTAAGCCTAACTTCTCTCGCTGCTCCAAGTGCCTTGCTTTCTTCGGATCATCTCGCATCAAGAAGCACATAATGCATATGACTATTATATATCTCCAGATAATGAAAATTGAAAAGTTGAGCACATTAGAGAGAAAGTTCTAACCTCCAAATATTACAGGGCATGTTATTGTACCAGTCTTTTTTGGGTTCCATTATAATCTATGATGATTTACATTAAGAATCAAAGAGTCTGAACATTAATGACAACAAAACAGATTCATGTATTATACTGATAATGATACTTAATTAAGGTAAAATGCAAATTGGTGCAAAGAAACTAATCAAGTTTACTGCCAAAGAAGATTTGCCCAGGAAATCACTCCTCACACAAACCTCTTTATATATCATGGAAGTATACATCTGCTTATATTAATTACATTGGTACAATGGATATGTAACATGTTCTTAAGGCACACATGAAAGATAGGGAATGAAAGGCACGATGGTGGAGACCAAGATCAATAATTGTTATCAAGTTAGGAATCTGAGTAGGCATGAATTCTATCAACTGATGGGATAGAATTACAAAATTGCAGAAATGGAAAACATGTTCAATATCAACTGAGTTTCCTATTCGATCTCCCATATTTCAAGTGAGATTGATATCGCAAATGAACCATATTCTTTATAAGAAATCATAAACATACCCACCTACAATGAAATCTTCCTCACATACTTGAAGTGACACTATAGTACTATCATCATATTATTGTTGGGAGTTATGGGTCGATTAAGCGATCTTTTACTAAAGGGCTTAATCCAATGTTCAAAAGAGTCCAAGTTTCCAAAGCCAACAAATATGAGGTGATGAGATTTATACTTAATAAAATATTCAGAGTTTTATAAGCAAATGAAAAAGATTTAGAAATGTAGAAAATTTCAACCCACAACCATTTAGCTTATATAGTTTGATAAGTCAAAGAAAACCAAATAGGATTTACAATAGAAAACTTTAACCCACACTCTTTAGCTTCTGAATCGCAGAACCTAAAAATACAAAGGGAAGCATCTCACAAAAGCTAGCTATATTACAAACATGTCACATAGCCAACCTGTATTAGTCTATTAGATATACACCAGAAAATTTCCCGATAACTATTTTAAGAACTTCCACTCATTATATTATTTTGGGGGGTAAGGGATGAGAAGTTTTTACCTGTCATACTTTTGATATCAGAATTTTCTTGATGTATAGACATCTCCATCCTCAAACTATGTAACCAAACAAAGGAATAGCATTACAATCTAAGAACATCCATGTCTTTTTCAACTGCTTCTCTGCGTGGAGGTACAAAACACTTCATATATTTTATTTTCAACTAAACATGAAGAAACACAAACAATTGACAAATGCAATGACAAAGGCATAATACAACTCAAAATGAAAAACATAAACCATAGAAAATAGGATTGAATTGCCTATTAAATTAATTTGAAAAAAAGATGCAGATATAGAGAAACTCTACTCTGAGATTCTAAACTCACAAGATCAAGATTAAGAGGAATGAAAGCATCCAATAGAGAGAAGAACTCAAAAACTGCATTATGTACACTATCAATTCTAAACGTATTTTATGATTCTTATTTAAATGCACAACTTTTTTCCAGTTATTCCTAAATAACTTAATCTTAATCATTTCTATTTTAAATATATTGAATGATTTGAAAATCTCCTGCAAGTTTATTGCATTCACATCTCTTGAGATTATATAAATTTGTTGAAGTAATGATTATGGAGAGTTCTCTTGAAATTCGGGTGAATTCTAAGTTGTAACTTATATTGTTCTACCAAGGTTAAACCAACAATAAAGTAATTGATAAAGCCCCTTATTGGCTAAATTATGTACACCAGAAGAACACAACTCTGCAACAGTAAGACTAAAAAGTCCATTTCCACATCTAGACCACCAAATTGGAGAAACATTTATAATTCATAATTGAAAATAAAAGTCATAGCAAGTGTTATGCCAAATAGCAAGTGTTAAAATGGACAGATCTAAATAGAAAGAGATTCAATACTACTACAAATCGTGAGTGGTTAGTGCTAATACAAATAGCAAGTATTAAAAATAGGCAGATTTAGAGAGAAATAGATTCAACGAATTCTATACAAATAGTTGTCATGTGTTGAATTCTTTATTGAAGCTTCAAGGTAAAAAAAAATTTTGGAATGTACTTTCTTAATCACAGAATTGATAGCTTACATAGAAGATCCAATGTCATATCATTTTTTGCAACACATGACAACAACAAACCCGGCAAAAAAAATCATTTTATGCTTGTGTGTGTAAATCAATTAAATTTCTCAAAACAATGGATAGTTCTTAGGCATGTTTCTATATATATATATATATATATAATTATGCAAAAGTTGCAAGAAAAATTAATGAGAAACCGGAAGAAGAGTTATGGATATAGTGACAGAATTCTAACCTAACTTGAGTATGTGGCGGAGGAATTGGCGGTGAGTGTACAAAGTTGGTGACGAAGTGAAGAGGAAGGAAAAGAACTTTCGGATCCCGCATTCCCAATTCTCAAATCACTTAAACCCTACAAATTGAATTCAAGAAAAAGGAAATTAAAAACGAAATCAAAGAGGAAAGGAAACAAATTGAAGAAGGTGGTAAACGAAAATTAAATGAGGAAGTAAAAGGAAAACGAAATCCAACCTTGTACTTTGAAGAACAACAACTTCCGTCAGAGAAGAAGAGTAGCAAAGTGGCCCCGAACACGAGAGAAGAGCGGCGGAGCACGGAGAAGGACGGCGGAGTATGAGATTGGGAAGAGAGAATAGAGTGCAGAGAAGAGAAGAGAGAACGGGTGTGGTTGAAGCCAAGAAAGAGAATGGGGGAAGCTTGGGTGTGGAAGAAAGAAAAGATGTGAGACATGTAATAAGATTTTGCGTGTCTGACTAAAATTCAGAGAGAGCCTGCAATAAGATCTTACATGACGTCAACACTGAGGAACCAAGATTTGGGCATCCAAAATGGGTGACACCTGGCAGACAATGGTGGTTCGGTCAAAAAGCATAGCACATGGGGTGGTAGAAAGAAGCTGACAGCTTCACATGAGAGGTGGGTAGGTTTGGCGCCAAAATGGGAAAAAGGGAGGGAAAAAGAGGTAGGTCCCACTTGGGAGACTACCTCTGGATGTAAATATAGAGATATCATTCTTCCAAAAATGGGCATCACTTCATCACCACATATCCCAACTCAAAATGGTATTAAACGTAAATAAAATATATTGGGTTCTTAAAAACCTTATAGTCATCATCAAATAAAAACAGTATACACGGTGTTTTGGATTAGGCCCAACCCAATCTGTAGCGGTTCAAGACGGCCCACGAAAAGCACGTCAACGGCTCACAGGGCACACTTCTTTGTGGCGCACGACTCAATGGCCAAGGTTGGCCCTAATCGATCAAATGGTCGAGATCTCGCTGCCTCACCCAGTCGAGACCCCTCTCTGCACACAATATCAGCCCCTGAAATCAGGTACCCATTTCACATTTAGACCTCACTTTGACTTTTGATCGCTGGCTTTGGCATTAAAGTGTCTGTAGGTACCAAATCCCCTCCGACCTGGGGGCAGGAGTGGACGACCTCGAAGGAATCACCTACCAACTTCCAATTCGGCACCACCCGACTTAGGGAAAGGTACAGAACACATGGTGATTAAAAAAATAGTTTCTAGACCCAAAATATTGATCCTAACCCCCTTGTCACAATATCAGAGCCTAACTACCCATTTGAATATAACATTTGTTATTTTTTTTGTACGTTTTTTTGTTCTAATTATAAGAAAAAGTTACATTTTCCAACTACACTAATTACTAAAAGTTCTCTTATACCCAATGTGAGATATAGGTTTAATACTAAAAGTCGCATAATGGGTATACAAACTTAATACTAAGGATAGTTGAGTAAAAAAATACTAATATATAATTGAAATAAGACTTAAATTGCATCACATTTAATTATCTTCTTAATCATCATGAGTTTTGTAAAATTTTCTTGTAATAGTGACTAGAGTAGTAATACTTTTCTCAACCTTTTGGTTAAGATCAAGTATAGTTTAATACTTTCCAACTAAGTGTTATACCCCAATTTTGTCCGCTCTCTTTCTTATTACGATCGTTTTTATTATTTAGTTCGTGTGTCATAAGTCTCGGGTCCTATTACCGCAAGTTAGTTTTTGGGCTCGTTTGGATGTTATTTCGTTTTGTTGAGTTTGTACTTAGTAATTCACTTTATTGGGTCTATGTTAGATTTTCTCATTTGGGTTTTGGCCCAATTTGTCTTTTTTCTAGATCTGTCTTTATAAAATAACATTTTCTGTAATTTTTTTAAAAAAAGTCAGTATTTTATTTACATTATCACCAAAACAAAAAATTACATAAAAGTCAAAAAGTAGATAAGAACGAAAATAATAAAAAGGAGGTGTCAGTAGCATCAACCTTCAGTCCAACAAGTCAACTTCCCCAACAAGCTACTTATCCAACAAGCTAACTTGTCGAACAAGCTACTTGCCTAACAACCTACTTGCCCAGCAAGTCTACACACCTAACCCTTCACCTATAAAAGGAGACCCTTTTCACAGTGAAAAGCACACCTTAGTGATTCAACAAGAACACTGAACACATTATCTCCCTCTCTCCCAGCGAAGCTCTCTCTCTCTCTCTCTCCCCCTCCCTTTTTATTTTCTTTTAATTAGGTTATTTTTAAATATTAGTTATTTTTTACTAGTTGCACTCTCATTTTTATTCTTTGTCAACTTTTCATTCACTTTCAAACACAAAAATAAAAAAAAAAATTCCTCTCATAAATAAATAAATGGAGGATTAAGTCGATTGTACAATCGGATTAGTCAGCTTTTTAGGGTCATGAATGAGCCGTACGGCTCAGGTCCTAAAATCCCTATTTAAAATAAATAATTTCTAAATTAAAAAATTCAAACACATCTCTTTCCTTTCAAAAAGAAATAAATTTTCAAAAATAAAGGATTAAGTCGGTTGTTGTTAGCTTTGCGCTTTTCGATGCACTTCATTAAATGCAGTCAACGAGGGTTGACTCATCATTCCAAGAGAAGAAGCGTTAAATTCGACTCTAGGAGCCGGTTCAAAAGGGATTTCTACAAGACTAAATGACTTAGAAAGCAAAGGCTCTGTTCGACAAAGGAGTTCGCGCTCTGATCGAAGAAAGCTGCAGTCGAAGACAAGCCTGACAATTACCATTTTTCAAATCCTTAGGCGGTTACTTAGTTTTTGAATTTTCCCTCCTTATGTAAGTAGTATAAATAAGAGTTTTCCTGATGGAAAACGGGTCGCATTTTCTCATATTCAGTTTCTTACGCTCTAACCCTCCAACACACTACCGTGAGACCCGAGCAACAGAACGCGAATGTATGAACTTGCATACCACCCTTCAATTAATGTGTTTTTAATTGCTTTCTTTTAAATTCCCGCACTTTTACGTGTTCTTTCTTTATTGCATTCTTGCAAATTTTTCCTTTATTTTCTACATCGCCCTCGATAATTCGACGGTTTCGCGCGTGACTGCCAGTTATCTTCTTTATTTTTATGCAAAGTTACCCAGGTCACAAACATATTCTTCAAACACTAACCAAACCGGTCTTGGGATACTGGTTGATCCCGCAAGTCATGGAGTAATTCCAAACCAGCGGTGTTTACCAAAATCAGGGGTAAGCAGTAAATGCGGTACGGGTTAGTTATCATCGTTTTAAGACGAATGAGCCGTACGGCTCAGTAATTTTAAAACCCCTATACCATCAAAAAATTCCAATCAAAATAAGGATTAAGTCGGCCGTACGGGTGGGTTAGTCATCATTCTAGGATGAATGAGTCGGACGGCTCAGTAATCCTAAAACCCTTATACAAAATATAAATAAGCAAACATTTTCCCAAAAATAGGGGATTAAGTCAGTTGTACAACTGGGTTAATCATCGTTCTAGAACGAATGAGCCGGACGACTCAAGAGTCCTAGAATACCTATTCTAATTAAAATCAAACCACCTCACACCAAACCATTTTTCAAAAACTTCAAACATCATTTTCAGAAAATAGGGGATTAAGTCAGTTGTACAACTGGGTTAGTCAGCGTTCTAGGACGAATGAGCTATACAGCTCAAGAGTCCTAAAACCCCTACATTAAAAAAACACCAACCAACAAACTTTTTCAGGAAGAACTACGTAGCTTTGATTCCTCCATGGCATTCGGAGGTACGTAGGAGCAGGGGTCCACTTCTGTCAAGCACAAAAAACCTAAATTTTAATTAAGTATTCTCTTCCTTCAAATTCAAATAAATGGGTAAAATAATCATAAAATACAACTAATTAGACGGTAACCTTCCCAAGGAAGGATGTCGTGAGGTGCTAATACATTTCCCACGCAGAAACAACTCCCGAGTCTTAACTTAGTCTTATCCAAACCCAAAGGAATTTTCCGAATTTTCCCTTAAACTAGAATTTCAGTTGCGGCATCATTTCAAACTTTCGAAAATCTTCGCCCAGATTTTTTGGTCGCTACACTAAGGATCTGGATCCTCTGCTATCTCTGCATAGTGTAGCAAGCAACAAAATCGTTAGATTTAGAGAGAAGTTTTTCTCTATTTAAATATAATAGCTCTGCTGCTTGTTGCACCGTGTAGAGACACTAAGGATCCATATTACTACTAAATAACTCAAAATCGTCTACTCTTCCTTTAATTTGTTCCATCGTCATCCTTCCTTTTATGTTTGATATCCAAATAAGGTTTGAGTAAAATAAACATTAAAAGGATCTGTGGCGCAATGGTAGCGCGTCTGACTCCAGATCAGAAGGTTGCGTGTTCGATTCACGTCAGGTTCAAATTTTTGGACATCTTTTACATAAAAACTTGCGATTAAAACGCAGCAATTGATACGCTGCTATGAAGTAACATTATCACACTTACAAAGTTTACACACACACACACACTTCTTCTCTCTAAAACCTTCGACTTCCCAATCTCCTCTGCTGATAAACCTAACCAGTTAGGTAGCATCAATGGCGTTGTCTCGTCTCACTAATAGAGATATATACTAGTCTCAGTTAGAATAGTCAAATATAGTTTCTGTTGACTGCCACAGTGTATTGTGATGTGGCAGTGACTAGCCAATTACCAACACAGTATATAAACTTGTATCTCACTGTAACAATTCAGATATTCAATTAATCAATTTCTCTCAATTCTCTCTCTAACTGATTCAGTTAGATCCTCTCCTTCTCTATCATGATTCTGTTATTCATTGCTTGAATTCTATCACTCACTCTCCGCCACGTGTTCCGTCACTACTCAACATTCCTCTCTTCAAACACCTCAACACAGCTAACCTCAAAAGAGGAGACAAGAGCCGTTTTCCGTTTCATTAAGTCAGAATCAAACCCTGAAAGCATTCTAGAGATCTGCCGCGCAACTTCCCTCATACCGGTAACTCACCACCACCGCGCCGTTTTATCCGTCGCCGTCACCAAACTCTCCGCCGCCAATCATTTCGACGGCATCCGTAAATATCTCGACGAACTTTTCCAAAATCGCCCCGACCTCAACAACGAGCGATTCATCTCTCACGCTATCGTACTCTATGGCCATGCTAACATGCTCCCTCACGCTCTTCGCACATTCAACCACATGCGTGAAGAGCTTCACATCACTCCTTCCGCTAATTCGCTCAACGCTTTGCTTCATGCTTCCATCATCGCCAAGGATTACAAAGAGGTAACACGAATTTACCTTGAATTCCCTAAAATTTATTCAATTCAACCCAATGTTGATACTTATAACCTAGTTATTAAGTCGTATGCTGAATCTGGTTCAACTAGTTCTGTGTTCTCGATTTTGGATGAGATGGATAAGAATTCTATTGAGCCTAATGCAGTAACTTTAAACAATGCAATTGCTGGTTTTTATAATGAGAAGAAGTTTGATGAGGTTAATAAGTTGATGAATTTGATGGAGGAAAGGTATAAGATGCAACCAGGTCTTAGTACTTATAACGTTAGGATTAAGTGTTTGTGTAAGTTGAAGAGATCCTCTGAGGCTAAGGCTTTACTCCAGGAGATGATTACTGGAGGAGGGATGAGGCCGAATTCGGATAGTTATAGGCATTTGATTCATGGGTTCTGTAAGGAAGGAAACCTTGAAGAGGCTAAGGGGTTGTTGGATGACATGGAGAACAGATATTTTAACGATGGTCATTGTAGTTATTTTACTTTGGTTTATTCCCTGTGTGAGCGTGGGGAGTTTGAATCTGCTTTGGAAGTTGTTGATAGGATATATTACGGTTGGTTTCCTAGTTTTAGTACAATGAAGAAGCTTGTAAATGGGCTTGTTGGTGTCTCTAAGATTGATGATGCTAAAGAGCTTATCAAGAAAATTAAGAAGTTTCCTGAAAGTAGTGACAAGTGGGATGAAGTTGAAGCTGGTTTTCCAGAGCAATTAAGAGGAGAGTGTGGTCTGCTTGTGTAATTCTTTGGTAAGTTGGATGGGAACTTGAAAATCATCTCAGTTTAGAAAAGGTTTTCTTTTGTTTTGCCATTTTCTTTGGCACTTGGATATTCGCTCAATCCAAACATGGTGATCTGTCAAGCTAGTTTTGTATGTTTTCATTGCTTTCCTTGTTTGGGCAATAAAAAGCATTGGAAATTGTTAGGCTTTTCTGAGTCCAACAGTTTACACATTTGCTTGTTCCATTCTACTACTGAATTTATGCGTATAATTCTTTGAATAACTTTTTAGACAATCACAATTCCTTCCTTGCATGTTTTATGATGCTGTTATAAATTCATAATCACGATAGGACTTTTATTAGTCAAGGCTATTACTAGATTCAGTAGCATCTCTTAACACTTAAGCTCTTTAAGGAGTTGTTTCTGCTCATGAAATGGCAATGGGGTGGGGGGCGGGCAATATTCCCCCGCTCCCCGTCCCCGCCTCCCAAATTGTCACCCGTCCCCATTCCCCGTCTCGGGGACTTTTCCTCCTCCATCCCCATCCCCACGGTCTCCGCGGGGACCCCAAAAGTTTATTAAAAATTAGCAAAAATATAAATTAAAATATAATAAAATTAGAAAAATATATAAAAAAAAGTAAGACAAAAACTCAAAAGTTTAACATTTTAATATGAAAAATATAAAATTTAGAACAATTTAATATTTTAAATTAAAAACACGTATAAAAAGACAAAAAAATGTATTATTAATAATATAATATATATATTTAATAAGAATATTTATGTAATATATTCGGAGTGGGGTTTCCGCAGGGCGTGAGTATGATCCCCATCCCCACTTTGACTGCGGGGGAATTTTCTCCTCCGTCCCCATCCCCACGGGGAAAAATCCTCCGCCCACGGAGTCCCATTCGAGACAGTCCCTACAGAGATCCCCACTTTCGGATAGAAATTGCCACACCTACTCATAAATTCATATTGTTTGTTTCTGCACTAAAAAACGAGAACAGGCATGATAAATAAATGCATTGCATGTTTACTACTCCCTCCGTATCAAAATAATAGTCGTTTAAGGTTTTTACACACAGGAGTATTAAGATAGCCAATAAAGTAGTAGTAGACAAACATAGTAATTTTACTAAACTAACCCTAAGACACATATTAATGCATGAGTATTTTAATGTTTAAAAAACTCAAAAGTCAGTCATGCATATACGGCTGTGGCATTGAAAAAAGGAAAAGCCAAGAATGTTTTTTGGTTGTTTTTTTCATACCCCCACCACTTCCCCGTATACCCCCACAGAATTTGATATTTCCAAAATACTCCTTTGAAATATATATATTTTTTTAAAAAAATCCAATCGTATATATGTATTTGTGACATATATACGATGAGTACTAGAGCTGTCAATTTGGGCCCGGCCCAATGGCCCGATTTTTTGGCGGGCTTGGGCTCTAAAAATAGTAGCCCAAAATCAACGGTATGTTTTTTGGCCCGGCCCGATTG
Source organism: Oxytropis ochrocephala (assembly GCA_020916435.1). Lineage (NCBI taxonomy): Eukaryota > Viridiplantae > Streptophyta > Magnoliopsida > Fabales > Fabaceae > Oxytropis > Oxytropis ochrocephala. Next base: position 11,216,811 of record CM037093.1, on the reverse strand, counting down.
GTCTGATGATGTTATTGGACCGGCCCGGCCCATGGGCCTATGGGCCGGCCCGTTTGTTTTTTGTTTTTTTTTTTAATTTTGAATTATGACAAGTGCTATACATGCTGTTTTTACTGTTATCCAATCAAAATATGACAAGTCAATTATTTATTCCACGCCTTCAATTTTGGAGTTTAACGGATCGTCCTTCGTCTTCTCTTCAAACCGTTCTGCAACTCTATTCATAAATTCTTGAAGCGATTCGACTAAAAAAAACACCACCACCAAATACCGATCCATAACTGTTTGAGATGGCGCCTTTGTCTTCTTCTCTATTGAAATTGTCCTATTTCAAAAAAAATACCAATTCGATATAAAGGCAACCAACGTCCTAATCTAGTCCTAATCCTAATCCTAATGAATCACACTCAAGAAACAAATAAATTAGAGACAAAGCGAATAAGATTTGGTAACTCAAATTTTGAGTCGGTAATATCATGAGAATTTAATCACAGTATATCAACTTTCCACCTTTTTTTCATATATATGAAATCAACTTGATATGCAAGTTCAAGCATTTGTGTTTGAAGTTCTAGACATAGTGGTTGGAAATTCTAATTTTGATTTATACAAAATTTTAAAAAGTCAATGATTTGTGGCCCGTTGGGCGGGCCCATTGGCCCATGACTGGTGTTGGGCGGGCTTGGGCCTTACATTTTGCAGCCCATCCGATTATTGGGATGGCCCGACCCTGCACATATACATCGTTTGGCCCGATGGGCCTGGGCGGGCCGGCCCAAACCCGGCCCATTGACAGCTATTGACACCATTTAACCCATCGTATATATGTCCTAAAAACGTATATACGATTGGCTGCGTATGATGCAATCGTATATACGTTTTTAGGACATATACACGATGGGTTAAATGGTGCAATCGTATATATGTCTCAAATACATATATACGATGGGTTGTTAATGATTTGTTTTAATTTTTATTTTCAAAATGTTATAAAAAGACTACTAAAACTTTGTTAAAGAGTCAAAACTAATTTAAAAATTATAACAACACCACTAAAAATCTAACAAATCCAAAATAAGACTATGCATTTTTTTTTAAATTTTTGGAGACTATGAAAAATTAAAAAAATTAATAAAAAAATAGTAAACGATGGAATTTGGGATTTTGAGTCTGTAGTCCCGTATGAAGTCCCTTCTAGGGGAGTCATGCTCGTTGATTTTTTTCAGATTTAATGACTGTGGTTTCATTACGATCGGAGTAGGTTGTCCGAAAACTGATTTTTTAGCCTAAATTATTCATTCGACGTATAACATCGTCACGTGTTAACGAACTACACATTAAACCTATTTTTCAGGCCTTAATTAATTTTTATTTGACTTAAAAAAAAATACCATATCAATCGTATATACACCTGGGGGGTGTTTATACGACCCTATGTAATAACCAATCGTATATACACCCCCCAGGCGTATATACGATTGGCCAACCCCCACATCAATCGTATATAAGCCTTGGGGGGTGTATATACGATGGGTTATTATATAGGGTCGTATATATACCCCCCCCCCAAGGTGTATATACGATTGGTCTTAATTTAAAAAAAAAACGTTTTGTCAAGGGTATTTTGGGGTTTCATTATTATGTGGGGGTATGGAGGTATTTGGTGGGGGTAAAAAAAAAACCCATGATTTTTTCATGTTCTGCAAGCCACCCTTTTTTCATGCCAATTCAAGGTAATTATAACACTTGGACCAAAAAAAAAAGGTATTTATAAACACATGCATCAAATTTTTCAGAAGTTATTGTGCTGAGGGTAAAGTTGGAAAATTATTTTTACTTTATCTTGGAAATCTGAAAACGACCATTATTTTGAAAATTGACATCCTTTATTACCTACTAATACTACTTCTAACTCTAACTCTAGTTAGCTCTTTCATGTAACCTTAGTTAGCTATAACTAATACTGTTTGGTTAACTTAATTCAGTTAGTTTTAGAGTTAGTTAGTTGGTTAGTTCAACCTTTCTGTTACATTGCTTGAATAAGTCAGCTATATATATATGTAAATTCTTCGTTACATTGAATTCGGATGAATGAATACAGTTTTATTCACAATGCTTTCTCTCTTTCGATTATGATCTCAACATGGTATCAGATGAAATCCTTCATCTCCTTCCTCGATTCACGATTCCTACATTGAATCTGTGATTCTGCTTCACCTTTTCTCTCGCAACTCGCTTTCTTTTTCTCGCATTTTCTCTCTTTTTTCTTCGCTTCCATGGCGATTTCTTATGCAGATTTTGCAACAAATCCTTCTAATCCTTACTACATGCATCCTAATGAAAATCCTTCATTAGTGCTTGTTCAACCTCCTCTTGATAACCGTAATTATCGGACTGGTCAAGATCCATGAAGGTTGCTCTTATTTCCAAGAACAAAGCTAAATTCATCGACGGTAGTCTCGCTCCTCCGCCGATGTCGATCCTCTCTATGAACCATGGATTCGCCGCAACAATCTTGTTCTTTCATGGCTTCAACGATCAATTTCGCACAACATTGCAAAATCTCTTCTGCAGTGCGACCGCGCCTCCATTGTTTGGAAGAGTTTGGAGAAACGCTTCTCCCACGGCGATATATTCCGCATTCTTGACATACAAGAAGAATCGGCTCGTTTCCATCAAGGTAACCTTGATATCTCATCCTATTTCACTAAATTGACCACACTTTGGGAAGAACTCAAAATTTTCGCCAATTCGTGATTGTACATGCGCAATCCCTTGTTCTTGCGGTGCGCGCAGTGATCATCGCAAATTCCGCGAGCAAGACAAAGTAATCAAGCTATTGAAAGGACTAAACGACCAATTCTCTCATGTTCGATCTCAAATCATGTTGATCTCTCCATTACCGCTCTCTGGATTACTCGCATTCTCTATGATTCTGCGGCGAGAACGTCCGTTTAACCCACAACAATGCCACAACCGAGTCCACAATTGAAAGCCAATCCTCTGTTAATCATATTGCTAATACTCATTCTCGTTCCTTCAAAGAATGGTGGACGAGGTAGAGCCGCAATTCTTCCTCCGTGGCCGTGGCAACCGCCTCTCGCACTCATCATGTCGCACAAACCACACGGTTGAAACTGTTTTTCCTCAAACATGGTTTTCCCCAGCTACTCTCTAAAGGAAAGCAAAACTCGCTACTACTTCTAATAATTCTTCCTCACCAACATAGTGCAAGATTCTCGCACTAACTCACATCGCTTCCACTAATGCTACTCTGCGAACTACTTCTACAAATGCAACTCCATCTCTCAACATGATTCAAGAGCAATTCCAACAGATTTTACAATTTGCTACAATATCCAAGTTTGCACCGCTTCTCAACCACCTCTGTTAACTCCATTTTTGCCACAAACTCTTCATCCAACACATCTGCTTTCTCCTCTAGTTCTCGTATGTATCACCTTGTCTGCCTTTAGACTCCTCTGGTAAGCTTAATCACCTTTGGATAGTGGACACAAAGCCATCGACCATATCACACACACATTCAACAATTTCATCACAACCTACACTATTGCACCTAAATCAATGACCATGCCTAATGGTGAGACTCACCACCACAACCACTGCAGAACTGCTTTGTTATTTGGCTCCTTGTTACGCATAATGTCTATTATTTCCTTCTTTCCATGTCAACATTATATCTGTTACATCCTCTTTGATTCCTTACTCTATGATGTTAAATTGTATCCTCGATTGTTGCCAAATTTTGCAAAGCATTTCACCCGAGGATGACTGGCTTTACAAATTAGAAGACTTGGCAAATTGTATGTGTTAGATACCACCTCACCAGCACCAAAAACTGGTTACTGCAATGCCTCTCTGTCCCACCATTTAGTCTGCAACACCAACAATCCTGCAAATATATGGCATTATCGATTAGGACACTTATCATTGCCTATTCACAAATGTCTATCCACTCAATTTCCTTTCATTTCTGTTGACTCTTGTAATGAACCTTGTGATATATGTCAATATGCAAAACAAAGGAAGCCGTCTTTTCCTCACAATAATACAAAATCTAATTGCTATTTTTGACTTGCTTCATGCAGACATTTGGGGACCTTTTGCTCATCTTTCTATTTCTGGTCATAAGTATTTTTTAACTCTAGTTGATGATTTTAGCCGATTCACTTGGATCATTTTCATGAAAAATAAATCAGAAACCAGAAAACAACTCACAAACTTTATCATTTTCATTGAAACTCAATTCAATAAAACCTTGAAATGCCTTCGTAGTGATAATGGCCCTGAGTTTCTAATGACAGATTATTTTTTATCAAAGGGCATTATACACCAAAGATCATGTGTTGAGACACCTCAACAAAATGGAATTGTTGAAAGAAAACATCAACATATTCTCAATGTTGCTCGTGCTCTCACCTTTCAATCTCATCTTCCAACCAATTTTTGGCATTTTTCTGTTCAAAGACGCAGTTCACATTATAAACAGAATTCCTTCTCCTCTTCTCAAACATAAATCCCCTTTTGAACTCCTACACTCCGAACCTCCATCTTTATTACATCTAAAGGTTTTTGGATGTCTTGCCTTTTCTTCAACTCTTAATAATCACAGAACAAAGTTTGAGCCTCGTGCAAGAAAATGTATTTTTCTTGGCTATAGAGAGGGAACCAAAGGATACCTACTCTATGATTTGCACACTCATGAGTTTCATGTGTCTAGAAATGTCATTTTCCATGAAACAAATTTTCCATTCTCAGCTCAATCACATACTGACAAAGCAGATACTTCTAGCCCTTCCCTTAATTTTGACTTCCCTGATCCTTTTCCTGATATTCACCCAGCCATACCTGCTGTAACAACCAACATAGACCCTCCCTCTCCTCCCAATACACCACAACAGCCATATACAGATACCTCTACCACTCCTGGATCTCACACAGCCTCTAATTCTACACCAAATACTCCACCAGATACCTCATCAGACAGCTCACCTTATCAAGTTCCACCTCCTGCCATTAGAAAATCCTTAAGACTCAAAAGTGCTCCCAGCTATCTAGTGGACTTTCACTGCAATTTGCTAACTTCTGAAGAGCCAAAGTCATCCTCAGGTAACTCCCCTTACCCTCTTTCCTCTGTTTTATCATATAATCACTGTAGTTCTAACTATAAAAATTTCTGCCTTGCAATTAGTTCTGTTACTGAACCCAAAACCTACACCCAAGCAAGCAAAATTGATCACCGGAAAGTAGCTATGAGAGAATGAATTGGATGCTCTTGCATCTACCAATACTTGGACAATTGTAGATTTACCACTGTAAGCAACCAATTGGTCGCAAATGGGTCTCTGAGTTAAACATCATGCGATGGTTCCATTGAAAGGTACAAGGCCGATTGGTTGCCAGGGATACACTCAGATGGAAGGTGTTGATTACTTTGACACTTTCTCACCAGTTGCAAAGTTAACAACAATTCGTACTCTGCTCTCTCTTGCTGCCATCAAAAACTGGCACTTAGAACAACTTGATGTTAACAATGCCTTTCTGCATGGAGATTTACATGAGGAGGTATACATGGACCTTCCACCTGGCTTACTTCATCCTAACTCTAGTTCTAACATCAAAGTCTGCAAACTTAACAAATCCCTATATGGTCTTAAGCAAGCTAGCAGACAGTGGTACTCAAAATTGTCTGCTGCCTTGATCTCTCTTGGTTACTGCCAATCTAATGCAGATCACTCTCTGTTTACCAAGCTAGACAATGGCAAGTTCACTGCATTATTGGTATATGTTGATGACATAGTGTTGGCTGGTGACAATGCTTCTGAGATACAATCAGTTAAGCAATTTTTAGATGCCAAGTTTAAAATCAAAGATCTTGGTAGATTAAAATTCTTTCTTGGTCTTGAAGTGGCAAGGACCAAGCAAGGCATTTTTCTCAATCAAAGAAAATATGCCCTTGAATTACTTGAAGACAGTGGCCTGCTTGAAACAAAACCCTGCAATACACCATATGACACTGCTCTAAAACTTCATGATTCAGAATCTCCTCCTCTTGAAGATGTGTCCTCTTACAGAAGATTAGTTGGTAGACTACTATATCTCACAACTACCAGGCCAGACTTGGCTTTCATTGTCCAACAGCTTAGTCAGTTCATTGCCAAGCCATTGCAAGTCCATTACAATGCTGCTATAAGGGTTTTAAAATACATCAAAGGAGCTCCAGCAAAGGGTTTATTTTACTCTGCCACTTCGGGTTTGAAACTAGCAGGTTTTGCAGATTCAGATTGGGCAACTTGTCCATCCACTAGAAGATCAATTTCTGGTTATTGTGTTTTTCTTGGCTCTTCTCTGCTGTCATGGAAATCAAAAAAACAGTCCACTGTTTCAAGGTCAAGCTCTGAGGCTGAATATCGTGCCTTAGCAAGCCTCACTTGTGAATTACAATGGCTCACATATCTGTTTCAGGACTTACACATCAGTTTCACAGAACCTGCTTCAGTTTACTGTGACAACAAGAGTGCCATTCACCTTGCTCATAATCCAATTTTTCATGAACGAACAAAACATATTGAGATTGATTGCCATGTAGTTCGTGAAAGGATACAAAGTGGTTTAATTCATCTACTGCCAGTTCCCTCATCTTCCCAGCTAGCAGATGTGCTCACTAAACCACTTTCATGTCCCATTTTCTCTTCATTAATATCCAAGCTAGGTCTCACTTTCGATTCACAATCCAAAACTTGTGGGGGCCTATTACCTACTAATACTACTTCTAACTCTAACTCTAGTTAGCTCTTTCATGTAACCTTAGTTAGCTATAACTAATACTGTTTGGTTAACTTAATTCAGTTAGTTTTAGAGTTAGTTAGTTGGTTAGTTAAACTCTTCATTACATTGCTTGAATAAGTCAGTATATATATATGTAAATTACTGTTACATTGAATTCAGATGAATGAATACAGTTTTATTCACAATGCTTTCTCTCTTTCGATTATGATCTCAACATCCTTGCTTAAACGACCAAAATATTGATACGGAGGGAGTAACATCTTCATCTCTTATATAGGCCTGTTAAGGGAACCAAAATATACCAATAAAGTTGGATGCTGAGCAGAAACAAAATTCATTAAGGTGAACTTTAATTACAATCATGAAGAGATGTAAATTGCACTGCTTTCATGAAAAGAAGTAAACCACCCTTTCGTTGTTGATTGATGAATCACACTTTAGTTGTTGATCGATTTCATTAAGGATGCAATGAATGTGCTAAAGATAAGAGTGGAAGATTCTTTTGTAATCTATATGCCCACTTTTCCCGATCTTAGGATCGAAAAGAGTTCATGTTTATAATCTTCAGGATGTTTGTCTGCCACAATGTGAGTGTTGTGGTAATAGGGTTCTAGTTCTGGTTTATTTCAGTTCAAGTGGAATACAATTGATTCAGTTTGGTTTAGCAAAATTATTTTATCAGTTCAATTCGGGTTGATTTTCGGACATGAATTATGTCTAATTCTATCATATGACCATGCAATTCAGCTTACAACGTCAATATCTTGCTCCAATTAGTCACGATATTACATTTTTGGTAAATCATTAACTTGCATTCCAAGCCATTTAACACCCTAGAACACAAATCAATACTTTTAGGGCCGTTCATAACCAAACTAAAGATTTCAATTTGGATAAATGCAAATAAGTGAAATAACTATTTGCGAAAACAAAAAATCTAGTTTGTTTTGTTCTTTTTCAAAAGGGAACATAGTTAGGCTACTGAATGCTTAATTTAGAACATCACAACCGAGAACATGATTTTAACTGTTTAGATGAAGATAACAGTGAGGAATTGAATCACTGCACTTCCTTCATCAGTGATTTTACACCAACTGATCAAAATCCTCTTCAATGACGAGGTTGGTGGAATCATTGTGGCAAGTAAAAATGAATAACTAAATTTGACTGAACAACTGTTCAAATGCAACATTCTCGTCAACCTTTTGGCACTACAACTATTCCTAATGTATAATTATATGTGCTGATATTTAATAATTTATTTGCCTGTTAAAAGTACTGTTGAAATCTCCACTTGAGTGTGCTCCATCATGGTACTTGAAAAACAATGGAACCTCAACTAGGCTGACTTTAACAAAACTGTAGATCTCATATACTGTACACCATATGCTGCAGTAGATGCCACTGTTGTTGAAGCTACTAACCAACTGCACCAGAAAACAGGTCAAGATCAACACACGGGAAAAACATCGTCATAAGGGGCATTGAAATTCAATCCAACTTCGGCTCAAAAACAAAACTGTCCCAGAATTACCTCAGATAAGTAATGTATGCTTGAGTTTCTGGGGTTCCAAATTCGGGTTGAAGAAGGGCTGCAGCAACTAATGCTAACTGGAAAACTGTATTCACCTGTCCAAATTGGCATCTTCAGAAAGTGGGATAAACACAAAGGAGAACTATTATAGGTTAGCGTTGTATACTCAACTTTTCAATGCTATATCCATGTGCTGCTTTTCATTTTATCTGAAGAGAGTGTTTTAGGTTGCACATAACATTTACAATAGACTGAAAAGGTTCTATGTGTGCACATTTCACTCATGATCCTAAAATTCATCAACAAGGGAAACATGATAAGGAGGTAATACAACTACTTTGCAGAAAGCTACCCCTAATGGCTTACCTTGCTTATAAAGAGTGGTTCCACCTTTTGGCGACCGGTCCCATCAAGGTTAAAAAATTCAAACCAGCTTTTCCACTGAGTTAATCAGAGTGTGAAAGGTTACATCTTTGTCTCAAAAATTCTCAAGGAGAAACAAAAGCACAAGTTGATGACCATGTTCTTTTCTCTTACCTTCCAACCCAAGCTACTTGCTCTTTGAAATATTGCTCCGCCAACGAGGAAGACGTCTCGCAACACAACGATCCCAACAAGTCCAGCTTCAAAATCAGAAACCAACATGTATAGTTTGCACAACATAAATGGAATATAAAGTAATATCTATGTTCCAAAAACTTTAAATGCTATATAATGAAACTATTATATGAATATAGCTATTTACTCTTCCCTTTTTTCTTTGGTATATAAAGAGGGCTGGCTTTCGCCCAAAGCAGAAACCAACAAAAACTACGCTAATCTAATATTCCCGGGAATGGAGGAACCAGTCAAGTCATCAAAGAGGGCACGTTGAAGCTCTTCCCTTTCAGCTACTAAACTTATTAAAATCAAATAGTGTATAACTATGAAAACTATAATCAAATGTACACTCAATTGCCAGCTGGAAATAAAAAAAATTGCGTGCCTATGAGAAAGGATATTGTACAGCTTGATTTTTACTCAGATATTAGACGGACATTATTACATTTTTCAAGCTGAAGAAGCTATAAAGAAGCACAGACAAAGCTACCAGCTACCAGAGTCAAGCAATACTTACGATGCAGTAGATCTTTATGAACCATTGCAAGAGCAACACAACCAATAAGAACCTGGTTCATGGATTGAAAACAGACCATAAAACAAAACAAAACCCCAATAACTAGCTTATTACACAATCTTCTCATAAGGAAACACCACAATTTATTCATACCTTGTCAGCAAGGGGATCAAGGTAGGAACCCACTACAGAATCAATCTTCATCTTCCTCGCCACGTATCCATCCAGCTACAATTATATTAACAGATGAAACTAATTTAGCTCATCATTTCTGCATAGAATGGCTAAGCTTTCATTTCCAAAAAAAATAAATAATAAAACTTTTTTTCATACCCAATCAGACGCTCCAGAGATGGCCAACCCCACCATAGCTGAAGTATACATATCATTCACAATCATCCTATAAAAAATTACCAATCAAATCAACACATTATAAAAAAAAAAACATTTATACTAAATTCCCAACACAAATTGCAAAGTAATTACCATCCAAGAACAGGACCCGAAATCAATCGAGAAAAAGAAATTAGATTAGGCGCATTGACGAAAGTGTGAAAAAGCGTCTGTTGAGGCGGTTGTTTAAACTTGAACTTGAAATCGGAATCAACCCGATGAAGTGGCAACGGTGTGGTTGTTGTAACCCTAAGCAAATTGAGATTGATAGCTTTGACCTTACGGAAAACGACGGCGTTTGGGTGATGATAAAGAGGGGTAGCGGATTGAGAGAGTTTCCAAGGTGGAGAAGCGAGAAAGAGAGGACCGTTATGGTGAGATGGAAAACGAAAAAGAGAATTGTATAATGGACAGAAAGGGAAGAAGGTAGTAGTGGTAGTGGCGGTTGATGGTGTGAGAAAAGTTCGAGTGATTGTGTTTGTATTGCTTCTGATTATTGATTTCAGAGACCTTAAGATCACCATTGTTCTAGCATTTCTTCCCCAATTTCGCACTCTCTAGCTCCAACTTCAACTGAAATTAGGTTTTTGTTTTCTCTCTCTGTTTTTTTTTTGTTATTATTTTTTCTTTCTCTTGGAAATTGGAAGAGAGGTTTTGGGTTTTAGATAAACATGAATATATTTAGGGGTGTATTGGTTCAGGATTTCAATGAATTTTTTTAGCTGAAAAAAGTCTTATGGATTTTAATTGACTTTGAAGGAATTTTTTTACTTATATTTTAGGCAGTGTTTTAAATTCTTCTCATATTTTTTAGGCTTAAAGGTATGTTTAGTCCCTGCAAACATCACAATAATCCAGTTTCGTCTCTCTGCAAATTTTTTTTAAGACAACCCTTACCAAACGTTTCTACTTTAGTCTCAGTGGTTAGTTTTTGGCTAACATAGTGAAACACGCTCCCCCTTACCACTAAACCCCAAGAACACTTGTGTATAATAATTCACTTACAAATATATAATACATAATTTGTCCGAGGAAGGTAGTTCAGTTGGTGAGCTAAGGGACATGAAGGAGTGTACCATATGAGTGCAATAAGGAGGTCCCGGGTTCAAGCCCCGGAAACTAATATTTCCCTTACCCCACTAACAATTGTCTATCTAAAAAATAAATAATAATAATACATAATTTACAATTAATATTTTAAAAAAATCTGGAAAAATACTGATCTTCTTCTTCAACCTTAAAAGCCCAAAAAATACAAACGAAAACACCAACGAAAATAGATTTTAATTAATTAAAATGCAAACGAAATTACGAAGAACAAGATTAAAGATCGAAGATTTCTCCATCAATAAAACAAAATCTGCAGATCTTCATTAAAGCCAAATCGAAATAGATCTGGAAAGCAAAAACGAATCCAAGAAGCACTATGTGAAACGAAAATGGAGAAGGAATCATTCCAAGTTTTTGTGGGTTTCGATTTGTGAAACTAAAAAATCAAATGAGCTGATTGAAACTCAAATATTCATAATCAAAACGAAATCCAACCTAATCAAAACGAAATTGAAAATGAAATTCGTTTTTGTTTCCCAATTCTGGTTCAATTCGTTTTTGGTTATGAAGAAGACAAAGATATTAGATATCTGAAGAAGGCAGAGATATTAGATATATACATATTAAGTGCTTTAAACTTCAGAGTGTGGCTTGTGGCTCAGTGGTAAGTGGGAATGTGTATCACAATCAGATCACAGGTTTGTCAAAATTTCAATTTTTTTTCAAGTAACACACTATTTTCCCCTTTGCCACATGGGTTGATGACGTGACAACCGTTAGTTTTATGGATGAAAATTTAACGGTAGTGAGGGACCAAACTGTGTCGTTTGGTATTTGCAAGGGTTGTTTTAATTATTTTTTTCAGGGACGAAACTGAATTATTGTAATATTTGTAGGGACGAAACATGCCTATTTTTTATGCATACAATTTCTTGGCATTGAATGAAGGGTAATTCTCCTTGTTGACAAAACTAACTTAACTAAGTAACTAAAGAAAAACTAACTTAACTCAAAGATAATTGTTTAATTGTACAAGACGAAATGACCGAAACACTCCAGCTCCCACTAAATACAGTACCTAGTCGTGTTTTTGTTATGCGGACCTAAAAGATAGAATACCTTGGTTACTTTCACGTGTTTGAACACGGAGCTTCGAACAGGTTCGAACGACATCGTTCACGTGAGTTAAATATTGACTTCACACCCTATTGTGCGTTAGGGGCGTTCGCGGCGCGGTTTGGTTCGGTTTTGAGACAAAAAGTGAACCGAACCGCAAGGTAAAATTACATGCGGTTTGGTTTGGTTCGGTTGGCTTCCTAAAATAAAACCGAACCAAACCAAACCAAACAAATGCGGTTTGGATTGGTTCGGTTAGTTCGGTTTTTTCCAAGAAAAAAATAATTTAAAACGGAGTTAAAATTAACTAATATAAAAAAGGCTAACATAAATCTTTAAGAAAAAATCTACTCAAATATATGTAGTATATAAATCACTCTCTTTTAATTTTTTTCAAATAGCTAAGACAATGTTTAAAAGAATTTGAATTAAATATTTTGTTGTAATTTTTAAATATAGCATAACAATATGGATTGTTTGTAAGTGAGTCAAAAAGAATTAATTGGATTTGGGCTAGTAGTGAGTGAGAGTTGGGTTGTAGTTGCATTTGGGTTAGTAAGTTAGTAAGGAAGGTTGTAATTTAACAAGCCTTAGTGTTACTTGCGGTTTGGTTTGGTTTGGTTCGGTTTGAAAATCAAAACCGCTGACCGAACCGAATCACTATGCGGTGCAATGAAAAAAAGAACCGAACAAAACCGATCAAAAGCGGTTTTTTGCAGTTTTCGGTTTGGTTTGGTTCGGTTTGCGGTTTTCTTATTGGTTTGGTTCGGTTTTGAACACCCCTATTGTGCGTAATTTCACCTGTTCGAACGAGGTCACTCGAACATGTTCGCATAACCTTGTTCGAACGACATCCTTCGCGTGAGTTAAATATTGACTTCACACCCTTTTGTGCGTAATTTCATCTGTTCGAACGGGGTCACTCGAACGTGTTCGAACAAGGTCGTTCGAACCGTCATTAAACACGTCCTCACAGCGTTTCACGTGAGGTTATTCTTGGAATAAAATTTAATAAGGGGTGTGAAAGAGTAGGAGGGGGAGTGGGAAAAGCAAACCCCATATGTGTGTCCAAGTTGAATTTTTGTTGTGGATAAAAGTTGGAATAGATTGTATGGTGATGGTGGTGTTGTTGAAAGAGTGAGAGAAGGCGTTTGCTTTTCCCACACCCCCTCCTACTCAAAACACACTCTATAAGGGTGTGAAAAGACCAAAAGACCAGCCAAAACCTCTTTTTTTCACGAAATTTCACCTGTTCGAACACAGGCCTTCGAACAGGTTCAAATGACATCGTTCGTGTGCGTTAAATCTTGACTTCACACCCTCTTGTGCGTAATTTCACATGTTCGCATGGGGTCATGCGAACAGGTTCGCATGAGGGTGTTCGAACACCCTATTTTATTACAAAAAATGGACTCTCACACCACATTCACCTTTTTATTGCGTTCGCATGATGTTGTTCGAACAGTCATAAAACACATTCTCATAGCGTTTCACGCGAAGTTATTTTTGGAATAAAATTTGTTAAGGGGTGTGAAAGAGTAGGAGAGGGTGTGGGAAAAGCAAAACCCGTGAGAGAAACAGATTACTACGACCCAAAAAGTATCGAGAATGGGGTTGATTGCAAATGGATGGAAACAAGGGAAGTCCAAATTGTGTCACTTTTTGGTCCTTTTATCATTTTTAAGCTGATGTGTCACTTTTTTTATTTTTTTTATAGATGATGTGTCATATTTTAATGACATTGGCATTGGTGATATGGCAATGATGCTTATGTGGACTACCACCTAATCTAAAATCCCTAAGGGGGCGTTTGTTTCCCGGTTAGAAATTACATTCCAAGAATCACATGCTCGGAATCCATTGATTGGGAATGTGATTCTGAATATTTTCTTAAACATGTTTGGTTAGTTACAAGTTTAGGAATCCAATTCTTGGGAACAATTTATAAACTTGTTTGGTTGGTGCTATACATTCCTCAGGAATAAACAATATAATTATCAAAATACCCTTGTTTATATTTGTTTTTTTAGAATACCCTAGTTCATATGACATGTTATTTTAACTTTCTAAATTATTAAAGATAAAATAAAAGTATAAAATTAAAGTGATTATTAACTTATAATTTTTTACAATAATCTTTTGTTATCAAGTATTTTGTAAAAAATTATATATATATATATATATATATATATATATATATATATATATATATAGACTTGCTAGGAAAAATAAAAAAAGCGTGTCACAATCATTATCATGTAGTGGGTGAGTGAGATGAGTGAGGGTTAATAATGTAATTTCATGTTGAAAAGTGAAACCACCATTTGTTGGAATGAAAGATTACCACCAATTATTGGAGACATCGATTCCAACATGAACGGAAAAATAGTTTCCAAAGTAAACAAAATTTCTTGGAATGCACTTTTCTTTTTCTCTACTTCAAACATGGGAATCTTTCATTCCCAACCTAGATTCCTTGGAACCCTCCTTATGTCTCCCAAACAAACACCCCTAAATCCTTGATATTCCAATCCCTTTCTCCTTCGTTTCATCTCTCTCAAATTCTGAAACTAACTCAGCGCTCCTCTCTTCTTCTTATTCTCTTTCTCTCCTCTCTTCTCTTCTTCGTTTCATCTCTCTTAGAGTGTTGAAAGGCAACATGCAAGTATATCTTTGTCATCACCCTTCTCACAAAATAGATATAATATTTTGAAAAGGATATTCTCCTGCTTCTTTCCATGGAAGACACTCACTCACCGAATTTAATAATAAAAAAAGGAAGGCACTCATCAAACACAAAATATTATATGCAAATTCCTAAAATGTTATTGAACCGGTATTTCTTCGTTCCATCTCATCAAATACAAAATATTATATGCAAATTTCCAAACTGTAATTAAATCATGTTTTTCTTCTTTCCCGAGAACTAGAATAGCACATAGATTTTCTTCTATCTATGTTATTTGGATTACAAATCGTTAATTACATATGCAAACAGATAAATATTATATGGCAATGACGCTTCAGCGCTGTTTCATTGTTAATCACATTACAAATACTATATGGCAATGATGCTTTAGCGTTGTTTGGGACTATTGAGTAAATTGGTCAAATGAATTTTCTTTCATGAAAAACTTCATTGTCGCCTCTGACTATGGCAGTCCACTTAAGCATCATTCTCATGTCATCAATGTCAACATCATTAAAATATGACACATCATCTATCAAAAAAAATAAAAAGTGACACATCAACTTAAAAATGACACTAGTATTTTACCCGTGCATACGCACGGGTGATACTGTATGGTCGATGTATTGTGATGAAGTTATAATAGTAATTTGAAAGGTATTCATAAGTTGTGAACAATGTCGAAAATGTATAATTTGAAATTAAAAGAGGAAAGAGATAAGTATTGTGGCATATAACATACAAATGCAAATTATATTGAGTCGAAGAAATGAAAAGAGATTGACAATTAGAATTACATTGATCGATAATAATATATTAGGACATTAGATGTAAAATATGCATCCCCGTTGGGCATTCCGTTAGCTCCCGTTGGCTCTCGTTGCGACTCTCGTTGTCCGTCGCGTTGCAGCTCTCATTGTCAGTCTCTCGTTGTCACTCCCGTTGCCACATGTTAACTCATATTTTTTATTTCATTTAATATTAATTAAATCATATTAGTTGCTGCTGACGTTGCATGTCGAAAATGTATAATTTGAAATTCAAAGAGGAAAGAGATAAGTATTGTGGCATATAACATACAAATACAAATTATATTGAGTCGAAAAAATTAAAGGAGATTGACAATCATAATTACATTGATCGATAATAATATATTAGGACAATAGAGGTAAAATATGCATCCCCGTTGGGCATTCCGTTAGTAGCCTCGTTGACATTCCCGTTGACACGCGTCGCGTAGCGTGTCGACATTTTTTTAAAAAGCATTAAAGTGATGAAAAAAATTGAAAAAAGTAAAAGTGACACGCGTCGTCGTATCATTCTGCGTCGATGACATTTTTTTAAAGCCGACAAAAAGTCTGCGAATATTTGTCTTTTAGTGGTAAAATTACCATATTACCATCATTTTGTGACAAATGTCAAAATTTTGAGATGTCTAAAAATGTAAATGTGGTAGCATATGTTTTTATTAGTTTGAAAGTAGAAGAAGAATAGATTAGATTAGTATTAGATAAAATGGAAATAAATGAGAATAAATAGAGATTGAAGAAGAAAAAGAGAAATGAGAGAGAGAGAGAGGGCATTATGAGAGAGAGAGAGAATAAAATAAATAAAAAGAGAGATGAGAGAGATGATGGGAAAGTGTGTAAAAAAAAGTAATAAAAAGTTATAAAAAGTAGGGATTTTTTGTCTTTTAGTGATACATTTACAATTTTGCCCCCATTTTTTGACAAATGGCAAAATTTTAAGATGTCTAAAAATGTAAAAGTGCTAGCATGTTGTTTTATTATATTTAGAGTAGATAGGGACCAAAATGAATAAAAAAATATTTTGCAAGGACTATTTTAAAAAAAATATTTTTACAGGGACCAAAATGGATATTGGTCGTAATTGCAGGGACCAAAATAATATTTAAGCCTCTTCTAAATTAAAAGTACCTTTCATATTAAGAATACATAGTTGTCTTAGTGAGATACATTTTATAACCAAAGATACAAGATATCTGGCAGAAACCAAAGTTTTGGATAAGAATTGCTATAGTAATGAAACCAACATGTGTATATTTCACAGCATCATATCCAACAATAGATAACTATTATTGAATTTATGGTCAAAGGTTCAAAAATAGTCTACAAACCATATCATCACAAAGGAAATTTAAGTGAGAAAGGTTGTCCACATCATTTTAATTTCCAATCAAGATAAAAAAAAAAAACAAAAATTATGGTAAAAACAACTTGTTATCCTTGTCACAATTACCTTGCAAAAGATTCCCTTTTCATTTTCAACGTGTAAAAGAAAACCAGCTAAGATTAACTAAATTAAGTAAATCAAATTTCCCTAAGAAAACACATATAAAACATCTGTTAACAAACTTCAGTTTCATAAATTTAATCATACCCTATCATTTCCTCTGTCTCTTTTATGCTTGCACATTGTTTCTGAGAGGTGTCTGTGTAAAATATTGATCAAATTTTTGTACCATATTTTCTAGCTAGCTATCAATAAGTTTTGAAAAGATGAGTTGCTTCCCATGTTGCAAATCTGAGGCTGAAACTCCTTCTTATAGAAGAGTTGCTCCTGGGAGAGTTTCCAAAGGCAGGATGACATTCAAATCAGTAGCAGCTGCTATGTCACTCAAAACAGGTCTGTAGCATGATTCATAACATACATACATTAGTCTTCTTTTTTTTTTTTTAATTGTATCAACATGTTATATGTGCATACAAAACACGGCTTCTATCCCCCTCCAGGTGGGGTCTGGAGAAGGTAAATTTAGTCGCACATGTCCTCGCAGACAAAGAGGCTGTTTCTAAGATTTGAACTCGTAACCTTCATGGCAACAACATTTATCCGGTTGCCAGGCTTGATCCCTCTGAGTGTCAAGACTTGGTTTTCTCATTTGTGCGTCTGTTAGGTCCTGGTGCTTGCCAGTTCGACCATCAGACCAAAAAACACTAATGTGCCTATACATTCCTTGTTCATTATACATTGTAAACAAATCCATTTTTGAGCTATTGATTTTGCTTGATGATAACAAATTTCCAAATTATATGAGCAAAATTCATAAATTTTGAAAAGATTTATTATTGTTTCAAATGGAAATGTGGGTGGATAGTTTTTTTAAAAGTAGAATCTTAAATTGTAGGTAGTAGCAGGCATAGACAAATTACTGCAGAGATACTAAAATATGGAGCTGCAAAAAATGATGTTAAAGTATTCACATATGAAGAACTATGTGATGCAACAAACGACTTCAGTTCAGATTGCTGTGTGGGGGAAGGTGGATTTGGAAATGTTTACAAAGGATACATAAAAAGCATTGAACAAGTTTGTCCCTCCCTTTTTCTCTCTCTTAATATATTTTTAGTATATTATAAATTATTAAAGTCTAATGTTAAATATTTTTGTTTTGCAGACTGTAGCTGTGAAACAATTGAACAGACAAGGGGATCAAGGAACAAGAGAATTTTTTGCAGAGGTATTGATGTTAAGCATGCTGAATCATCCAAACCTTGTAAGGCTAGTTGGTTATTGTGCTGATGATTCTCAAAGGATTTTAGTTTATGAGTACATGGCTAATGGAAGCTTGGAAAATCACCTTCTAGGTATGTAACAAAACATTCCAATTCTAGACTTTTATTTTTTCAATGAAATTACATCTATAGCTTGCAATAGCCTAACAAGAGTACCAACAACGTTGGTCCGAGCGGTAACTAGGTTCTGATTCCACCCCAATGTCTCAAGTTCGAGTCATAGGGATGTGGCAAAAATTCTGTTGGGAGGGGAAAACCACACGGACCGGCAAAGTCGGGTACCGTACACGTGGTCAGTCATGTTTCCCGACGTAGATTAGTCATTGATAAAATCATAGGATACTGTGCATCAATAACACGTAACTTAAAAAAAAGACTAACAAGAGTTTGTTTGTTTGATTATCTCAGAAATAGGTGAAGGGAAGAAACCTTTGGACTGGCAAAAAAGGATGAAAATAGCTGAGGGGGCAGCTAGAGGGCTTGATTATCTACATAACACTGCAGATCCACCAGTGATATTTAGAGATTTTAAATCATCTAATATACTTTTAGATGAAAATTTCAATGCAAAACTTTCTGATTTTGGTCTTGCTAAGATTGCCCCAGATGAGAACCAAGAATTCGTCAAAACTAGAGTGATGGGGACCTATGGCTACTGTGCACCTGAGTATGCTGCTACTGGTCAACTAACCTCAAAGTCAGATGTTTATAGTTTTGGGGTTGTGTTTTTGGAAATTATCAGTGGTAGAAGAGTAATTGATACTGCAAGAGCCATAGAAGAGCAGAACTTAATTGATTGGGTACGTCTCGTAATCTTTTAGCTTTTACTCTTCAGTAAGCATTGAACCCTCTACATCGTGCCACACACGATGTAACCGGAGAGCCGTTGGATCTCATTGTGCCTAGATCCAATAGCTCTGCTAGTGTGTGGCGCTACTGAGGGTTCTAGATCACACCAAATAAGAAGTGGAACTTGTAGCACTGCCACCTCAGGTTGAGGACGTGTCCGACACGCATCGTGTCAGACACTTCAATAATTTCCATTTTTTTCAAATAAAAACAAGTGTCGATGTTAGTGTGGTCTAAGAATATGGTTGTTCTTGTTTATGAAATGGCAGGCACAACCTTTATTTAAGGACAGAACAAAGTTCACACTAATGGCTGATCCATTACTTAAAGGTAAGTTCCCTGTGAAGGGTTTATTTCAAGCCCTAGCAGTAGCAGCAATGTGTCTACAAGAGGAAGCTGACACAAGACCTTATATGGATGATGTTGTAACTGCTCTTACACATCTAGCAGTACACAAAGCTGAAGAAAAAGACATTGCTGGTGAATCTTTCGTGAGTGCCGGTCATGTTGAATCTTTTAGAGCCAAAAGTTCATTCGGATCTGAACGAGCGTAGCCACGGCGTCGGTCAACACAGACTAGGATTCACTGAAAAATTTGAAGAGCACATAAAAAATTTGTTGTACAAAGAAAAATGTGTATAGGTGTAATTCTGTTTGTGTAAAGTCCTACTCTTGAATTTTTAGGTTGTAGTGCTTTTACTTTTGGGATTGGAATCAGAATCCCTTTGATTCATCTTTCTTTCTTTATTTTTTTCTCAGAGAAAGTTTCATGTGAATTTGTTTCTGTTTCATTTCAACATTTATAAATATGATGTTTATTTGATAAATTTATATTAATCATGTCATTTATCCACTATCACATGCTTAGAACATATGTCTTTGTAATACCTGAATTAAATAAATAAATATCTTCTTTGAAATGAAGTTTCATTTACACTTCCACATTCTTTGCAACTGAATTAAATAAGTTTATTAAATCTTCCTTTACTCCATTATCTGCAAATATATGCTTCACAGCATTTCTTGATAGTTCAAGCATTTGCTTACTTTCAAGCCCTGAATAGCCAAAAAAACACATGCATTCAACAAAACTCGGTCAATTACTTTGAATTTCAGTGGCTGCAAGAGTAAAGAAAACCTACCGAATGAATCAGCGGCGAACTTGTATTCCTTTGAAAGAGATGTAGAGAACACGCCCGTGTCATCGGTACACAGGATTAAAGGATGCTTTGCCTTATACAAACTAGCTGCATCAGCAAGAATATGATGTTAAAGAGAGATTTGTTCTATAAAGCACTGGACTACACACACACACGACACACGACACAACGTTGACACTGCTAATTTCATCAATTCTAAATTCATCATCATCATCATCAAATTTAAGCATAAACAAAAGCACCTACCAAAATGGTGAACATCTATAGATCCAACTGACGCGGTTCTGATGTTTGATGTCAAACAAATTTCAACCTGAAAATAGTTAAGATTTACACAAAGCATTCAAACTTAGTAATGCTCAGAATCCTTAAAGGGTTGAGTAGAACAAAAGTTATCATGAGATTTCATTCATTCAATTTCCATACAAATTCATACAATTTGACAGAAAATATTTCAAGGTTATCTATAAGGAACCTCTAAGATGTTACAATAAAATTCAACTAATGCAAGGTATTGCGAAAATCTAACCGGAATGTTAGAAGATTTCAGCTTAATCCAGTGTTCATTCTCAAAACAACAAAAATGTCCAATCCTTTGAGGACGAAAATCAAGCATATCGTGTACCTCCTTCGGATTACGTACCTAAAACACACCAAGTTGGAAGAATCAACCAGTTAAGAAAACTCAAAAGTAATATAGGTAAGATCTAAATATTAACCCACCTCTCCGCAATGGAGTGTTATATAAAGACCTTGTTCTCGAGCGAATTTCAGTGCTGGCAAATATGTATTCCTACAAAATTCAAAACGCATTTTTTCTCATAAGCATTGATTTTCAAAGTTAAGCCAGGTACACATGGTCAGTCAGGTTCATATACCATTCGCCAAGATATGGATTTCCAGAGAGATCAATTCCAACTACCCCTAAAGGTCTCATTTTCAAAGCAAGCTTGACCTGAAGCAAATAAACATCATGTTCAAAGGAACCATATGACAAAACTTAAGTTCCCAGACTAACTTGCGCGATTTAGCTTACGGTTTCCATTGCTGCTTGATGCGTCTCCCTACGATCAATGCTCAAGAGAAGCCGAACAATTATTCTTTTTCTAGAAGTCTCTAGAGGATTAGGAAGACTTTTAGAATCTTCAGTCCGTGGAAAGAAATCCACATCAACTGAACTAACTGATTTTAGACCTTTCAGATGCAGCGTCGACATAAGAATGCTTGGTCATTCCAATGGAATCATTTCTCTGAATGGAAATATGAAAACATGTTCTTCATCAGATGAATTATAAATCTCTATATCAAAAAATAACTTAGAATTACACAATTAGCTCCTTTGAGATTACCTTTGGAGTAGTTCTCAACTCCAAATAGACAACATTATCTGATGCAAAATCCTCAATTACCTGTTTTTAACTCTTGTTATTATAACTAGTATAAATGATAGGGCAGTGAATATGGCAATAGGAAAATTTATACTACTCTGTTCTGAGAATATAAGCAAAACCCACAATGTAAGTTGATGTACCCACCAGTTTTTACATATATTCTGTAACGGAGGGAGTATATAGTAAAGAAAGAATCATACTTCTTTGGTAATTCTTGTAACAGTATCATGATCAGTAATGAGATTGTGAATTAGGTCAAAGAATTGAAATACTTCTGCTACTGTAAGATCATCTGTATTTACAAATCCACCACTAAAATCAGCTTTAAGCATTAACAAATTAAATTAAAATGTTAAATAAAAAACAAATTCCAGCAACAGGTAGACAAAAAGAAGAGAAAGTAACCAAGAATATTAGTATTTTAATAAGAAGACAAATTCCAGCAGTAGTCATGTCATGTTTTCTCTAAAAAGATACTAAAAAGCAAGGTCATGTTCCTGAAGGAAAAATCTAATTCTATGATTCTGTTTATCCTATTGTTGTGCTTTTTCTGAACACAAACCACAGAACACCAAGAATCAAACACATAAAAATATGAACAAACAAATTACTCCATCTGGACTCATATATAAGCAACAAACCACTTTTTAGATTCATTGAAAAAGTGATGTATCTGGACTATATATAGTCCAGATACATCACTTTTTCAATGAATCTAAAAAGTCATTTATTGTTTATATATGAGTCCGGAGGGAGTAACAAACATACATCCAAATGAGAGTGTGACATGTTACATTAGAAGTATGAAGTATTGACAGACACAAACATCGGACAGGCAGATACGACACCGACACGCAGACACCAATTTTAATTTGGAAGTAATTGAAGTGTCCATGTTGGTGTCGGTGTTTGACACGTCTTCGACCCAAAGTGTCGGTGTTACATAGATTTAATGTGTTTTATTTTTCCAGCTTTTTGCCGGCAATCAAACAGAAGAATTAATAAAAAAGAAAGGCGTACTTTTAAGGATGACATGTTCCACTTGGGAGAATTTTATAGCACCCTTTTCATTCAAAGCCTTGGCAAGTTCTCTGTGAGAAAGAAAAAAAACATCCATGTTATTATAACTATATTGTAATAATAATGGTAATTAAGTTCAGGCTCCTCATGCTCAAGACAAAGAAGGGGAAAAAAGAAAGAAGAGAAATTAAGGGGTGATGGAAAATTGTTAGAAGAAAAAGAGTGAGACTCACAGGAGTGTGGAGAGTCTAATGGATCCATTGAGGTGAGCATGCAGTTCAACCTTTGGCATTGACACAAACCATTCCATTTCCATCTTTCTTCTTCTTCTTCTCTTTCTTAAGTCTGTTACTTGTTGTGTTGAAAAACGTTACTCTAAGAAAGAAAGAAAGATAATGTGTTGGTGTTTGCTTGCTGGTGTGTATATATATGAGTCAGTCAAGTTCACGGAAGCCTATAGTAGCAAGACTTTTGTCCCCAGAATCTAGTTTCTATTTTTTTAATGATAAATCAATGAATGCCTTTTTTTTTTTTGACAAAAAAATAGTTAATGAATTTTTTTAATGAGACAAAGTTAATGAGTGTTGTTATTCATTAAAGACCTCGTCAAGATATAATGCATTCAGTGTTCTTTTAGTCCCGCATTTTTTTTTTCTTTTTTTACTTTTTTTTTTTTACCGTTGATGTCTAGTATCCACTGGTTTGCTGAAGACTAATTTATGTTGGGGAACCTACCGAGCAAGTTATCAAGTTTTGTCGGTTCTCTATTCCCAACAAGATTTGAACTCGAGCTCTTGGGATCCAAACCCAATTACCACATGTATCAACATTTGTTGGTACTCTTTTTATTGTTTACTACAAGGAAAAATAATTATTTACACCCTTATTAAGATACGTAGTTATTTATATGTAAATTTCATTAAATATTTAACTCCATAACTTAAATAACGAGTTAGGATTCTCTCAAGATCTTGTACACAAAGTAGAGAGATAGTGACACACACATATAAAGTAATAAATACAATAAATGTTATTATCTTTTTTAATGTGTCACTCTCTTTCCTACTTGACACAATAAGTACTTAAGATGATCTAACTCCAATATTACAATTCATTGCATTTAATCACCTAAATAAAACCTCTAACTTTTCATATGTAGCATTAAATATTCAGCATTAAAGGTCACCTTCTCTCTTCTTCTCTCCCACCTTCTCATAACTTCCACCACCACCACCACGTACAAACCTCTCTCTCCTCCTCCTCTCTCTCTCTACAAACCTAGCTCAAACTCTTCACTCTTCTTCTCTCCCACCTTCCCATAATTTCCACCACCTCCACCACCACCACAACGTAGGATCCTTTCCTCTTCCTCTCCTCTCTTCCTCTCTCTACGAATTCCTTTTCTCTCACTTATGAATTTCTTTCCTCTTTCTATCTTCTTCTCTCCACCTTCTACCAACACACCACCACCACCATGAACTCCTCTCCTCTCTCTCCTACAAATTCCTCTTCTCTCACCTACAAATTTTTGTTCTCTTTCTCTCTTCTTCTCTCCGCCTTTTACCTGCACACCACCTCCACCACAAAATTAATAATATAATATAATGTTCATTAATAATATATATATATATATATATATATATATATATATAATTGGTTTAAAAAAATTAAAACAACACATAAAGCAAACCATTCAAATTGGGACACGTGTCAGTCATGATTTGTGATGAGATCTTTTCCTCACTAATTAGCGAGTGAACTGTCTCATGCAAATTAGCGAGGATTAAAATTCTCTCTCTAATCCATTAGCGAGGAGCATTTTAACGAGGAATCACCCCCGTTAATTCCCTCATAAATGGTCATTAGAGATGGAATAAGGACGTTTTGCAAGGGAAAATTCCCTCGCTAATAACCAAATTTTTTGTAGTGCTAGGGTTATAACTTAAAAGCAAGAGAATAATTAATGAAACATTAACACCTATATATAAATTTAAATGCTACTTCAAGTAGCGTACGAAAAAATGATATAAGATTATGAAAAAATATTACTCCCTCCCGTCTACGATATAAGAGAAACATAGTGAGTTTGGGTGCCCATAATTTAAGAAACCAATACAATTTTTAAGGTATATTAAATGATCAATCCCAAATTTACCCCTATTTTTGGGGAAAGTTCCAGACTTTTTGTCTTTCCTCCGGCATCTTTCTTGTGGGCCTTCTTTGCTCTTGTTACTGTGGTCTTTTTGTTTTCCCAGATGTGGTGCGAGTTGCTGGGGTTATCAACTGTTCCTCTGCCTCTCTGCTTTGGTCTGTTCTGTTTGGGTGGCTGCCATTTCTCAAGGTAAAGACTCCCTTTGGTCTTTTGGCCTTCTTCTACTTTAACAATAATAAAATCAAATGCCAGCAAATTTACATTTTTAGACATCTTACAAATTTGACATTTGTCACAAAATAAGGGTATTTTGGTCATTTTACCGCTAAAAGACAAAAAAATTACTATTGGTGTCAGCTTTTTCAAAAAAAAAAATTTGATCGACGCGATCGACGCATTGTCACCATCACGCTGACGTATTATTGTCACCGACATCTTGAAGCGTGTCGTGTCTCACTTTTTTTTTTTTTTTTTCAAAAAAAAGTTTTATTTTCAGTTTTAAAAACTAATTTCATTTTTTAAAAAAAATTGTTTTTCCTTTTTAAAAAACTGTTTTTTTAAAAAAAAAAATTCTTTGCTTAAAAAAAAAATAACATTTTTTTCTAAAAATTGTTTTTAAATACAAAATAATTTTTCATCATTTTTTTCCCAGTTTCTTTTGTCATAAAAATTAATTTGTTTCCTCTTTTTACTAAAAATACTTACTCACTATTTTTATAATTTAGTCAAACTACTAAAAATAATTACTTTTTTTACAATGATCAAATTAATCATTTTAACCACTACCCATTGTCAAAAAAGACGCACTGTAAAAAGAATTAAACTTAAGTTTTCTAAATTAACTCTTATAGAGAAAAAAAGTCATAATATGTGGCAATGGGACCAGTAATGTGAGACTGACAATGAAATCAACAACGGGAAAAGGAGTGGGAACGAGTGAGGAAAAGAGAGCGCTAATGGGAGTGCATATTTTAGAAAATATTATTTTATTTTTTCTTCAATTTTACTTTATCTATAATTTATTATTTTCTATAATCTATCTTTTAAAACTATTAAGATCTATCTTTTAAAACTATTAAGATCAATCAATTTAATCACTATGAATTGTAAAAATAAAAAAAACTTTACCCACTACCAAATATTTCAAAATAACTTACTTATAAAAATGTGGCAACGTGAAATGACAACGAGAGACTCGACAAAATGGGAGTGGCAGACGGAGAGGCAACCGAACCGACAATGAGAGAGGTAATGAGAGCGCCAACGGGAGGGCCAACGGGGATGCATATTTTACCTTTAATGTCCAAATACATTATTATGGATCAATGTAATTCAGATTGTCAACAGGGATGCATATTCCACTTTGAATTTGAAATCATATATGTTGGACATTGTTAATAACTTATGAATAACTTCCAAATTATTATTATGACTTCATAAAGAATACACCGACCATACAATATCAATTTTTCTAATAAATCTTTTTCCATCATTTTTAACTCGACTTTTTTTCCTTTTTTTTGTCAAAAACATTAAAAGAAAATTCCCTTTTTTTACTAAAAATAAATTACTCGATAGTTTAGTAGAAACACTGACAATGGGATCTGCAACGCAAGTCGCGACAATAGTCGCAACCAAAGCCAACAGAAGCGTCAACGAGGCTGCTAACGGAATGCCCAACGGGGATGCATATTTTACCTCTAATTTCCTAATACTTATAATTTGCATTTGTATGTTATATGCCACAATACTTATCTATTTCCTCTTTGAATTTCAAATTATACATTTTGACATTGTTCACAACTTATGAATACCTTTCAAATTACTATTATAAATTCATCACAATAAACCGACCATACTACCAGTATCACCCGCACGTATCTTACGGGTAAAAAAACTAGTTTACTAAGAAAGCTCAAGACTTTTCGTTTTTCCCCTTCTCATATTTGTGAGTTTCTTTCCTTTGCTTTTGGTGACTTTCCCTGTTGTTTCGGAGGTGGAAGATGGTTTGGGTTTCCTACTGGATGGCCTATAAGATGTCTACTGCTTGCTGGTGCTAAGGGAGGGGCATTTTGGTACTTTGGTTGCTTGCTCTTGGAAGCCCTGGTGGGCTGGACTTTAATGTTTGTGCTATTGTTATGGCCCTTTGTGGCCTTTTCTCAGCCTTAGATTTCCGTTGTTAACTATAAGTTAAGCTTGTTTACTTTGCATTTAATATTGTTAGTCTAGTAGGATCTAGGTTATTTAAGGTGTTTCTCATATGCTTATTTCATCCTTTGAGATCAGCCATACATAATGTGATTTTGTCCTCTTGAGGACTTGATGATGCTTCTTTGTAAGCTAGTGTCTTATATTGTGTGTAATGTTTCAGTGACCTATGTTCGTTATAAAAAATAAATGTTGCATTTGACCTAAAAAAACAAAAAAAAAAGTTGTTACAATTAAATATCTCCACCACTTTTCATTTCTTTAAAACTTTTAATTTGTTGTAAAAAAACTTTCAATTTTGCATAATCTATTAAAAGTTCTTTTACAAATTAAATTGAATAAAATATTTTAAACATTTTTTCACTTAAAACTCACCAACAAAAATTTATACTACTCTGTTACAGAATATAAGCAAAAACTGGTCAACAGAAGTTGATGTACCTGGTTCAATATACTTGTTGACCAGTTTTTACATATATTGTGTAACGGAGGGAGTATATAGTAAAGAAAGAATCATACTTCTTTGGTAATTCTTGTAACAGTATCATGATCAGTAATGAGATTGTGAATTAGGTCAAAGAATTGAAATACTTCTGCTACTGTAAGATCATCTGTATTTACAAATCCACCACTAAAATCAGCTTTAAGCATTAACAAATTAAATTAAAATGTTAAATAAAAAACAAATTCCAGCAACAGGTAGACAAAAAGAAGAGAAAGTAACCAAGAATATTAGTATTTTAATAAGAAGACAAATTCCAGCAGTAGTCATGTCATGTTTTCTCTAAAAAGATACTAAAAAGCAAGGTCATGTTCCTGAAGGAAAAATCTAATTCTATGATTCTGTTTATCCTATTGTTGTGCTTTTTTCTGAACACAAACCACGGAACACCAAGAATCAAACACATAAAAATATGAACAAACAAATTAACAAACATGCATACATCCAAATGAGAGTGTGACATGTTACATTAGAAGTATGGAGTATTGACGGACACAAACATCGGACAGACAGATACGACACCGACACGCAGACACCAATTTTAATTTAGAAGTAATTGAAGTGTCTATGTTGGTGTCAGTGTTTGACAGGTCTTCAACCCAAAGTGTCGGTATTACACAGATTTAATGTGTTTTATTTTTCTAGCTTTTTGCCGGCAATCAAACAGAAGATGATAAATTGCTTCTATTGAAACTTTAATCTCACATTCTACAAAGTTCTTCCTAATTTGTTAATTTTTTTGAAATTTAGGCATTTAAAATTAGTTAACATCTCAAATTAATTATTAAGTCCCAAACATTATAATAAAAAATATGAGACTTTACGTGATAGAAAATGGGTAGTATACCAAAATTTGCCTAATTTTAAATAAAAATATTAAAACATGTTGAAAAAATGCGAGGCAGTAAAATTTTACATAATATAAATTAAAATGTCCAAAAGTGTGATTAAGTAAAATTTAAATGGCTTAAATATAATTTTGGTCCCTGCAAATACACCGAAAATCTATTTTGGTCTCTGCAAATTTATTTTTTTAAAATAGTCCTTGCAAAATTTAAAATTATTCATTTTGGTCCCAGCAAAAAGTTTACTTTTAAAATAACCCTTGTAAAATTTTAAATTATTCATTTTGGTCCCTGCAAAAAGTTCTTTTATTTAAAATAGCCCTTCCAAAAATTAAAATTGTTCATTTTTCAGGGACCAAAATGAATATTCACTATATTTGCAGGGACCAAAATTAATAATATTAAATTTTGCAAGGCTAGTTTAATAGAAAACTTTTTGCAGGGACCAAAATTTAAATTTTGCAAGGACTATTTTAAAAAAAATAATTTTTCAGGGACCAAAATGGATATTCGCCATATTTGCAGGGACCAAAATAATATTTAAACCAATTTAAATTGTCTAACTGTAATATTTATATTGATTCAAAAAAAACTGTAATATTTATAGGAAACAATTTTTTTTTGCATAATCCGTTTTATCAAATTAAAAGCATTTGAATTTTTATTTTTTGAGTCTTCAACAAATTTAATAAAAGAAAACATTAATAAAGTGACAAAGATAAATATTAATTTTTCAAAAAAAGGAAAAAATAAATATTAGAAAATATTTTGGTCAAAATAGTAATTAAAGAGTCGGTCTATAATTCGTAAACCAATGTATCTTTCACAGCCACGGTAGAGACTAATCCTTCGAAGTATCAAAAATTCATTTAAGGGTTTTACCTCTCCCAACAAATGTTTTTGAGTCAAAAAATCAATAAATAAAAAAGCTTATTACCTAATAGATTTGTCAAAATGTTTTTTTTTTGGATTAGCAAAGATTCATTGAAATGAGCTCTAGGGGTGCTCAAAACCACAATACAAGATAGAATCAATAACCGTTAATACATGAAAGAGCATTATTCCACCATGAAGGCGGTGAAAAACTAGAGTCTCTTCCCACCCCAAAGATAATCCAACACCAAAACAAACACTTGATATGAGCCACAGTCGATTCAATCTTGGCTTCTTATCCCCTAAAACAAACATCATTCTGAGCTAATCAAATACACGAGCAACTTTTCAAAATGATTAATAGATATATAGATATTTTTGTCAAAATATATAGTAATTAAAGAGTCGGTCTATAATTCGTAAACCAATGTCTTCCACAGCGACGGTAGAGACTAATCCTTTGAAGTATCGAAAATTCATTTAATGGTTTGACATCTCCTAACAAATGTTTGAGTCAAAAAATCAATAAATGAATAAAAAAATCTTATTACCTACTCCCTCCGTCCCATATTATATGACTAGGGAAAAAATTTTATCCCACAATATATGACTTTTTAGAATATCAATGTAACATCAATTTTTTTTTCCAGTCATACCCTTCATTATTTAATATATCTCTTCCTACAATTCTACTTTTTTTGTTTCTAATGTCATTAATAAAAGACAATTTGGTAAATTAACTCACAATTTCTCTTTCCATATACAAAATTAACTACTTTTCTTAATTATTGTGCCACAACCTTAAACGACATATAATATGGGACGGAGGGAGTAATAGATTTGTCAAAATATTACTACCTCCGTCCCATTTTATATGTAGTTTTAGCAAAATCAAATTGTCCCAAATTATTTGTTGTTTTACATTTTCAAGAAAGGATCTAACATGTTTTTCCACTATTGCGCTTACTAATCATTACAACTTTTTACATTTAATAAATGATTCGCGTTTATCTATGTAGAGAGATAAATGCTTAAATAGTAATTTAGACAACACTTTTTATAAAATCTAGACTACTAATCATTTTTTCTTAATATGTGTGCAACAACTTTAAACTTTATATAAAATGGGACAAAGGTAAGTGTATCTTGAAACACTTATTATTTGCATGGTGGTAAATGGATAATGAACGTATTTGCAGGGGGTAAATGGATAATGATGATATTTGCAGGGAGGTAACATATATTTACGTAGGGGGTAAATAGATAATGAACTAGATAAACGTGAATCATAAGATGGGACTACCTGTTACTTAGTCAGAGATGAACAATGAGTCTGAGTCGGAGATGAACATAGATAATGGGACTACCTGTTACTTAGTCACTGGGGTATATTTCTAACAATGAACAAAGAAAAATATAAGATGTTGGTCTGAGTCAGAGATGAACTAACTACCATTTTTCCTCTAACTTTCTAAGAATGACTTGTCGATGTGACATATCTTCTTAGGATGAAGAATTAACAATATTTCAGGCTCAACTGCACTATAGTGACGGTACAATTTTGAAGCTCAGATACGGGATACGATATGAATACGGCAATACGGAAATTTTTTGAAAATCAAGATACGACATGATTGAGATACTTTAATAAAAAATTAAATTTAAATTTAAATATATGTAAAAAAGTAACAGAAAAATAAAATGGAATAAAAACACAAGTAGAAAAAAACAGAGATGAAAAACAACAATATTGCATTTTATAGAGATGAAAAACTGCACAAATAGATAAAAAAATCACAAAAATATATGAATGAAAGGAAGAGAACAACCGACACACCTATGTATGAGTGACTAGTCATAAAAAGTAGAGATGAACAAGTAGCTGAGACCACCCGAAAACGTATAATCCGAATAGTTAGTGACAAGACTCTCATTAAATATTGAGAAAAGTGATAATTACTAACTAAAATATTATTAACTGAGAAACTTATATACATGATTTCTGCTATGATTATGTCTATTTATGATGATCATATTGTAGAAATAAATACTTGTGGTCATATCAAGTAGTGATGATTGTGTATATTTATCTCATCCATATCACAATGTATTATTTCTTCCGTGATTGTGTTACCAAAAAACATATAATTTTGTCTTTTAGTTATTGAGGTATTAAAATGTATCATATATGGGTGACAATCAGGTGCTTAGTTGGTAAGAGGTATCGAAAAAGTATCTGAGAAGTATCTTCAGTTGGTAAGAAGTATCAAAGAAGTATTTAAAAAGTATCGAGTGAAATACTTTTTAAAAAGAATTAAAAAATTATTGGATACTCATTGCAGTGCGTGTCGGTAAGATCGACGCTGCGTATCGATATCGACACTTGATACGTTGCCAATTTTGCAGTACAACTACAATTGCATCTTCTTTGTGTTTCTTACGGGTGCATGTGGTCTGTCCATTAAAGTATTTTTGACTCTAGAATGTGTCCCCCCTTCGTATATTGATATGAAATTATTTCTTTGAACAGCCCTCACACCCCCATTTTACCAAAAATTTCAAAAATATCCTTTGTTTTTTTTAAAAAAATTTAATTTTCTCAGATTTGGGATTCCCGGATTTACCTTATAGGTAGGTAAATCCGGTTCACAATTTATGAACTGGATTTACCTACGTGTGGGTGAAATCCGAAAACCGATGGGGGGTTTGTTGGATTTCTGGATTTACCTCATAGGTAGGTAAATCCGGTTCACAATTTATGAACCGAATTTACCTATGTATGAGGTAAATCCGGAAAACCAGTGGGGTTTTTTTGGATTTCTGGATTTACCAAAAATTTAGGTAATTTCGGTTCATAAATTGTGAACCGGATTTACCTATCTATGAGGTAAATCCGGAAATCCAACAAACCCCTCACCAAAAGCGTAGGTATTTCTGATTTTTTTTGTAAAACTAGGGATATTTTTGTCCAAAATAGTATTTATGGGGTGTGAGAGAGAAAGAGGGGGGTACCAAAAAAAAATCCATGAAATTATTCCACGTAACCCTTCTCACCCCATTCAACTTTGGTAGTTTTATTTCGCTTTCTTCTTTGTCAATGCTTATTTAGTTTAGTGTTTATTTACGTAAATTATCCAAAACACGAAAAATATCTTACCAAATTAATTATTTTGTTGACTTTGAAATTTTTTACATGAATTGTTTTTGGGAAATCATGGATTGTTAAGGGGGAGTAGTTTTTACTAGTATCTATTTTAATAACATATCATGAATCAATAATTTGCACATTTTTGTTATAATTCAATTACTTTTTCTTTTTTAATTATTACATTATATATTCCCTATTCTCGTTATAAATAAAAACTGAGGATTTTTTTAAAAAAGAAAACACACAGACATGTTTTATTAAATACTAACAAAATACCCGTGCATGCACATGCGTAATGTTATGCTATTTTCGTAGTGTAGTCTCAAACCGAAATTGCAATATGGTTATCAAATATCACTTGTAAATTGTAGATGATATTTGCAAATTAATATCACGTATCCCTCAAATTATAATATTTAAAAAATATAATTGTTAGACAATAATTGAAAATATATTTTAAATAAAAAATGAATTATATGGTAAAAAATATTTAAAAGTAAATTTGAATAGTAAAATTGATTTATGCATTCTTAGTCAAATATATAGTATTTTTAGATAAAATCAAAAATTTGATCACATTTTATCAGTAACGAAATTACACCAACAACATGCAATGTTTCCTCGTTGTAACTTAAAAGCATAATATAATAAATGATTATTTCAAAAATATTTTATGTTTTCTCATCTTGAGTTAAAAAAATCATTTATAAATATTAAATACATTAATATTGGAGATAAAATATAAACAATAATATTGGGTTAAATATATTTTTTTTCCCTACAAAATTGAGACCTTCTAAGTTAATTTAGTCCATACATTATGGAAATAGCGTTTTCTTCCCAAATTTATTTTTCTGTTTCTAATATTATTAATCAATGACGTTAATTAGACTAACAGAAGTCTCAATCAGCACTACCACATAAGTATTTTAGATGACATGACATCCACATGTCAAATAGCACGGTTCATCTCCTTCTTTACCCGGTTTCTTGAAAATGGATTGTTTTGACCCGCGATGGAATCCTATTTATTCTAGTGTTTCAGGCCACCATTTTCTTCGATTTTGAAGGTGTTTTAACCGGATTCAAATACAAGAGGAAGCCCCATTTTTTTGATCTGTGAACGGTGCCAATTGGACTTCTGTGACAGTGTTGATTGAGACTTCTATTAGTCTAATTAACGTCAGAGACTAATATTGAAAACAAAAAAAAACTTAGAGACGAAAACAACTATTACCATAATGTAGCTTAGAAAGTCCCAATTTTGTAAGGACCCCAAGATATAATTTAACCCATAAATATTTATTCCAACAAATGTACAGCACTCCACTGTAGGAATAATTATTCCAACAATGTCCTCGCCCTAAACTCACCAAAAAAATAGGATTTTGTATATAAGTGATTTCACCAAAAAAACACACATTGTTTTTTATTTTTTTTCAACACTTGCTTTTGTGGTTTACTCTCGACCAAATCCACCATATATTTCAAATATGCAGCTGGTGCAGCCCTTATTGGAAACCAGTACATGTATTCTAGAGAAAATCTCCACCAACTTAAAAGATTTAGCATGTTAAACACATGAGCTAAAAGAGACAATGAGTGAGTTGTTTTCTTGGCATGGGGGAGTCACAAACAATATATATGTATGTGTTGTCTATTTTGTGCTGAAGACATAGATACTGAAAAGATTTAGTAGTTTGTTTCGTCTTTGATTCGGGCTTCGCGACAAACAGCGGATCTTAATTGGCAAAAGGAAATTTAAAGACGGTGCATGTTACTGTATCAGAGAAGTACTACCATTTTATTTTTTTGTGAGAATGAGGGAGAATCATATATCTTAATTTTCTAGTTAAATCTTGCTCCTTTAACCCGTTTGAGTTACCTGCTAAATTAGCTTACACAACTTGCATTGGGAGGGAGGGACCATCTCCCAAACAGTGTCTAACACCTAGAATATATGGATATGATGCTTTACCCATTAGAAAATAGCTGGGAATCTTAGACTAGTTTTTTGAGTGGCCATTTCAATTTTCAAGCAATATGTACTAATTTATTATTTTATTTTTTATATATTTTAAATGTTCTAATAATAATTTCTTTGTGTTTTAATATCTTATTATTTGATCTTTCTAAATTTATTATTTTTCAGATTTTATTTCTCCATTTTACTTTAATCTCTTAATATGAATATTCTCTATGAAATATATACACTCAAAATAGGAGAAAAAGTGTTTTTTTTTAATATTATTAATATATTAAATATAAAACAAAAAAAGGTCTTAAATCCAATAGCACTTGGATATGAGATGAGTATATTTAAAATAAGACTTCAGATTGTATCACACTTAAGCTCTGTTTGACAATGCACAACTGTTAGTTTATAACGAATCCGTTAGTTGTAAGTGTTTCGCACAACCAGCTTTTAACGTTTTTTCACTAGCTTATTGTGTTTCATTTTTCTCTTACAATTTTACTTTCATTACTTTAATTAAATTCCACATTTATTCTCCAATAATAATTTTCTCTCTCACTTTTAAGCATTAATTACAAATATTTATTTACGTAATTTTATTTTTATAAGTTGCTTCAACCGCTAATGACCTAGACCCCAAAGATATCTGAATGTCATCTCCACCCAAAACCTTAGACAATGGGTGTATGAGTCTCATCTCTTTTCTATCATTCATTTAGCTCATCCCTAGCTGATGTGGAGCACCCCTTGTGCTCCCTTCAATGAAATCATTCTTATCTAAAAAAAACTACTGATCACACTTGAATTCCCGACAATCTCCCCCACAAGTGTGAGTCACCCACATCGCTAGCCTTGATCTACACTAAGATCCACTTTTCGCTCCCTCCACTGAGCCGAACATGGGCTCTTATACCACTTGTTAGGGAGTCCGGGGGAGCACCGGAAACAAAAGCGAATTTACATATTTAATTTGTCACAAAATTAAATTCTTTTTTCACTAAACCAATTATTGAGGAAAAGACTTTGCGTATTTGAAAACTTAAATTTTTTCTAAACTCTAAGCTACTCAAAAACACACTGTTCAGAATCACACTGTTGCGAGAGGTCTATGTGTTTAGGAAAAAGTTATTTTTACCAATTGTTGTTGTTTTGATATGTTGGTTCAGAATTGTTGTTGGGTATGAAATTATTAAAATGAATCTCAACGTAAAATTGTATTAGAAACTAAATATATGATAAAATAGAAAACAAAAATATTAAATTAGCAAACAAATAACATCGCTGAGTCAAGGTGGTGTGAGAAAATCAAATCAAATACACCTAAACAAAGTCTCGACGCACGACAACGAAATTAAATGCAGTTTGGAAAATAAACATGCATGCCCCCTCATTCCTCAGTGTTGTTGTCATTACTTGCACTAAGTCAAACAATTGTCAGAGATATAATTTTCTCTTGTTTATAACCTCTCATTACATGCACTAAGTCAAACACTTATTATTCTGTCTGAAGATGATCCAAAAACAAAGGTTTCATACGGAC
This sequence comes from Oxytropis ochrocephala, assembly GCA_020916435.1. NCBI lineage: Eukaryota > Viridiplantae > Streptophyta > Magnoliopsida > Fabales > Fabaceae > Oxytropis > Oxytropis ochrocephala. Next base: position 11,180,903 of record CM037093.1, on the reverse strand, counting down.
AAAATAATCTTCTCATATTTAATTTTACCTCATTGAAGCAACTCACAAGTCACAGCAACATGACAGAAACAAGGTGTGGTGATCATAATCTTAATTCAATTTTTGCCATAAAGTCACATATATATTTACTGTTTTACTGTTCGCATACAACAGAGAATCAATAAAAACCCCAACATATTTATGTTTAAAAAGTTTAAACAATATACCATAAATAACTTATTTTTTGGAAGTAAAAAAACATACGGTAGAAGTGTAGCTATAGCTCTTCTAAAGGCTGTCGCTCTAGAAGCAAACAAAGGCTTCAAACAAGTCATTTTTGAGTTTGATGATAGCAAAACCAAAATAAGTTTAGCATTGATTGTGAACTAGATTGTTTACTATGACAGCTAAATGTTTTATTCTCATCAAATGTTAATTTAAAATTAGCTTATGTAAGGATGCAAGCTAATAAGGTTGCTCATTTGCCAAGCAAGAGCTTCCTTATCCTTTCCTTGTCACCATGATTTTCTTTTTTCTCTTCCATGTATTGACAATTTGATTCATCATGAAATAGCAACCAAAGCCGGGGACCTAGGTGGTAATAGTGAAAGAAAAGAAAGAGAAGGGGAAGAAGGGGTAGAGTAGTTGGTTTAACTCGTCAGGCTCATGATCTGAAGATTGCAGGTTCGAATCCTGCCCCCGCCATGTCTTGATTTCACCCTAGTTTCCAGAAAGCAGAAGCAAGACGGACCAAAAAATCCCTGGGAACAATGAAAAAAAAGTGAGTAAAGTTTGCATTAAAAAAAGTAACATGTTAAGATAGAAATTATGATAAACTTTTAAAAGGGTATTTTGATGTTTTCATTTATTGAGGCGTCTCTCTTGAAATTAGAGCATAAAAAAAAGATGATGACTTTAATATTACCCTATTTTTTGGACCGGAGCTTTAATATTAGCTTGAGTTTTTCTTTTGACACTTCCCCTCCCACTCTTCCCACCTCCCTTTCCCACCTAAACTATCAAAAATACCTATGTTTTTAAATGCATTCGCGTGACTTTTTTTTCCCTGCAGCTTCAACACGCTCAGATCTTGTTAATGAGAGGATTCCTTATTTAGATATCGAAACCCCTCGATACATTGGTATCGAGTGTGTAATGGAAATGTGTTATCGAACAACACACTCAGTACCTTGGTACCGATGGGTTTTGGTATATTGATACAGAATCTTCCCCGTACAAGATAATAAGTGTGTTGAATTGTGTGAAAACTTATTCTCATCGCACACCAATGTATTGAGGGATGTTGGTATCTTCATACCGAATCCTCTCAGTAACAAGATATCGAGCATGTTGAAGTTGCAGAAAAGAGCCTTGTGATGAGCTTACTATACCATTAAGAAGAAGGAAGGAGGGGAGACAATGATGATTAGCGAGAGAGATAGAGTTGATAATAGCGAGTGTCGGTGCAAGGTGATCGCCGGTGGTGGTGAGAGGGAGGGGGCACTTAGGAGAGAGGGAGAGGTAGGTGTGAGAGGGGAGGTGGAAGAGTGGAAGGGAATAGGGAGGTTTAAAGTTAGGAGTATTTTGGGATCTTCTGACAAGCGGGGAGGTGAGAGAGTACAAAGGGAAGTGTTAAAAAGTACTTCCCTATTAGCTTCATTTTTGTTTGTTAATCAAACAACAACAGCCTATATTCGAGCCCGGGCTTACAATGGGCCACAGTTTTAAAATTGGGTGTTGCTTTTCCCACACCCCCTCCTACTCAAAACACACCCCATAAGGGTGTGAAAAGACCAAAAGGCCAGCCAAAACCTCTTTTTTTTCACGAAATTTCACATGTTCGAACACGGGCCTTCGAACAAGTTCGAATGACATCGTTCGTGTGTGTAAAATCTTGACTTCACACCTCTCGTGCGTAATTTCACCTGTTCGAGCGAGCGCACGCGAACGAGGTTCGCATGAGGTGTTCGAACACCCCTATTTTATTACAAAAATGGGCTCTCACACCACATTCACCTTTTTACCTGTTGGTTGACGCCAACCGAATAGATTCGATTGACCATCCCCAAATAGGTGAAAACACACACTCCACTTAAAGGTATTTTTTTTAATATTTGGAGTTAAGGGGTGTGAAAGAGTAGAGGGGGTAAACGCCTTAACATTTCAAAGCCCACCTCAACAGCTCAACCCGATAAGCGATGGAAACGTTCGGAATGGAACAGAGAAGATAACGTGACAAAAGAAAAAGAGAAAAGATAACAAAATTGGTTCGGCGGTGGCAGCGTCAATGCTATTCGCCGGAGGCTGCCGGAGCTTTGCCGTACCCCATGCGGCGCGCGCGGTTCGTACCTCGCTTAACAAGCACCTCAAAAGCATGCGTTTAATTGGTGCTGTTGGAATTCGCACAACAGTTACACTGCACTCGCCGGTGAAACTGTATCCTCAACAATCGACGCCGGAAACTCAACCGCCACCGTTTCTTCTAATAGGTACCTTCACTATCACTATCTTTCTACTTCCTTCACTTTATGCTTGAAACTGAGACTTAGCTTTTCTTCAAGCTACCCGAAGTATGATCGATTGCTTCCATGTCCAACGCACAAAACTCCACCAAGAATTGAACACCTAGTCGTTTCAGAAGAAGGACCTGTTTTAGATTACATTTGCAAAGCTTTAGAGCTTCCTCCTTTGTAAGTACAACACTCTCTTTCACCGCATTTCATATGCAATTTATGAAGTTCTTGTGATATCTTCACACAAATTGGATTAAATGCTAAGTTTTACTGTGTGAAGGTTTGTTGCAGATTTAATCCAATTCGGAGCTGTATACTATGCTCTTGTGTGTCCGCAGCCTCCTCCTAATGCTACTGAAGAACAAATTAGGATATTCAAAGAAGTAACGCAACCATCGCTTCTTCGAAAGAGAGCTTCCATTAAAGGCAAAACTGTACGAGAGGCGCAGAAGACTTTCCGTGTAACTCACGTGGATCAATTTTTTGAACCAGGAACGTATTTGCGAGTTCATGTGCATCCCAAGCGCTTTCCTAGGTACATTAGAATGTTCTTTGAAATTGCATTTTTGATGTTTGAGGAAGTGATAATTTTTGACATTTTTAAAGCCATTTTTAGGTGTTATGAAATTGACTGGAGATCAAGGATCATAGCTGTGGAGGAATCATATGTAGTTTTGGATAAACCTGCTGGCACTTCGGTATGTAGTATGATTTATGAACTTAGAAAAAGTTATTTAGGAGTCTAATTTTTGATTGTAGACAACAGTGCTAAGTCCTGTAATATTTATAACCAATGGTCGTGTTTTACATTAAGTGAGTGAAACTTGTTATCTAAATTAGTCTAATCGGTTATTATAATGAGTTTTATCTAATAGATTTTGTTAATATCAGTCCCCACTCCTCATATTTCTCTATCTTCTCTATACATCCTTTTTGGTTTCATGACAACTTCAGCATCATGTTGATTGGAGTGTGTCTGAAATTAAGATTAGCTAGACTAGTTTTATGAGTAGGTTGCATGGGTAGAAATAGAATTGGATTTAGGAAACTGAAAGTCAGGTTTTCTATGGTTAGTTGAGGTCTGTGGGATGGTTACTTTCGAAGATCAAGGGTGGAAATGTAGTATGTTGAAAGTCTTTTTATCTGTGCTAAGGGAAAACTAGTAATGCACTACCTGAGACCTGAAACCTGAGAGAATATGGTTTCAAGTTTGAAGGGTTCTACAAGCAAGGAGGAAGTTTACAGGAGAGGGAGATCTAAAATGTTTATTCTGATTCCTATTCTCATGAATGATTAATTTGTTGTCTGCAAAACGTCTTTACTTTTGCTGGATTCTACGCTGGCTTTGAACGGGATATTGCATTTAGATTACTAATACAGAGTCGTGAATTTAAGAATCTGTACGACTTGTCTTGAAAGATTTACATGGTTAATTAATTGCTTAAAGTATCTGCAATTTTTTGTTAGGTTGGTGGTACTACCGACAACATTGAAGAAAGTTGTGCAACCTTTGCAACCCGTGCCTTGGGATTGACCACCCCTTTGATGACTACTCATCAGATTGATAATTGCACAGAAGGCTGGTAATGCATTCATGTTAAAATAACTCGTGCTTCTTGTCACCCTTGCTTTGATAGATAATGTAATGTATTGTTATTTATGTGCAGTGTGGTATTAGCTAGGACTAAAGATTATTGCTCTGTCTTTCATGGCAAAATCAGGGTAAGTATGTGATGCTATTTCATATGTTATACTAGAGCAATCTTCTCCAGTTCTACTACTTAGAAGTTAGTAGAAGTTAGAAAGGAACATTCTTACAAGGCGTGAGCTGTCTAGAAGAACTCACCGCGCACCAAGTGAATGTGCAAAGTACGAGTATCTGGTATTAGGTTGTTCATATGTTATTGAATGTGCAAAATATTTTCTTTTTCAGGAGAAAAAAGTGAAGAAGCTTTATCTTGCTCTTGCAGCTTCTCCTTTACCAACTGGAATCATAAGCCACTATATGCGTCCTATTAACAGAGCTCCTAGACTTATTTCTAAAGGTAACTGTTAGAATACAAAAAGTATATCACAATATCTTTATATTATAGTTTATCTCGTAACATGTGTTTTTAATCTTAGAGTATCTTACATTTTCTCTTAACTCTTAAAATTAGTTTTCATATTACTTGGTTATTATTGTGATTTGTTTCCTAGTTTTCCTATTTAATTAAGATTAGGAGTCTTCTAAGTGTTTTAGTCTTTTGTACTAAGTTATTATCCAATCATTATTAATCATATATTTCATATTTCAAGAGTCTTCATTTTCTCTGTTCCTTATTTTATCTGAATACCCTAACTTCAACATGGTATCAGTGGATATCATCATCCGTGACCTATCTCGTCACTATTCCACTGCTGAGCTCTTAAAAGTATGAGCTTGTTGTTGGTTCTATCTTCTTTGAATTTCTTGAGTTGCTGTTTGATTTCTGGCTGCTTTATTCGTTGGCTTTCTGTTTCCCAATATTTATATTTGGTGCAACCTTTGGGTCTTAGGTGTTTTACAAGCCACTTGTTCTGCGCGTTTCTGGTGTACGTTTTTGCTAGTTTTGTTTGTCCTTGTTGAGGCCCGTGGAACAACCATTTTTTTGTTATTGCTGCTCCTTGATGAACATGGTTTATTTGTGGTCCTACGGTTTGTAAGAAACCCTTGCGAGTTCAAGTTGTGCCACCATCATCCATCCATAATCTTTTCCTTAACGTTTGAGCTTCAGCTGTCGGAGTGAGCGCCGACCCTTCTACCTAATGAGCATATTATTTTATTGAGTATAATTTGAATATGTATTTGTTTAACCTAGTGTATGTAGTCAATGAGCAAAGGCATTTCCATTGCAAAGTTAAATCGTAAAACATCTATTTTCTCTGGCGTGGATAAAAAGTTTCCAAAAATTGGATTTCTGTTCTGGATTCAACCCAGCAGATTTATTGAGTGCAGATTTTATCAAGGGATGGCATGGTTGTCAACTTGAGGTCTTGGAGTGCAAAAAGGTTCCCTGGCCAACTACTGTTATTCGAGATAAATATTGTGTTGAAGATTGTGGGTGGCCTTCTCAAGATCATGCATATGAGTGTAAAATCAACCTACTTACTGGTAAAACCCATCAGGTCCGTTATCCGTCCTTTTATGTATTGTTTGTGTTTTTTCCGAAGGGTCTTATTTTGTTAATTTTCAACACATAACAATAAGTACGAATGATCAGTTCTTAAATGACGAAAACACAGTTTATTGGTAATTCTTTTACTCAGGTGAATCTAAAACAGTAGTACAAACAAAATAAATTGTTCTAGCAATTTGTGAACTAATATTAGGATTGTAGCGAGGAGTTATTCAATTTTAGAATCTCCTCTCCCCTCCATCCATTTCTGGATCTTTATCTCTGCAAAAATCCTATATCTGAACGTTCAGATTCTTTTCTTTGAATGGTGAACCAGTTGGTAGCCATTTAGAGTGTTTCAAAGGTTATTCATAATGAATGAACAATGAAAATTTTATTATTTCTTTTATCCAATCCAATTATCTTAAAAAGACAAAACAACTTTTTTGTACTGATATCGTTACTTCAATTTTAATGCAGATTCGAGCTCAATTTGCTGCTTGTAAGGCACCATTAATTGGTGATTCTATGTATATGCCAGCTGCAATTGCAGAGATGGCTAATCCTGGACTGAATCCATTTGGAAAATACAAAAAAGATTTCAGTAGCGAGAGTGAAAAAGAAACAGCTGTTGTAAATTGGATTGCACAATATGGAGAAGAGCCTAGTGTTGCTATTGGCCTTCAAGCCTGTCAAATTTCATGGGATGATGGCGTTCACTTTTACAATGCTGGTTCGCCTTGGTGGAGATGTTAAAATGCTAGAAATGTGCTTGTGTAGAGGATATGGCTCAACTTTGAAGATATGTTTTAGTTTTGCCTCAGTTTTGAGGGAGTATCTATCGTTCAAGTTGAAAACATCCTGATTCAGTGTTACAACTGGCTTGTATGCCTGAAAAATGAAAGAGATGTTTTTACATGCAGATGCAGATATTCAAAAGGAGGAAGAGTTGTTGTGTACTGTATCATTATACGCTGGTTTCTCTTTCCGCTGTACGAATGGGTGATTTTCCTAAGATGGTAGAGGAATCCAGCGAGGTTGTTCTGGTTTGAAAAAAGAACCGCAAATAAAAAGGGAGAATCGAGTTTCGTGGGGGGAGGGTGTGTGCTGTTACATAATGGTCAACATTCAACACCCTTTTCTATCAGAATGGGAAGGTATGTGGGAGAAAAGATTATTCAGTATTCACCAGTCAAGATGTTAGATACTTAATTCTGTTATTTAATTGTTATTATTCTGTTATCGGATTTATAGTAGTTAGGCTGTTACCAATTTGTCAGCTAGGCAGTTAGGTTTCTAGCTTCTTCCTCTGCTTGTGTATAAACAACTAGTTGTATCAATGAGAATAAGAATCATTTTTATCAAACTAACATGATATCGGTGGTAAAGCGTTTTCCACTTTCTCTCTGATTTTCATCATCACGCCTCTTCTTGCGACTCTTCGTCGAATTCTGCAATTTCCGCCAATCCCTTCTTCTCTGTTGCCTTTTATGTCTCCATCTGGTTCAACACACTCTGATCAAGGTGCTTCAATCTGAAATCAGGCTGATGCTATTCTGAATCCAAATTCAACTCCAAATTGAAATCAGCTGAGGATTCCCTTAATCTTTACAACATTCACGCACAAAAAGATCCCTCTCTTGTTATTGTTTCCCCGGTCTTGGAAGGTCCAAATTTTCGTGGCTGGGCTATGGTTTTGGAAATGAAGAACAAGTTCGTACTTGTTGATGGTTCGATTCGCAAGCCTTCATCAACTGATGCAAATTTTCCTAATTGGAAGTGGTGTAACATGCTTGTGCATTTCTGGATTAACCATGCATTTTCCACGGAGATCTCATCTAGCATCCTCTAGATCACTGAAGCGTATAACATTTGGAAAGAATTGAGGAACTCTTTCTTGCAAGGTGATTACACGTGCATGCGCATTTACATCACAATTTGTTCTCTCTTCAACAGTCTTATATGACTATTTCATCCTATTTGACTAAATTGATCAACTTTCTTCCAATCTCTTCATGTGCCTTCTCTTTTGGTTACTGTTGTGAAACTTCTAGGATTGGCCATCCATATCGCGAGCATGATTGTGTAATCTGCTTTTTGCAAGGCTCAACGAAAATTGTGGAGCTGTGAAGTCTTGAATTTGTATAAGGTGTTTTGATGTTGTAGTACACCATGCAGTACCAGTTCTATTTTTTGACAAAAGCAGTACCAGTTCTATTGGTAATGAATGATTCTAACAAAGTATGTGGTATATTTTTATTTGAGTGTTTAATCATTAATTGTGGTGTTGTAAATTTCAAGTCATGGTTGGACGCTCTCTTTCGCTTATTCTCTTGCTTATTCTCTTCTGTCTCTCACTCTCACTCGCTCAAAACCACCATAATTGCCACATTTTGAGCTTTTTTGGTCAACTCCGACCACCCCACTTCCAACTGATACCACCATTGTATTCATCACCTTCCCTCTACAAGAATCACTCATGTCTTGACATAAACAGAGCAAAATTCAAATAGATTTAGAAATTGGAAATCAAAACTTCTCTCCTCTTTTTTCCGGTGAATCTAGACTTATAACCAAAAACTAACCTTAGATTCGAATCCACACATCACCTTCTACATTAACCCTCAAGAAATTTTGCATTCTAAACACATTGCTCCTGCGACCATTGGGTCGAAAATCTCCCCACTGCGCTGAAAAATCAAATTACACCCATTATGTCTTGTCATCCTAGTTTTTTTTGGGTTGAGGAAGAGAGTGATAAAGATTATGAGTTTTGTGGGTTGAGAAAGTAAAAAAGACCTAATTACAAACCCAAAGATATACATAAAGGGCCTAATTGAAACCCAAAGATATACATAAAAGATCTAATTGAAATCAAATTATTAACATTTGTCACACATACAAGCGACTTAACTATGAACGTCATCCCCTGTTAACTGTAACAGACCAAAAAACCAAAAAGGAATTTTTGTGTCACGATTTGAAAACTAGAAGACTTATTTGTGAAATAGAATTTAAATGACCAATTTGACTTTTTAAAATAACTTAAAGGACCAAAAATATATTTTTGTTTTATTTATATTTTTTATTTATTTTTTAAAGTTAGTCCACGTGTAATAACCACAATTTAAGTGTTGTAAAAAAAGTGTTTTAATAATTTCTAAAATTAATAATAGTCCACCTCAATTTTCAAAAAAAAATAAAGTAATAGTCCACCTCAAAGGCTCAAACCCGATAAGTGAAGGAAGGAGCCGTTAGAGCCGAAGATAGAAGATAGAGGAGGAGTAAGGTGGCGGGGCCGTCAATGTTATTCGCCGGCGGCTACCGAAATTTCCCCGCTCCTACGACGGCGTGCACGTTTCGCGTCTCTCATTACAATAAGCTCAACTACAATGCGTTTGGTTGGTGTTGTTGGAGTATACATAAAAATTACACAGAACTCGCCGGTGAAACTGTATTCTCAACAATCGACGCCAGAAACTCAACCACTACCTCTTCTTCTTCTTCAAATAGGTAACTTCACTAATAACTATCAATCTCTTTCTACTTCACTCACTTTTAGCTTGAAATTGAGACTTAGTTTTTCTTCAAGCTACCCGAAGTATGATCGATTGCTTCCATGTCCAACGCACAAATTTCCACCAAGAACCGAACACTTAATTGTTTCAGAAGGAGGACCTGTCTTAGAATACATTTGTAAAGCTTTGGAACTTCCTCCTTTGTAAGCGCAACGTTCTTTTTTCCATGCACAATTTATGAAGTTCTTTCTTGTGTTATCTTCGCACAAATTGGATTAAATGCTAAGTTTATTGTGTGAAGATTTGTTGCAGATTTGATCCAATTCGGAGCTGTATACTATGCTCTTGTTTCTCCACAACCCCCTCCTAGTGCTACTGCAGAACAAATTAGGGCATTCAAAGAAGCAACGGAACCATCGGTTTTACAAAAGAGAGCTTCCATCAGAGGCAAAACCGTGCAAGCGGCACAGAAAACTTTCCGTGTAACTCACGCGGATCAATTTGTTGAACCAGGAACGTATTTGCGAGTACACGTGCACCCCAAGCGTTTTCCTAGGTACCTAATGTTTAATAGGATTGGCATTTTTGATTATATAGGCATGATCTTGTTTGACATTTTATAGCCATTTTTAGGTGTTATGAGATTGATTGGAGATCAAGGATTATAGCTGTGGAGGAATCATATGTAGTTTTGGATAAACCTGCTGGTACTTCAGTATGTAATCGATTCTACAGTATGAACTCAGAAGAAGTTATTAATCATATTAATTAATGAAGAAAGTTTACTTTTGTTAGGTTTTATTTTTATGCAGCACTGAATTGGAGTGGACATAGCATTATATTACTAATATGATGAAGAGTATATGTTTACATGATTGATTAGTTGATTACCTGAAGTTTCTGTGCAACTTATTCCCTTCTAATTTTAGTCAGGTAGGTGAAACTACTGGCAACATTGAAGAAAGTTGTGTAACCTTTGCAACTCGTGCCTTGGGATTGACAAACCCTTTGATAACTACCCATCAGATTGATAATTGCACTGAAGGCTGGTAATGAATCTATGTTAAAATCATTAGCTCTTCTTCTTCTTTGATAACTATTCATTCTGACTGCACTAGATATGTTAATGGACTGTTGTTTATGTGCAGTGTGGTATTGGCAAGGACTAAAGAGTATTGCTCTGTCTTTCATGGAAAAATCAGGGTAAGTCTGTGATGCCATTTCTTCTACAGTTATACTGTTGGAAAGGCACACTCGTACAAGACATGAACTGTTCAATCTCTCATGAGATGGGTTTTACTGTTTACAAGAGTTGACCTTGCATTCACAACAATTTGAATGTTCAAATTAATTGTATCTGGTATTACGCTGTTCTTATATTATGGAATACTTATTGAATTACTTTTTTCAGGAGAAAAAAGTGAAGAAGCTATATCTCGCTCTTGCAGCTTCTCCTTTACCAACTGGAATAATTACCCACTATATGAGTCCTATAAACACGGCTCCTAGACTTATTTCAGAAGGTAACCTCAAAAATTGAAGTGATTAACAAAGGTTATTTGAGAACCATGAAATAGCTAAATAGTAATGAATAGGCGTGCTTTCATTGACTACGTTTTTTAGCAGCTTCCACTGGAGAAGCCAAATCCATGCCTCATGGTATTAGTAGCTCAAAAGCATAATTTGAGACATTAGCTTTCCCTTTGGGTCAAATTCAGTATTCTATTCCCCCAAAAGAATAATTGGAAAGAATTAATAATATATCCGTTTTATACTACTCGATGGAAATCGAGATATCATTAAGGTTTTAACCATATTATACAAATTGGTGCATTAACCAAAATAGAAATCAACTATTGATGAACATATATTATTGTTATGTTCTTTGGTTGAATAGAATTTTAGTGATTCAAAATTGTATTTGCCTAACCTAGTATACTACAACAACATGATGCGTCAATGGGAAAAAGCATTTCTATTGTGAAATTAATTTTTAAAACATTTATTTTTGGAAAAAGTTTCCAAAAATGGACTTCTATTGTGGATTCAACCCAGTAGATTTATTAAGTGCAGATTTTATTAAGGGATGGCATCGTTGTCAACTTGAGGTCCTGGAATGCAGAAAGGTTCCCTGGCCAACTGCTGTTGTTCGAGATAAATATTGTGTCAAAGATTGTGGGTGGCCTTCTCAAGATTATGCTTATGAGTGTAAAATCAACCTTCTTACAGGTCGAACCCATCAGGTCTGTTAGCTGTCTTTTTATGTATTGTTTGCATTTTTTCTAAGGGTCTTATTTTGTTAATTCTAAACACATTACAATAAAATATGAATGATCGATAAAAAAGTAATGATCAAAATTATATTACAGGAACTAAAACAAAATAACGATAATAAAAAAGAAACAACTTTTTTTAACTTAAATAAGTTCAAAAAAAAAAACAAAATTAGAGACTAAAACGTAAAACCTAGTATATTCTTGAGGAGAAATGCTAGCAACACTCTCTTTGTCACTCTTTATTCAACACTCACTCTATGATCGGCTAAAGTTCACGTGGGTCCCACCACTTTGAAAATGAGACTCATTAATTTAGTGGGAGCCATATGAATTTTAATCAATCATAGAGTGAGTGTTGGACGGAGAGTGACGAAGAGAGGATTGCTAGCATTTCTCATTCTTGAGATAAAAACATGTGTAAACCTATAAATTGTTGAATTTGTATGCTAAATTTCAGAATAGTCGTCATCCCGCTATGTGCTATGCTATTCCTTCGGCTAGTGTTTTTGGGGACTGTTGTGCTGTGCTATGCTATATTTTGATTACTATGATGAAGACAGTGAATCGTGAATTCTTATCCTCAGTTGAACTAACAAGTGATTCATTGCCCACTTTATTTTTCGTGTTTTTGTGCTGTATGCCTTCATGAGCTGAATCCTGTTGACCAGCCGACTTTGCTAGTGAATCATTCAGCTGCTACAGATCATAGCAATACAGACAGAATATGTTGTTCTTGCATTTTATTGATCTTTTATTAGGATAATACACTTGTAGCGAGGAATGTTTCAACGTTAAAATATCTCCTCTTTCCTCCATTCTTTTGTGGATTAACTCTGCTAAAATCTGGTATCACCAATTGAATGTCAGATTCTATTATAAATGGTGAATTAGTTGGTAGCCATTTAGAGTATTTCTAAGGTTATATTAGTAATAAATGAACAACGGAAATTATCTCTTGTCTTTTATCTGATTATCTTTTAAGAAGATAAAATGTAGTTTTGTACTGATAGTGACTTAAATTTTAATGCAGATCCGAGCTCAACTCGCTGCTTGTAAGGCACCGTTAATTGGTGATTCTATGTATATGCCAGCTGCAGTTGCAGAGATGGTTAATCCTGGACTTACTCCATTTGGAAAATACAAGAAAGATTTCAGTAGTGAAAGTGAGAAAGAAATTGCTGTTATAAATTGGATTGTACAACATGGAAAAGAGCCGGGTGTTGCAATTGGTCTTCAAGCTTGTCAAATTTCTTGGGATGACGATGAACACTTTTACAAAGCTGGTTCGCCTTGGTGGAGGTGTTAAATGTAAGAATTGAATGTCTCATTTGATAAATCTAAGTGATGGTTTAATATTTAAAGGGTAGGACATATAGGTTGATGTTTTAATGAAGGGACATGACTAATGGGAAGGATTGTAATGAAAGAGCATGTTATTTAATGAAGATATTTATTACTTGATGGAAGCAATATATTTAATGAAAGAAAATTGAAAGTCCCTATCTCTGCCTATTACTGTATGATTTTGTATTTCCATCACAGAAAGAGCCTCTAACACGGAAGGAAAGAGATAAGGAAGAGTTTCTATTGTCATTGCAAGTGTTGCAAGATTTTGAAGCATCAATTTTATCATGCAGAAAGGTTAGTGTTTCTACCCATTCTTGTTATTGAATACTATAAATTCTCAAGATCTTTATTTGATGGTTTATATAAGAGTATTTTACATTAAAATGTTGGAAATATGTGCTTTTTGTGTTGAGGACATGGCTCAACTTTAAGTTATGTTTCAGTTTTGAGTGAGTAACATCCCGATTCAGTGCCATTATTTTCAAGTGAAAGTTATAAAAGTTACATGGTTAAAAATACCAAGAAAAGTGGATGATTGAAAACCGCACCACATTCATTTCTTAATAATTCATGCTCACTGCCTTCATACCAAACATCATTTCTATTGGATAAGATATGATTGTGGTTAGAGTTGTTTTAAGTCTAGCTAGTTACATCATAGAAGCAAGTATAGGAGATAATTTGAAGGAAACTAGTGTGAACCATATAGTACTAGTAATTAAACCTTTAACTTCCTTTGTAATTTGAAGAGCAAAATAACATATTTTGATTGAAGGTAGATGCACTGATAAGATGTGCCAAACTATTGTAAGTTTAGCTGATTACTCAGGCTCTGGCATTAAGGTTATAATAAACCTATTATTTCATTTATATGTACTAAATGATTTACACTAGTTTTACTTATATCATTATTCCTGGCAGAAGGCTTCTGTTTTATGCTTCGTTATGAATTCCCTGTACCAACTTGCTGACAATCTTGGAGTTCTCTTCAATGTTGCATAATCAACATGGTAGAGTCCAAATTTAAATGTATATCCACGTACCCATTCGAAGTCGTCGAGCAATGACCAAACAAAATACCCCCTTACATCAGCTCCTTTCCTGATTACATGGTAATTGGGTAAATAAATTATACTTTTTATCAAATGAATATACTATTGTTTTTTTTGTTTTAAAAAAAATAGTATTGAGTTGAGACAGTGTGAAATAGCCCATGTTGCACTTGCTAATAGCAAGCCCCGATTCTTACCTTATTGCTTCAAGTAAGGATTCTAAATGACTAGCAAGGAAATTTTTTCTGTTGAAATCATTGTGGTATTGCTCCTCAGTGTAATTTTGGTTGTCCAACTCAGCATACCCTACAATACAAAACAAATTATTAAAACATAAATGTACAAAAAAAAATTCATCCATTAAAGGACTCAAATGTATCATGCTTACCATTTTCAGTTATGAACATTGGAGTGTTATTGTATTTGTCCTTTACATAGGTGACAATTTTCTCCATGCCTTGTGGATAAACATATTGCCAATCTATTGACGTCTGCATTCATGCATGTATATACAAGTTTCAGTATTGGGATGTTAGTTTCATTAATCATTATCATAAGTTTGAAGATACATACAGGTCTGCCAATAGGAACTCCATCTTTTGTTGGACTTAGTTGGTATAAACCTTCTGTTCTGGTGACATCAATTCCTGGTTCACATATGGACCAAATGCAGTCCTTGACATAGTGATTCTTATAGTGATTAATTCCAATGAAATCCAGTCCAGATCTCTTCAGTTTCTCTTTCTCTTTGCTGGAAAATCTGGGTAAGATATTTCCTAGAATCTTCTGCATAATTGGAGGGTATTCACCAAATATGATTGGTTCCAAGATCCTGCTTTTTGGATTGTAGTTAATATTAAATAATACATTCTCATCATTGAATAAACTTGTCTGTTTTGTGTGTAAGTTGAACAATATTACTTCTAATCCACTTTATAAGTGACAATGCAGTTTTTGGTAACTGATGTATCTGGTTTATATTATTATAGACCAGAAACATCATTTATTCAATGTACCAAAAATTGTATTATCTCTTATAAAATGGACCAGAGAGGTAATACATTAGAAGTGTCGTTTGTTGAAGGGAAGGTTACCAGTTCATCGTGAATGCCCATGCTCTTTCTCTAGCTAATTTGTCTGCAGTTGAATTGCTGATGGGTTCAAACCAGTCGCATTGAATGACAATGCCAATCATTCCTCCTTGCTCACTCTGAATATTTCATTCACCTTTGTTTGAATTAGTATTTTCTTGTTGTTTCTATTTTTCATTTTTTGTTGTTTCTGTTGGGGATCTGATTTGTGTGCAGTCACAAAATGCAAGCAGTCTAGCACAGTCAACAACTCAGAGACCATTTGGTGTTAATCAAACGGTCAAGGTTTAAATCCAGAATTTAATATTAAGCAAAAATAAAAAAATGTTATATAAATCTGGACTGTTCGATCTTAATCGGACAGTCCCTAGTCAGTCACCAAATTGCTTGCAACTTCGACTGCACCTAATCCATTTCCTTATATTGGATGTTTTGGAATAATATACCTGATATTTGGTTCTATAAATATCTACTGCAGCTGCATGTGATAAGATTATATTATGGACAACTATATATGGCTCCTTTTCTGAGTCTCCTTCACTGCAATTTCCAAATGGCTTAGAGCAACGATTTGGTGGACCTAATCCTCTGCGGTAGCCATATACGGCAAGATAATCTGGCTCATTGAAGGTTGCCCAGTATTTTACTCTGTCACCAAATGATTTAAAACAAAGCTCTGCTAGATACTCGAAATCTTCCCTGCGCATCAAGTTTTGAAAAATATTAGCATAAGTTATTCAAGTAAATAATATTTAAATAAGCTGTTCCTTTGATTATTTAAATAAGAGAGTAACTAGTTGCTTACTGTGACTTGGGACTTAGCCAACCTCCATACCTGTCTTCGAGCTCCTGAGGTAAATCTAAATGTGATATTGTTACAAATGGTTCAATTCCTGCAAATTGTCCAATTCAGAGAAATTCAAACGAGTCACTAAGAAATGCTTGGAATATATTCCATTTTCTTTTCAAGTGTTCGATCTTTAAAAAGATAAATTAAATTTAATGGCTAATTATTAACTGGATGACATCATGACCGAGGCACTGAAGATAGATTATTTTCCAAAGCTAAGGGATAATCTTGGTTTGTGCAAAGTGTAATGTGTAGTTTTGTAATTGTTATAATTGTAATCTGAAATGTTTGTAATATTTCAGATTAAGGGAGGATTTGTTGAGGTATTTGTTAGTAAGTCTAGGTGCTGTAAGAGTGCTACAACACTAGAAGTTCAGTCAGTGTAATTAGGTGTAACATCTGTTAAGTCACGTTCAGTTAGCAGTTAATTATGTTATGATGTAAAATATAATTAATTACGGTAGTAAAAGTATAGTGTCATTCTCTTTAAGGTATAATTCCCAATAATAAAAAGTAAAATCTATTAAAAAGTAGAAGTAAACCTTTGATAAGCAAAGCATCTATTAGCCGGTTGTAGTAGTTGATGCCAGCATAATTGACTTCTCCAAATCTGCCTTCTGTATAAAGGTAAGTCGAAGTTTAAATGAATAATTGACTTGGTAAATCTCTAAATTGAGATTTGTATATACTTCTTGTGTTACATAATATAAGCAAAAAATAGGTCATCGAAAGTTGATATATCTGGTCCAAATTTAACACCAGATTAAAAAGCATACTTGGGAGAACTCTTGCCCATGAAATTGAAAACCTGTAGCTATTCACTTTGATGTCTTCCATTAGATCTATATCCTCCTGCTCAAATCCATTTAAGTAATTAGTTTGATAATTCTTCCTAATCAGAAGTCAACACATTACAAAGAATTCAAATTTCAAATCCACAAGGCAGTGTTTGGTCCAAAGTATCCACTTATATTCTAGATTTTTAACTGACTTTTGATCAAATTTTTTTTCTAACTGACTTTTCTCTTCTCTTTGATTTTTAAACAAAAAAAAGTAAAATGTTGGATAAGATGGTGGAATAGTCTGGCGGCCTCTTAATAAGAGAATCCAGAAAAAGCCAAAAATATTTTATACTTGTTTTTCATAATCTTATGCTATTTTAGTATTTTTAGTCAAAACTAGTCATCTTTATGATAATTTTGAGTTTGGTAAAAAAAAAGATAATTTTTTGAGACAAGTTAGTCTCCATTAAGAATTAATTTAATCATTATTTAGTATTTTATTAAGGACTATTTTTTTTTGAACTGATTTGGGTATTTAGTAAAAATAATTATGTAAATCACAATATTTATGCCTTTTAGTTTTGTTTTATGTGAGACCTAAGTTTCCTTTGAAAAAATGTGAGTAACTTATCGAATCTCACTTGTATTCACTCAAAATCTCACATGTGTATCCCATTAGTTTAATATTAAACTGATGTAAACGTACAAATATATTTAAATTGACATTATATTCACAAGTCAATCACGTGGTTCAGGAAAATTTGTGTGACTTTACTTTTCAAAGATACTAGTTCAATTGTATGCTACATAGTATATTGCTAATTTTTTTTATAGTAACAGTACATGGCTGATTTTATTGGTGTCAATTCTTTGTGCGATAGAGATCATGAATTATACGTGGCTAATTTTATTGGTGTTACATCATATTAGGGTTTGGATCTTCTCTTCTGCTATCTATTTCTACGTATTTAATTACCAGATAGCGATGATATTGATCAACAGCAACATCTGCATTACTTCCATCAACTACTCTACCTGAAAACGTTTCAAAGACACAATACCTTATATTTGTACTCACCATTACTTCCATCAATAAATAAAAATAAAAATATAGCTATATATAGATTGAATCGCTTTAATTTGTGTTATCACTTGGTACTTGGTGAGTGAAGACATCCCAGTTGCTCAGTCCTTTTCCATCACTCAAGTAAGCACCTTCATACTGCAAAATGATTAGGAAAAACCATGTTTCAAATAGGTAATATATAGATTGATTGATTGATAATTATATTAATCTATATATACGAAGGTGTAATTATTTAATTAAGGACACGCCACCAAATTAAGTATATGCATGTACTACTCTGATATTAGCAAAAGGTATTATTATGTTATATTTGGATTAAATACATGGAAGTATATATGATGAAATGAATTAGTACGTACCTGGTAAGCAGAAGAAGAAGTTCCAAAGAGGAAGTTGGTTGGTAACGGAGTATTTGAGGAGGAGAGAGCTGTAAGGGGACATATTGACATGAACACAATCACCAACAAAGGTGTCTTCATCTCCACAAACATTGCAATGTGCTTGGCATATATTGCCACCTTATTCTATATATGTAGTATTCGGAAGAGAGAGAGAGAAAAAGTCTTTCTTACACGTGTTCAAAGTCCAGATTTTTCAAATGAAAGAAATCTTGATTGAAGCTTGGTGGCATGACTTTTTTTGTTGAATATTCTTGCAAGTATATATTTCCAGTACGCATTTGATAAGTCTAGATTGTCATCTCCATTTGTTGGAACTACAATACAACATGGGTAGGGTAGTCCAGCCAAGAGCCAAGTTGCTGAAAAGAAATATTGCTGACTAGCCAACATCGATCGCATGCATATATATATATATATATATATATATATATATATATCCAAAATCTGATGATGCATTTGACCATCCCTAATGGTCCTTCGAGCCAAGTTTACGTGGCTCATACTTTTCCATTGTTTAATGTGTCTTTCTATCGGAGGATACGTAAACTATTAGTGTAAATTATTTAGTGATGGAGAGAAAAATTATCTCCCGAAACTCCTCAAACCACTCTTCTAACTTATAAGATATTAATATATTAATTTATACATAATCAAAAACTATCATTTATTTAATTATTACAATATTCTAATCTTTGTCAATATAAAAATCAAAATACACATATGACATATCAAATACTGATAGATACAACATGAACACCTCATCAAAATTTCTGAATATCTCTCATATATTTCATTAGCTTGGATAGACCACATGATCTCTTTTGAGAGTCTTATGTTGTGCAACAAAGTTTTGGTACCAAAACGCTGACAATCTTGGTGTTCTATTGAGAGTGGCAAAATCCACATGATGAAGTCCAAACCTTATAGTGTATCCATAATTCCACTCAAAGTTATCTAGAAGTGACCACACAAAATACCCTCTCACATTTGCACCTTTTCTTATTGCTCTTGCTAGAGAATCCAAATAACCACTCAAGTACTCCACTCTTTTAACATCATTCACTGTATCCTTTGTGCTGGAATAACAATATTTCTCACTTGACCCAAGTCCTATATGTAGATAAAATAAAACCACATAATTAAGAGCACCAAAAAATAATTTCAGCATTATATATAGGGAGGGGTTCAAAAACGAACCAAACCAATAGAAAATCGCAAACCAAATCGAAAATCGCAAAAAACTGTTTTCTATTGGTTTTGTTCGGTTTTTTTATTAATGAACCGCGCGGTTCGGTTCGGTTCGCGGTTTTGATTACATAAATCGAACCAAACCAAACCGCAAAATCCTATATACAAAAATTAAATTAGACAAAGCAGTATATGTAGAAAATAAGGAAAGCGGTTTATAATTGTGTTTTGTCTCGTCAAAAACTGAATCATTCAAACCGCATTGGTTTGGTTTGGTTTTTTTTTTCGGAAGCCAATCGAACCGAACCAAACCAAACCGGATCTATTTTTACTTTGCAGTTCGATTCACTTTTTTGCTCAACACCGGACCAACCCGCACCGCGAACACCTATCTACTCACCATTTTCAGTAATGAACATTGGTATATTGTTGTACCTATCCTTTATGTAAGTTACCATCTTCTCCATTCCTTCTGGGTGTACATACAACCAATCAAGTGCACTCTACATACATATGCATTGAAACATTATAATTTAAAGTCAGTCAGGTTTCCTGACGTAGATATTAATTACCAGTAAAGTTAATAGATATTGCGCATCAATAACACAATAACCAAAAAAAAGTATATGAAATTTCATGTACCGGTTCTCCAATGCTGATGCCATTTTTGAATGGAGAAGTTAGAGCAAAACCCTCTGTTTTTGAAGACCCTCTTCCATGTTCACATGATGAGAAGATACAATCTTTTACATAAAAACTTGTATAGTGATTTATTCCAATGAAATCTAATCCATTCTTTAGTTTCTCCAAATTATATATTGAAAATGGTTGGAGATCAGGTCCTAAGATTTCATGCATTTCTGATGGATACTTTCCTAGTATAATTGGGTCCAAAAACCTGTATTTTGTGAACATATAAATTAGAAAAATTAAAGAGACATAAAGAAGTAGTCATTAAATAAACAAAAATGAAGGCTTTAATTACCAGTTTAAGTAAAATGCTTGAGCTCGTTCTGCAGCTAACTTGTCTTCTGAGGTGTTGCTGTAGGGTTCATACCATATAGCATTCATAACAATTCCAATTTTTCCTCCCTGACTTTTCTGATATAGCACCATTCATATTAATGTATAGTTTTCATTTTAACACCTAAATAAATATAGATCTAATTTATATACACCGTAGCTCGCTGTAAAGTTTTGTTACACTGTTAATGAATCACAATTTGACATGTCATTAAAAAACTCAATAAAAACTGTATGCATCACTATACATCCCACTATGACCAACAAGGGCTTGGTCTAAGTCGTAATTGAATTTCGAGATCCCACCTCAAAGCCTTTGGGCTCGAGTATTAGGTGTGACAAAAACTCTGTTGGGATGGGAGAACCACACGGAACGGTAAAGTCAGGTTCCCCGACGTAAATTAATCATCGACAAAGCTGGTGGATATTGACATCAATGACACGGTTACCATATATATATATATATATATACTCTCTAATGGTTAATAAGGATAGTTTAGTAAATAAGAAATATGGTGTAACTGTAACCTGATATTTGGTTCTGTAGAGATGAACAGCAGCAGCATGAGATAAGATGAGGTTAGAGGCAGCAATGAAAGGCTCCCTCTCTGAATCACCATAGCTACAGTTTCCAAATGAGGCAGAACAACGTGATGGTGGATACAACCCTGTTCTATAACCACGAATTATTGCAACATTTGGTTCATTAAATGTTACCCAATATTTCACTCTGTCTCCAAAATACTTGAAGCATATATTTGCATAATACCTAAAATCCTCCCTGTAAAATTAAATTAAATTAAATATTGTTACATTTATATTCTAATTAATCATAGAATGTAGTAATTAATTATGTACTTACTGAATTTCAGGACTTAGCCAACTTTCATATCTGTCTTCTAGTTCTTGAGGAATGTCAAAGTGTGTTATTGTGACAAAGGGCTCTATTCCTAAAACCAAACAATAAGATAAAAATAATTTTTTTTTTAGTTTAGACGAAATGACAAATAAACAATACACACAGGTTTAAACGATAATTGTATTTGACCTTTATTTACAAGTGCATCAATTAGGCAGTTATAGTAATTGATGCCAGCCTTGTTCAACTTGCCAAATCTTCCTTCTGAAGTAAATTTAAAAGGCAGAGTTAGACAAATAAAAATATAATAATGAAAGTTGTTTAATTTAATTTAATTTTTTGTTTTAAGAAAACATGCTTGGTAAAATTCTGGCCCATGATAATGAGAAACGATAGCTGTTGACTCCAATATATTCCATTAGCTCCACATCTTCCTGTTTTTCAATTGCAACATAGCAAAAATAATAATTAACTGTCTGATTGAAAAAGAAAGGTTATAATTATTTCAAACTAATGAAATTAATATAATATTATTATTTTAAATTAAATAATTGTATACTATAATTTTAGAAGTTCACAGAAAAATGACTTTAATTCAATCATATATATCAAGTTAAATCAAATAATTTCAACTACCACACAATTAATGTAGCAGAAAATCATTTGTAAATCCATCAGATGTGAAAAGTGGGGTAACAATTTTTGGAGTTTTGTCTATAATAATTATTGAGTTTCCAATGGCATGCATTTGCGTGAGGCTTGTCCGTCCAATGAAATCCAGGTTCTGTTTTTATTTATTTATTTATTATTTCTTAAAGATAAGAGGACAAAACAAACAAGTATCTTTTTCATGATAACTACATGATGTTTAAATCATGCAAAACCTGACAGATTGATACTGTATACATTTCCATCTATATTTGACATAACACAAATACTATATGTGGTTTAATAGAAGATGGAGGACCCAAGAGCACATGGATCGGATGAGATAGTAAGGATCTTTTTCACTTAACCAACGCTCTCGTGTTTGAATACGCTTTTGGGAATGCAGCAAAGATAAAACTCTTGAGAGAGCCACACCAATCGCTACTCCTACCCTACTTCGAGAATTACCATTTTACACACAAAAAAATAGAGGATGGAGGAAGGAAAAAGGGAAAAATAAAAGAAGACAAAGAACAACTAAAGCATACAAAATGCGGATTGGTTGGCAAAACAATCGCTATTCTATGGAATATGGAGTTCATTTGTGAAGTAATTGTCTATCGACTATTTCTTCGTTTACGCTTTCGCGCATATGCTTTAGGAATTGCAAGATTAAGACCTTTCTAATTAAAAGCTAAGCAGAGAGAGACCGTTGAATTGAAACACAAAAGAAAACATGTCCTCATATTCATAACTGTCGTGAAGCACAAGTGACTATTTCATACTGCCTCCGATGCTTATTATAAGAAAAATTTGCAGTTTTAAGTTTATTGAATAATTGATCTATTTAACCTATATTATGAAATAGATATATCAGTTATTCAATTAACCTATAACTGCAAATTTTTCCAAATGGAGTATTAATTCTTTCACGCTATTTTTTCTCTCTTCCAAACAATGAAGAAGTTTTACTATTCTTTCCCTTCAATTTTATAGAAAAAAGGAAGAATAATGCAACTTCCAAAAATCTCTTCTTATATATAGGTAGTGACAGAGGTAGAAATAAAATACTACTACCTGATAACGATGGTAATGATCAACTGCAATATCCCCATTAGTTCCATCCATTATAGTTCCTGAAATGTAATTAATTAAACACATGATGAGTGTGTGTAGCATCTTTCGGTGACTAATTGCTAATCACTAACATTTATGCGCAAACCTGGCTTATGAGTGAAGACATCCCAGTTATTGAGTCCTTTGCCATCACTCAAGAAACCACCTTCAAACTGCAATAATAATGATAAATTTATAAGTTGGCAAGGTAAGGAATGCAAAAAATATTAATTTGACATATATATATAGTGATGTATTAATTTAATACTTGATAGGATGAAGATGCAGTTCCAAAAGGAAGTTGTGTGGAAATGGAGATGAGCTTGAATTCTGTTTCAGGGATGTAAAACAACAGGATGATCCAGTAGTGAAGAAAAAGCTGAGTGCAAAGAGGGCATGGCACAGTGGCACTGAAAACTCCATATTAGTGTGTGTGTGTGTGTGTGTGTTTTGTTTGTGTCATTGAGTGATTTTTGGGTGGATTTATAAGAATTCAGGGTTGACATGACATTGACAATGACCCAAAATCATTGGGCTAATTTCAACTATTTGGACAATTAATGTGGGCGTTTGCTTTTCCCACACCCCCTCCTACTCAAAACACACCCCACAAGGGTGTGAAAAGACCAAAAGGCCAAATAAAAACCTCTTTTTTTCACGAAATTTCACTGTTCGAACACGGGTCTTGAACAGTTCGAATGACATCGTTCGATCAGATTAAATTTGACTTCACACTCTCTTTGGGCGTTTTTCACTGTTCGCGTGAGATCATGCGAACAGGTTCGCATGACCTCGTTCGAACCCGTTCGAACGACATCGTTCGAGTGTGTTAAATTTTGACTTCACACTCTCTTTGGGCGTTTTTCACCTGTTCGCATGATCTCGTTCGAACGACATCGTTCGAGTGTGTTAAATTTTGACTTCACACTCTCTTTGGCGTTTTCACTGCTCGCATGAGGTCATGCGAACGTGTTCAACAAGGTCGTTCGAACAGTCTTTAAACACGTCCTCACAGCGTTTCATGCGAGGTTATTTTTGGAATAAATTTTTTAAAAGGATGTGAAAGAGTAGGAGGGGTGTGAGAAAAGTAAACGCCTTAATGTGTTACATCCTAAAAAAAACAATTAAAATCAGCCACCCTTTTTTCCGAAAAGTGAGAGTAGTGTGACTTTAAGCTAAAATGGACGGTGAAGGGTTACCCACTGATTCTTGTTTTTTTTAAAAAAAATCAAATCGTAATCAGTAAGGTTTAGCTCAATTATCAAATACCGAAATTAAGAGAATATAAAAAAGAGGATTTAATTGTGTAATAATTGATGATATCTTTCATTAATGATCGGGTGGTTATATAGCCACATTACCATGATTAGAGAATATTATATTTGGCTAGTATAATTTCTAGAAAGTGTACTACACAATTGATAAATGCAACAAGTACTAAACACTATTCCCTCCGTCCCATATCTTTTGATGTTTTATTAGCCTCTAAAATGTGTTCCAAAACTTTTGATGTTTTACAAACTCAATGCTATTTTAATTATTTTCTTTCAACTTTACCCTTAATAAATCAATACTCCTATATTTATTAAGAACATATATCAAAATTAATTATCTTTCCTACATTTATTTACATTTGAGTTTCCAAGAGAAAACCCACTACCCTATATAATGCAATTATCTCAACACTTATTTACATTTGAGTTTCTAAGAGAAAGTCCACTTCCATTTGCTATCGTTATTGTCACATTAATTGTTGAGCATGTGTTATCAAAGTAAAATTTTCAAGAACAAGATGTTAAATAAGGCTGTTTTAGTCTGCATTTTATCTACTTATTGTTTTCTTATTTCTTGTGCAAATGTTAAAACATTAAAAGATATGGAACGGAGGGAGTAGTACATTTTAGGGGAATGGTAAATTCCTAATATTAACTTTTATTGTCACAATACTCCCCCTTTCAAACTTCCTTGTCCTAAAGGATGAATAATTCCAAAGACCATCATGTTTTGGAGGTAAAATTTTCAATTTGAGTAGTCTCGGAGGAACACGAATGCGACTCCACCCTGGCCGATCATCTTTCTCGTGAAACATAGCCACCACATAGCAATTTTGACATTCAAAGGTAATCACGAGGAGGAGGAGTCATCTTCATGATTATGGGGAACGCGTTGGTAGTTGTTGTCATGGATTTGGATCAAAGAGAGCTCCAACCATGTTCATTAATAGGTACTGTCAAACTTTTTAATGTGTTTGACAATCCTTTCAATGTTACGTCGACCACCAAATACATGATGTTATTCCTCATTGCATTACTTCTATCTTAATGAATGAAATGACTTGAGTTTGCTTGCTTAAAAAAAATCTGCAATTTAAGCATTTTCTAAGACCTTTTCTACAAATAGTCTTAAATGTATACAATACACTCACAACTTAAGTTGCAGGTTTTCAATCCAATCCATTGAATATTTTTTTATAAAATCAATGGTAGCAAGATCCCTTGCTCACCATGGGAAAGTTTATTAGCCTTTCCATTTTAAATGGAACCTCTCGAGTACTTGTGAAGAGAGAAATAGGTGAGAAATACACTTCCTTTATTTATTTTATGTATATACTACTAACTACTAATACATAATGTCAATGTATTCTGATACATAATATTCACTAGAGAATATTCATGCTTCAAGATGTAACTATTCTGATACATAATTCTTATTCAGTACAATCCACTCATCTAAATCTTCCTACAGAAAAGCTCATTTACACAGATCAAAACGAGAATATACTCTCTAATTAACTTCATAGTCCTAATAATTGACACTTAGAGCTCCAGCCACGTGTCATTGTTCCCTTGTGTTGCACATAACAGCTTCAAAACCATTACCTTACTGTTTAGCCTGCTCATAAAATTAACATATATAAAAGATGTCAAATTAAAAATAGTTATGTTTTTATATATAATAAAAAGAAAAGAAAAGAAAAGGAGAAGAGAAATTACCTGTGAATAGATGAAGGTGCCAAGAATTGCAATGGCAGCACCTAGAGCATTAATGGGCTGAACTGGTGTGTGAAAGATAATGATGGAAGCGACAATAACAGAAATTCTCTTCATTGTGTTGCCTATGCTAAATGTTAAGGGAGATATCTGATCAAGTGACATGTATGATACTTGATTATACAAGTGGTAGAACACACTCTGAGCAACCACCCACCTGTTAAGTAAACATCAAAAACCCATAAGTTAAATTGAATTCAAATCATAGTCGCAGCAGTCGCGTCGCAATCTTTGATAGCTGATGCTACCTCAACTACAATCGTGTTGTGGTCGCAACCACATCAAAAACCATGATATCACGGCCTAAATAGAGGTAGTGTCCCTTTTGGAAAACCTCAGCAATCCACACACACAGGTTCTAAAAAACAATCAGTTACGCCGAAAAAAGACCGCGACAAAACTGTCTCGGTAGTGACTGCTACCGCGACAAAACGGCCACGACAAATAATTTTTATAAAATTTAGGTATTATTTTAATTAGGAGTTATTTAGAACTTATAACGCAATAGTCGCAACAACCGAAATCGTGAAAGCCTTGATGCGACCGCGACCGCGACCGCTATTTAGAACCAATTAGGAGTTATTTGCTGAGATTTTTTTTTGGTGAAAACAAATGGCTTAACGCTCCAACAGAAAACTACTCAAGATGGGCCGACGAGCCTCTCTTATCATGCTGAGATTTGCAGAAGAGTGTTATTGTGCTTACCATACAAAATTGGGACCAATTTGAGACACAGCTGTTTGCCAACCTGCAGCCCAAACCTTTGGACCCTCAACAGCAATAGCAAAAGGTGTGAGAATTAAGAGAGACATAATGGAAAGACAAGCATAGTAGTTCATTCCACTAACAGACATTCCCTTCATCCCTTTCTTTGAGAATATATTCCTGAACACAAATGCCAAGTTTGATATCATAGCACCCATAAATCCTGAAACAAGAAGTGGTCTATTATAAGTATTGAACCACCAAGAATATTCATACATGAATGATAATAATTGTGGTGTTACCAATCATATTGAAATTGAGTTCTGTGACAGCAGCTAGTGCACAACCACCAATAATTGGCATCAATGACAAGTAAACTGGCATGGGGAATGCTTCTCCAAGCAAGAACCTTGATACAAGAACACTGAAAGCTGGCTCTCCACTCTTGATGATGTGAGTGAATGATACTGCTACTTTGGACATGCTCACTGTTGCTGCAACATGCCCAATTGTGTGTGCCACTGCAACCTGCACACCCAAATTTTCAAATTTCTTGAATTAGTACTACTAAATCAAAAGTTCCTTACTCCAAATTCACAGACAAGGTTCGTGACCACAATTTGGGTCATCACATCATGATTTTTGATGTTTCGGTGACCGAATGCTACCACAATGGAGGTCGAATTAGTCGCAATCACTGTGGCACCGACACCTCAGGTTGAAGATGTGTTTGTTGTTCGACACGCAGTCGCCTCGTGTGACACCAAACCGACACTTCAATTACTTTTGTTTTTCAAAATTAAAATCGGTGTACGCGTTGTGCGTGTGTGTGTGTCGGTGCTTCATAGATCGCAATCAACAGTGTTTCTCAGCAATGATCACAATATGATTGGTATGCAGCACCGACTGTGTTTGTGTCGGTGCTTCATAGGTCACGATCAACGGTGTTCCTCAGCAAAGATCACAATATGATTGGTATGTAGCACTGACACTTCATATCGAAGACATGACCGGTGTCTAACACATGTCAATATCAGACGCTGATATGACACTAGCACATGTGGTTACATTCAATCACTTTCATTTTCTCAAATTATTATTGGTGTCTACGCGTGTTAGTGTTAGTGTCGTGTCTGCGTTGGTGCTTCATATTGCGACCGTATTATGAGAAAAGGGATAAAAAGGAAAAAGGAAAGTGGTCACATTCTTACAGGAAACAAGGCCTTCCAGAAGTCAAAATCAACTTTAGGGACATGAGCAACCCTAGTGGCCCAAGAGATTAACATGATAAGAGAACCAGCAGCAAGGGACAAAGTGGAAGTAAGCCAAGGGTAAGGAAAAGCATTCAAAACTTTCTTATTATAAATGTTGAAGATCACATTCAAAGCCCACCAAGTAGCAAAGTACAAACCAATCTTAGCCCTCTGAGCTGTTTCTTCACTTTGAAGCTCAATGTTAATCTCTAGTGGCTTTGATCTATCAGCTTCATAGGCTTGGCACTCAGTCACACTCTTTCTTCTTTTGGGTTTTGTCACCATTGCTAAATTCTCGTTGTATGAAAGGTAGAGAGGTTTATGGGAAGAGAATGAAGAGGGAAAAGTGTTTTGTTCAATGTTGTGAATTGTGGGTGAAATTGAAAGTTGTGGCCTTGGAAGAGAAAGGTTTCTGATTGAGAAGGTGGTGCATTTTAATGAAGAGATCATGATGATGATGATGATTGGTTTATTTGAATGTGTAACAGAAATGAGCTAAGTTTGTTGATGAAAAGAGAGGGTGGAATGAATTAACTATAATTGGGAGAATGAAGAATTCACAATGTGGAAGAGAGAATGGTATGAGAGGGCATTATATATTGGTGGAATGGAACAAGACAAGGATATTCGGAACGGGGACAAATTGTCTTAAAGGAATATAGATTGAGATAAAATGTGAAATGGATTCATTGATTAACTGAAGGCAAATATTGAAGATAAATTACCAAACTAAAATTTTGGTGAAAAGATAAAGGATTTAAAAACAAATTTTATTTTTATTCAAAGTTAAGAAAAATATTAATTAAAATATTATAAAATTGAAAAAACAAAAGTTTAATATTTTAATAAAATAGGTGTAAAATTTAATCTTACTTTGATATTTTAATATTTAAAAAGCATAAACGTAAGAATAAAAATATAAAAATTAGTACAATTTAATGTTTTATTACTATTTATAATTAAAATCACATATTAAAAAACTAAAAAATCAATTACGTATAATATTCTTTGTCATCCCTGAATCGGACGTTGGGGGATTTTCTTCCCCATACCCATCTCCACAAGGAAAAGTTCTCCAACCGTGGTGCCCTGAATGGGGTAGTACCCATGGGAATCCCTACTCTATGGGTAGAAATTGCCACCTCTAGATGCCATGAATCATTTGGTTTTTAGAAGTAACGAAATAGAATCTCTAAATATAAATGGATATCAGCATGACAATGTACTTGCCACGTCAACACAACAGACATTTGCCACAATAGTATTTCTGTAAAAATTTGGATGACAAATTAATGGGGGACTAAAATTGCAGATTTGATAAAATTGAGGGACCAAAATTGCGAAAAAAATAGAGGACTAAAGTTGCAGATTTGATAAAATTAGGGGACCCAAATTATAGAAAATAAAATAAAGGGAACTAAAATTGTGAATTTGATAAAATAGGAAAACCAAAATTACAGTTAATTTTTGATATCTCATATTTGAAAGGCCACAAAGACATGACCTAATTTTTTGTTTTTGTATTTTTTGAGAAATGTTAAATCTTGCTCTCAGTTGTACTCTTTAGAATAGGTTTTCTATCGTACTATTTTGAACACGCACATATTTTGGTTGAAATTTATATTGATTTCACAAAATTTACACGTGTCCTACGTGATTTAGTAAAAGTCATTTGAAATTTAACAGATAAGAAAATGTGAGTGAAAATAAATGTTAGAGAGTGTCAGCGACACACTGCGAACGACACACTTTCTTACACTACTCATTGTCCAATACACACACACACACTCTCTCTTATTGGTTGAATTTCAAATAAGTTTCATTAAATCATACTCTCTCTATTACAAAATATAAGCAAAAATGGGTAAATGAAAGTTCTGGTTAAAATTTAGACCAAATAAAGCAACTTTCGTTCTTCAATTTTTGCTTATATTTCACATGCTTTTTTTTTTTCCTAGTAGCTCATTCAATAATTTAGCTTAACGTCTAGCTCCCCGCTCATTCTGCACCGCTAAATATTCAATTCATGCGTGCAACGAAAACGACGTCCTCACAGCAGACAAGAAAAATCTCTGGTTGGTGCTGTTTCATCACATGATTACTGATTACCATTGTTTTCTTCACTGCAAATTAATATCTCATATGCTATAATTCTCTTTCTTTTACTGAGGCAGATTTTTCAAGTCATTACTGACGGCTTGTATAAAGTCTAAAACTTAATTAAACATAAGCTTGTCAATACATTAAAATATCATGAGTTATAAAATCAACAATTCGTCTAATCACAACTTTTGAATTTTGGAAGCAAGCTGGAAATTCACAAGGGTTGTTTTGTTTGTGAATTAATTCTGACCGTTCAGAGCATGCATGGAGAGACCCATATGTTGTGTGGTGTGTCCCCATTGTATCTCATGAATAAGACTAGGGGTGTTCGCGGTGCGGTTTGGTTCGGTTTTGAGCAGAAAAGTGAACCGAACCGCAAGGTAAAAATAGATGTGGTTTGGTTTGGTTTGGTTTCTATAATCAAAATCGCGGTCCAAATCGAACAAAACCAATAGAAAACGATTTTTTGCAGTTTTTGGTTTGGTTTGGTTCGGTTTGCAGTTTTCTATTGGTTTGGTTCGATTTTGAACACCCCTAAATAAGACACAAGAATGGTACGTACTTCAATGTCTTAGAGGTTTTCATGTTTTATTATTATTATTTTTTATATAGTTTTGCTATCATTTTATTACTAGTGATTGTAAATGTAATTAAAGTGTAGTATTAGCTAGTGGGAGTGCAATGGTACTTTGACACGTTACATTAAAGACTTGGCTCGATTGCAGGCAGCCAATAGGACAAGGACACCAAATTCGGAGTATAAGGGTATTCTAATTGACGGTTCAAAGAGGTTCAACTATAGTTCAATTAGTTTTTGGTCGGTTCAACCGGATTATGATCTAATTGAGATTTAACCAACTATTAAGTTCGGTTCTGATCAATTTAACTGTTTAAAATATGGCAAAGCAATCATTTTCTTTTTTGGTTTTTAAAGTGTATTACTTTTCCATGAATCTAAAATCTCCTAGAGAAACTTACAACCGACAAAGATTGATTATTAGCATGTTTGGGAACACGGTGGGATGAACCAAACGTACGATTACAAGGTTGGAAGCGCTTCTGTCATGTTTGGATCTTCACGACAGCCATTTTTCATCGCACGACAAGCCTCTAAAATCATGGCAGCAGCGAAGCAAGAAATTGTAGCTTCGGCGTCCACCAGAATCGATTTTGGAATTGATTGGTTGTTATTCTTTCGTCTTTTCCTTCACTACCCTTTGCTTCCCTTTCCCTGCATTTTTAATTTTTTTCAGCGTCTCTGTTTTCCCCCATTTCTTTAACTCTTTGAGTAGGTTAGAGATGATGGTTTATTTTTTTGTCAAGAGATGATGGAAGTTTGGACTTGCTGAGTTAATTTGTATTGGGCTTTTTTTAGGAATCTAATTTCTTTGGGCTTAGTTTTAACTCTAACAACTTTTTTTGGGGATTACTTTTCCCACACCCCTTCCTACTTAAACACACCCTTTCAATTTTTAAATTCTCAATTTACCCCCAATTTAAAAAATCAAAAAAACTCACACCCCTCCCTTCACTCTCTCACGTCTCTTACTTCCCCTATCTCTCACTCTCCCTCCTTCTCCTTCGAACCCTATTCTCATTCTCCCTCTCACTCACCTTCTCCCAACTCACTCAATCTCACCCAATCTCTCACTCAATCTTCTCCACTAACACCCTCAAGAGCACCTGGGTTTTGTTCGCGGCCTCTCATACTCTCTAATCGTTCCATTTTCATCTAGGTAAGCCTCTCCCTGTTCTGGTCATTTGGGTTTTTTTTCCTGAGAAACTGCATTGTTCGAACGACGTCCTTCGAACACATGAAAACGAAAGTGTTCGAATGAGGTCGTGCGAACACCGCATTTAACGACCTCATTCGAACCGGCTGTGAGTTGGAATCAAATCGACTTGTTCGAGCGGGGTTGTGCGAACATGTTCGCATGTGGCCGTCGAATACCGCTGACAAAGATGCGATTTCTCGACTTTTTTGTGATTGGTTCTCTTAATTTGGTTTAATTGGTTCTCTTGATTGTTGTTTTAGATATGGTGAGGAGCGAGAGGTGGTAATTCAAAGACAACCATCCGAGCGAGCCGGCCACCACCTCCTACGGTTTCAAACCGCAAAAGGAGGGAAGAAGCGCTGGTGCGTGTCTTTTATATTAATTGCGTTGATAAGTTTCTTAATCTTGTAATTATTTAAATAATAATGTTATGTTATTTGGTTGACATACCGTAGTCATTGGATTTGGTTGATGAGATGGATGGGACCATCAATGATATTGACCCGAGCCACGCAGAGCGCTTTGAGCGCATCAAGAGGTCGCTTCAACCCTTCCGTAGGTTTAGGAGGAGGTTCGACAATGTGTATAATAGGAGGGGCGCAACACCCAAGAGGATCATGTCTCTAGGGGGATATATGTTTGGAATTTTTGTATAATTTAAGTACTTTGTTTCATTCGGTTTTTAAATTGAAATTCCTTTACGTTGGCGCAAATTTATTGTCATTACAAAATACGAAAGACATGAAATACGAAATACATCAAATACGAAAGACATAACACCAACATAAGCAAACAACTAACTAATAAACTAGTGTTTTGGTAGTCCCTTGTTCCGAAGATAAATGATCTCTTCTGGAGTTCGTATTGTGTCCATGTACAGCTCTAAGATTTGTCGCCCCATCTAACATTAGCTAGATGTTCCATCATTGCGCGGACGTCGTCGTCGCTTTGGATCTCCATGACTGAATACTGGAAAGTCCCATCATCTCTACAATTGTACTTTTTGAAACGTATACGCTCCCTCTGGACAAATCTTCCTCTCAGCCTTTTCCTTCAGTTGGGCAAAGGTGATGTCCTTACTCATCCTGCAGAAGACATGGTTAGGACAACGAAACACAACACCATGTTCGTCGGTGGTGACAGTCCCATGGGGATGAAGGGCCGTTAGGAATTTGTCGTTTGAGTACTGGGTTGGGCACAATTGCCATTCCATTTCAGGAGATCTGAGGATTTTGGTGAAGAAGCAGATTAGGGTTTGGTGAAGAAGATCTGAGGATGTGAACCCCCTTTTATAATAGGCATGGTGAAATGTCAGCCGTTGATTTCATTTTTAGATCACAAATCTGAGCCGTTTAAATTCTATCCGTTCAGGCACATTTTCCAAAGGGAATGACATCCACTTCTTTATCTGACACATTTGACTGATTATAAACCGTTGATTAAAACTGTGCGGGAATCGAGACGCCCAATACTGCTATTCTCGCAAAGATCGTTCGAACACCCTCATTCGAACATGTTCGAATGACCCCATTCGAACGTGTTCGCATGACCCTATTCGAACAGGAGAAAAATGCCCAAGAGGGTGTCTGTTCATATTTAACACACTCGAACGGCCTCGTTTGAACCTATTCGAAGGCCGTGTTCGAACATGTGAAAATTTGTGAAAAAAATAGGTTTTGTCTGGTCTTTTCACACCCTTATGTGTTGTGTTTCGAGTAGGAGGGGAGTGGGAAAAGCAAACGCCCTTTTTTTAAGCATTAACTCTAACAACTTTTATAATAATAATATTAATAATAATAAGCAAAATAATTAGCTCTAATTTAGATTTGGTATTGTATTGCACTTTAAATTATATTCTGTAATTGTAATTTTAATTTAGATATTTTATATTTTTATTTTATATTTTTGTTGTCTATTTTTTCTTATTTTTAATTTCTGATTTAATTTTAAGTTGATACCCAATTTGGTAATTTTCAACCCAAAATCACTTTTGATCTAATCTATCCAAACAACAATGATCATTGAAAAAATCACTTTTCACTAAATGTATCCAAACAAAAATCACATTATATTCAACTCACTTTTAACTAAACTCAATTCTACCAAACTCAATTCTTCCCACCGCAGAACCAAACACACACTATATAGTAAGGTAAATATAAACCAAAGAAACTTATTCTTTAAGCCATTTGATGAAATTCACATTACCAAAGCCATGTCACCTACTGGAAATGCTTTTTATTATATTGTGTATATTTTTTCTGAATAGTAAAAGGTGTATTAATATGACAGTACTGGGGTACTTCAGCCCAATGTTGGGAAAAAGCAATAGACAAATATATGGCATAATCATAACACAATAAGTTAACGTGGGGAAACTTCAAAATCAGAGAAAAAATCACAGGTGTTGTCTAATGACAACTAGATCAAACTATGTGAAAATTGTTGCAACACATAGACTTTTCTCAAGCAGCTAACGACCCTAATACACTCACACTCACCTAAGTAAATATCTAACTATATCTCACAACTCTCTAGGACAAGAGTATAAGAAAGAAAAAGTCAGATACAAACTAAAGTGTTTTTGACTAGTACATCTTTTAAAGAAAAACTTGTTCAATATAAATGTAGCACCTGCATCCCTCTTCCTTTATCATATTAGTGATGTAAGACTTTTTCAAGATGTTCAATTCTAATCAACTTCAACACTCATATATACAATCAATCACTAATAACTAAGTAGTACACTGAAACCTTTCACTGTCCGCAAAAATTGCCGAAGAAGAAGTAACTTCTAATGATACAACTAGCTCTTGACAATATAGTCTACTAGATCGAGTAGCCATTTAATTTAGACACAAACAAATTTTCCCCCTCAAAAGAAACCAATGCCACGATAAGGATCAGATGCGATCAACGTGAGACCCATAACTAGTTCATGCCCCAAAAAAATAAATAATACACTTTGAACATCCCAAATAACCGAAATAATGGTGTATCATAACAACACCATATATTCCTCACCCACAACGATCCTTGACTCGCCAAACTTTGTTGAAATGTCACACCTCCTGAAAAGAGGAATTATTGGCTCCATGTGGTCTTGGCATAGAGCACAAGTAGAACTAACACGATCAGAAAGAATACCCCTCATTACCAAGTTTGCCCGAGTCGGAACTCGATCCAAAAACAATTGCCAAAAGAATGTAATAACTTTTGACAAGATAAAACTCTTCCAAATCTTACTAAGGACTAAAGCTCCATGATCTGAAAAATTATGTCGTTTTTGAAGAATACTTGAAAAGGGGGTAGTAAGCTAAGTATCATGCCAAAAAGAGATGTCCATCTCATCCCCAAGCTTCCCCCTCACATTCCCAAAGAACCAATTGTGCCCCACATAATTCTCCCTTCCCGCAACAAATATCCTTCCACCAAACAGACACCACCTAAAGAAACTACAAATCCTCAAAAAAAGACAACTCCTCATCCATGCACCATACTTCAAATCAGGAACCCTAGCCTAGAGACCTTACCTCTCCCCTAACAACCTCCATTTCCACTTTCTAATTTTCTAAAACACAAATGTTTACCATTCTAGAATCCCTCACCCCAAGATCACCCCATCAACTTAGGTTTACAAACATCCGACCATTTCACCAATGGATATTTTTACCCTCCAATACCCCTCACCATAAGAACTCCCTATGTAACTTTACCACCATCTTCTACTCCTCACATGCATCCTCATAACCGAGAGAAAATTAAAACACTACTAAGTACTGAATTCAGAAGGATAACTCTACCTCCTAAATTACACTACTATGATGCCAACTATATAAAAATCATATTATTAAGCCCAATACTTTGACAAAAAAACATACAAATATGGGGCTAAATAGCATTATTGTTATACATTATTGTTTGTTTTTTTGTCAAAATATTGGGCTAAATAGCATTATTGTTATACATAGTACATGTTATTTTGAGATAGTATTTTTTGTTAAAAATTCCTGATATCAACAAAAAAGAATGCTTACTGTCAAAAAAACAAAAGAGAATGGTTGTAGAAAAAACAAAAGAGAAAACATAGCGGGCAAAACACATAAAGGGAAAAATAAATCCAAAAATAAATCCAAGTACTGTAGAATATACTACCACCGGGACCAAGTACTAGTACAAAAATAGCGGGCAACATATACATAGGTAGCTTTTAAGTTGCACAAATCAATGTATTTGTGTATGTTGCACAAGTGAGTCCACAGGTGGTCCACCAGGTTACAGCTAGTGACATCAGGTTCTTAATTATTTGTATATTTGGCCCAAAACTTTTGATAATACAAATTGAAGCCCCATCTCAAATAAGACAAAAGTTGTATGTTCCTAACTACTTTATTAAGGCTATTATGGATGTTGACTTTAAGTTGTTTGGAAAAAAAATTGTGTACGTTGCTTTTATTTATTCTATTTGACTTTTATAAGTCTCACTATTAAATGATACTCCCCCCATCTCATAATAATAGTCACTTTAGTAAAGAAAATTTGTCTCAAAATAATTGTCGTTTACGATTTTTAATGTAATATTAATTGTTTTTTTTCCAATTGTACCTTCTAATTAAAGTAATATTCATCACTCCCAATGTTTGGTAAGGATAATTTGGTAAAAATACTATTCTCTCTCCTCCTTTTATGTTCTTTTCTTAATATGCGTGAAATGAGCTAAAAATACCATTATTTTGAGACGGAGGGAGTATATACCAAGACAAATAGCCATTTTTTATTCAATGTTTTCACTCTCTTCAAGCACCTTAGTAAAATAACTCAGTGTTTTTAATTTTAAATTGATACTGATATAACTCTCACCAATATTAAATAACTCTTAATCTGTTTCATTATTTTCCTTTTATATGAGTTTCAGGTAAATCGTGGGTGAGGAAAGAAGACGAAGTTCATCGTGGTTTTTGGGAGAGCACTTTCATCAAGGTATGAATTAAATTTTCCGCTTAGTAATGTTAATTTTTGAACAAGATGGAAAAAATCGCTTTGTTTAGCGTAGATCGAACATTTTTGTGCTTTATTAGAGTTGTTGTTTATGTTTATTAAAAGACCCTAAATTTAACGGCTTCTTTAAGCGCTTGTTGTCGAGGCATTGTCATGGTCGATCTTGGCCAAAATATTTGGGGGTCGCTCATGAAAGAGCCATAGAAATTCAAAAACGCATCAAGAGACACACAACAATGCAAATACAATTAAAATTATTTATAAATAAAATTATATGACTAAAAATATAATTTCAACTTCATATGAAGACTCACTTGAACTTGTTTCTAAAAAGATAGTCTTAAATTAATTTAATTTTAATTTTGAAATGTTGATTAAATTTTTTGTTAATTATTAGCCGCTTTTTGAAGCAAAACATGTTATATAATATCAAAAATAAAAATAAAAAAGAAATATTATAACTTATACCACTTTACATCTTTCTTCTTTTTTTACAATAATTTTCATCTTTCTCTAAATTGTTAATTATATATTTTCTATACGATGAGTGGCATCAAGCTTAAAAGGCATAAACATATGATGCTAAATGGCTAAATAAACAAATGGCTTTAAATTATTCACATTAATCGTGGCATTACATAATTGAGATTGATTTTTTAAGTCTTGAATATGTATTTTATTTTTAAAAAAATTAATTTTGTAATTAGCGTTGTGCATAACATGGGCTAGCCCAAAAGCCCGTGGCCCGTATAGGTGTTGCGTGCTCGTGTGGTATTCGCAAATATAGTGCAAGTATACACGTCGCATGCAAATAGAGTGGTTTTAAGTAAGAGATCGTTCCCACGAGGATTGGTATACTTTTCAAAGTTGAAGTTTCAAAACACAAGAGAATCAAGTAACAAATCGGCAATAAGAGTTGGTTTTAAAGCTAAAGATGTAATCAAAACAAGTAAACAAAAGTTGGTTGTGAATATGGATGAGAGATGAGTTCAGTTGTTGCATTCAAGTAAATCCTTTCTAGCCGACGTTATAACGCTTACACGCTTTTGACGCTCAAATGTTATTTTGTATAGACGCGGTCACGCTTTGAACGTCACAAAAAGAGATATGCTTTTCAAAGACAAAACGCCGTAGTTTCAAGTATAAGAGGTCCTATGTCTAGGTTCTAAATAGGCCCACTCT
The DNA here is from genome assembly GCA_020916435.1 of Oxytropis ochrocephala. Lineage (NCBI taxonomy): Eukaryota > Viridiplantae > Streptophyta > Magnoliopsida > Fabales > Fabaceae > Oxytropis > Oxytropis ochrocephala. Next base: position 11,142,970 of record CM037093.1, on the reverse strand, counting down.
CGTATTTTAAGCACCCACAAAGAATGTTCTATGAACTATTATCCATTCTATTTCTAGACTTAGATAAAGATGCCTAAATGTCTTTAGTACATTGTTCATTCATATAAATCCTTGATTTCTTTTCATAGACCATGTCCTGCATTCTATGAATCTACCTATTTTAAGAGGCCAACCTCAAAACAAGTTTGGAAATATTTTCACACAAGGATTTAAAACATGCACGTCAATACTTCATAACATTAACTAGAAGTTCATTACAAGCAAAACAACAACTCAACTACAAAGTGTTTAGCTCATGCCGAGCATCTTTACTGAGAATGATGAGGATTTAGAATCCAAATACCATACATAATGAGAAAAAGAAACTAAGTGCAAAAGATACACCTAAGTAGCTCTTCAAAGATGTATCGTATATCGCGTTACAACGTCCGAGCTCACAAAGAATGCGAGCGTAAAATAAAACAAAGTTCGAAAGCAAAATACGTAAGTCCTGCTTCCGCATCTTCTTTACAGTGACTACTTCAATTTACAGAATGGAAATATGGTGAAAGGATGAAGATGAAGTGTATGAAGTGTTTTTGAATGGATGTGTGTATCGGTGCCTTGAGAGAGAGCTGAGCCTTCATTAAATAGCCTCCTTGCTCACGTGTGGCTGATGTCACTTGCCCACCTACCAGTGTCCTGCTCCTCTCTTCGCCTCGACAATCGCTCGTTACTACAGTGTATCTACGAGTTGAGTTGACTGAAGAAGGAGAGAGCAGGGTTCAACTAGCAAGGGATAATGGGGGGTCCATTCAATCAAAACTACTCATTGAATTATATTGTAAGTCAAACTTACTAAGTAAGTAGTCCCGTCAATGAAACCCTAAGTCAAACTTACTAACCAACGATTCCAGTCAATCAAAACTACTCATTCAATTAAACCCTAAGTCAAACTTACTAACTAACGATTTCGGTTAATCAAAACTACTCATTGAATTAAACCCTAAATCAAACTTACTAACTTATGATTTCAGTCAATCAAAACTACTCATTGACTTATACGGTATCTCAAACTTACTAACTAACGAGTCCCGTCAATAAAACCCTAAGTCAAACTCACTAACTAACGATTCCATTCAATCAAAACTACTCATTGAATTATACTGTAAGTCAAACTTACTAAGTAAGTAGGATTATCAATGAAACGCTAAGTCAAACTTACTAACTAACGATTCCAGTCAATCAAAACTACTCATTCAATTAAACCCTAAGTCAAACTTACTAACTAACGATTCCAATCAATCAAAACTACTCATTGAATTAAACCCTAATCAAACTTACTAACTAACTAGTCCCGGTATACTTTTCCATTGATTGCAGAGACATCTTTACTCTTATATACAAACATCGTCGGGATAACATCATTGTAACAGAGTTTTCAATTTTTCACTAAATACTTTCATTCTTCTACAACATTATTTTTGATCTGTATTAACTTAATCTTCCAATACGTCTTCCCAATTGAACTTTTTGACAAATGGGCCTCTTCCCAATTAACTTAATCTTCCAATACATTTTTAGGGCCTCTTCTACTAAATGGGTCTCTTTGTAATTTTCAATCAAAGCCCAAACAGATGTCCTTTTGTATGGCCTGCATTTATTATGAATTCTAAATGACTTTCGAAAATTATTCAATGTATTAATTACTTTTGAATTCAACTCGTTTACTGTTTTTAAATTTTATTCATTGTATTAGTACTTTTGTCGAATGTATTTTTCTTTAAACATTATTAACAAAAACAAGTTGTGCTTTTAATTTGGATTTTTTTTGGTACCCCCCACTACCTCCCTCCCAAGTCCCACCCCATAACTCATTTTATTCCAGAATTACCCCCCAATTTTTAAAAAAGAAAAAAAACTTTTTAAAAAAAATTCGGAAATACCTCACAAAATGGTATTTCCGGTTCATATTTTTTTAAAATAAAATACGTTGGGGATTTCTTGATTTACCTCATAGGTAGGTATATCCGGTTCCTAAAATACGAACCGGATTTACCTATCTAGCTATGAGGTAAACCCGAGAATCCAATTTCTTATTTTGGTAAATCTGGGGGGTGTTTTGGGGATTCCCGAATTTACCAAGAATTTAAGTAAATTCGGTTAGCAATTTACGAACCAGATTTAGGTGTAAGTTCGGAAATTGTTTTGCCAAAGTTGCCAAAGTGAACAGCATTTAAGTATAAATTCGGAAATTGTTCCCGGAATTATACTAGAGTGAACCGAATTTATCTGAGTTGTGGCTTTTGTTTGTTATATGAAGGGAGTTTTTGTCCAAAATTGGAAAATGGAGTATGGGTGACAACTTGGGGGGTGAAAAAAAATATCTTTTTAATTTGGTGGAAATGACGTTTAATCACAAATGTTATTCACTTTTAATATATATATATATATATATATATATATATATATATATATATATATATATTTAATTCAAATGTTATTCACAATTAATATAGGTTATTTTTTTTAACAAAACTTTACTTTTTATAAAGTCTGCATAAAACCTGCAAGTCGGACTTTTACAAATACTACATTAAAAAATAATAACTAAAAGTGGAAATTCAACATTTGAATGGGACAATTTTACAATTTTTAGTATAATATTCCAACAAGTTAGGAAAAGTAGACCCATGGTAATCCTCACCATACACGTTTTTTGCTTTCCAAATCAACGTTCTATATCTTGCGGTACCACGGGTGGACTAGTTTGTGCACAATACACAAATAGTTGCATTTGTGCAACTTAAAACCCACCCATATACATATACGGCACAGAAAAAGAACATAGGGGTTATCGTTAAACAGAAAACATCAAAACACATAAAGGGAAAAATAAATCCAAAAGCAGAAGAGTGAGTGAGAGTGATCAATAAATAATAAAAAAATAGATGATTTTTTCAAATTTTTTTTAGGGTAAAATATGTTTTTGCTCCCTTGGTCCTTCTAAATTTAGTCCCTACATTAACGAAATAGGTGTTTTGTTTTCCATATTATTTTTCCGTTTCCAATATTAGTCATTCACGTTAATTAGACTAACAGAAGTCTTAATCAGCACTGCCACATAAGCGTTTTAGATGACATGGCATCCACTTAATCACAAAACAAAACAAAAAAAAACCAAAAAAAGAAAACAAAAAGTGTTCATCATGTCACTGAGAAGAAGATGAAGCTAGTGCTTAATCTATAATCACCATACATCCTTCCCATTCTAATTCAGGTACTCCACATTCTAAGATCCTCATATGATACATTTCCCATTAATCCCCCATTCTCTAAATCTCAGTAAACATTCGCTGTAAAACCAACTTTTCAACAGATTTTTGAATTCAAAAATCTCAAAATTGGTTGGATGATTTTGAAAATTAACTTGGGGTTTTCTTTTGTTAATGAATCACAAACAAAACCCATTTAAAATCATTGATTTTCATGGCCTGTAGCTTCGGATCCAACCGTATCTCTATCTTGGGTTGAAATTTCCCGTTTTTCTTAGATGTGAAATTTATCACAAATGGTGTAACCATTATCGAAATCAATTCGGGGCTTTCTCTTGCATTTGAAGGGCGGTTAAAATGAATACAAAATCGAAGAAAATGGTGGTCTAAATCAATAGAACGAGTCGGGTTTATTTGCGGGTCAAAACAACCCGTTTTCAAAAAATTGGGTAAGGAAGATGATGAACCGTGCATCCCTTACATGTGGATGCCATGTCAGCTAAAGTGCTTATGTGGCAGTGTTGATTGCGACTTCTTTTAGTCTAATCAACGTCAGAGACTAATATTGAAAACGGAAAAATAAGATGGAGACCAAAACACCTATTTTATTAATATAGGGACTAAACTAATAGAGTGACTAAGACAAAAACTATCGTGATTCGTCAGAAAATAAATTAATAAATTAATTAAAAAAGAAAAAAGAAAGAAAATGGTGCGTTGATCTCATCAAAACGTATGAATCGGATTTTGCCATATTTTTCTCCCTCTCTCTCATAACCTTTTCCTCTTTTTCTTTCTTCTTTCTTCTTTCTAGGGTTCTTTTCTTTTCTTCTCCACCACACACCACCACTCCGTAACTAACCATGGCTAATTTCACCTCATCATCTTCTCTCTCACACATTCCCTCTTCTTCTGCTTTCGATGACTCTTATGAGGATTCCTGCAGCATATGTCTTGAGTCATTCACCATTCAAGATCCATCCACTGTATGATCATCTTACTCACCCAATCACTCTCTTTTTTTTTTGTTTTTTGTTTGTGCATTTGAGTTTCTGAGAAGGTTACGAACTTGATTGAGTGATCGAATGTCCATGATCTTATTAGTTAGTTTGTAAATTGTTAAAGCTTTCGTCCGTCTTTTTAGGGTTATTATTAGGCTGGTCTGGAATGTTGATGTGTTTTTTCTGATAGCTTCTGTTTCTTTTGGTTAAGAATTCAGAAATTGGTGTGATTTTCTTTATTGAATTTTCTAATTTATTTCATTTTGAGATGCATGTGGTGATGGAATCTGTTCCTGTTCTGTCAGCAACAGTGTTCGTACTGTTATAACTCTTTGTGTGGATCCTGTACCAGTTTATAACTCTTTGTGTGGATGAGGATTATTAATTTTTGTAGCATTTACATTTTACTCTGTATTCGGGGATTAATCTTGTTGGATCCTGTGGTGTTAGACATTTCCTCAGCAATGAGATATTTATCTATGTTGATGTCTTTCATTATTTCTATGTGGATGAGTTGCAACCTGTAGATGATGAAAAGGAAAAAATTTGCAAACTGCAAAGATTAATGTCTGACTCTGAACCTAAATGTTGAACAGTGTATAATACGTTTCTTTTTCAATCACAGGTTACTTGTTGCAAACATGAGTATCATCTGCATTGCATTCTTGAATGGTAAGCTTATACAGCTTGATAAATAGTTCATGGTGTGAATTGTAGTTTGAGGATTCTAACATAACTCCTTTTTTACTTTAGGTCACAAAGAAGCAAAGAATGCCCAATATGTTGGCAATCACTTGCTTTGAAAGACCCTGAAAGGTATATATTCACTTGCAAGTTGCAAGTCTCCCTCTCCTCAAGTCCCTTACATTCCCTCCTCACTTTCAAATACTTGATACTAGCCTTTTAATATGGGTATGGTTAGTAGTTTTCATCAATCACTTATCTTTTTGTAGCCAAGAGCTTTTAGCTGCAGTGGAGGCTGAAAAACTCATAAGAACAAGAAACGTTTATTCATCTTCATTCACTGGTTCTCATGTCCCCTTTGAACGGCTTAGTGATGAACATCTGACGGTAAGTGATCTGATAGTGTCATGGAACTGTTTTCTTGTGTTAGTATATTTTGGTGTTGGTTTCCTTTATACAAAATTACAAACAGTACTATCATTTAATGACGAGAGCCGGATTATTATCTTGCAGGATGATTCTTGCTCCGATGACTCTGATTTTGATGAGCAAATTATGCAACACCTAGTTACTGTTGCAAGTAGAGCTCGTCTTATTCAGAGACAGAAAAGGCAGGGATCTTCTGGCGCAGGTCCATCAGAGATTCTTGTTTACGGCTCTTCTGGGCATGTATCGGCAGTGCAATCAACTCTTACAACTTCACCATCTGGGGTAGTTCCCAATTCCCGGTGAACCATCGACTGCCAACGCTCAACTTCCTATTGTTGATGAGGAGGTTGTGAGAAGTACTAGTCCTGAGACAGATGTTGCTTACAGACTCAGGTACTGTTTGTGTATGATTTTAGGTATAAAGCAGTGCTGTCAGGTTTTCCCACAAGCTGGTTCCTCGAGTATTTATCACCTGCTGATTTTTCATGTGAACTTTTTGTATGATCATGTTCAGAACTCTTAACAGTCAGAGCTCACCTGAGAGTGCGGAAAAACAAAACACTTCTGAGATGTTCTCCTTCCCTGAGTCGATCAAATTGAAATTTTCTGCTGCTTCAGCCAGGTAAACATGTTAGCTCTTGGATTCTTGTAAACTCTGATTACCCTTTAGTACTAACATATCTGAAATCTTGCAACAGATATAAGGAGTCACTTACTAAAAGTACTCGTGGCTTTAAAGAGAAGTTGCTTGCTCGTAATGCCACAGTAAAAGAGCTGAGTAAAGGAGTTCAGCGTGAGATGAATGCAGGCATAGCTGGAGTTGCACGTATGATTGAACGCCTTGATCTTTCATCAAAAAGGCCTGGTTCTCCTACCCGTGCTGAGGGAACTTCGGGCTTTCCGAAAGAAGGGAAGTCTGTTGAAGTGAGTGGAGATGTGGTTCATAATGTTAGTCCAGATTCTCCCTCAGTCATTTCTAGCACGGTTGCTGGTAGAATGGAAATTCCTCCATGTGTTCAGGTTACTCCATCTCTATCTATCAAACCTCTTTGTTTATAGTTAACTGATGCATTTTGGAAATGATGATTAATGCTTTCAATTATTTTATTTTCTTTCTTCAGAGTGGACATGATGCTGTGAGGACATAGCTTTGGGGTCATCAGTTCCAGTACTATGCTCATCTTTCTCACGTGTCCAAGAAGTGCAAGAGACGGCTTTGATAGCCAATGTACGTGTTGGTATGCGTCCTGCATTGTTATCAATGGTCCATGATTTGTAGGAGAGTTAAAACTATGTATGATCGGTCATTTTATAGAGCCTAGCGGTTTCTTCTGTTGGAGGATTATTTGATACACTTATAACATGTAGTTTCATGGATTTCTCATCCATGTTTATCGTTTTTTGTCTTTACATGCCAACACTTGAATCGCTTAATGAAATAATTTAGATTGTAGAGTTTCTCTGCTTTGCATTGCAGTCTGTTGATTTTTCTAACGAGACGATTTATTTTGGTCACTTTCTAGCTAAATATTACTCAATTATACTACATAATCATATGCAGTTTGTGTATGGCTGTACGCCATTCTCTGAGATTGATATAATTGAGAGTTGCTTAAGTCACTTTCTGTGGGATTGGTCACTTTCTGGCAAAGGTTTACGCAACTAAGCAAATAGCTTAGTATTTGTTACTAATTGATTCTTAGCCATTTGATTCATTATTTGTTAAGAAAATCAGATCCAACGGCTAAACTTAAATAAGGGTGTTTATGTAAATTTGCATTCATGTGAAGCATTCAACGCTAACACTACCTTTGTGCCAACTTTGGACTTATGAAGCGCGATACGAGATACGATCTGACACGATCACGCGATATTTTAAAATTTAGAAAATCAAGATACGATACTGGCGGGGATACTTTAATAAAAATTAAATTAAAAGTTAAAAATATAAAACATAAAGATACATGTCACAAAAGCCGCCAGTAAGTTAGTACTGCGTGTGCCAAGTTCTCCGATATAGATTAGTCGTAAGAAAGGCCAGGTGGAAATTGTGCACTAATGACACTGGTAACCCAAAAAAATAAATTAGCATAGTTAAATGTCTTTTCCTCCATTTTAAAATATACTCTTCCTCCTACGAACATGTCACAAAAAGGATAAAAGAGTACCAACGAGGGGTTAGTCATCAAGCGTTCGGTAGTGGATACTCTCTGGTCTCGACAAAAAAAAGAGGATAAAAGAGTAAGTATCTAATTGTTTTTGATTTATAAAAATAAATATAAATTCTGGGATATACTCCCAAATTTGAATACGTGATCTGGTAAGTATCCAATAAGTATCCGATAAGATCTAGCTTTTTTTATTTAAAAATAAATACAAATTCTACGATACTTTCTCGGGATACGATATCCCAAGATTCGATACGTATTGACGTATCGGATCTGCGACGCGTGACCTATTTTGGAGTATCGAGGTTTCACAGATTTGGACACAGTACCTATCTGAGGACTAACTTAAATTTGACCAAAAAATTTTTTTGCTTAATGTGTGGTGCGCCACACAAGTTAGTCATTTATGTTGACATAAAAACTAAAAGTGCGTCATTATGGCTTAAGGTGTCACTATGAAGGTTTTAAAAACCTAATTGTGTTAGCGAAATTATGATTTTTTATATCTGTGACTACAACACAACTACTTTAATCATATTCTCCACGATATCAATAATCGTGATGCAATTACAATCACAATTTAAAACCAGGTCACCAAGAGAAATGCCTCAAGAAGATAATAAATAATGAAAAACATACTCCAAAGTGAGGAAAAAAAATGCATAAACACCAGATTACAGCTGAGATAATATGCATAGTGTGAAAACACAAAGAAAATAAAAATCAAATGGTTAAAAAGTGAACCAAAAGAAACTCAAGTTAAAACATTCGATTAGCAGCTTTGCTGGAAGCATCAACTACATTTTATTAAAGACATGTTGTTACATATAAATAAACAAAATCTTCATATCTGTCCCAAAATGGTCTCTGCGCCAGAAACCTTGACATCAGATGGAGCTTCTTCAACATTAAGAGCCTTAACCTTTCCATCTACCACATATGCTGACCATCTACATCAAAACAATAGTTTTTCTTTTGATAAGTAAATTCTGAATTCAAACTTCTAAATTATATATGTATAATGTCTATTTCCTCTTTAAAATTGTCATTGTTTTGAGAATGAAAATTATTTGAAACGTGGAATTGTTTGTGACTTCAACGTTCTGGTATTGTTTGGTTGAAACCATTGCTAGCTACTCATAGAGTATCCCAATGGATTTCAAAGAAAGACTAAACTCTGCTCGTACTTAGGAGCAAATTTCGCATTGGCCAACACCGAATTTATCCCGGCAGGAATCGAACCACCGAGTCAAACCCGCATGTCCCAGGTAGCTTATGCCACTGAGCCAACGGTGTTGGTTAGTGTTTTGTTATTTGATCCAATTTTAAAATATTGGAAGAAAGCAATCTCACTCAAACATTAAAACCAAATAAGTTTTTATGTCAATTAGCCCAATCTTAGTTCAAGAAGGGTATATAATATACCTTTCGGATCGGGTACCAAGCAAAGCACCAGAGAGATCGGTAGTTAAATCCAAGCTTTTGTGAAAGCTACCATCAAAGTCGCCATAAAACTCAATCTGGAAAATGAGAAAGGGCAACACACATAATCAATGTGCAAAAAGAATGAAAATGGGAATACCATAAGGCAGGAAACAGAGAAAAATCCAAATTCAAATTTATATGGTATTGATTGAATTGATGCATGATAATCAACAAAAAGTAGTTCATGTCGAATTACTGAACATATTATGTCCTGGATTCCCAACAATATAGATTATAGGTTTAAGAAATTTTAAGTTGCAGGGGCAATAGTAATATATAAATTTGTAACATCAAAACATTACATCAATCTTGAAAGTATATATATATGAACCATAATTGTTCTCTACAACTATTCATATTCTGGAAACATTGAATGACTTTCTCGTTTTCAATATGATCAAAACTCTTCTATGTAAGAACTAAACAATGATTCAACCATTCAACTACCATACGAGTTTGAGTGTGATCCTTGATGATATTCGTAACAGAGAAAGCTCATTCAAATCCCCAATTCTATAGTAAACTAGGCTTCTCTTCTTCCAGTAGTTACCTTTCTCTATTCTTATAGAAATTGCTACAAGATTCTAGCTATGTTGTATCACCAAATGAACCATATAAATGAGATAAGACTTACAGCATCTTTGGCTTGAAGCTTGTCAGCCCATGCATTCACAGTATATGGATCATTAATAGCCACACAAATAACAGAATCAATTCCCTTAGCCTTAAACTTTTCAATATTATCCTTATAAGGAGGAACATGTTTGCTTGAACAAACTCCTGTGTATGCACCCTGAGAGTGAGTGACAGGCACATAATAGTCAAAACATAACAATTTTAACACTACGGAAATTATAAACAACAAAAAGACACATCAATTTATGATAAGAAAAATTGTGGAGTTAACTTACTGGGAGTCCAAAGATGACAACTTTCTTGTCCTGCAACATCGAATTGAAGATTGAATAAATAAAAAATTGGGATTTGAAAATTAGAAACTGGACTGGAATAGAGAAAGAAGAAACCAACATTGAAGATGTCTTTGATAGGTGTGGTGGAGAATTTGGAGGAAACACCTTCGTCCCAGGTGCGAGCTTTCTGGAGAGAAACGTTGGATGCGGCGGAAACTATGTCTGTTCCAGTAGCAATCTTTGCATAGGATCTGATGTTCATCTGAAGAGCTGCAGAGACTGATTTTATGGCTGATGAAGCAGCTCGATTTACGACAGAGGATGCCATCGCTGAACTAAATTGATTCTCCCAGGTTGTCTTGTGTGTGAGTGCAAATGGAACAGCCTTTCAATTTTATATTGTTATTTATCATGTTTTTTTAATTTTTTAAAATCTCAAATATATATATTTATTAAAATATGGATTAAACTTTTTCAAGCTCTCCCCCACTCAAAACCCTATTTGGAAAAGGGTTTTTTTTTTTACTCCCACCCTCTCCTCCTTATACTCCCACCCACACGTAATTCCCAAAACGCCTTCAAAAATCATGCTTTTTTCATTAAAATTACACCCATCGTATATATCTTTTTGGGGCTATATACGATGGGTACAATTTTGACATCGTAGATATGTTCATTGTCGCGTATATACGATTGATGCGCGCTAAGTCAATCGATATATACGCCTTTGCGAACCTATTTACGATGCGTTAAAATGCACATCGTATATATGCCCCAAACGAGATATATACGATGGGCTTTTTTTGTTATTACATTTTATTAACAGATTATAATTTACGATCGTGATTTGAATAAACGCGTACATATATTGGATAAAATAAACGCGTATAATTACAAAAACGCGCTATAATCATATATACACGCGTGTAATACAAAAATGTGTGAATCTATCTACAAGCCGTCAATAGAATCATCGGCTAAATCTATACATCTAGACGCATCGGTGTGAGTGGGAGGTCGCACGAGGACACATAGATCGACATAGGGTAAAACGTCCGGCATACGGAGATGCAACCATGAAGCGACTCCGTGTAAGTAGTCTTTGTACCACTTGTGGGGCAATAGGAGGCAATGGACAAGTGGGAGAGATTGAAAGATTCAACCAGTGTACATTTTGCTCGTTCGAATGTATATGATTTTCAACTTAGATGAACTGTGACGTGCCTCTCAAAGGCGATAAGTGAAATTCATAGATAAAGAAAATCGAACCAATGCAACATTATACCCGTTGCAACCATATACCCCATCTCGAGCAAATCAAACCACTTTGACTCGGTGACGTCCGTAGTGACTCAATAGTTAAAGCTTTGCGAAGCTCTAACGATCGGTTCTTCCCAAACATGTCCGAATACAAGGTTTCCCGTCCTTTGTTTCTGAATCAAAGCTTGCCTAATCGTGAGGCCGAGTCCTCACCCATGTCAAGTCCAACCCCGATCGCTTAAACCGCAGCTATTCGCCACCTTCAACATCAACAATTTTTTCAACATAGTTGCGCACGTGTCTTTGGAAGAAACGGTAAGTGGATTTTAGTCTCACCGTCGTGATAATACTCTAGAAGCACCCCGAAAGTTAATTTGGTTGACCGTGTGTAGGAATTTTGGAAGCCCCGGTTTCTTCATCTGCTTTACCTCTCATCCACGTGCTCCCACCCGGAAGGATCACGCTTAGCATCAAAAATTTCCCTTTTTCTTCTTTGGTGCACCTTTCGCTCGACTTTTGATTTAGGTGCAACCATAGAAGAAGTAGAAGGAAAGCTATCTCATTCACCGCCTCTTGATAAGAAATTTCTCCTCCTCACTCACTTTATCAAATCGCCCGATAGCATCGAATCGTAAGAAATATCACGGTAGATGATTTATCCCGAGTGGATTTATCATCTATCGCATCCAAGCTCAAATGTTTCCGGTGATCATCAACAACATTGAGCGGAATAGAATTACCTAAGCATGAAAAATACCTATCTCACAAGCACAAGGAAGTAGATGTGTCTTCCTTTGAATGCACCGCAAGATCGCCTTTGTCGTATCCAACCCCGATTTCGATCTTTCAAACTCCTTAACCATGTGTCTCAAAGGCGATAAAGAAACAAGTCCTTGAAGATTTTTAAACAAAGGAATATTGGAATTGACTTCAATTTCGTTGATGCTTCGTTGAAAAGACCCGATAATTTGATCAAAATGTATTGCGATTATGTCATCAATAGATACCAAACATTTTGATAAATCACCCTTTGAAGTCTTCAACGTCTTTTCAAAGACCAATGCAAGGATTCCGCTCTGAAATAATATCCACGTGTCAAAAAAAATCGAGTAACGGATAGAAATAATAAACAAGTGTTAAAGAAATTTAATCGACGAAAAAAAATATGTCCACGTGTCAAAAAAATCGAGTAACGGATAGAAATAATAAACAAGTGTTAAAGAAATTTAATCGACGAAAAAAATATGTCCACGTGTCAAAAAAAATCGAGTAACGGATAGAAATAATAAACAAGTGTTAAAGAAATTTAATCGACGAAAAAAAATATGTCCACGTGTCAAAAAAAATCGAGTAACGGATAGAAATAATAAACAAGTGTTAAAGAAATTTAATCGACGAAAAAAATATGTCCACGTGTCAAAAAAATCAAGTAACGGATATAAATAATAAACGAGTGTCAAAGAAATTTAATCGACGAAAAAAATATGTCCACGTGTCAAAAAAATCGAGTAATGAGATATAAATACACGTTGGTCGTGCAATTCCCAAGTGTGGGATCCGGTTAGTCCATCTTTGAGATAAATCGCTCCTTATGCGGTGTCAACCATGTGTCGTGCACGTATTTAATGAGAGCGGGTTTATCGAGCAAGCAAGCGACCTCAAAAACTTTGATTAGATAGATAGTGTGACTCATCAACATAATCAATAATCCATAGCCGCAGAGATTCGACCTCCTCCCGTCATCCTTGTGAACCAACTCCTTAATCTTGGCTTTGACATTTTTGTAACATGCCAATGACACAATAAATTTGTAGCAAAGGGAAAGACATCAAGAATAGCGGACATACAAAACAGATCTCTCTGCATCAAGAAAACTCGAGGATGAATAGAATGCAACTCACATATACCTCGCAAATGCTCCAATACCCAAGAAAAATGAATAGCAAGCTCCTGTCCCAATATAAGCAAATGCAACGTGGAAGCTTATCTCGGTGTTTGTGACTCCCACAATCAGAAAAGAGGCAAATTATATCTGTTGGTCTTGTAGGTTGAGTCAAGAATGAGAACTTTGGGAAACAACCCGAGCAACTTTATAGAAGTGGGATGAGCCCACATGATATCACCGACGACATCGACATGCGGAATCTTTCTGCAGACCAACATAGATAATTATGGGATTCAATCAATCTCAACACCTCCGAATGTCCATTCTAGGACCCCTCTTTGTAGACCGGTGTTTGTGCCGCGCTTATAAACTTGACGAAGACTAGTCACATTCTCCTGATCTAGCTTCTTCAAAGCAAAGAATAGTAGCTTTTGGTCCCACATCAAGATCCGCATCTTTGGTTAACTGATCCTTTGCGCTTTAGACGGGCGCCCAAAAACAAGTACCAATGGAAGTTTTGAGCAAGTCGTGCGTGTGTCTACCACATTTAACCGTGACACACCAACCCCACGACGAAGAGTGCAAGTAGCTTTCAATCTAAAAGGACAACCTCCTCCTTTTAGACCGAAAACCCTTGAATCATTAGTAAACCCGCCTTGTTTGTCACACCAAAAACAATCTTATCTCGCTTTCCCACTCTTTCCACTGCTTCTCGGATCTCACAATAACAACAACTACACCGATAGTTCTACCAATGACTTTGGCCCACTCTCTCCACACACATGCGTGTAGAAAATATCTACAAAATATATAATTTACTAAGTACTTAAGTAAATTAATTCCATTTACCAAACTTGAGTAACAAAATTATACCGTATCCGTCGTGAAAGTCAATGTAGTATCAATATCAACGAGAGCCAACCGAGTCGCCATCAGATCTCTTTGTGGCGGGTCAATATCTGTTACAACAAAACAGATAGCAACTCAAGAAAAAGCGAAAAAAATAGCCCGATCGTATATACCTCCTCAACCATGTATATACGATGGGTATTTTTTTCACATCGTATATACATGGCCCAGATGTATATACGATTGGATCTTCAAAGCCCACTCGTATATAACCTATATACGATGGGTAGTCAACGAAGCATTTAATAATGCAATCGTATATATGTCTTGAAGGACATATATACGATGGGTAGTCAACGAAGCATTAATTTATGCAATCGTATATATGTCTTGAAGGACATATATATCGATGAAGTAGTTTTCCGCGTCAACGTTGATTAATTAATGTAATCGTATATACCTTCCATGGAGGTATATACGATGCGTTAACTTGTGGGTCCCGGTCAGAGTGAAATTAATGAAAGTCAAAATTGGAATTATGGCAGGGGTAAAATTGGAATAACAGTAATGGGTGGGGGTGGGAGGCGATGGGGTGGGGGTATTAAAAAAAAAACCCTTTGGAAAATCGTGGGTGTAGTTGGAAATTTGGTTTGAGAGCAAAGTTGTGACTTGTGAGTAGTCAGTATAAACTTTTCACATGGGTGTTTTTTTTGCACCCCCCTCCTTCCCTATCTCACCCCCATAAATCCATTTCTTTCCTTTTTACCCTTGATTTTTTTAAAAAATTAAAAAATTAAAAATTTTGGAATTACCTCTAAAAAAGGTAATTCCGAAAATATAATTTTTTTTGGAATTATTAATATTTTTTATTTCGAACGAATAAATTTAGGCTAAAAAATCGGTTTTCAGACAACATACTCTGATCGTAATGAAACCACAACCATTAGAAGCGAAAAAAATCAAGAATCAAGACTCCCCTAGAAGGGACTTCTTACGGGACTACGGCCTCAAAATCCCAAATTCCATCGTTTACTATTTTTTACGATTTTTTTTAATTTTTCATAGTCTCCAAAAAATCTAAAAAAATTTGTATAGCCTTATTTTGGTTTTGTTAGATTTTTAGTGGTGTTTTTATAATTTTTTAGAGTAGTTTTGACTATTTTTAGTAGCCTTTTAGTAATAAAAATTAAAACAAATCGTATATATACGCATGCTGCGCTGCGTCCCTGGATTGGCCCGGATGCCTTAGATGTCGCCTGCTCACCTACTTCACGTGCTTATTTTCAATCATTTTTAGACATTTTGGACCCATAGTTGTATTTGTACTTCTATTTTATGTTGGTCATTTTATATATTTTGACTCGTAAATCGTTCGTATCATATTTCCAAAATAAAACGCGTTTAAATATTAATTTAATATACAAACTTTTAAAAATAAAAAAAATTAAAAAATTCGGAATTACCTTTTTTAGAGGTAATTCCGAAATTTTAATTTTTTTTGAACCGGAATTACCTTATTTTGAGGTAATTCCGAAAAATTTAAATTTTTTTTATTTTTAAAAGGCAGGGGTAGTATTGGGTTTTTTTGAAATATGGGGGTGAGATATAGAAGGAGGGGGGTGAGAAAAAAAACACCCTTTTCACATGTATTTTGCAACCGTGAGTGTTCCACTTTTTGGGTCTTTTTTTTTGGACCCCCACCCCATCCCATAAACCCCCACCCACAAACAAAAACCCCAAAATATCCTTTGAAACTTAATTTTTTTTTAAAAAATAAATAAATCGTATATACCCCTTTGAGTACGTATATACGATGGCTATTTTTTGTCCAATCGTATATATGTACTCAAAGGGGTATATACGATGCACTTTTTATTTTTTTAATAATTTGTTTTAATTTTTATTACTAAAAGGCTACTAAAAATTTGTTAAATAGTCAAAACTACTCCAAAAAATTATAAAAACACCACTAAAAATCTAACAAAACTAAAATAAGGCTATACAATTTTTTTTAGATTTTTTGGAGACTATGAAAAATTAAAAAAAAATCGTAAAAAATAGTAAACGATGAAATTTGGGATTTTGAGGCTGTAGTCCCGTAAGAAGTCCCTTCTAGGGAGTCTTGATTCTTGATTTTTTCGGATTTAATGGTGTGGTTTCATTACGATCGGAGTATGTTTCCGAAACCGATTTTTTAGCTTAAATTGCGTTCGTTTTAACGAACTACACACAAAACATATTTTCAGGACTTATATAATTTTTATTTGACTTAAAAAAATTTAAAAAAATACAATGGGGGTCGTATATACACCTGAGGGGGTATATATACGATTAAGGTGGGGGTTTTCCAATCGTATATACGCGGCGGGGGTGTATATACGATGACCAAATGTAAGTGGTCGATATATATACTTCTGTGGTATATAACGATTACAAAAAATTTTAAAAAAATACGTTTTGAAAGGCATTTTGGGGTTTTCAGTGTGGGTGGGGGTAAAAAAATAAAACCTTTCCAAAATTAGGTTTAGGTATGGCAATGGGACAGTTTGGTGTGGATGATGCCTCCCCTGCCTCCGACTCCCCGCAAAAACCCAAACCCACCTTGTCCTCGATTGACGTTAGAATAGGATACTCATCCTTGCAAGTGAAAGAGCACTCATATATATATATATATATATATATATATATATATATATATATATATATATACACGAAAGTAAAAGTTATAATTAACATAATCATTATGATAGCATAATAATTATTGGAAAATAATAAAGTAAAACAATATCAATTTTTGTTTACTATTAAATAAAGGTTAAATATTAAGCTATATAACAAAATATTAAATATTACTAATTGGATAGGTTCAGGAGAGGGGCAGGGTGGGTATCAAGACGCCCATCCTGCCTCGACTTTGAATTTCACGGCAAACCCAACACCAATCAAATCGGATTTTCTCCCCATCAAATTCGGGGAGGGTTCAAGCGGGTATGATACGAGTCTTGTTGCCATGTCTAATTGGGTTGTGGTGAGTGCAATGTAATGGTCACGAAGGTGGAGCGATGACGAAGGTTTGGACGTTACAATTGCTCGTTGGAAGAGTGTAGGAGTCGTAGAGATATTCGAAACAATTTAAGATTTTTAATGCAAGTTATATTTTGACTCGAAGCTTGCACTTGCAGTGGTTATGGGGTGTCACAAAGAACTCCAGCTTGCACTGAAGGTCATGGAGGAAGGAGGCATGCAGGTCGGAAGGGAGAAATACATAGTGGCAGCAGTGTATTAGTGGGAATTAGCTCAATTATTTAACTAACTAAATTTTCAACTCTTTTTAGACAAAACTCCATTATTTAATTATCTAAATTTTCAAAGCTCAAATTCAGCTCATCCACTTCATCAATCAAGTTCAAAAAATTATTTTCCAAATAGAAACACTATCTACTTAAAAATCGTGCAAGACCAAAGATTTCACTTGACTAAAGTTTTCTAGAAGTATATTTGGGAGGGGGACTTTGGAGGAGAGGGCTTAGTCTATATTTTAAAATATATTACAAATCACATTTCATTTATTTATTATTTATTTTAGAAACCCTTCATCTGAACATACCCTTAAAATTTTGGAGCAGAGATAAACATACACTTAAAATTTTGGAGCATCTCTGCTCTGTCTCTTGTTTAGTTGGTTCTATGGCTTGGGTGCTCAAGATTATGAGTTATGACTTGCTCTCTCAATGTATTTTAAGTATAAACTGAATATCCTTTGCGTGTCAACTACATAGACTAAATAATTGAAAGTCAATGTATGTACTAAATTTATTTGAAAGTCAATAAAATAACGGTGATGTAACGAGTTTTTATGAAAGAACGTGAAAATGGGACCTAGAATCCCTCCAGTCACTGCTGTCATTGAATTCTAACTGTTGGATAAAAAACAGGCGGCTGTGATTCAACTTAAAAAATCTGAAATAAAAATGCAGCGTTAAATCTAGACCATTGAATTATTATTCTAAGGCTGAGATTTTGACTGAAATAAAAATCCATTTCGCGAAGGTCGGATAGTGATAATCCTTCAAACAGAAGATGCTGATAGCAAGAAGTTCGCAAAGAAGTTAGCAAATGCACAAGGTGGGAATCATACAGTCCCCTTTAATATACAGTAAAAGTCATTGTTACTTACCTCTTCTATACTGATATAATTCAGCATACCTTTCCCTCTTTCCATAGACAACTTAGAAGACTATCAAATGCACAAGCATTACATGGATATTCTGTTCATCTTAATTATTATAAAATTCTTAGATTAATGAGATTATAGAAACCACAAGAGGACAATAAATAAAAAGATTATGAAGTACCGTCATAAAAAATGGTACTTCATGAAACAAAGATTTCACCTACATTTGAAGGATTATCACTAATATCATAATCCAACCTTTCTTGAACCCAGTTTATCTCCATGCAGACTCACTTTCCAGCAATCAACTTGGAATACAAATACAGAACCCTTTTTCGGAACAACTGCAAGTTAACAAATCAAAGTATTTGGTCAACACAAGTTTGAAATGGATACATCATAGAAACAAGAGAGATCCTAGAACAGATTTATCATCAAAACTTCAACTTCAGCCAACAGATTATAGAATTCGTGATGCTGAAAGTTCCTAGTTCCTAACCGACTCATCCATACAATATTATGAGTCACAAATGAACCTAAAAACAATTCTTAGTATCAGCTCTGATAATGCTAGGAAAGTTTCTATTTTTAAATAGAGAAATGATTACCTCGAAATTTATTATCTTCCGTAATTATCCCAAACGCTTCTGCAGTTTCACGAATCATAATGCCACTGATTCCAGTAAAATGGGTTATTTTACATTCCACAACTGCAAAACATATATGCACATAGTGCAGTCAGTGATAACAAGCAGACAATTATCTAGGATGCAGAAGATAAAATTATTAATATTTGTTTTGTAGGAGTCTTAAAAGCCCAACTCTTTTGCTAAATTGAAAAGCAGAAAAAGGGTGTGCTCATACCTAAAATAGTAGCTCCATGTAGATCTGCACCAAGGAGACATTGAGCCAATTGATTTTTCCTGAAATATTATACAGGTTAGTAGTCATAAAAAGCCATAAGAGAAGAAAAGTAGTGGACAACTTTAAGATAAGAAACTGCGAAATTCATCAATAGCAAAGATACAAAAATAGTACCCAGTGGATTTAAGAAGCAGTATTACATAGTCTTTCCACATTTCATGCATTGGCTTGAAAATGTCAAATCTGTAATCAAACTGAGCAGTGATTAGGGAACAAAAAGAACATTATTTGCACCTAGCATGAAACTAAGAATGAAAAACTCCTCACAACAACTTACAAAATACGCTACCAAACATCACGGTTATAGCGGTAATGATATAAGGATCAACAGACTTCCATGAAAAGTAATTTAGAGACATTATACTTACTTATGGAACTCATGAGGAAGATCTAATGATCCATGTTTTTTATGTTGTTTCATAGACATGTGCATCTTAGAGCGTTTGGAATGAATTCGCAAAGCCCTAGTTTGAGACGATGACAAAAGTGTGCGTCCTTGTACATAATTATCAAGAAGGATCCAGTTGTCAATTTTCATGTTTCTAGATCCTTGCATGTATTTTTGTGCTGCATCTCCCTTCTGAAGAAGTTGGTGCAATACACCTTGAATTGAACCTCCTCTTTCAGCAGAAAACTGCAGGTAACCAACCATTCAAATATTTTATTTAGTTATGGTAAAATATACATTTTAACAATTCAGGAGATTACTCTTTGCATCAATTATTTTTGAGTTATTTATTCAAAGAAGACTAGTCATTGACTTTATGGAATTATCAAACAGAGAAGTTGATCATGAAATGCTTGAAGTATGCTATTTATTATTCTTGGCCATGATATGAGTTTCAAGCAATGAAATACCTCTTCATTAGTTGTGAGCAGGTTTTCATTTACAGCCACAGAAAGTTGGGCATATTCCGGACCATCTTCATTGTCTGCAAATAAACACTATTACATTATTTCAAGCAAAACCATCAAAATAAAAATGTACAAAATATACCGACGACACGAGGAGTGTTACGTAGACCGTATAGTACCTTGCGAAATGGCACGACCAGAAAAACTGAAATTTCCTAGAGGGAAAAATAAAAAAGAATCAGCTTCATTGCCAGATAAGATATTTGCAGGTGTACATATTGTGATACAGTAATCTAAAACTATTAACAAATAGAAAAAAAGCAAGGTGTGTTACAAAATACAAGGTAAGATGATCAAATACTTCCTAAGTCCTAACACATTAGCATGTATACTATGTTGTACGGTACCAGGTGTCACAGGAAATAAATATTAGTATTTAGTCTTTTTACCTAGTAGGTTTATTTCTAGTACTTTTATGCTTTTGTCTTGTTGTGTGACTCACCATGCTCTAGAGTATTCCCATGGAATGACTCACTTAGTTCTAGAAGTTGGTATAAAGATCTGGTTAGAATATTCTTAAGATCTAAGTATTGGTGGTAATCATTTGTAGAAATTCCTTTGCTTATATATTAGAAAGAATCATGGAATGAATGAATAAACCAATCAATATCAATCAAATATCTCTTAACCCTCAAAACTCTCTCTTTATTTCTCTCTCAACTCATGAACTACCGAAGGGTATTCATCCCATTACCTTTCTAGGCAGGTTAGGGTATTCTGAGAGTTCAATCTCCCTAGTATCCATTTATCCTGTTACAATTGGTATCGGAGCATCGACCTGGTGCTCTGCTTCCATGGAGGAAGTGCTGCGAAATCAGATTGGGAATTCAATAGGGTTTCCAAAGTTCAATGGATTTCAAGTTCGTGAATGGCTATACAAGTGTGAGGAGTTTTTCTTCCTGAACAACACTCCTCTTGAAGCTAAGGTGAAGCTGGTTGTTCATAACTTAGAGGGACTTGCTCTACAATGGCACTTGAATTATATGAGGTTAAGGTACCATTTCGATCTCCACTGGTATGAGTATATTGCTGACCTCTATCATCGCTTTGGAGGCTCATGGGAAGGAGAGCAACACTCTTATACTCAAGAGAATCAACTAAGAAGCTTGAGAAATTACGAGATCCAATGTCTCCTCTCTAAGATCCAAGCTAATGTGAGCAGCAAGGTTTGTAACCAATTTGCGATTCCACAGAGGTGCCAGAAAGCATCTGTGTGTGCTCAGAAAACCCATATTTCAGTTCGGAGCTACAAACAAACAAGGGTTTCTGAAATTGAAGTCATCAGATCTGAAGGATCAAGGGTTAACGCTGAGAAAAAGGAGAAACTAGAAGAAGAAGAAGGTCAGAAGCTGAACTGTAATTCCCCAATTGAATCCCTAACAAGTGTTCCAGCAGTTTCTTCACCCCACGGTGGTTCCGATCAATCGATCGGTGCTGAAGAATCAGAGAAATCGCATGATGAAGAGAATTACGATTCCGGCAGAGTGTCGACATTAGCGTTACCATCACTGACGTTTCCACCTTGTACAATTGACTCTCATTCGCGATTATGCTTCAACTTTACTCTACAACAGTTCGTTTTGTTTGTGCCGGCAGCCACAATGCCATTTGAGGTGCAACGGTTTTGCTTAGGTGAGGTGAGGTTTGCGCAGCTCTCTCTTAGTTCAATTCTGTTCAACAACACCAAATGCTTCGATCCCGGGGGACAGGTAACGCTCTCGTTCCCGTTAAATGTATCACAATCTACTGCACTTGGTTCGTTTCTAATTTTGTCACCAAAACTCTCTGGGAGGAACACTTTTCCTTTGAAGCTCCATAGTTTTTTCATTAATTCTACATTTCCTATTAATTCTAAAGAAGGTGTAAGTGTTGGCCTGGTATTTCTGAATTTGGTTACTGGTGATGTTGTGTCTTGCGATGATTTGGCAACCTCTGAGGAGTTTGGTACTGGTGTAAGATTGTATGAAGTCAAGAAAGCTAGAGGTGAGTATTTGGCTTCTAATTTCGAGTGCAGGAATTTTGGGCATAGTAATTGTATCTTCACTAGCATGTTGATAGAATTTGGCATTCACTTAGTTGTTCTTCATTGCCATAAACATTCATTCATTGAAATGAATATTAATGAAACTGATTCTGATGGAAAAGTTTCTAATCAAGGAGTTAGAGATTTATTTGTGAGTCCAAAGCATGGCAGAACTCTAATGAATATAGAAACAATAGTAGTCAAGGGATTCCAGTTTATTTTTGCTGCTTGTGACAGTGAAGTTGTTTTCATGAATAAACAAGAGTTTGTTCTTTGGATTGGCCCTTTATGGAGAGGAAGAAAATTAGAATTGCAACAGTGGGTGAACTCAGATCATTTGGCTGAAGACAAGTTTAGTTTAAGCCAAGATCAAATTGCATTGTTTTTGGTTGCAAAGTTATATGTTTCTTTTATTGATGCAACTATAGATACAGAAGGTGGTGCTGATAGTGTGGCCAAGGTTGAGAGTGATATTTTGAGCAAGATCCTTTTTAAGCATTTGAGCTTGGAGACAACGTTTGCAATTATATGTAGCATGTATGGAAGCATTAGTGCACTGACAAGGCATGATCTGGAAGGAAAGATAAACAATTATGGTGGGTTGCATGGAATCAGATCTTCCATTGTCAGAATCATAATTGAGTTGGCTGTCACAGGTCTTGTAGATTTGAGACCATTTGTTGAAGATTTTAAACTCAATGGTCTACAAAAGAAGCTGGTCGACTCTCTCAAACAGGATTCTGAAGACACACAAAGGTTGGTTAGTCAAGAGAAGTCTTTTGCTCGTGCTTCTCTTATTGAGGCTACTATTGATAGAGAAAGTGGTGCTCTCAAAACTGTCCTACAGATTCTTGAAGATGGATTTCTTTCTTTGATAACATTTGAATGTCGGAATTGTCACGTGGTGGTGGTGTTTCACAGGAAAATGATTGATTGGGGTGGAATACATGTTATTTCGGGTCTACTCAAATGGAAGGTTTTACCTCCTAAGCATGGCACATTGAAGTATTCATCCTTGAGGACAAGGATGTTTGAAGGGGCGGGAATTGTCACAGGAAATAAATATTAGTATTTAGTCTTTTTACCTAGTAGGTTTATTTCTAGTACTTTTATGCTTTTGTCTTGTTGTGTGACTCACCATGCTCTAGAGTATTCCCATGGAATGACTCACTTAGTTTCTAGAAGTTGGTATAGCATCTAGGTTAGAATATTCTTAGCATCTAGTATTGAGTGGCTAATCATTTGTAGCCTCCTTTGCCTATATATTAGAGCAATCATGGAATGAATGAATAAACCAATCAATATCAATCAAATATCTCTTAACCCTCAAAACTCTCTCTTTATTTCTCTCTCAACTCATGAACTACCGAAGGGTATTCATCCCATTACCTTTCCTAGCTTGAGTTAGGGTATTACCGGAGTTCAATCTCCCTAGTATCCATTTATCCTGTTACACCAGGTGCAGGTACTGGTAATACACGGGTTTTCAAACTGAAATAACAGAATGTTGAATTACCTTTCTTGGGTACAGTTTCTGATAATGGATTATTAGAAGTAGAAATTGGAAGCATAGGGGATTTCACATCTTGGTTTATAGCCTTTTTGCTTTTCTTTTCTTTTAGGGTAAGTTGAGTTTTGGCAGAAGCAATTCTTCTCTCCAAAGCCTCCAATGTGCGTTTCCTTGAATCCGAAGCCATAGACAGACACCTTCATAAAATATGAAAAAGGAACAGAGAGCAAATAAGTGATACTAACTAGCTCATAAGAAAATTGGTATAATGACTTCTTGATTAACTACTTCTTCTCACACATGGAAATCAGAATGTAGAACAAAAAGAGTATTGAATTCTACCGTATACACGCCGCTATCACGTTGGAGTAGTACGGAGCGGCCCTAATCGTAACTGTATTTTCGGAAAGCTCTTTTGTTTACCGTCGTCTTCTTCCTGCCACTTCGGCCCTCGTATTGAATTATCATACCCACCCAACTCTAGATGGGTATGGAAGAAAAAACCTTTCGTCATTTATTATTTTATTTTATTTTTCAATTTTGACATTTTCTACTTCATTTTGGTTCTCACTGTTAGTTTTTCTTAACGGAAGTCGCTGGCAGTTAACGACTGACGTAGCATCTTAAGTGTCATGTATGATTGTGTCGGTCATTAAATAAGGTGGCAAATAAATATTTTATTTAATTCAAATTCATTTAACACATAAGTAAATTTACTAAGGGTTGGTCCGAGTGGTAATTGGACACGGATCCCACCTCAAGGTTTCGAGTTTCGGGTTCGGATCTTGGGTGTGGCAAAAACTCTGTTCGGAGGGAGAACTACACGGGTCGGCAAAGTCGAGTACTCGCCCTGGTGTAAATTAGTGATCGACAACCGGTAGAAACTGCACATTAATAACACGCTAACAAATAAAATTGATACTAAATTTCTCAAAAAACCAACATTAAATAATAAAGTCAAGGCTGTTATTTTTCGTACCCCCCTAATCATCTACGACACCCCCATAAGTACCAAAATGCCTAAAATGCCCCTGGCATTTAAAATAAAAACGAACCGGGCCTACATAAAAAAAAAATTCCGGAATTAGCAAAAAAAAGAGGTATTTCCGAAATTTTGGAGGTGATATTTCCTAATTAGCGCAGAAAATTGGTATTTCCTGTTCACAATTTTGAACCTAATTATCTCCTAAAAGGTAATTCAAAATTTTGTATTTTTAAATTAAATTATTTTCTAAATACCTTTTCAGAGGTAATTCCTGTTCACAAAATGTGAACCTAAATACCTTTAAAAAAGGTATTTCCAATTTTTTTTTTTTTTTAACATTTTAATTTTTTTAAATAGATGGTTATTACAGATTTAACAGGTGCCTTTACTACATCCGAGATATTTCCCACTCGTGATGCAATGACACGTTGGGTTAGAGATCTTTGGGAAAGCGAACGGAGTCATTGTGGTTATTGTTCGATCCGAGACGACGGAGAATGGGAAAGGGAAAAAGAACAAGGTTGTTTATGGTCGTGAGAGACAGGGCACATACAATCGAGTAGATGTTGGGTGTTAATTTGGTAGACACAAGAGTTCGAAAAGATGTGGTTGTAGGTTTTCGATTGAAAGCTAAACCAATGTTACCTCCTAATTCGATTGGATGGTGAGAGTGGTGGATGGGATTCACAATCATGAGCCTCATAAGACTTTGTTTGGAGCAAATATATTTGGTAAGTTTAGCAAGACGACGAGATCAATTGTTGTGGAGCATCCGTCTCTGGGGGAGTGAAAGCATCCAAAAGTCTTGAAGCATTAAAGAACAAATTTAAGAACAACTTGAGCAACATTACTCGGTTGTATAGAACCCGCGCCAATATTCGGAAGGGAAAGAGAGGTAATATGACCGAGATGCAAAGAGCTTATGACACCGATTCAAAGTAACCATTACTTGTGTTGGGCGAGACGACTTAAAGGTAGTGATATTGTTGAGGAGATCATGTGGTCACATCCCGATAGTATTAAGTTATTGAGGATGTTTCCCCATCGCTTTTGATTATGGATCGTACTTTTAAGGCCAACAAGTATGCATTGCCTCTCTGACGGAGATTGTTGGTGTCACTTCCACCGAGTTGACATTTCTGCTGCGTTTGCATATCCGTCTCTATGAGCGTTATGATGATTACACGTGGTGCCGCAGAGCCTACGAGATTTGATCTTCGTGTGATATTGCACTTCCTCAAGTAAGTCAATGCTAACGACTTTAGTTTTTGCCATTACATAACCGTGTTTTTATTTTTCCATTTCTAATAGAACGTGTGAATTGTGTTTCTCGGGTTATCCTCACTGGATTGTGAGGAGGCTTTGATGACTGCTATCAAAGTTGTGTTTCCGGAGGCCGTGAATTTGCTTTGTCGATATCATATCAACAAAAATGTTCATGCTCAAATTAAGAAGTTGGTGAAAGGAGATAGAGTGGATTCACTGATGACACTTTGGCATCATGTAGTTGATGCTACATTTGATGATGAGTTTAGTGAGGCTTTGCATGATTTTGAGCAATCGTCTACTTGACATACCCCTACTTATTGCATATGTGAACAGACAATGGTTGTATCCTCACAAGGAAAGATTTTGTGGCCCGTGGACGGATAAAGTAAGACACTATGGAAATACCACGACTAATAGGTACGCAATTTTTTTTCTTATGTGCCTTAACTATATGATTGTGGTTTCTTTGTTTTAATTTTGCATTACGTGCCATAGGGTGGAGGCTGCCCATTGGGCATTGAAGAGATCATTGGGTTCTAGTGGTGGTGATTTATGCAAAAGCCGGAGTCAATTAATGGGATGATCAATGCACAAATTAATAAAATTGTGGATTCTTTTCAAAAGAGCATCAATCGTATAGATGCCCAACACAACATTCCATTCTACAAGAATCTACGGTTTTGGTGTCTATTGAGGCGTTGAATCATATTGTTAGGGAGTTTGATAACATGATGGATGGTGTGGGCACGGATAAGAAAAAGTGTGCTTTGGTTGTGTCATTAAAGTTACTCATGGGTTACCTTGTTCTTGTGAACTTGGTAGGTTACACCTAATGGGACTACCAATACCATTGGACATTATTGACTCTCATTGGAAGAGACCGAGTTTGGAGGCAATGGATGAGGAGCGGATCAAAGAAGCGTCGAGAAGGAGGTGACTTAAGCTATACAAGATGAGGAGATTTGGAGGCGGTGGAATGACATGCACCTTGAGGAGAGATGTGTTTGGAAGAGAGGTCTTGATGATTATGTATTCAGAGGCACTACATCCATGGTTCCACCTAGCCACAAAGTCAAAACTAGGTGCACCAAGAAGAAGAAGAAGAAGAAGAAGAAAGAGTATGACGTGAAGAGAGATCCATCTGCGTGGGAGCACGTTGATGCATCTTTAGAAAAATCCACACAGATACCTCCCGACGGTCCCCATAAGTACCATCGATGCACCTTTCAAAGATACCTCCCGACGGTCCTTACAACTAGCATCACAAGTACCATCGAGCTACCGTCACAGAGGTCAAAGAAAGCGAGCGCACAAAGATGACATCCACTTGGTAAGTCACTTTCCGAGTTCTTACATAGGTATATTGACGACATTATCAATGTCGCGGGGATGGAAACGTGGCTTTAGATGCATCTCTACTTCACTAGATCGGGTGAAGCACGGTTGATGAGATGGTTCTAATGATTTAATTAGTGAGATGGATGACAACTGGTTTCAATACACACACGATTGATGGGTGACAATGTTCGTAACATTAGAGATTCATTAGTTTCTATCCCAAACAGACAGAACAACCTATTGAGAAGTGGATGACCATGCCGCATACGTGACATGTCATAGCTACTAGATATCGAGACCCGTGGTTATGTTGTCGCCTCATGAGAATCTGGACATTCTTCCCTTTGAGGAGATTGTGTTTCGATCAGTCGGTTGGTTTGTGTTGGGTTCATCCATAGGAATCATTGGATTCTTGTCAAGTTGAACCACACTAGCACTATCCTCCCGCACATCCTTCTTGGGGGGTCGATACGTCTCGGATGAAGCTAGATCGTGGCAATATCCATACGTTGGGCGCATGCGCTTATGGTCTTCTTTTGTTCCAGTTATGTTCCAGATTATGTTCCAATGACACCATATGATTATGTAGATATCACATCTTGATTGTTTATATAATTTCACATTATTATTTGTTGGTTTTTTGTACACGCAACAATCGTAGAATATTTAAATATGTCCACGTGTCAAAAAAAAATCGAGTAACGGATAGAAATAATCCACAAGTGTCAAAGAAATTTAATCGACGAAAACAATTATGTCCACGTGTCAAAAAAAAATCGAGTAACGGATAGAAATAATAAACAAGTGTCAAAAAGTCATTTTTAACACTAAAAACATGTTTTTAGGCCACTTTGGTGTACAATTACAGTCGTAAATAATTTTGTATCTCGCTTTTTTAACCTCAATATCGTAGTATTATACTTTTTCTACAAGTTTGTAATTTTTAAAAAATTTAAAAAAATTACGCATGGTAAAAATTGACCACAACATAGTTAAAAGTCATTTTTTAAAGTAATAAAACATTTTTTATTTCATTACTAATTAACGCCTAGATCTTGCCGACAACTTTTAACGATCTAGATTTTCCCAACACTTTAAAGGGTCCAGATTTTGCCGACCACTTTTCATCAACTGGTGGAAATTCATTCAAGGGTTTCATTTTTCCTATAAATAGACCTTCCATTTCACTTATTTCACACACACACACAACACTCTCATGGATACTCAAATACACAATACTCGTGATTCTCGCACTCACCGCCTTTCACCATCGTGGCACAATAACAAACAGAGAAAATTGTGTCTATTTCGAGAGTCCAAACCCCATTTTATGCAGAAGCTTAGGGACGACATCACCTTTGAAGCTCTGAAAGAAAAAATAACAACGAAGGTGCGCAATTTGAGGGTGACGAGCGAGAAGTCACCCGATCATTTATCGCTTACCCGACTATGGGCGATAATAATCGTGTTCGATGGTCCACCATGGATGTGAAAAACAACGATGACGTTCGGTGATGATGGACACTTTTGACATATTTCGGATCGCGAGTCCTATTCACCAGTATGTCGAAACCCGTAAGGACCCGCTTTGAGATCCTTCGACGCCTCCAACCA
Source organism: Oxytropis ochrocephala (assembly GCA_020916435.1). Classification (NCBI taxonomy): domain Eukaryota; kingdom Viridiplantae; phylum Streptophyta; class Magnoliopsida; order Fabales; family Fabaceae; genus Oxytropis; species Oxytropis ochrocephala. The sequence goes on along the minus strand of CM037093.1, from coordinate 11,114,292 downwards.
CCATCTCACTAGTTTGTACCGTGTTTTTATTTCGTTTGTTGTTGCGTTATGTTATTTTTTTCATCAATTTCATGTATTGTATCGTTTAAGTGATCGAAAAACGCGTCTTTAATTAATTTTAATTTGTTTTTAATTAAATAAATTTTTTTTTCTGAAATACCTTCAAAACTAGGTAATTCCTAGAGTTAAAAGGATTTAGGAATTACAAAAATTGAGGTAATTCCTGTTCATTAATTTTTTGAACCTAATTACCTCAATTTTTAATAATTCCGAAATCATTTTATCTCCTTCCTAATTACCAATTCACTCGAGTAATTCCAAATTTTATATATTCCTAGGGGCATTTTTGTCCAAAACGTATATTATGGGGGTGTCGTAGATGATTAGGGGGGTACGAAAAATAACAGCCTTAAAGTCAATAAAACATATGTACACACTTAGCGCATAATTAAATACTCCCTCTATCGCAATTTAAGTGGGTTGTTTATCATTTTTCTTTGTCTCAAATTATTTGTTACTTTAGAATATCAATGCAATTTAAGTGGGATGTTCTGCGCACTACTTGGGATGCTCAGTGGGCGAATGAGACTGTACCTGAGTACTTACCTTGGTACGTCTATGCATCTATCCCCAGACTATTACCGGCTCCACCATCACCAGTAGTCTGGACACCCTCCCCAGAGCTACGATTCGACGATCCTGAGTGGCTGCGGGAGGTTTTGGACGCTTGTAGGGATGAGATTCGTGATGGCGAGATCCCTAGTGGCACTCGGGCGTATCGGAGACTCTATCGGTTGGTGGGGATGGCACTACCAGATGAGGTTCCACGAGTACTTAGACATGGACGAGGACGAGGACGAGGAAGTTAGGGATTTTTTTATTACTACTTTGATGTATTTGTACTCATGTTACTTTTATGTTTGCACTTTATTATTACTTTTTTTTCGGGTGTTATATTTTACAAGTTTCCATAAATTTTCGATTTCATTAATTCGATAAAACAAACTTACACAAGCGATAAAACATAAACAACTAGAATAAAAATAGTCGATATAAAAGAAAATACAATAGAAACTACTGAATAGTGGAGTTAATCGACGAAGGATCTCAAATGATTCATCATTCCGGTTCGGCTTTGACGCATGATGAATGTAAATCTTCCATTTAAACCTAATATGATTGGACATCATGTCTCTGGAGCGGTCATCCTCATTGTTGACATCTATGGTAGAGATCAAAGAAAGACCTTCATCATCCATTCCGGTTTCAGATAAACAATACGAATTATCTAATACTCGTCGTTCTCTGGTTGAACCATCCGCAGTAGTTTCTGCTTAAGAGCTGCGAATTATCAAATGTCGTAATCAGATACCCTACTTTGCAATTGCAACGGTGCTAGCAGGATCTAGTAAATGTCATGACATGATAAAGTTGCAGCAAAAGAATTAATCCAACCTTTGCCTTTATTTATTATTATTCACTGTCGAAAGTCGTGGTTGGAACATGTCATCCTTCAAATGAAGATATAGAAACACATTCGATTTGCATCCTTATCTTACTCGAGGAGGAACTATTTCATATGAGAAGAAGATCAATGGTTACAGCTATCTCTCAATATTTGCAATTATGATAGAAATCTACTATCTTGAAAATGCATATATGGTTGAAAGAAAACATAGAAAAAAAAGTATTAATTAATGAAATAAATAGTATCATTAATATCGTTGGCTGAAACAAGGACAAACTTATCTTATCAAACCAGACAACAACAAAATGCTTGTCCACAATGGAAGGTTACAGAACCTTTGGTTGAACCATCCTATACATGAATTTATTTATGACTAATATATAGGTGAATATATGGTTTTTCCATCTACACAACCCACCTTTGTATCAATAATACAAATTAATAATTAGCCATAGAATTATTGCCTAAAGGCTAAAGAATTAGACACACAGATGACTAAACTTTGTAAATAAATAAATTAATTATCAGTAGAAATTGTAAAATTATGCAGCTAGCTTCCCATAAGAATCTTTATATCTTCACCCATTTCTCTGTTTGAAAGAATTCTTATTAGGAACTTGAGAAACCATTCTTGTATCTTGAGACTGCTTTTGATATTTTGCATTTGAAGCAGCAGATTTTCCTTTCCTGTGTCTCCTTCTAGGTTGTGTTACCTGTGGTATAAACACACCTGTCCCTTTGCTTTCTCTTCTCAAACCTTGCTCATAGATAAAAGCAAATTGTGGATGAGGAAGAATTTCTCTAGAAAAAGCCTGCAAAATAGTATAAACTTGTTACCATCATATATAATAGATTTTTTTTTGTGATATTATAGAACGAATCGAAGTGACAATGGTTGAATCTCATAACTAACCTGAAGAGGGTTTGTAGGTTGATAAACAAGGGGGTCTTCATCTTCATCCATAATTAAGAGAGAAATTTCCTTACTCAAATTAGCAAAAAATAGATCATCTTCAAGATCAACAGAAACCTCCATGTCAATGTAATATAAATGACTACCAATGTATAATATATATAGTTTCAAATTCTATCTTACTTTCATTGATGTCTCTCTCTCTCTCTCTCTCTCTTTATATAACTTGTGGACATTTAGGTTTATATATATATATATATATATAGGCAAAAAAGATGAGGATGGGTGAGTTAAGATAAAAGAGGTGGTCATGTGGGTTGGTGGGGCCAATGTTACAATTGCCAATCTGGCATTGTAGCCCACAAGAATCATGTTAGTGTGTTGTGACATTATCTTATTGATCAAAAGAGATGATAAAACAGCAGGTAACAGCCCATGTCCAGATATCTCATCCAATATATTCAATCTTCAGTACTATAGTAGGACTTGGTTGTGATGTGAGTGATTGAGCTTCTTTCTCTCTCCTCCTCATCTTCCAAAACACTAGGTTATGGCTCAAAATATTCCATGTCTTCATATCTTGTAGGCGACAAATGAAATTTTGTCTCAAAGATTCTCAGGCTGATTCTCTTTTTTGATATATTTACTGTCATGAAAACTTATAACAGAGCTTATAAAAATAGTTTAATGACATTTCAGAAGTTGTTTATAGTGTATTTTCATATACTTTCCAACATAGTTTATGAAAACAATTTATAATTTATATAAAAACAGTTTGACTTTATGCATAAGCACATAGTACATACTAAACATTTATACTATAAACACTTAATTAAGTTGTATATAAACGGCATTATTTGTTTTCTCCCTTATGCTCTTTCGGGGTTAAGTAAAACCAATCAAACAACCATTATTAATTAAGTTGCATGGCTATAGTGGAACTGGCTTAGATCCCTTAAGTAAGTTATTAGCGAATACCAAAATTGGTAGGCTGTTTTAGATTCGAACTCGGGACATCATAGTTGTGTGTTGAGTTTCATCTACCTATAAAAAAAGTTTTGAGTTCGAGACTTGTGGATGAATAAACTTGAATGGGAGGAAAAACCTTAGATAAAATGGCCAATCGAAATTCTGAATTGAGATGGTCATCGGTAAAGCCAATAAATACTTTGAAAGTTGTAGCATATAAAAAAAAACAATCAGATTACAGCAACCGAACAAAAGTGACACATATATTATTTGTGTAGTTCGGTGGATCTAGATGTATGTAAGTTGCAATGAGGGTCCAGTAGTACTATAAAATATTCAAGAGTGTTTGGGACCATTTAGCAGTGACACTAACTAACACTAGTTTGCAGTTCAATCAGAAGACCTTTGATTGGAAAACATTTTGTCTTCTAAAACATAACATGTGAACCCAATGTAATTATACACACTTTAACTAAAATTAGAACTATATGATTAATGAAATCTAGGTGAAATTGCTAGAAGCATATAGCATGTGAACCCCAATAATTATACACGCTTCAACTGAAATTAGATTCATATAAGTATAAAAGATGAAATTAGTTGTGGTCTGTATACTTTAGAATGTTTCCAATGATGATGAGCTGGTTAATGAATATTGTCTCAATTATCAACTAGTGTGTGTGTGTGTCGGTGGTCACGTGACTGGCTAGCTTTAGAAATTTGAGATTTGTAGTCCCAAGTCCAAGTCACCGACTCATAGTAGTTCTGATAAATACATTTCAACAATTCACATTCAGTTTTCATGTGCGTATGTGTTTGAAAAGAAGCATGTCAATAGTGTTTAATTAATGTTTTGATGTTTGATCATATGTTTTTGATACATATGAATGAGATTGGGATGTTTGATTACGTGTTTGTACAGAAACAAAGTGTGATATCCATCCTTAGAAGTTTAATTGGTAAAACAAGATGTTTCTAAAGTAATTAACTTATAAGTTCTAAACTGGTTAGTTAATCGGTCCATTTTAGTAGCAAACACATAACTCTCGTTTCACATAATATATGATTTAAACATATAAACACCCTAGACATTATAACCCAACCCCTTTTACTAATAGAAAACACTTCAGTTAAAAGTAGACAATGGAAAATAAATAGTTGAAAATTTAGGATGCTAAATTGCTAATTATTATGCTTACTAAACCATACCTTGATAACTTTAGGTTGTTTTTGAAGAGAGAAAGATGATAGAAAAAAATATGAGTTAAAATGAGAGAGATAGACACAAAATAACATAAATGTACGATGTCTTTTCCGCTTTAAAGACACCAAATTCTTTCCCGCAAAATAGTCATTAGTGACACTTTAATCAATAATAATTTCAAATTTCCTTAATTTTAAAAAAAAAAAAAATACTAGTGGCTAAAAGTCTGAAACCTCAAAGTTGTACATATTAAGTTCTTCACAGCCCAAAATCAATCTAAGAGCAAAAACAAATCCAAGTTAATTGAAAATCATGTGTTTGGAGTTCTCATTTACAACAATCATTTGAAATTTGGAATGTCACTAAACTAATTTCATTGTAGAGCAGAGTGGACGAATACCGTATTCCTGTTAATTGCATTTAAGTCTCCTAAAACAGAGCATATTCAGTGGACCAGCTCGTCTGAAGCGAACCTGTAAGAAGAAGAAATCATCACTTCACAAGCTTTACACAACAGGAAGAAATTAATATCCAGTTAGTCTTAAATAATGTTCTAATTGATTTTGCATTAAAATATAATAATCTGCATGTTTATTTGCAGCTTCTCTGTGCTGATTGCATTGACAATTACAAAGAATGCCTTTATCTAAATTATGACTTCATAAAGCTAAGGAACAATACAAACCAAATTGTTAAGCACCAACATCCAATATACACTAAAGTAGCCACCTCTGAAGTTTTGAATGGTTTAATTATTTTGGAATCCAAATTAAAATTAGCCCCTACTGTTTGAAAATCCTTAAAATTATAGAAAACATTTTTAATTTGTTCACCAAACAATACCAACTGTTAGGCATCCATTGATTTAGTGCTGAGGTAGCAAATGGGGGAGCTGATGTGGCAAAGATTTCGTGTGTACATATCATAAGGTGATCAAATCAACCATATTACGCCTCAAATACTATCAAGTGATTAGGTTTTCATTTGCAAAATAGGGAAATGGGTTAATTTGGCACTTTTCTGGTCTATGAAAGCAAAACCACACACCTTCTACAACATCAACATTAAATTAGCAGATGCCGGACATGCAGTAATAATTGGGAGCCAATCCGGAACAATTTGTGTTAGGACCCCAAAATTATTAAGATAAGTGTGATGTAGAGAATTATAGTTTAGCGAGGGAAATGATTGTAACCAACTTGCTGCTGATGTGACAATTGGAGGGAAAAAGTGTGAGTTAGTTGAGTAGTGTAAAGGTGGGAGTGAGAGAATATGGGAGGTAGGCTAGAATAGGGATTTGAATGTGGGAGAGAATAGGCCTCTCAAGGTGCTTATAGTATTGTTATCTTCTTCATATTTTCTACAATTACCATTTGTAATTTTGTTTTAAGGTCTTAACCGCTCTGATTCAACATTATTTCCATTAATACACGGTGTTATCGTTCCATTTGAGTGATCATGAATTCTAGTACCTATCAAATGGTATTAGAGAACTTGATCCCAAGTGCTCAAAGGAAGATTAGAGGCGTTGCTATAGAGATTGAAACATGATGTTCACCACCAAGGTTCATAGCAGAAGACGCAAAGCACGATGTACCGGAATGGGAAGTAAAGCTTGAAGAGATCAAGCAACTATGGAATAAGAGGGATAGAGGAGAGAGGCGTGGTTGGCGGAATCACGCTCTGTGTAGAAGGAGGGGAAGCAGAATGATATCAACCACTTTGAAGAGAGAACGAGATGAAGTTGAGGAGAAGATTGAAAATATGAGTAAATCAAGAGTCGGAAGCCATGGATTCAAATCTAAGAAAGTGAAGGAAGCTAGGGCTGATTGGGCTCCCAAGGAGGTGCATTCCACTTCTAACTTAATGGGCAGCCTCAAACTTTTATTTTGAAGGTAGCCCAATTTTATAAGGCTCGTGCTTAGGGGTGTGTGGTAAGTAGGAGGGGGGTTGGAAGTAGTGAGCCCGAGAAGATATCGAATTGGGCTACCTCCTGGGTCTTCAATATCCATGGAAGATGTAGAATTGTCATACTATGATTTGCTTTCTTTTGTAGATGATATGAACATATGGGGGTGTGATGACTGTATAGATTCCTTAGAAGTATTTTCTTTGGTTCATAGAATTTTTGTGGAGAGCAAGGAGTTAGATTTGAAATTGCCAGACTTGAAATTATTGGGTGAGCAAGGAGATATACCCCCTTTGTTTAGGGGTGTGCATGGTACATCAACCACACCATATTGTACCATACTATTTTCAAAAATCGGTTCCAGTGTACTGGTCTAGGAAAACCCTTTTTTTTAAAACAGGTTCAATACTAATTTAATACCGGCACACAACCGGTTTTGATTCTGACGGTGAAGTGGAGATAGATTTAACGTTAAATTCAAACTCAACCTCCTCATCTCAAAAACCACATCGTTGTTCCCCTTTGAGCTGAAGAAACAAACGGTGTGAAGAGTCACATGACAGCAAATCAATAAGAGTTCTGAATAAGTGGAAGCGATGATAAAAGCTTAGATGTAACTGTGGAAGGAATGGAAAGAAACGAAGCTCTGTCAAAATGAGGCTAGGGATTTAGATTTGGGGATTTTTTGTGATAACAATGAAGGATGAGAGAAATGGTAATTTACTGGTTCTGAATAAGTGGTTCCCGGTACTCCATACTTTTAGAAAACGGGATGGGCCGATAATAGTATGGGCTTTTTTACAATGGTTTAGTATAGTTGAAGTATGGTTTGCAGTTCACCGGTTTTGATGCACACCCCTACCTTTGTTAAAGATGCTAACTGGAAATAGTGAATGGAAAGAATTACCTTGGTCATATTGGCAGAAGTTCTTACACATGGAGATTTCTTCACTATTGGAAATTGGCAACCACTCAAGTTGGTTGACAATATCACCAAATCCTTAGCCTTGTAGCAGTTGTGAAATTCTGTCCTTATTCCAGTGAGCTTGCATTACGTGCTTTTCTAAAAAATTACAAGGTTGGAGCCAGTTGGGTCTATAAAACAAGTCAGATAATCAATCAATGGTGCGGTTAAAAGAAGAAAAATGGGCGGCTGGAAATGGAAGTTTGGACACGTGTGATGTCTTGATTCCATACTTTCTAGAAGATCCTTTGATTCAGGCGTGGATGACCATAGTCCATAGTGTTAGTCATCTTATTTCATTTACTGGCTTCATAACCAATGACATTGTCAAACCTACATAAAAAAATGACATTGTCCAACCAACACATCACAAGCAATGGGACCCTGTCGGTCAAAAAAAAAAGCAATGGGACCCTGGTGAACATGACTATGCTTCTTGCATTCTTTGGACAATGAGCTACTGACAGTGGGATCCTGGTGGATTATGTTGGGCAGATGAATCTTTTAGGGGGAGTATTGTTATAGGACCCCAAAATTAATAAGATATAGGGGAGGGAATAAGTGTGATGTAGAGAATTATAGCTTAGAGGGGGAAATGATTGTAACCAACTTGCTGATGTGGCAATTGGAGGGAAAGAGTGTGTGAGTTAGTTGAGTAGTATAAAGGTGGGAGTGAGAAAATAGGAGAGGTAGGCTAGACTGGGATTAGAATGTGAGAGAGCATAGGCCTCTCGAAGTGACTATAGTTACTGTAATCTTCATATTTTCTGCAATTACCACTCTGATTCAGCCCTATTTTATTTTTACTAATAGGTACTATTTAAAAACTGGGTAAACAATAAGGCCCAATAGTTGGAATATATAGGACATGATTAATGTTGATAAGTTATTTGACAAATGGCACTTTGTTTAATCAATTAGCAGATAAAAGAGGTGATATCCCAATTCCTTCATTAACATAACATATTGTGCAGTACTTACTCTTTCTTAAATTTGTGCCACTTCTCTATACGTCCATACCAGTTCCACTGGAAACATAGAGCTGCAATACGTAGTACTCCAGCAGTAATAACCTCAACAAATGCCATTAAGAATGACCTCTGAGGAGATAAACCTGAAGTTGCTAGAGATAGTGCAATTCCCTCCATATTGCAAGAAATGATAAAACTGCCACGTCTTATGCCATCAAAAGCTTTCTGAGCAACTTCTTCGGGTTTCATAGAACCAGAAGAGGAGGCAATGATTTTGGTGAGCTCTGGTTTTCTCTTATTTTCTGCAAAAAATAACCTTTCAGTTTGTACTTTCATCTGGATTACAGGATACATAAATTTCCCAAGAGATTACGCAAAATGGTACTTGACATGACAAAAAAACAAATTTTCTAATTAGGACTGAGAGGACGGTATATATTAATCACCAATAAACAAAATCATCTGGCAAATGATGCAGAATTTTTTTCCTAAATTAAACAATTTCAAAGGAGTTATGGATTTAAGCACTTCAATTGCAGTCCCTATTTCCACATCATATGGGGATTGAACTAAACTAATGAGTTGTTTAGCAAAGGCTAGTTACCTCATTTTTCAATGCAAATTGAACCTAGATCAATTACAAAAAGTAATATGTGTGAAGAAATAAGCTCTAAGATCCAATTGAATACCTTCTACAAGTCCGGGAGTATCCGTATCAGGAGGGAATATCAGAGAGACATGAATATTATCTCCTATAACCTCTTGTTGCAATGCTTCTGCTAAACCACGAAGGCCAAATTTACTGGCCGAATAAGCTACATAACCATAAATCCCCACCTAGATATAAACATAAATTCCATGTTAAAAAGAAAATAAAAAATCAAGCTATTTGATCATCTGTTGATCAATCATCGAGTTATAAATTTTGAAGCATCATTCTGTGAATACAACAACAACAACAACAATAATAATAATAATAATAATAAGCAGCCTGCTCATGTAACAACTCTAGTAAAACAGCTTATAGGCTAACCATTAAGATGATATGTTTGGAAGTTGGAATGCAAAGGAAGTTTAGGGAAGAAATCAAAAGAAAACTAGAAGGGAAGGAAAGGAAGATAATTTTATTCCCTTGAATGAGGATTTTGGAGGATCATATGAAAACCCCTGATTTTGGATTTTCATCCCCTTTTACAACAATGAAGTGGAGATTTGAAACAACAATGCTGACAACACCCTCTTTCCTACACGTTCTCTGATATTATTATCAGATAAAATTGATGCAGGTTTGAACTCTCCCTTGAGGTTGCCCAACCATCACAACCATAATTGATTAACCAGTTTGCAAATCAAAAATAATAAACATATAACATTTGAGGGTTTAGTAGATAAACAAATGTGTTGATTTTGAACTTTGTCCCTTGAGGTTTTGCAAAAGTAACTGTCAAGAATGTTATTGCTGGCAACACCATTTGAGCTGACACCATTTTCAAAATGACGCCCAGATGCCATAATTGCAGCTGAAAATGTGTGTCAAAATCCTCACCTCAATGCCAATATGAAAGCATTGAGCATTCTAATTTCTAATAAAAAGGTTTAAAAGTCCATGAAACAATGGTATGACATAATTAAAACATATTAACTAGAGAATCAATCTCACAAACACAAGATAGGCATCAACAACATAAACTAGTTACTACTAGTAAAACATAATTTATTGGTAGTATTTGCAGCAAAGAGAATCGAATTACCTGACCAGCCTGTGAGGAGACAAGAGCAATGGAAGCGGGAAGAGAATCCGTCCTAGTCTTCATTGCAGGCAAAGCAGCTTTGATCATATTTAAGCAACCCATCAAATTAACGTCCAAGGTAAACTGCACCTCACTCAATTCCATCTTCTCAAACTCCAGCGCATAGAAAACCCCATGGTTCAGCAACAGAATGTCGATCGGCCCAGCCTCATCAACCACCTTCTTAACCGCCTCGTAATCCCGCACGTCCGCCGCAAACACCGCCACCTCGACGCCTGTGGTAAGCTTGATGGCGATCTTCGCCTCTTCCAGCTTCTTCAAGGATCGTGACATGATGGAGACACGTGCGCCTTCGGTGGCGGCACGGTGAGCGAGTGCGAGACCGATGCCGCTGGATCCACCGGTTATGAAGACGTGGCGGTTTTTGATTGGGATCTTGACTGTACGGGGGCGAACGAGGAAGTAGAGGATTGGGAGAAGAAGGAGGGGAAGGAGAATGAAAAGGGAGAAGAAAGCGTCCGCCATTGGATCCAAATCGATGGAAACCTTGTTTTTTCAATAATGATGAAAACTGTGATGTGAAGGTCAACAACAACAATTCTATTTCTATGCCATTATTCTTCCATGTTCTGTTATTATGGATGGAGTAGTGAGTGATCCCCAACCCAACCATTTTGCCCTTTGGATAATTTTTTTTGACTTAAATATCATTTACTCCAGCAAATATCACAATAATTTATTTACCCATGTAAAAATAAATGTTTTAAAATGTCCATCGAAAATAATAAGTGTTTCTAGTTACCCCTACAAGAGGTTACCGTAAACGATTTACATTTTGCAGGGGAAGGAGAACATTAACCCTACAAAAAATGATAAAATATCTTTTTATAATTAAATGAATATGATTAAATTAATATTAAATCATATAGAAAAAGAAGTAAACATGTGGCAACGGGAGCGGCAACGAGAGGCTAACTTGAGATCGTCAATAGCAACGGGAGCGACAATCGAAAGTGCCAACGGTAGTGCATTTTTACCTTAAATCTCATTTTCCTTTTTGTTCATTTTTACGCCATCTAAAATTTACTATTTACTATAGTTTCTCTAATAAAAATATTAAAATCAAAATCAATTTAATCACTAAGACTTGCATAATAACTTTTTATAATTAAATTAATATTTAATCATATCAAAAACGAGTAAACGCGTGGCAAAGGGAGTGCCAATGAGAGTGTCAATGGGAGGGCCAACAAAAGAAGCAGCGGGAGCGCCGATAGGAGGGCAAATGGGAGGGCAAACGAGAGCGTCAACGGAGGTGCATATTTCAAATTTTACCTTAAATCTGATTTTCCTTTTTCTTTCTTTTTCTTTTATTATATTTCAACTTTCAGCGTATTTATAACTTTATAGAGAATTATAACAAATACAGTATCACCTGTGCGTATTTGCAAGGGATAAAAGATATTTAAGTCTAATTTTTAAATTTTGTATCTTAAATATTACGAATACACCGGTCTAGTTGATTCTTGATTGAACCATTAAACTTTGAAATACATTGATACAATACTTGATTTGTTCTTTGAACATTGTCTACACTTGTACTTTGGGGCTAAAATAGAACCGAACCTAACCAGTGGGTTCAACCTAGAATTGTCCAATTTGGTGGTTGATCCATACCATTTGAATTTGAGGTGTCTAGAAGTGGATATTGAACTGTTTTACCTTTAATTCAACTCAATTGAACTGTTTAATTTTTTTTAAATTTATTATTTCTCTTAAATTAAATACTTTGTTCAAAAAAGAATACTTTATTTTATTTATTTACCAATCATCTAATTTATTTGTACGTGCCTAGTTTGGTCTTTGAGAAAAATTAATATCAATTTTAGTCACCGATAATTACAAACAATGACACATTAATCACTATGTTAGTTGACTGCTAGTGAGCTCCATTGTTTTTAGGTTGAATTGTCCCATTATTTTTTCAATGTGTCCTACTATTTTTCCAACGTTGTCCTGGAATTGAAATTGTTAGGGACATAAATGGAGAAAGAGATCAGATAAATATAAATAAGGTATGAGGTATTAGATGATTACATTTGCACCAAAATTATGACCACACCTAAATCCAAGTACAAAACAAATCCTAACAACTTTATCCAAAGATTCCATAATAAAATAAAATAAAAACTACTAAAACACTGATTTTAATCTGCATCGATCCGACTGTATTCACAATTCAACTAATAACAAAAAATTTGATAATTACAATCTTCTTGTTCCCCTAATCTAACCATCTTTGCACCATGCAACACAATACAAAAGGCTCATTGTGTATTATATATGTTGCAAGTTGAAGGCATAAGAAGTATCATATTTGAGGAACAATGCATAAAGCAACTCATTCCATGTATCAGGAACACCAGGCAAACACCAATGGCTACAATCTTGGCGAAGTGGAGATGCCGATTTCGCCTTAGGACCTAGATAATATACAGATGAATGTCCATCTTTTCTATGAGCTGTCATTTGTGTTATGTTTAATACCTTCAACTTCAAAACTTGTGAAGTGTTTCTGTGTGCTAATAATGCAGCATTGGCAATTTTGAATTGTGACCAGTTGTCTTTAGGCACTAATGAGGAGCCAAGTTCTGGTAGTGTTTCCAAATGACAGTTCCCACCTTTTTTCCAATCTCCACCTCTGCATGAACCATTTATTTAACATTAAAATCACAAAAATATATCAGAACTCATTTAAAACTGGAGAAAATATACTAACCTGAAATGCACAGGAGCATAAGTACGAAAGAAAACTTGAGTCTTCCTAAGATTCACAGCATCTTCTACCCAATTCAATACTGTGTCAATAGACCTCTTATATGCATCTTCCACCTTCATTTTCAATTTAACTTTCTTACCTTCTTGGAAATAACAACCCCTAAACAATCAAGAAAAAACCTCAAACCTTTTACCATAGAAAATATGTGCATAAATGTCATACTCTCTCTGTTATAGAATATATGCAAAAACTGGTCAACAAAAGTTAATGTATCTGATTCAAATTTTAGACCAGATACATCAACTTTCTTCGACCAGTTTTTGCCTATATTCTGTAATGGATGGAGTATATTAGAGTGATAAAAAATAAGAAAGCATTGAATTTAATTACCATTTAGTGGTTTTCTCATAATTCCACCAATGTCCTGTATTAAGAACCAAAACATCAGCATCTCTCCACTTCAAAGAATTCCAATCCATTTGATCCAATTTGAGAGTTGTCTTAATTTTTTTATTAGTTCCTTTAGGAGGTCTACTTTGCAATACAAGGAATGGAGCTCTGTAGTATTCCACAGTACAATTAAAGTCTTTGAATTTGAACACCAAGAACCCTTTATGCTTTGTAATTGGACTACCATTTACTTCATAGATTGATTCCTTGTTAGGAATTGCAGATGATAACATGCATAATAGTGATTCCCATTGGTTTCTTCCAATTGAGTCCCCAGCAAATACTAAACGCTTGTTTCGTAGTCTCTCCAACATCATTGTTGCATTGAATCTGGTTTTTCATTATAAAAAAGTTCAGAGATTACTCACTTCATTTAATCTTTCATCAAACCAGAGAAAAAAAAAATACTTGAAGTTACAATAGATAAAGTGAATGCATAGCTAGTGATCTCATTCATATGAACATAAAGAAAATTGAATTTGCATTTAGAATACTTGACAGACATGGTGCTTATTGGAAATAAAAAATTGTGTGTCATTTTCTACTGAAAATGCACCAAAACAATATGGCCCAATGTTGTCAGAACCGAACCGAACCAAGAAGTTCAACCAGTTGAATCGGGAACCGGACAGACTGGTGTTTGATTCAACACCATTTGAACCACATGCTAGTTGGACCGGATTGAACGGCAGTTCAACCGCTTTGAATCATCAATTGATTCGGGTTGAACCGCCTAAAACAACATTAATACTAGTGTACCTGGGCAAGTTGCAATCTTTAGGTTGCCATCTCCACTTTGTATAGAACAAATCATGTCTTCCATTCTCAGAACACCTAAATCCTTCATCTAAAAACTTGCAATCTTTTGACTCATACAAAGGATAACTTTCATCCCAAACCCAATTACCTTCAAACAAATCACACCCACCACCTTTATCTTCAAAAAAGTCAACTCTATCATCCTCTTTTGACCTACTAAACCTTTGAAATTGACCTGAAACCCCAAACCTTCCACCAAATTCTCTGAAATCCAAGTAGAAGAAGCAGCACATAATAAAAACGGTTACCAGCAAAATTCCAGTAACCCCGACAAACGGTTCAAACATCCTTAAACGTTTCACCTTCCTTAAACCTTCACAAACTGCCATGGCTTCCACGTGTCGCTTTGTAGCGTTCTTAGAAGACATTCAATTCAACTACTACGTTAATGAAGAAAAAAAAAACAAATTTTAGAATCTGGGTAAGTGGAGAAGGGTGGCATGCAAGCAAAATATGGCACTATTCATGTAGCACAATAGAATTGAATCATGTTGTAATCTAATACTTTTGGTTAATATGATCTGTAAAAGGGTAAATCATAAGTGTAATTTAAATTTAAATCAAAAAAATTGAAGCGTTACGGGACTACTATTAATTAATTTTTAAAAAAAATGAGAGAGAGGGGAAACGAACGTGGGGAAAGAAGGGTTAGGAGAGAGGAGACGTGCCCCACGTTGTTTTGAGATAGAGAGAGAGAGAGAGTGGGAGGAATTGAGCTTTTTGATTGGGTTGTGTTCTCACGCGCTTGAATTAGGAGCGTCAGTCTGCGGATTCATTTTTTTTTACAGAATTCATTGTATTTTTAGGTAATGCAATTAGGGTCCCCTTATTTTATCAAAATCCTAATTTTGGCCGTCCTATTTCATTTTTCGTAATTTTGATTCCTTAATTTTACTAATTTTGCAATTTAAGTCTCCATAATTTTTTCTCGTGATTTTGATCTCTATTTTTATCAAATTTGTAATTTTTGTCTCATCGTTAATTTGTCATCCAATTTCTTGACGACAATATACTGACATGTTAGTAAGGTGGTTGACGTGTGTTGTGCTTAGACATCAAATGATTACGCTAGCAAGACATGTGTCTGCCAGCCACGTAAGCATTTTTGTCAAAAACTTGATTGCAATTTAATAGAGGGACTAAACTTGTGGATTTGATCAAATTAGGGATGAAAATTGCGAGAAAAAACGAATGATTAAAATTGCAGATTTGATAAAATATTGAATAGTAGAGGTGCAGCAGATGCGTGCGAGCAGGTGACGACAGCAGAAGAGAGCGTGTTGAATTGAATAAGGAGAAAACGTTCATCCCTTTACCCGTTAACTGTTCGGTCAAAGTTAAATGTGACGTGTAATTTTAAATGATGTGGCAAACTTTTATTGGTGTGACAGAGTGTGGGCTAGGAATTCTGAGACAGAGGATTTTCATCCGAAAGGAAGAAGGAAAGAGATGAGAAGGGAAAATATAAAGAGTTTAGAGGATCGTTGTTTAGTACAAAGTGTCGAAAATAGAGAAGGGGAGACCAATATTATAGAGGTACTTACAAAAAAAGCTTCTACAGAGATCAATCCCCTCCCTCTAGGATGCAAAATGATTTTGAACCACTACTAGACCAAGAAGCTTCCTTATTTCATTTGATGTTATATATTAAATTTAAATTTAAATTATCTCTCTATTTTTATTTAAGCCATAAGTATCAAATATCTGTATTTTTTTTAAACAATCAAATGTCTGTATTAGCTTGCCATTTTTACACATAAGTATTAAATGTTGTTATATATCCTAATTATTTTTTTTGACCAAATATATCCTAATTATTTAACATCTAATATTTTATTTTATTTATTTATTTTACAATAATCTAATATTTTATATCAATTCCATAAATATTAGATTACATTAGATTCTATATATCTTTGGTCAAAAAAAAAGATTAGATTCTATATGTTGATTATTTAGAGTATTAATGAATATGATTAATTAATTATTTTAAAATATATTTTAATAAGTCAGTATTTTCAAATATGAATTAATTGGATTGGATACAAAAATGAATAACAACATTTAATTGGTCAAAAAAATAGTTAAGACATATAACAGCATTTAATACCTATGTGTAAAAATGGCAAGCTAATAAAGACATTTGATACTTATGTCTTAAAATAGAGAGATATCCAATTAATTCATATTTGAAAACATTGACTTATAGTATCATATATTCATTCTTCTAATTCTAATATTATTATTTTGGTATTTCTTCTAATTCTAATATTGTTGTAGTATAACTTTTATTCATATCGGGTCATGCCGTTCGATTAGCGATATCCTTCAGTCCGATCATTGACTCATTGATCCAATATCAGGTCATTGTTCATTTTTCTAAATGCTATGCAATGTCAGTGTAAAACTTGTACATTCAAAATTAATAACAATTTAAGGTATGAGTTACATATAAGGTGATTATTAGTTGACTCACTTTTTTTTAATGACATGTTGTTCTGTACTATGTCTATGGGTCAGTCGATCCTAGACAGTAGGTAGGAGATAAGATTTGACCAATAATAGTTGCGTCCGATGTAGATGATCCGATCCGAGTTGGGGTGTACCTGCAAAGTCACTCCAATGCTAAAGTCAGGAGTTGCACAGTTAATTGCAAGTATTAGTGGGTAATAAATGCGTACATTTTCTCTACATTAATGGTTGTATTTATAGAGTAAATGAGTGATGATTGAAGTGATCTAATCCGTCCAATTAGGAGATGCATTGTGAGCCATTGATAAATGGACCTGGGCCTTAGTTGGTTGGTGGTTCAATAACTTTGTTTTGAGAAAAAGGGGGACAGTAAATAACATGGGTATATTTACCCCGTAACACATGCCAACTTGTAATTGGTTACATAGTATAAAACATTTCACGGGTTTAATTAGATAATCTTTGCAAAAAAAGTTACACCACCAACCAATAAAGTCAAATTTTTTTATAACCTATTATTTTAAGATTTGATGATGTCATAAAAAAACTTATAAGACAGTAGTGAATATAAATTAAATTCACATATAAAAATACATAGAGATTTTTTCTGGTGAGAAAAAGGGGTTAAAAACCCCACTATTCCCGAGACGAGTTTATTGTATTCAACGAAAATGCGCAATCTTGCATTTTAATTCTTTAGGACCGTGATCATACGCCTCATGTTATTAATTTCTTTTTTCCGGTCATCAGCATTAACAATCAAAGGAACTATGGAATTATTTTCAAAAAAAAAAAGGAAATATGGAATTAATCGAAATCCCGATCCCTCAGAGCAAGACATCAACCATCAACTTCCAATAGTCTTGAAATGGTTCTATTGGAGGGTGAAACTCAATCTCGACCGAAGGTCGGTCCAATGGAGACTTAAAACAAATTCTAAGATAAGACCTATGAGATGATAAAATAATGTGAGCTCTTAATGCCCGACTCAATATAATTTAATTAAATTTTTTTAGATATCAATGAAAAAAATTGTTCGACATCATAATAGCATTAAAATAAAGCAAGCGAAAAATTCAAGCTTAATTAAACGTACTATTTGAATTTTTTTTTTAAGGAACTATTTGAATAACTTAAGTTTGGTAAAAATAAATAATTAATTTAAGATGTTTTATTTAGTGCAAATACCTTTTAATTTTTCCTAATTTGGGATAACAAAAATTGCAACAACTAAGCGACTAGGGGTGGAAATTTCTACCCGCAAGTTGGGATCCTCATGATCGTCCCGAATGGGGCCCAGTGGCGGAGGATTTTTCCCATGGGGATGAGGACGAGGAGAAAAATCGCATGATCAAAGTGGGGATGGGGATGGGGATCATACCTCATCATGCATGATCACTACATGCATGATTCAAAATAAATTACATAAATATACTTATTATAGATATATATTATTTATAAGTAATTAATTTTTTAGTCTTTTTATACGTGTTTTAAATTTAAAATATTAACAAAATATTAAATTGTTCTAACTTTTATACTTTCCAAATATTAAAATATAAAACTAAGACTAACATTTATATTTTTTAATAAAAATGTTAAACTTTTGAATTTTACTCTTACTTTTTATATATTTTTCTAATTTTATTATATTTTAATTTATATTTTTGTTAGTTATTGGGGTCCCTGCGGGGACCGTGGGGATCCGTGGGGATGGGGATGGGGGAGGAAATGTCCCCGAGGTGGGGAACGGGGATGGGGATGGAGGACAATTTGGGAGGTGGGGACGGGGAGCGGGGGAGTACTCCCCGCACCCGCCCCGCCCCATTGCCATCCCTATAAGCGACACGATTTTGCATAGTTTATGAGAGAACAAACATAGAGCATTGTAGTTACGACATAATTAATAATTAAAAATTAATTACGACATAATTAATAATTAAAAATTAATTACGACAAATATGTAAAAATTAATTATGACATAATTATTTAACTAACTAAATTGATTTCATAAACACACCAAAAGTTGTACCGTGTGGTTTCATGATGGATAAGTGTCGCAAAAAGTTGTACTGTGGTTTCATGAGGGACATGAATACGGAGTTTTGTCCAGTCTCTTTCCCCCGCTACTCTCCAGTACTATAAATAGTTTTTCAAATCAAACAGGGTACAACTGGAGTTATCCGGTCAAGTCCACTGCTTGTTAGCAAATCAAACGCACCCCTAAAGTTAAAATTATATGCACACATTGAAAACGGAAAAAAACCAAAGTATTCAACGAAGGTAAAGTTGGTATTTAAACAATAAATATACAGTAAAAATTGGAAAAAAATCTTATATTTGAGACCAAATTTTACTCCAAAAATCTTCTTATAATAGAGACCGGAAGGAGTATTTAACTTGCTTTGCCTTAAGTTAGTTTAGTAAAACTAGGTTGTCTTAGGTGCTACTCATATGCCTAATTTGATCTTTATCTTTAGAGTTTCAACTATATCTTATGTGTAATTGTCTCTTAGAGGACTCGACGATGCTTGCTTTGTAAGTTAGTGGCTTACATTTTGCGTAATATTTTAGTGGTCTTTGCCCGTGTTCAATGAAATATTGAATATTTTAAATAAATAAAAAACTAAGTAATGCCAATTTATGGAATGTGTACTGAAGTTGCTACTTTGCATCCAACAGGTCACCAACCAATTTCATATTTATGGGTAATCTAAATTCCATCTCATTTCTTGTCACCTTCAATTTACTCCAAATTATATATATGCCTATATTGCCTATACAAAAATGCTGATATTTCCAGCAAAAAAACAAATGTCACTACTACCAATTATACATCTTTTTAAATTTATTCTTCTTTAAATTGAGGGAAATAGAATAGAAGTTTTGAGTTGATCACAGCAAGAATAGAGCAAGCAGTAGCAAAGGTTACCACACTTGTTCCTATCTTTTTCATGTTAGTTTATGTTACCCTCTGTCACTTTCACAAACTAATAATTGTGTGGGGTGGGGATTAATTAATCGATTAGCACAAACTCATGCATTATACTCATGACATGAAGAAACTAAACAAAGATTCAATTGCACAGAAGAATTTGTTTCCCTCTTGGGGAATAGCAGAAACTCACTCTATAAGACTATCTATCATCAATCACCAATTCCAAATTTAATTTTACATAAAGCAAGATAACAAACAATCCATCCATATGATAGGAGGAGTATATCACCACACAACACAACACAACCCTCAAAATCAAAAGTAACAGAAATATAAAACCAGTTAATTCCCAAATACATGCAAAAGAGAAGTGAAGCAATAATTTTGATCAATGACGTTCAGGGAAAGAGAAGGATTCCTGAGAGTCGGAATCGGAGGATTCTGTAATGAACTAGCACAGGAATTTAACAATTAAGCAGAAACACCCAATGGAATGTTGAAACCGTGGTGTATCGCGTGTTATTTATTTCATCGATTCAATCAACTTCCCGTGAAGAAGGAAGGCAATAGTACATGGAATAATCACCGATAGTAATCTTTGGAAAATAAGGAAAGAAGGAGAGAAGTACAGAGAAGGAAATGAAGGCAATGAGAATTCACACAATTCACATGACATTCTCTCTCTATCACTCATTCTATATAGTCTTTATGCGTCACAAAATCTTTCAAAGAACGAACTTGGGATTCTCTTTCTCTCCCACGACGTGGCAATTCTATCCATATTATTTCCTTGTCGCTATTTCCATTTTTGCCCATTACATCACCATCCCC
The DNA here is from genome assembly GCA_020916435.1 of Oxytropis ochrocephala. Lineage (NCBI taxonomy): Eukaryota > Viridiplantae > Streptophyta > Magnoliopsida > Fabales > Fabaceae > Oxytropis > Oxytropis ochrocephala. Next base: position 11,093,854 of record CM037093.1, on the reverse strand, counting down.
ATTAAAGACAACCTTGTCCTCAAGGTTGAATGTTGAAAAATTGTTCTTCAATTCCGTGACAGCTTCCTAGGTGGCTTCTGCCATTGGCAAATTCTCCCATTTCACCAGCACTTGGGAGGTAAAGTCATTCCCTTGTTTCACAGCCCTCCTTTGCAATATCTGTTCTGGTTGTATAACTGGTCCATTCTCAGTCACCGTGAGCGGTAATGGCAAATATTGTTCCGAATTGTCCCCTTTAAAAGGCTTCAATTGTGAAACATGAAATACAGGATGTATTTTTGCTGACTCTGGTAACTTGAGCTTGTACGCCACAGCGCCAATCCTAGCTTCCACAGTAAAAGGACCAAAATATCGCATGCTCAACTTTTGATTCTTCCTTAAGGCAACCGAATGTTGTCTATAAGGCTGGAGCTTGACTAACACTAAGTCTCCCACTTGTAGTTGCAAATCAGATCTTTTCTTGTCAGCTTGGTGCTTCATTACCTGCTGCGCTCGCACTAAATTCTTCTTCAATTGCTCTAGCAACACATCTCTTTCAACCGATTCTTTGTCTCACCTCAACTGGATCATCATTTCTGGCCACATATCTGAGTAGTGAAGGTGGATCTCTGCCATAGACCACCTTAAAGGGTGTCATACCCGTGCTGGTGTGGAATGACGTGTTGTACCAATATTCAGCCCATGTAAGCATCTTATACCACCCTTAGGATTTGTTGAAAGTGAAACATCGCAAATACATTTCCAAACACTTATTGAGAGCCTCTCGATTGTCCATCGAGTTGAGGATGATAAGCGTGACTCATGTTAAGTGTGGTGCCCTGCATTGCAAATAGATTTTTCCAAAAACTGCTTGTAAACACTTTGTCACGATCGGATACAATAGACGCTTGGCATCCCATGAAGCTTCACGATATGATTCATGAATAACTCACATCGCTTTATCTTCTTTGTTAAAGTCAGATTTGAGAGGAATAAAATGACCATATTTGGATAATCTATCCACTACCACTAAGATAGCTGTGAAACCAAAGGAGAGTGGTAAGCCAACTATAAAGTCCATTGCAATATCCTCCCAAATTTGAGTTGGTATTGGTAATCGGTTGCAATAGTCCCGCAGTGCGAGTGTGAAATGCCTTGCGCTTGGCTGGCAAATTGTACAGTGAGCTATAAACTTCTGTATATCTTGCTTCATTGCCTTCCAATGAAACTGAGAACTTATTCTGGCCATTGTGCGAGTCACACCAGCGTGTCCACCAATTGGTGAGCTATGGAATTCCCTCAAAATAGTTTGTATCAAGTTCTCATTATTTGCACCACCGGTTTACATGCACAAAGATGCGATCCTTTCACATGAGTATTGTGGCCAAGCAGCAGGTGTAGCCTCTATCTTCTCAATCATCTCTTGTATCCAAGTGTCCTGTTTGCACACCTCTTTGAACTCCGTCATGAAATCAGGCTGGACTATCGAACATATCGTCATGAAGACTCTTGAAAGAGAATCAGCAGCAATATTCTCCTTCCCGGGTTTATATTCAATAGTGAAATCATATCCCAGGAACTTATGTAACCACTCTTGTTGTTCAGGAGTTTGTAAGGATTGATCAAGCAAGCTCCTCAAACTCTTTTGATCAGTTCTAATCACAAATTTGTGACCCAAGAGGTAATGCCTGAACTTTGCCAAAGCTTCAGTAATTGCTAGGAGTTCTCTGAAGTAAGCAGACTTCTTCTGCATCCTTGGAGCTAGCTTCTTGGAAAAATATGCAATAGGGTGGCCATTTTGGTGTAGCACTGCTCCCACGCCCGTACCTGAGGCATCTGTCTCGAGTATGAACTGTTCTTTGAAGTTTGGCAATGATAGTACTGGTGCAGATATCATGGCCTGTTTGAGTTGTTCAAAGGCAGTTTCTGTTACATCACTCCAATTGAAATTATCCTTCCTCAGAAGATCAGTGAGAGGCTCTGCAATCTTGGCATACGACTTAATAAACCTCCTATAATAACCCGTGAGGCCCAAGAATCCTCTAAGTTGCTTGATATTTGTAGGAGTAGGCCAATTTTTCACTGCCTGCACTTTACCATCCTCCATTGCTACACCACTGCCCGATACAATGTGGCCAAGATACTCCACTTTCAACTGTCCAAATGAACACTTTGACAGTTTAACAAATAAAGTGTGTTCTTTGCAGAGTCCGTAAATACGCTTCTGTGTTCGTAAAAGTGAGCATGCCATGATGAACTATACACCAAAATGTCGTCAAAGAACACCAAGACAAATTTACGAAGAACAGGCTGGAAAATTTCATTCATCAAGCACTGAAAAGATGCTGGAGCATTAGTCAATCCAAAGGGCATCACCAACCATTCATAATGGCCGTGGTGAGTCCTAAAGGCTGTCTTGCTTCTATCTTCCGGTTTAATGAGTATCTGATGATATCCTGACCTAAGATCAAGCTTGGAGAAGAACTTAGCACCATACAATTCATCTAGGAGTTCATCAACCGTGGGCATTGGAAAACTATCCTTAATAGTTATCGCATTTAAAGCTCTATAATCAGTACAAAAACGCCAGCTACCATCTTTTTTCTTTACTAATATAATAGGAGAAGAAAAAGGGCTAGTACTAGGTTGAATAATACCTTGGCTCAGCATCTCATGAACCATCTTCTCTATCTGCTCTTTCTGGCTGTGAGGATATCTATATGGTCTCACTTTGACTGGCTTGGACCCCTCTACTAGTGGAATAGCATGATCTTGAGTCCTTTGAGGTGGTAAACCAGTAGGTGTTCTAAAAACAACTCTGTAAGTGTAGAGTATTGTTGCTAGTTCTGGTGCAATGTCTTGTGGCATGTCTTTCCACGTATCCTCTTCTACTTCTGCTGGTACCATTTGGATAGAGAAACATTCATCCAATGCCTTAGTATGATGCAACCTCTTCAATTGATGAAATTGAGCTATCTGTGGTTGCTGCTTTCCTTCTCCTTGTAATGTAATGAATTTCCCTTCAAGAAAAAACTTGATACATAAACCAGCATAGTCTGCAACGTGAGGTCCCAATGTAGCAAGCCAAGCTGTTCCAAGCACTAAATCAAGACTGCCATCGGGTAGGAGATAAACCGCACCAAGATCATAGCCACAGCACATGGATAGGTAACTTTCTGATCATACCATCAGCTGTCATGGATTGACCATTTCCTACGAGCACTTTGAAAGCAGGAGCGGGTTCTACTGTAAGTCTAAGAATCTAGCAATCCTCGGTTGTAGAAAATTGTCTGAGCTTCCACCATCCACTAGGATTTGAACATTAGTGTTGCCAATTTTCCTTTGGAACCGAATAGCCCCTAAACTATTAGCTCCTTTCATTGCATTAAGAGATAAATGATGCACTCGCACACTGATTCTCACTCATCCTGCTTTCTCGCAGATTCTGCTTGCCCCGTGTCTTGCTCTTGAGCTTCACTACTATCAAGATCATCAACTTGCAAAGAACATCATATGTTTATTTGGACACTTGTGACTAAAAGAAAACTTGTCATCACAAAAATAACAAAGTCCCTTTTCCTTTCTAACTTGCATTTCAAAGAGGAGAGATCCTCCTAATGTTTGGATTCTTTTGTTCATTATGCATAGGTCTCATGGGGGTGTTGTGAGCAAGGGTGGTGAGAAGGTTTGGACATGAATGAATTAGACTTATTTGGATTGAAGGTAGGTCTGCTTTTGGGCCGTTTTGGTTATTCTTGTTTAGGTTTTTTGTAGCTTGGGTGGGTTGTATTTTTCTTCATACACTTTAGCTAATGATAGGGCTTTAACCAGGAATTAGGGGTGTGTATCATCACATCTCTACGAATTTCATTTTGTAGCCCACTAACAAAGCAATCTACCATAGCATCATTGCTCAATCCATAGACACGGTTGGCTAATGCGATGGCTCGGTGTAATATTCACCACGCGAGGTATTCTCGTGTTAACTTAAATAATGAAGCTCGAGGACACTCATAAATGGAAGGGCCATAGTCTAATTCTAGTGCTCTAGTGAAATCTTTCCATGTTTGGAATGGCTGGCTACGTTGCATTAGCTGAAACCAGGGTACTACATCTTTCTCTAAGTTAACAGAAGCTATAGTAAGTCTATCTTCATCCACAGTTCCATAATAGTCAAAGAATTGTTCTGCTTTAAAGATCCAATCCATCACTCTACTACCATCAAATCTAGGGAATTCGAGTTTCACACTTTTTACCTGAAATGGTGGCTTGTTACCAGAATTGTTTGAGTTCAATGGACCATGGTGGGATGTAGTTTGCTCTTTCTGCTTCAGTAACTCGTCTAGTGCTGCAGTCATGTGTGAGATCTTGTCATCGAGAGCAACTTGAAAAGCTTCAACCCGCTTCACTTTGCCTCTTCATTCATCGCTGCAAACCGATCGAATCGAGCTGCAATTTCAGCTTGAGCTTCTGCATTTCTGCGAATGTCAGTGACCATTTCTTTCAATCTCGTATTATCCGCCATGGTTGAGATGAAAGCACCAGTTTGTAATGAACTAGCACAGGAATTTAACAATTAAGCAGAAACACCCAATGGAACAGTGAAACCGTGGTACTGTGTTATTTATTTCACTGATTCAATCAACTTCCTGTGAAGAAGGAAGGCAATAGTACATGGAATAATCACTGATAGTACTGGAAAATAAGGAAAGAAGGAGAGAAGTACAGAGAAGGAAATGAAGGCAATGAGAATTCACACAATTCACATGACATTCTCTCTCCTATCAGCTCATTCTATATAGTGCTGTGCGTCACAAAATCTTTCAGCAACGAACTTGGGATTCTCTTTCTCTCTCCACGACGTGGCAATTCTATCCCACACACCTCAGATATTATTTCCTTGCTGCTATTTCCATTTTTGCCCATTACAGATTCTTGAAGCGCATTGTGTTGCTCAGCTTGTGCTTTCTCGAGATATGGTTTGAAACCAATTCGTATGCTCAAGTACCCAAACGCCATTGCTCCAATCACCACTATCCCTGACCTAATCGCGTTCATCCTCATATCTGATCTCCCAATCCGACCCATCCTTTCTTCAACTGAAACTCAAAGCAATCGCCAAAGGAGGTGTAAAATGAAATTTGATTAAATATGAATAGTGAGTTCTAGAGGCACTAAAACGACAAACGACACGTCGTTTTGAGTACCTTCCAATTTGGGAACACGTGGACGTGGGCCATCCTAAGACAAATAAAATTGAAAAGGGGCAAAATTTCTCACTTTTATTACTGAATTCTGAGCTTCGTACCTTTCTCGGCTTCTTTTTTTGTTGAAGATTCTGTTTTTTCAGGTACTGTAAGCAAATTTTTGTATGGTTTTTTATTTTTCTGTCCCCTTTATTCACTTTAATTTAGTGATCGTACATTTATATTTGGAAAATTGATAACAGAAGAGTTCTGAAAAAAGTGGGGGGTTTGTGTTTCTGAGATATTTTTGTTTGGGTTGTGAATAGGGGTAGCTGTTTGTTCATGTTAATATAACATGTGATGTGATGATGAATTACCAGTTACCATTGTTGCGTTGTGCAAATACTTGTATGCTACTGGCTTGTTCACCTGTTTTCAGAAGACAACAACAGTTCTTGATAAGATCACTGGGAGTGGGAGGTGGCATTGGTCAGCACTCTCATTTTAGTTCTGGAAAAATGCAAGACCTGAACTCTGTTGAGGTTGATGCTGAAACCATTATTCGTGCAATTACACCTGCGCTAGATTCTGGTAGACATAAAGGCCAGGCAGGTAACACAATTCTTCCAAGCTCATATCATCCTCTTTTTTAAAAATATAATAATAAGATCAATGGAAAAATGCATTTTGTCTTTCTGCATACCTATGAAGCACCAAGACAGACATCGGTCATCACACATCACAGAGACACAGACATGTATGACACCAACACAGACACGTAGACACTGGTTGCAATTTGAAAAATGGAAGTAGTTGAAGTGTGGTGTTGGTGTCAATGTCAGTTGGATACTGGCGTCGTCTTCAACTTGAAGTGTCAGTGCTATAGAGTCTGTTATTCTATGTGGGCTATTTACTTTTAAACATCTAAGGTTGTTTCAGTTTTTTCAGCCCTTAGTTACTTTTTTGTAGACATTCCATGTGATAAAATGTTCCTTAATCATTGCGAATATGCCTGCCATTGCAAGTTTCTGTCTTGGAGTTTTTTTCCACACATTTCATTTGGCAATTGGAGCAACTTCAAAGGCTATGTTGAGTCGTGTTGGTCTAGGAAAAATCGGAAAGTAATATGTTGTCAATTATGTCCCGGGGACTTGTATAGTATTAGTTATGTATTTGATTTAGGCTGGATAGAAAATAAAGAATATCTAATTTTTTCCCACTTGTTTCAAATCAGGAAACATAGCTGTTATTGGAGGGTGCCGTGAATATACAGGTGCCCCATATTTTGCTGCTATTTCGGCCTTAAAAATTGTTAGTACCCGTACCCTTTTTCCTCTCTCTTTTGGAGGTTAGTGTACCTATTCTTATCGAATGAAATTATCTAATTATTTTTCCATCCATGCAGGGTGCAGATTTGTCCCATGTATTCTGTACAAAAGATGCTGCTCCTGTCATCAAAAGCTACAGTCCTGAGTTGATTGTGCACCCTGTTTTGGAAGAATCATATAGTGTCAGGTACAACTTTTATGTAATCTTCATCTTTCTGTCTGCACATTTCTTAAAATATCTAGTAAATGTTGTATTTAGCGAGAGACTAATTTCAGGGAGGAGGACAAGAAAATCATATCAAGTAGGGTTCTTGCTGAAGTTCATAAATGGATAGAAAGATTTGACTGTCTAGTCATTGGTCCAGGCCTTGGAAGAGACACATTTCTTCTAGTATGCTTTCTCTTGATATACTTCACTGGATTGCAGTTTTATTGCACACATGAAAATAGATTACTTATCTTTAGCTTCTTGTGCTTGCTTTTGGACTTCGATCTTTTCTGATATGCATGTATGATTACTATTAGAATTTGAAAATAGCTTATCTTATCTTATCCTAACTTATTCAGGTTATTTTATCTTCGAGTAGGAGTATCTTAACTTTTCATATAGGATTAGGTTCTTATCACTTATTTGAATTAGCAGTCTTGTGTATCGTACCTCTATAAGTAGGGGTTAGTTGCGAATCAGATTAATGATCTCTTTCTCATCAATAATAGTCATATTTTAGAGTCCATATTCTTTGCTCTTCGACCAAAATCCCATAATTTTTAACATATATGCAAATGAAGCTTGTTATGACTGAAGACTGTCAAAGAACTAGTAGATCTGAAAATAAACTGTTAGAGAACACAAAACAGAGTTTTTACTCATGTGAAAGATTATTTGGCATCAGATGTAGCAAGGCATGATCTCGTAGCTTTTAAATCTGATATTACTTTGTAGTGAAAATCTGATAATAAAGTTAAAACTGGCAAGGATGTACAGAGTACAGACCTTGTTACCCACCTTTTAGTACGATGTCAAAGAACCACACTGTCCAAAAGTTTAAGCTACTAAGAAAGGGAAATACATTTTATGGCTGTATTAGAAATTTAGGCTTTCAAGGTTTACTAAAAATTACTGTTTTCTCCATCCTTATTGTGTTATAGGAACACTTTTCCCCATTTGAGTTCCATGATATTATAATTTCCTGTGACCTACCTAATGCCAATGTCCCCAATCCTTACTCGTAACATCTTCACAATGTTATCAGGACTGTGTGAGTGAAATAATAAGACATGCAAGACACTCAAACATCCCAATGGTGATTGATGGGGTAAGTATGTTGAGGTTTGGACTCCTGACATGTGTATATTGCTTCCATTTTGAGCCTGTATATATTTGATCAGTCTGTTCAAATTTTTGGGCATTTTTCAGGATGGACTTTTTCTTGTTACAAATAATCTTGACCTTGTTAGTGGGTATGCCTTAGCTGTTCTAACCCCAAATGTCAATGAATATAAGCGACTAGTACAGAAAGTACTGAGTTCTGAAGTAAACAATGAAGATGCTACTCAGCAAGTGCTATCCCTTGCTAAACAGTAAGTTCCTCATTTTAAGTTGATGCCTTTTGTTCCAGAACACTTTTCATTCAACTGATCCTTCTCCATTGGTTTGCTATTTTGGAGACGTATATCTGTTGAGGATGATCAGTTCTTTACTGTAACATCATGTTCTTTCAACCTGCTAACTTGTGTAAATTCAAAGAAGCATGCCGCTCATACCGAGAGAGATCTATCTGAACAAGTTTCTCTTCTGCTGATATTATGAAATATACTTAGCCTGTGGTAGTTTCTTCTAAGCACACATTGTAGTGTAGTGATCCCTCCATTGACAATTTTCAAGGGCTTAGCTGGTAAATGCGTCGTCTAAAAGTGATATTCATGCCAGATACTAGTACTAATCAATTTTATGTCCTTAAGGTGTAGCTCGAGTGTTTGAGCCGAGACATATGAAGGAGGAAGGAGGTCTTTAACTCACCATCAACTAACATTTGCCTATAGAAAGAAGTAGTCAGTTTTATGTTCACCATTGGACCACGAAACTCATACTAAAAATATGTTTGTGATGATAAATGATTGCTTTGCATTTCTCAGTTGTCACCTCCATTCTTTAACACCATCTGGTTCTTAAAAGCTAGAATAACTACTTTTGTTGATCCCCCTATATGTACAACCTCCAAAATTTATTTTCGCTGTTGCTTTAAGCTTAGAACTTTTTATATCATGATCCTAACTGGGCCGGGGCTTTATATTTTAAATACTAGGTATGTATTGTGGGTAGTGTGACGTGCTTGATGCCCATGCTGATTCATGATGTATGTAGGCCAGATAATGTGAAAGCAGATTATAATCCTTTGATTTCCTACTACAATAAAATCATCAGCTTTTACAATAGAAAGAAAGAGAGCATGATAAGTTGTTTGATTGGATCACATATACTATTCAGTGATTTTGTCATTATTATCTGAGAAGTATAGAATATTAATGACAATTGTGGACTTTTTTTGTGTGCAGAATTGGTGGTGTTACTGTTTTAAAGAAAGGAAAATCAGATCTCATAAGTGATGGTGACACAGGTAGATCTTTGATAAATATAAAAGTCTTATTCTTCCATTTAAACAAATGGGGCCTGTAATTGCACTCTCTTTAGTTCATGTATCGAATATGGACTTTACAATTTGGAACAGACAATAATGTTCCATGAAGCATCACATAAAAACCAATGGCTGACAATATATTATGGTATAAAAACTGTTTTAAGCACACGGCATCAGTTTATGGGATATGTATGCTACAGTGATCCATAGATTTTTGTAAATCATTTGGTTGTTGCTGTTATTTGTGCAGTCAAATCAGTGAGCATCTATGGTTCTCCTAGACGCTGTGGTGGCCAAGGTGATATCCTTTCTGGAAGGCAAGTAATGTTTTCTTCATATTTGAAAAATTCCTCCCAGGAGATTCTATACCGTATGCTTAGATTGCTTCTCTTTATATCATAATAAAGTTTTTTTGGTTATCATTAACTTATCTTCTCCCTTCCCTTGCTAGTTTCTTACTGTTATCTAAATACATGCAAGAAACAAATGAAAATGCCAAGTAAATCTGAAGAAATTCTTGAGCCTTCATTAATATAATAAATAATTGGAAGAGAGAAATAACTCATTCATTTCCTTGTTTTACTATTTTTTTCTTTGGCAACTTATTGTGATTTGTGATTCTATATTTTGTGTATCATTCATTGAAAAAGAAAAGTAAAACATACAAATTACAATCACTGCTTGTAGAAGTAATAAAGTTGTCAAGCTTCCACATATCTGCTAGTTTGCTGAGTGTACTACTGACCTCGGGGTTATGATATCTATTGTTTATGTGTAATGCATCCTGCAGTTTTCATTTATTCTATCATTAACTAATAGAAAAAGATCCCATAATACTATTAAAGAAAACAATTAATGACCGGTAAAAAATAGAAGTTAAATGTGAGTTATACATTAATGGAGTTGGAGTTTGATATTTTTTAGTAAACGTATACTTATTTTAATCGGTGCAGTGTTGCTGTGTTTTTGTCATGGGCACGCCAACATATTGTAGCAGCTGGTCCAAATTCAAATATCAGGTTATATGTTATTACTTCTAAAAGCTAGTAATGTTTCCAATTTTTCATAGGTGTATGTTAATCCTTAATTATATTTTTGTTCCAGTTGTAAAAATCCAGCAGTGTTGGGATGCATTGCTGGGTCTGCTATGATGAGGAAGGCAGCTTCCCTTGCTTTCTCAAATAAGAAAAGATCAACTGTCACTGGTGACATCATTGAATGCTTGGGGAAAAGGTAGCTCCTTCTTGGAAAATTAAAAAAAAACATGTTTTATTATGAACAAGTTGAATTTGTTTTTATTATGAGCAAGTTGAGTTACGTATAAGCTCTTGTATTCTTTCTTGCAGTCTGGAAGATATTTGTCCTGCCAGTTCATCCTGTTTGTGACCTCCAGACACTTGTATAAAACGTGTCATTTTACTGGTATGATTTGCTTCAAGAATGTTTTGTTCTATTTTATAAGGGTACTCATGATGTTTGTGATATCCATTCACTCAAGTCTGGCACAAGGTAACGTTTGTGATGTCATTACATGTGAATATCTTGAATTTAAATGATAGCCAATTTAGGAATTGTGACAATGCTACCAAAAGAACAAACGGTTTGTATTGAAAAGTGGGAATGACGCGCATAGGCCACCCTAGATTAAACCTTACAAACACAATTTGTGTGGTTATATTCATGTTAGCTTTGATAATAATTTATGAAAAAGTTATGACATTTGAGTCCGGTGAGTTAACTTGCGTAACAAAATTATTTTAAAGTTTTGAAATATATTTGCTCCTTGGTTTTGGCAAATAACCTCGAGAATGAAAGAGAAGCAATCATAGAGGATATCCAAATCAGAAAAGGTAACTTATACTTAAATTATATTAAAAATTACTACATTAACTTACATAAAAAGTAAAGACAAGGGGCGGGGGATTATATTATATATGGGTGGTTTCTTTCAAAGCTGAACATTGATATTTATTTATTACATAAAAGAAAAGGTAACTAGGACCCAGTAAATCAATCTCTGGCTCACTCATCCGAATCATCATCGGAATCCGAAGGAGAATCATTTTGCTGCTTTGGGATTGGCATCACTGGAGTTGCAAAATGATGTGATAGTACTGGTAGGTGCCTGTGATCAAAAAGAGGCTTTCCCATAAGCATTGGTGGAGAAGGAGCATGTGATGGAACTCCAACAGCATGGTGAGGTGGCACTGGCATAAAATAGTAAGGAACATTCCCAATTGGAGCAATAGCCTCTCTTTTTGGTATCCCCACAAACACTTCATGTTCCATTGTGTCCTCCTTTGGGACAAAATCAACCAGAAAATCAAACACATCAGTCTTTGATATTGCAGATGCAATGTCACTCTTCTGAAGTACCCTTCTTTTGTTAACCTCTGCATTAATCCAAGACCTCATTGTTAGCTCCATAATGAACAGTTCACAGGCCTTAGCAAATAACACAGGTGCCTCAGCTGATATCATCTTCACATCATCATCAGCTTTCATGATCTTCTTAATCCTTGCCAGAGGCAAGCAGTGAGTTCTGAATTCAGCGGTCTCGTCCTCGATTTCCTCGTACTGTTTTGCCCAGAATTTGTCCAGGTTTTTCTGCAGTTCTTGTTGTTGTAGATAGTGAATGTAGTGGGGAGAATGAGAATGTTGTTGGCCTCTATGGTAGGATGAAAAGGCAGAAGAACCAACTGACTGTGTTGGAGGGCGGAGTTGAACTATTTCAATTTTGCCGCGTGGTTCAGCAGGAGTACCATTCCCTTTTTGTTGTTCTTGCTTCTTTTCATCCATGTTGTTGTGGACTGCAACACATTCTTTCACCATTTAATTAGATACATAATCGGGAAGAATATGTGTTGTAAGAAAAACCATTACTAGATCTCAAATAACTAAAAATGCTGAAGAGAAAGAAACTTCCATTGGTTAACCAAAACACAAATGATACAGAGTATATGTACTGGAGTCTCTTCCATTAATCACCAGAGGACTCAAGTTGACAAAGATAAATAATCATGAAAATAAGTTGTTAGATGAAAAATAAATGGATCCATGTAATAACCAATTCAAGATTTAAAATCAAAGTTGCTGTCACAATTGCAACTGCGTCTCAGTCTTTGATTTTGTGGAGAATCATGATTAAATACAACTGATACGTTACATTGCAGAAACATAAGAAAAGAGCTAAATGAAGGAAAAAAACTTATATACTGGAAGAATCACAATGTAACAGCAACTGCGACAATAATCGTGTCTGCAACTGTAATTTAAAACTTTGATCGAAAGAATTTATTTAAATCATAAATGCACACATACACATCAATGTGGCCTATCGTTACATGCAGCATACACAAACAACCAGAACAGCAACAAGTACCAAAATAGTCAATTTAACTTGATGCTTTGGGTTCTTTGTCAATGAAATAACATGCAAAATCTTTAAGTTTAGTTTGTCACTGAAGAAAACATATAAAAAAAGAAGGTCAACTACATACACAAACACATATATGATGGATGAAATGAAATTTACTTGTATCCGATAATCATATACAAGAAGAGCACACAGAGAGCGGGGAGTGAGAGAGAAGTAGAAGGAAAAGATATACCTGAAGTTCACTGAAGAGATTGTGATTTCAGTTTAAAACTGAAGAAAGAAAAATTAAAGTGAAGAAGACAGAGATAGTGATGGAAGTAAAAGAAAAATGTGTGAGGTTGGTTCATTTTAACGTCTGTACTTATATTACTAGCATGACGTATTCCTCCTCAAAATAGGGTCTTTTTTAGCTTATAACCAAGGTGGCACAAAAATAAGTTACTGAGGTGGAGAAATTTCGCAGCCCAGATGGCGAAAAGAAACTTAAAAAGGAAGATGTAAGTGATATTTTACTTGTGTTGCTCATATTTCTAGTGTGAACGTCCATATATTATTTTTGATAAAAAAAACCCATATGTTTTTGAAATAATACTGTAATTTTTAACATTATATTGCAATTTGAAATGTACAATTATTCGATTTTACATAATTAGTTTCACCTATTTGAAGTGAAAGAAATGTTGCTATTTTCCTAATGCAAGATATGTTAATTTCAAATAAAATATAGAAAATGAATTTCTATATTTTTATCTATTAAATAACTTATTAATTGTTGTTTTTAATGAGATTCAGTGCATTAGTGCTGGTACGATCGCACCTTACTTATCAATTGTTATTTACATTTATAAAATACAAATACTTGTTACAAAACCTATCTGTAATCGAACAAAAGAATAGACAATATGCCGCGTTATACGGAGTGAATTCGACAAACAAAGTGAATAACACACCTCACTATATGGAGTAAATAACGAGCATGCTTCCATTTTTTCAACAACCTCGCTTATATTAATGCTACACATATACTAAAATTGTACAACTGGTGTCAGCGGAAAAAATGTTGGCCTGTTTTGAAGGTTTTTGTGAGGAAGGCATGTTTTGACGGTTAAAGTTTCTTTAAGCATTTATTGTATTTAAAATTTCCACAATTTCCTTTAAAGCATCCACATTTTTTCAAACTTGGATCCATATGGTTCATGTTGCTTAGCGAGTGTGTGTTTTGACAGTGGCAGACTCCTCAACATGTGTCTAGGTTAGTGAGTGTTTGTTTTGGGTTGAAGTTGTATATTGTAGCTTTCACATCTAGCTCTTTCCACATTTTCATTATTTTCTCATTTATTTGTCCTATCCTTCTTATACATTCTTTTAATACATGAGCCAACATATATTATTTTGTATTATAAACATCTAAAGAATTAGGCTTTTTTTCTGAAAAATACTGATACACTGTGACTAGCACATGGTAAATTAACCTCAGTTGTTGAAAAACCTGAAAAACAGTCTGATTTATATTATATTCGCATAAAAACTACTACATTGACTTAACATAAAAAGTAAAGGCAAGGGGGCGGGGTTTATATTACATATGGGTGGTTTCATTCAAAGATAAACACTGATAAATTATATAAAAGAAAAGGTAACTAGTACCCAGTAAATACATCTAAGTTGCTCAATCATCATCGGAATCGGAATCCGGAGGAGAATCATTTTGCTGCTTTGGGATTGGCATCACTGGAGTTGCAAAAAGAGGCCTTCCCATAAGCATTGGTGGAGGAGGAACATATGATGGAACTCCAACAGCATGGTGAGGTGACACTGGCAGCATAGGCATAAAATAATAAGGAACATTCCCAATTGGAGCAATAGCCTCTATTTTTGGTATCCCCACAATTGTGTCCTCCTTTGGGACAGTATCAACCAGAAAATCAAACACATCAGTCTTTGATATTGCAGATGCAATGTCACTTTTCTGAAGTGTTCTCCTTTTGTTAACCTCTGCAGTAACCCAAGCCCTCATTGTTAGCTCCATAATGAACATCTCGCAGGCCTTAGCAAACAAAACAGGTGCCTCAGCTGATATCATCTTCACATCATCATCAGCTTTCATGATCTTCTTAATCCTTGTCAGAGGCAAGCAGTGAGTTCTGAATTCAGCAGTTTCGTCCTCGATTTCCTCGTACTGTTTTGCCCAGAATTTGTCGAGGTTTTTCTGCAGTTGTTGTTGTTGTAGATAGTGAATGTATTGGGGAGAATGAGTATGTTGTTGGCTTCTCGGGTAGGATGAAAAGGCAGAAGAACCAACTGTCTGAGTTGGAGGGCGGAGTTGAACTGGTTCGAATTTGCCGCGTGCTTCAGCTGGAGTAGTACCATTCCCTTTTTGTTGTTCTTGCTTCTTTTCATCCATGTTGTTGTTATGGACTGCAATTAAGTAATCATAAAAATAAGCTGTTAAATGAAAATTAATAGGATCCAAGTAAAATCAATTCAAGGTTTAAAATCGGAGTCGCGGTCATGATCACATCCGCGTCTCAGTTTATGACTGATACGTTACAGTCGCAGAAATGTAAGAAAAGGAGCTAAACAAAGGAAAAGAAAAACGTGTATACTGCCAAAAACACAATGTAACAGCAACCATGACAATAACCGTGGCCGCGACTGCACTTTAGAACATTGGTCAAAATAATATCTTGAAATCATAAATGCACACATACACGGATTTGGATTAAATGCAATCAGAAATCTATGCAGTCATGCAGTTGGTGAGTTTAGAGTCATTAAAAGCGGACTGTCTAGATTTTAAGATGTGTTTTTTATTTTTGTTTAATAAAAAATTCCAACTTTAAAATCTAAGCAGTCCAATCAAGATGTTCTGAACTTTTTGACTGCATGCGATTCCGACTGCACACAAACAGGATCCCATATACACATCAATGTGGCCTATTGTTACATGTTGATGCAACATACACAAACAACCAGAACAGCAACAAGCACCAAAAGAGTCGAGTTAACTTGATGCTTTCGAGAAACCACATGCAAAATATTTAAGTTTGTCACTTTGAAGAAAAAAGGCCAGCTACATACACAAAAACGTATGTGTGAGGATGAAATTAATTTGTACTAGCATTTGATAACCATATACGAGAAGAACACACAAAAAAAGTGAGAGACAAAGAGAGAAAGAGGTAGAAGGAAAAGATATACCTGATGTTCACGGAAGAGATTGTGATTTCAGTTTAAAAACTGAAGAAAGAAAAATTAAAGTGAAGAAGACAGAGATAGTGATGGAAGTAAAAGAAAGATGTGTGAGGTTGGTTCATTTTAAAGTCTGTATTTATATTACTAGTGTGACGTATTTCCTCCTCAAAATAAGGTCTTTTTTAGCTTATAATCAAGGTGGCGCAAAAATAAGTTGCTAAGGTGGAGAAACTTATAAAGGAAGATGTAAGTGATTTTCCTTGTGTTGCTCATATTTCTAGTGTGAACGTCCATATATTTTTCAACATTTTATTGCAATTAAAATTGTACAATTATTCCTTTTTACATAACTTGTGTCATCTATTTGAAGTGAAACAAATATCGCTATTTTATTAATGCAGTAAATATTATTGTCAAATAAAGTACAGAAAATAAATATCTATTTAAAGCTTATGAGAAACGCCAGATAGTACGAAACGAAACTGATGAGTGGGTATAACGTAACTTTCGCCCCTTCACGCGCATGATGTGGTTTTATTAAAACGGACTGAAAGCAGTTCTTTTCTGACATTTCTTATAACGGCTATTCGTACTAGCTATTCTGAAAACCTATTAATTGTTATGTTAGGTGGGATTCAGCGCATTAGTGATTGAATGATCTCACCTTACTTATTGTTTTTTACATTTATAGAATACAAATGCTTGTTACAAAACATGTTTGTAATCAAACAAAAGAATAAACAATATGCAGGCATTATAGGGAGTGAATTCAGAAACTTGGATCCATATGCTTCACGATGCTTAGCGACTGTTTGTTTTGGGGGCGGTAGGCTCCTCAACACGCGTCTAGGTTGAAGCCGTATTTTGTAGCTTTCAGTTCGGTCTAGCTCTTGCCATGGTGTCATTATTTTCTCATTTATTTGTCCTATCCTTGTTAGATATTCTTTTAATACAAGTCAGTATATATTATTGTGTATTATAAATCATCTAAAGAATTAGCCTTTTTTTGGATTAAATCGGGTGAAAAAACCTAAAAAAACATTACACAGGAATTAAATGAGGTGCAAAAATTCTCAATACATCAATAAAAACAAACCATCTAACTTGATGGGGAGAATTAGCCTCTTTGAAGTATAGATATAGTGTGGACAAAAGAAACTAGAGGTATAATTTTGAAGGTTAAAAAATAATGCTTTTATTCCAAGTAATTAATATGGATTAGAGGGAATACACATACAGTACAGTTAATCTCAAAAAAAAAAAAAATAGTATGAACTGTGATTAAAAATGTTTGCATCTTCTCAATAAATTCTTCCATATTTTTGGAGGTTAAAGTTTCTTTCTCACTTTAGACAATTTTCTTAATATGTGTGAAAATATCAATTGAAATGGAGAGATTATCTATTATTTAAAAATTTATCCAATTCTCCTCCATTAAATGCATTTTCCTTTTTTCTCCTTGTAATATTTAATAATTTGAGAAAAGGCTGGATGTTTAAGATGAGTTTAAATCAAATTGATTACCCCCCAAACCATCATTAGAATATTAGTTGTTGTATGCAACATATTGGCAACAATGAAAAGCTGCTTTTTTTTTGACAAATGAAAAGCTGCTTTTAAAATCTATCTATCTATGTAATCTAATCTAATTTTTATAATATCTATTTATCTTTAGAAAACTATCGCATATGAATTCTCAAAATTTGCCATCTTAGATTTATGACTACTAGGACACACACTCGTGCATCGACTGGGACATAAATATGCATTGTGTATATGAGAGGAAGATGAAAACCAGTATTGCGTTAGTTGGCGTGCTAAAATCTATTACATGTATTGATTAAGTTAGGTCTATGCAAATTGAATACAGTCTATAAACCACATATCTGGAGGTGGGTTTACAGAGATTTGTCCGACAAAGCATTTGCTTGTTCACAAAACATTACAAACTAAAGCACACACATTGACCTAACAGACGTAAACACAACTTTGTAGACGGTGTACTAGAAAAGTCACTTTTTAAACATAATAGTCTGGTTCATAAGCTAACACATTACACTTTTCACTGGGATCCACCATCATACTCATCATCCTCCATCATTGTCGCATCCCCAACAGAGATTTCCTACTGTTGATGGTAAATATTGTTCTCGTCAACATAATTACAATAGTTTCCAACATGAAAATAGTGATCTTCGTCAATGTCATGACCCATGATATAGTTCACCTAGACTAGATTCATATAAAAGTAAAATGCATTGAAAAATAATATAAGGTTCACTACTAAACAAAAGCACGCGACATCATAGATTTAGAATTTATTCAGACATCAAAAAACTAGATTGACGAATTTATTTTCTAGAGGTTACGGTTACATGGTTGAGATAAAGGCTTTGTTAAGGAAATTTTATTGTGTTAGGAATCAAGCTCAACTCGTTTGGTGGGTGTGAGCCGGGTGTTCGGTGAGTGTGAGCCGAACCCGTCAAAAACACTACGTAGGAAGGTTTCCACGCGTGTTCCACATGAGGGTAATTTTAGAAGATTTGAGATTCGGGGGTGTGTGGTGAGTAGGGAGGGGTGTGGGAAAAACAATGACCATGAAATAAAAAGGGTTGGGGTGGGATTTCATAGGTTATATAATTGCATCTTATTTTTTCTTAAACTACAAATATGCCATCAAAATGTTAATTGGAGCCAAAAGCCAATGATAAAGTAGATTTTGTCATTATAAAGAGGGATTAGGCCAAATGAGGGTAGTATTGTATTTTCATAAGTATTTTTCTCTATCACTTTCCTTCCTACTTCAATTCAATTTTCCAACCACACGTATATGATGAAATTGTTCTCACAATTTGTGGTGCACCTAGGATCCTAAGTTAGGGGGTGTAAAAATAATTCTATTATTATCATTGTTGGTTCAACCGATTATTAAATGTTCGTTTTAAATATCCTCACTTGATTAACTAAAATTAAAAAAACCAAATTATTTAGCCCTAAATTTATTTAAGAGTAAATTTTCAACATAGTTTCTAAGTAGTCTCTAAAGATTGTGAAATCTATCAAATTAATTCTTAAAGATTCATAAGTCCTATGCAGGGGCGGAGGGTAGTGTTGTAATGGGGTAGCTTTGGCTACCCAAAAAAATAATAAATATATTTGAATAATTAAGTATATTATATATTTAGTTACCCTAACAATATATAATTTAGTTAGCTCAACCAAGTTTATTAGTCTATTTGTAAAAAAAAAAGTATTAGTCTAAGGAGATAAAAAACAACAATAACTTCATTAATTTAAGTCTATTAGTCTATTATTAGCCCAAATAAATTTGAGTCATAAACCATTATTATATTAAAATAATATTATTGTACAATGTTATTTTTTTAAACTCATGCACACAAGGAAATGAAACACGCCGTGGTAGAGGATTAACACAAAACACTTTTTTGTGTTTTTATATCCCTCGGAATCGTGGATTATTTACATTTTTGGTTCCTAAAAATCTTGGAATTAGGAAAGATGGGAGATTGCACAATCTTTGATTTTTGGGGAAGAACAATGCAATGAAAAAATCACCGAGACCAAAATTGCCAAACTAAGACAATTGGGAGAGTAAAATCACCAAAAGTAAAATAGAGAGACCAAACTCGACAAACGGGAAAAATTGGAAGACCAAAAGTATAATTAAACACTAATATTTAGCCACGACATAAAATTTATGTCAGCTCCACCCCTAGTCCAATGGAGATTAATAAGACGAAATTCTTAAAATTATAGGATTAGTATCACAAACGCCGTGAGCTACTTAAAATTTTGCACACATTAAAAATATGTTTTTGCACCCAATGCCTAGTTTTGCACTTACCCAATGCACCATGCTCAGGCAGTAACTAGCCGAATATGATATACATATGGATGAATCACTATCTAGAGACTTATATTGAGGGATATGTATTTAATAACATTGACGTTGAGTTCATGATATCACAAAAAGGACAATTAATTTTTGAACCATTAAAACTATTCTAAACACTATAATAATTCAAAACACTTTGTTATGCATTTTGTTACGAACAGTTGCATAACATTTTATGCATTTGTTAATTTGTGAGAACAATTGCATCACATTTTATGCATTTTGTTACGAACTTAATTTTTTTCACACACCGTGTTATTGAGGAACAACTTTACGTATTTGAACATTTATAATAAAAAAAATTGGACTCCAAAGTACCTCAAAACACCCTACTTAGCATAACTTTTTCCACCAAACTAGTTATTGAGGAATAAACTTCGCGTATTTGAACATTTAAATTTTTTTCGGAACTCTAAGTTATGTCACAACACACAGCTTAGCATCACAATTTACTGAACTTCAATAAACAAAACAAAAGAAATCAATGTTTGTCATCTTCTATATATTCATTAAATACTAAAAAACGGAACTAAAATAAAAATATAAACATCAATTTAAGTATGTTTTTAATACTTGTTGGTGCGAAATGACCAAAATTAACTTTTTAAATATTATAGAAAATATGGTTCTAAAAAATATAAAGAATCCGATAAAAAAAGAAGTATAAAAATAAATTGGTTTTTTAAATTGGTGCCAATTAGATTTTAAACGAATTATGAAAGACAAGCCACAAATTTAATATTGTTTGTCATCTTTTATATATTCATTAAATACTGTTTACAATCAAATACTAAAAGCGAGACTGAAATAAAAATACAAACTCCAATTTAAGTATGCTTGTTTTTTTTGATAGGCAGAGTGGTTAGTAATTAGTGTATTAGCTGTTAGGGGAGCGGGGTTCGAACCCCATACGCCTACGTTTTTTCACCAACGATGTCTCTTTCAACCAACCATGTGAGCTACACTTCTGGGACAAAACAGGGGTCAATTAAAGTATGCTTCTAATACTTCTAATAACCACAATACTTCTAACAATTTAAGTATGTTTCTAATACTTGTTGGTGCAAAGTAACCATAATAAAGGTCATAAAAGAAAGGGGTCAATTAAAGAAACAAAAGGGATGGGAGCGAGTACTCGCAAAAAATAAATATTAGAAGAAATATGGCGAAAAGAAGTATAAAAATAAATTAATTTTTTTAAGTGGTGAGTTGCACTTTACATAAATTAATTTTTGAACCATTAAATTTTTTCCAGACACTATAATAATTCAAAATACATTGTTTAGCATTACATTTTACTATTTTGTTACAAAATTAATTTTTGTCAACCAAACCATGTTATTTAGACTTTGGTAAAAAAGTTGAAACTTGGGTGCAAAAGATATTTTCTAGGTGTGCAAAAAACATTTTTTTTCTAAGGTATTGGTTCTAATTTTATTTTTTTCAGAGGGTCTAAAATGTATGTAGGTTCGCCACTGTGTCTATAATTATAAACAGGGACGATTGCAAGGTGCTAAACACACCTGTTGTCACATCCTTTTTTTACTCAATCTATTGGCATCCCTATATATAGGTGATTTCCTTTTATTGCTCGTATTTATTGTGTGAGGTTTTTTTTCGATAAGCAATACTTCATTGAAGAAGCACTAGGGGTGCTCAAGCCCAAACAATAAAGGGATTATACATTATTTAGGCACAAGATGGAGTTATGCCACCAAGTAGAAATTGTAGCACTAGATTGACAAAGTCGGTGGAAGCTACACAACAATGATATGGTAACAAAAAAAAATTAGTATAGGAATAGTATTATACATATATATATATATATATATATATATATATATATATATATATATATATATATATATATATATATATATATATATATATATATATATGATGAAGATATTATTTTTATATTAGGTAAATTCCTACGAGTTTACTGTCTGGTTCACATAACGTAAATGCTCTCGCCTCCTTATATAGAGCTCATCGCCGAAACTAATGTAGAAAAATTATGTGCAGAGTCAAAACTCATAGAGCCTTTGGAGTTACTTGAACTATTAAAATTAAAAGAATGTTTTTCCTTCACCCTAAAATTTTTGTAACTAAAAAATGACTGAGTGCACATAAAATCAAATAAATTCGAAGAATAAATTATAAATCTTTTTTATTTATATTCAGTTTTTTATTCTTGATATTTTCTAATAATAATAAAATAAAATTACCAACATTGTTACTACACCAAATTTTCTTTTACTTCAAGTTCTTTTTCATTCTTCTAAATTATATTAGATAAAAATTAATCTAAAAACAATGGGACTCCTCATGTGCTTTCTTTAAAGGAAAAATAATATAGTTCAATGGTACACCAACACCTAAAGAAGCAGTACAATAGGGCTGTGGCAAACTCTACTTTGGTTGAGAGATTTGGGACTGACACCAATGTCCATAGAGCTTGATTGTTTACCAGTTGTGAATGGATTGAAGACAGACCTACTACAGTCTCACACTGAATTTGATGTGCTATTGTCTTATTGTAGAAATTATTTGTTTAATTTTTCAAGCTTTCGGGTAAGCTTTATGCGAAGACAAGCAAATCTTGCAGTTCATACATTAGCGAGAGCCTCAAGATTGCAGGCTAGCTCTCATGTTTTTTATTTTACTCCATCCAGTATTGAGACTATCATTATGAATGAAATAGTATGAGTTTGTGGTTGTCAAAAACAAATCTAAAAAACATATAATATAAATATAATTTTTAATACAAATTTGACTCACAAATATACGATTTACAGAGTACAATTGTAGTATAAGTGCTAAATATAAACATAATCTTCCCACTTCATTACTGTAAGATATAACAACAACAACCATCTAGAGTCCTGGAAGGTAACTCAGTTGGTGAGCTAAGTGACATGAAGAAGTTGCAATTTGCAAGAAGGAGGTCCAAAGTTCAAACCCCGTAAACTATTCCCCAACCCCACTAACATTAGTTTATAAAAAAAACTAATTAATCAAGTGAATCACAGTCGTCAAAGTAACTAAGTCATATTCAGTCGCCGCAGCATCAGTAGCATCAGATCTGGAACAGTTCGACTGAAGCAACAACGAGCTGTCCCATGGTTCATCAATCCGGTTGGTGTACATTGAATATCAAGAATCAGCATGATATCTAAAGAACAAAGATAGACAAAAAAAAATAGATGCGAAAAATGATGATGAGATCTAAGTGAGTTGTTGGTTTAGATATCAGATATGATGAGGTGGACTTGTATGAGATGCAAGCAAGAAGGAATTGCTACGGTGGATTTGAATTGATGGATCTGAGAGTAATGGAAAAGGCATGCAGCGGCGGCTATAAAGAATTTGTATATGAATGAGATGCAACGAAAAATAGAGGGATTTGAGAGTGAATATTTGCTGAATATTGAAAAGGCAGCGGCTGCTAGAGAAAAGAGATGCAGATTGAAAACCTAGCTAATCTGTGTTTGATTGTGATGTGAGAATGAAAGAAGGCAATCGAGGTGGTTTGGTTTTAAAGAGGGTGCGCAGTGTTGTCATTGTGAACCACGGCCAATTTACGCTTTCGATTGCGGCTAGATCCTTCTAGATGTTGATGATTTTTTAGGGTAAATCTTTTGCATCATAACCATGCATGTTTCCGGCCCAATGGATCAATATCATATCATATCATATTATTTTACATTAAGGATGGAATAACAACGATTTATTCAAGATTTCAACTTGAGATTTCGGATGAGGTGTTAATCAATCAATCATTTGTAAATAAATTATTGTTTACCTATCTTTCTTTCATGGCTTCTCGTTAATGCGTCGAGATTCTCTCTGTTTCTGATCGGAATGGATATCGTCGTTTCATTTTATCTCTTAATGACCCCGGACAAAAAAAGACATGAATTGTTCGTTATCAATTTTGTACAACCGTCAACTTTGCGTCGTCGCCAAGTTTACGCAGTCGAGCATTCAGCGAATTTGAGTCGTCCCATTTTGATTGAACGATTTAGATTCTTAACTTTAAAAACATATATAAAATATAGAGTTAAAATCTAGATCATCTAATCAAGATTGGATAGTTTAGATTTACTTAATACATGGCTACGTGCCAAGTGGCGGCTACAAAGGATATGAATCCACAGAACGATGAGGTTGTGGCACAGGTGTGGAGCAACAGTGGACGCACTTGTGTGCTAACAACAAACGAATGGAGATGATGACAAATTCAATTATTTATAAAAATATAAACTGATTTTAAATATTACATCTCGATCATTGAATTTTTTTATCGCTCTAATCAAAGACGGGCGTAAGGAAATGGAGATACCCATTTATACCTGAAAATAAGAGGATCTAGACACCTCATTGATTAGTAAGTTATGACATTAATGAAAAATATTTTTCGTATTTTTTTGTTGCTGCAATGAAATATATGTGGAGAAATCATATTCACCAACATTCAATTTCTACTTTTAACTTCAAGGAACGAGATTTGCATTCGAAGTTCAAATCACCACTAGTCTCTTTAGGGTGGAGGTAAATGTGCATTCGTAAGTGATCAAAGAGCCTAAAAGTCTTCTCTATCTTGGCTTGAGGCGTCATCCCCTCACCCTAAAATTTTCATAACCAAAAAATTTTCTACTTTTTTTCAAAAACCTTCAACTTCTATTTAGGCTCTGTTTGGCAAGTCTGGTATCTTAATATATGCATAATTAAAAGATGCTTGATTTGCTTAATTTGTGTGTTTGAGTTTTTTTTGATCAAAATTATGTTTTTTTGATAAGCAATGATTCATTCAAGGAACACTAGGATGCTCAAAACCCAAACAATAAGGAATACCTTGTTTAGGCACAAAATAGGATTGTCTCGCCTACAATTAAATCCACTTCATCATCCACGTCACTAATGACATCACCTTCAATTAAATCCACGTCAGCCTTGAACTACATGTGACGATGATATAATTCAGAAAATCCCAGCGCAAAATTATAAGAGATGGGATTCGAACCCCCGTCCATTTGGTTATGCAAAGGCAACACTACCACTGTATCAATGATCGCATTTGATGTTTCTAAACACATATTTTTAGTATATTTCTTTCCATTTCAATAAAGAATCGCCACAACATAAATGGTCTTGATAATTACTATTATCATTATTATATTTATTTATTTAGTTATACTCTTTCTCACAAACAAGTCAGCACAAAAAGAGTGAACAATTCATGGAATTATTTTTTTCATAATATATATTTTAATGTTTGTTTTAGAAATATTTTTAATGTAAGAAAATCATTCTACCAATTCTTATTACTCTCTTGGATTATTACACTTTTTTATAAAAAAATACTATTTTTCTTACAAAGATAAATTGAATGTATTAGTTTTTTATAAGTTTTATTTTTGTAAATTAAATTTTATACATATGAAATTCATAAGTCTTGAAAGTTTGGAAATATTTTAATCGAGATCGGGTCAATAGTCATGCGGAACCCTTCGGTCCGACCCTTGACCCAGTACCTTCACCGAGTCGATCACCGGTCCGGTTCTTAAAACATTGGTTCTAACAACAACAAAATCCACCAAAATCGCAGTCCAATAATTCTCCCCATTTATTGTCACTCAAAATCAGTTGACCAAACACAGTTGTAAAAAAATAACTCAATCTACTTAATGGCACTGAAAATCAACTGCAAACCTATTAAAAAACGCAGTTTTATAAAACCCTAAAAATAAATATTACAAGATTTACAACACTGAGTCGTTTGATGAAAAAAGACCTCAGTGAAATTGAATTCCTCTTGATGTTGGGACTCATAATCTGGTTCAACCTAAAAATCCACCTCAGAGGTATTAAGGATGCCGTAGGTGCGTCCTTGAAATCTCTATCATATCAACGAGAAAAATGATTAAATTTTCACAACTTTTTATTTTGGAGACAGCTATTAGGTTGGTAATAGCATGACCTTCAATTGAACGACAAGGGGTTTATTACAAATTGAAAATTATAGTGGAGGATCCGATTGGTATGTGAAATTAACGCATATGAAATTAACATTAGAGGGTTAACATAAGTACCTGTTTGAGTCCCACCTATGAATTTAACATGGCTTAATCGTGATTCCAATGGAAAAATCGTGAAGATAAACCCTGTAATAAATCGTATCTGAGTTTGTAAACTCAAATGATTTCGTTGAGTAGATACTCCCATCTATCGTCGTCCACGTCGCGAGAAAGAAGGTGCGTCTTGCGTAGCCATTGTTGATCGGAAGCAAGAAAAACAAATTTGATTCATGAACAGAGACAGTTATGGCACATGAGCCTTCCAGGTTTCCATTAAGCCGCATAACAGTAAAGGAAAGTAAAGAGTTTCGGCTATGAGGGTTTAGAAGATGGTAAGTGGAGATTAACTTAAAGCTTCATTTACGAAAGTAGCACTAATATTTTACAAAAAATCAATTCTATCCTTTTTGGAATTACACTTACTTAATCTTTTATTGTGTGCTTCAAGCAATCTTTTTTTTTTGTGGCCCATATATATATATATATATATATATATATATATATATATATATATATATATATATATATATATATATATATATATATATATATATATATATATATATATACACTATCCCTTTTGGAAGTTATCCCTATTAGAAATTACAATTACCATACCTTAAAGAATATTAACGTAAGTACTTTTACATTTTTTATTCATCTTTCAATGATTTCGTTACAAGGCTCCTACACCTACATTGTACATACTCTCAAAAATGATTCTTTTAGTCAAAATATTATATTTTATCCAATTTATTAGATTTTTAATTCTTAAATTATTCATTTCATGGTCATCCCGAATCACTTCCACAAATTAATGTATGTTTATTCTCATTGTTCTATGTGCGTTTTGTAACCATTTCACCTTATAGTATTTATTTTTTGGTTGAATGACCACAACTAACTTATATTATTTGAAGCATAATACAAAAATATTTGCACAATATAGTTTTTTATAGGTACCATCCTACAATTACAAACTGAACTCAAATTTTTTTTCCTATCAAAATAACGACTACCATTTCCATGACCAAAAAAAAAATAGTTTGCTTCATATGAGTTGAGGAAAAAAATAGGGGCACTTAGGTCCAAAGTTTTTTTGCGTTCACTTTATAATCATTTTCTCGCCCTCCTTTAG
Organism: Oxytropis ochrocephala; assembly: GCA_020916435.1. Classification (NCBI taxonomy): domain Eukaryota; kingdom Viridiplantae; phylum Streptophyta; class Magnoliopsida; order Fabales; family Fabaceae; genus Oxytropis; species Oxytropis ochrocephala. Next base: position 11,067,014 of record CM037093.1, on the reverse strand, counting down.
AAATATATGTATAGAACATAATAACTTAATTTTAGATAATGCCCAAGGCATTTAATATCTCATACAATGGGCTTAAATATACAGCTTTTGTTTTTTTAATTCGTAAAAAATTGTCAATTTTTATGTTACAAGTGAATGTCGACCCATGGCACAGGTGAATTATACTAGTTATATATAACCATAGATCTTCCATGTCACCGCCCACATAGTGTGACACATCACTAATTACATTATCAACGATTTTATTCCACATCAGCGGTTTTGGCTCAAGTTAATTCGCTGAAATATATACCAAAAATGTCAAAGCTGGGAATCAACCCCATCCCCTCTCGAATTCAGTGCAATTCTTAACTAAGTCGACTACCTAGCTCTGGTGTTTCATAAGCGTAACACAGTATGGTTAAACCATTCTTCATTGTTATTTTAAATAAAAACTTTGGTACATTATTTTATATTTTTGAGATGTTATGACTTGAAAATTGCATCTACGAATAATACTAGATTTTTCATATTTTAATAATCTCCTGAAGTGTTAGTTTATTTTTTCCCGTTTATAGTTTTTTATAGGAATATACAAAATACCATAAGGGTGCTTTACATAATATGTAATATACATATATTAATTCAAAATTAACATTTAAATAGTTAAATAATATAAAAAATACTCACTATATTGGCAAAAGTAGGATGGTAATTTATAGATAAAAATACTCACTATAAAAAAATTCTTTAAAAACCCATGTAAACAAAATTCTTTAGGACGAGATTATAAAAAATACTCACTACATATATAAAAATAAATAAATGTATAAACATATATCTCTATATATTAAGGCTAAATGGTTGACTTTAGCCATTTTGGTGGGAAATTTTTTTTCGACCATTTACCAATATACCCCTCATTTTATACCCACTGTTTACCAATATACCCCCACTCTATATTTTTGGACCGACATACCCCCACTCTATATTTTGTACCCCTCATTTTGTACCCAACTGTTTATCAATATACCCCACTATATATTTTTGAACCGACATACCCCTGACAAATTTTTTATTTGTCCAACACTTTTTATTATTATTATCTCTCTTAATTAATACAAAATCGTTGACTTCCCCACTTTTGGTGGGAAAATTTTATTCCCACCATTTACCAATATACCCCTCATTTTGTACCCAACTCTTTACCAATATACGCCCACTCTATATTTTTGGACCAACATACCCCCACTCTATATTTTGTGCCCCACCATTTACCAATATACCCCTCATTTTGTACCTCACTGTTTACCAATATACCCCCACTCTATATTTTTGGACCGACATACCCCTGACAAAATTTTTTTCTCCAACACTTTTTTTTATCCACTTTTGGTGGAAAATTTTATTCCCACCATTTACCAATATACCCCTCATTTTGTACCCCACTCCAATATACCCCCACTATATTTTTGGACCGACATACCCCTGACAATTTTTTATTTGTCCAACACTCTTTTTTTATCCACTTTTGGTGGGAAAATTTTATTCCCACCATTTACCAATATACCTCTCATTTGTACCCCACTATTTACCAATATACCCCCACTCTATATTTTTGGACTGACATACCCCCACTCTATATTTTGTACCCCACCATTTACCAATATACCCCTCATTTTGTACCTCACTATTTACCAATATACCCCCACTCTATATTTTTGGACCGACATACACCCTACTTAGCATAACTTTTTCCACCAAACTAGTTATTGAGGAATAAACTTCGCGTATTTGAACATTTAAATTTTTTTCGGAACTCTAAGTTATGTCACAACACACAGCTTAGCATCACAATTTACTGAACTTCAATAAACAAAACAAAAGAAATCAATGTTTGTCATCTTCTATATATTCATTAAATACTAAAAACGGAACTAAAATAAAAATATAAACATCAATTTAAGTATGTTTTTAATACATGTTGGTGCGAAATGACCAAAATTAACTTTTTAAATATTATAGAAAATATGGTTCTAAAAAATATAAAGAATCCGATAAAAAAAGAAGTATAAAAATAAATTGGTTTTTTAAATTGGTGCCAATTAGATTTTAAACGAATTATGAAAGACAAGCCACAAATTTAATATTGTTTGTCATCTTTTATATATTCATTAAATCATCATTTACAATCAAATACTAAAAGCGAGACTGAAATAAAAATACAAACTCCAATTTAAGTATGCTTGTTTTTTTGATAGGCAGAGTGGTTAGTAATTAGTGTATTAGTTGTTAGGGGAGCGGGGTTCGAACCCCATACGCCTACGTTTTTTCACCAACGATGTCTCTGTTGTGCGAAAAGTAGTTGTGCAAGTGTACACAATCGCAACAAGTAATATACTGATAAGTAGAGTTCGTCTCCACAGGGATTGGTATTAATTTTAGAGTTTAAAAAGGAATTACACTTAGAGAAACAAGTAGCAAATAGTTTGAGTAACAAAGTTTCAGTTGAACAAGGATTGTAAAAGTAACAAACTAACAGTGAGTTAAAATATGAGAGAAATAAGTTGGATTGCTTTCACTATGTAAATTCCCAGAAACAAGACGCTATAACGTCACACGCTATAGCGTTAAGCGCTGTTGCAAATATTTTGTGCTTTTCAGTCACTAGCGCCAGGGTTTCATTACAAGATGCCTATGTCTAGGTTCTAAATAAGTTCACCCCTGTATATTCAAGATCCCACAGCTTAAGCTTTATAAACTATTGCAACTTCTATGTCTAGAGGAAGCAAAAGTTGGCTAAATGTCTTTAACCAATCTTCTCGTTTATATTAACCCTTGAGTTCTTTCTATGGTTCATATGCGAATCCACAGAAGTTCTTGCTTTACGTGGCCAAATATAAAACAAGATTGAAAGAATTATAACACAAGGATTAAAACACAAAACGTGAGAAATTATATACGTAAAGTTAAAGGTTCATTACAAGCTTATAGCAACCCAACTCAAAGAGTTTAGCTCATGTTGAGCATCATCAAAATAACACAAATACAAATACTTGCATTACCGTGGGTAAGAAAGGAAATACAAGTGCAAAAGATACAAGCTTGAAGTCTCCTAATCATCCACGCAGAGATGGTACATCATCATCAGCCTTACACCGTGAGAAAAATACAGAAATTACAAAGGAAGAAAATGAAAATGCAAAAGCTTCAAAAATGTATCAATGGAGAAGAAGAAATGTCACGCTCTCTCTCTACCAATACTCTCTCTTACTCTGAAAATCCTAAGGTATATGGGAAGGGAAATCATCATCTCTAGTATATCTAGCATGAGGTACAACTCTCCTCCAAAAGTCAAGAAAGGTGATGTTTGCTTTTTCACCAACTCCACTATTCCTTTACTCATGCAATGACAAGTGTCCACACAAATCCAATAAAATCCGCACATGTCAGCAAGCACAGTGGACACAAGATATGGAACATGGGTTAATGAGCTTGGCGCCAAAATTGCACTTTTACTTTAGATGCTCAGCTGATCTACCTTCCTGACGCTATAGCGTTAGACGCTATAGCGCTAAACACTGCACTACTTCACAAAATACATCAAAACAATCACAAGGGCACCAAATGTGCCAATTTCATAGCAAAGCGATGTTTAGCCCTTCCTTACCTAATATAAATGTAAAATACAATAAATACTATACTAATATTAATTGAGAACTTACTTAATTTAATGATTAGAGGCATAAATAACTCATATAAATATGAGTTATCACACCCCCAAACTTAAACCATTGCTTGTCCCCAAGTAATGACACTTGCAAAGACAAAAACAAACTGACACTTATTCACAAACACAAGACCTGATCAGCAATTCACTTCTAAGCATACTCATTCAAATATTTTCTCAATGGGCTAACAATTCAGATTCACATTCACACCAACACACCAATGCATTTTACTTCACTTCTAAGCTTATTACTGCTCAATAGTGTGTGTGTGTGATCTCTTGACTCATCTCAATTCCTAGCTAGATTTGGATTTCTCTTAGCCTTGGGAAGAGTGGCCTTCTTTTGGTGAAATCAAGAACTTTTTCAAAACAAGTGACTAGATTAACATTTTCACACGAAATGGGGATTTTCAAGCATGACAAAGGGTTTAACTAGGCATTTCAAGTCTATGGTCAGTGCTCCTAATTTATTGAAACTGAACAACTCACGCTATAGCGTTTGGCGCTATAGCGCTTTGAACACTGATAACAAATTTATTTACTAGCTGCAGCCCCCTCATTACTCGGCTCCACAGCAATTTATTATATTATTATTATTATTATTTTTTTTAACTTAACATGAGGCTTTGCCTCTTTGCCTTTGGGACAGCCGAGCTCTTATTTTGGGAAACTACAGCTTTACGACGTATTTACACTGAACTTCTAAGTCACTGACCACCCTAAGACCTTCGTACCTAACCTTTATATAGCCTAAACACCCCCAAACTTTGCTTCAAAAACTCTTCAAGTTTTTAGTCAAGCCTTGATGTCACCTTGGTTAACCAGGACTAACCTAAGCATCAGATAGTCCTAGGCTAACTAAGTTTTTCCTTAAGCACAGAGATTTTTATGTGTGGGAGCAATAATAAACAAAGATTTTATTTAAAAGCATGGCTCTCTTACTCACTCACACAATCATCATTAACACTAGCCCAAAGAGAACGCATTCAATGATTATACTTAAAAATGAAACACATGAAACAGATCATTGATAACTTTAGGCCCTCCCCCCACAACAAAAGTGAGCAGTGTCCTCATTTGCTCTTAAAAACTAGGGAGAAGCCTAAGACAAAACAGAAACAAGATAAAACAAGTCTTTAAACATTTGTGAAGCGCTGTCTGAGCGCTATAGCGCTTCACAACTTATTGGAACATAAAACACAACTAGAAGCTACTACGTGAGAATGGGAAAATCATTTTTTATTAGACCGGACACGGTCCTTGAAGCGACACGAGTTGGTGGAAGAGGCTTTGTAGCCTTTTTCTTCTTCTTCTCCTTCGGCCTTGATCGGTATTATAGCATCGACGCTATAAGCGCTTCCACTGAGGGCTTCCTTCTCTTTAGCGGCCTTCATCTCTCGCTAACTTACTAGCGGCTTGACTTCTTGATCGAGATAACTCCTTTTCGGTTTCTTGTGCTTACATTTTGCACACTTTCTTGATCCTCTTCCTCAATCCGCAAGAAGCTTTGCTCCCGGGCTCCTTACGCGGATACATATGTTGGCCTCTTTGTTGCTCGTGCTTCTCCTTGAGAACACGGCGGGTGTGCCCGATGGCACTGGGCCTTACTGCTACCTTCCTTGGAGGTCATCGGCCATGGCACGAGCTTCTTCTTGAGAACACTGCAAGAATATTAACCTTTGATTGAGGGCTCCTTTGGGCTCTTTGCTTTAGCCTAGGAGATTTTGTTGCACTTGACACAGATGATGATGATGGACTTTTCTGTGCTGCAGGCACTATAGCATCGACGCTTTATAAGCGCGCAGCGCATTTTTTCAGCAGGAACTTGGGGATTGGTGTTGTGGTGATCTTTGGTGGTGGACTTGGTTCTTTTCTTGCTATGGGAGATTGGGCGGTGTGGTTACGATTGTCTTTGGCTCATTTAGATTTGGTGTTTCTTTGTGTAGGTGTGGGTGATGTTTCTTTTGTTGGGATGGGTGGAGGGAGGGTTCTTTGCTGCAGATTGGGGTGTTTGAGAACAGTTTGATCTTGAAATGGTGGGTGAAGGTATTTGTGGTGAAGGTGGTCTAGTGGGGCTAGGTGTGGGATCGTGAGCAATTCCTCATATTCTTCACTCTCTGATCCTTCCTCCTTTTACAGGCTCTCATCACCGATTTCTCCTCACTTTCAGAATCTTCCTCTTCTTGAGTCATTTACTTCCTTCATCGACCTCCTCGTCTCTTCTTTCATCTTCTTCACTTAGTTCCTCCAAATCTTCATGTTTAAGGACTCTTCACTTTGCTCACCTTTGCTTTCTTCTTAGCGGGACTCCTTCCCTTCTTCAAGGCGGGGGCTTCTTGGTCTCTTTTTGAGTGCCTCATCGAGAGGCCTTTTTACTTACCCTTTCTTCTTGGCGAGGTGGCTCCTTCACACCTTCTTCATCAATCAACCATTACGGAAACACAGGGGCTCCAGTAATTCCTTTCCCACAGACGACTTCTCTCATGACGACTTTCTCCCACTCAAACTTTGCCTTCACAAATTTGCACAAGGCTGTTGGCTCTTTTCAAGCGATTAAGCGCTATAGCATCGGGCGCGCTATAAGCGCTAGCACTTCTTTTTGCACGGGCTTGAACACAGCGGGGATATCTCCTTGAGGAGTTCTCCTCTCATCACGAATCTCAATTTCTACCTCAGCCTGCTTACACAACTCAGTAATTAAACATGGAAAGTAAAGATTACCATCAGTCTTCAGTCTGCTTTTCTCAATCTCCCTTACAATGATCTTGCCTACATCAATGCTCTCTCCTTCCAAAATAGCATCCAAAGACTATTAACTGTCCTTCTCCACATTGGTTGTGTGGGAAGTAGGCATGAGTGAATGCACGATAAAAGTGAACCACATGGCAGCTTCATCCACCAGAAATGCTTTCTTCACCTTAAATTCAGATCCAAACCTTTCCCATGTAGCTTCCTCCACACAGATCCTCTTCTTGACCTCCTCCATTTCGTCACAGCCCCATGTATCAAGCTTTTTCTCCAATGCTTTCCCGAAATAACCTAGCTTGAAGTGTTCATTAATGGCACTTGGGTGAAGTCAACCATTTCACCCCAACCATGGAATAGGTTTGGGGCTTTCCCCTTTTGGAGGAGGAATACCTTTGTAAAACTCTCTTACCGGAGGCACCACAAATTCCCCTGCGTGCTTGATGAATTTACGCCACCCTAGCGCTATAACGATGAGCGTGAACACATCGAGAGCTTTTACATTTTAAAACCCCTTTCTGCGATGAAATTCATCTTCCAGTAACGCGCAGGATCGTCTTTTGGGTCTATAGCTCTAGAGGAACTGGGTTCTGAGGTCTTGGTCTTTCTCTGGGGTTTTTCAATTGAATGCTTCTTCACCATTTTGAGATTTTTGAAGAGATGAAAGTGATTTGTGAATTTTCTGAACTGGAATGTGAGATCGGTTGCAGAGAGAAAAGGAATGAAGTTATGGCTGGATGGGGGTTAAGGAAGAAGAAGAAGAATCAACGGTTAGAAGGAGAGAGAGATAGGGGAGTGGTTGAGTGAGAGGTTATTGGGAATTGAATGAGGTGACCGTTGTTGATGGGGCGGAGTGACTGAAGTGATTGGGGTATTTCACGCATGTGCGCGCATAGCGCGCGCGATTGAAAATGTCTGAGCGCGCGTGCCACGTCATTATAACCGTCCCATACGTTGAATTAACAATGTTTCTTCCTGCCAGCTACCACCTCTTGACGCTATAGCGTCAACATCACACTATGGTTCTTCAATTTTCCAAACTCCTCAACACAAAAATTTTTCTCCTGCACAATAAAAACAAAAATAACAGAAATGTTAATTAAAATCTTGGGGTGCCTCCCAAGAGCGCTTGTTTTAAGAGTCATCAGCCTGACTTCTTCATTTGATGTTAGGGATCTTGAAGATCAATTGAGGTCTTGTCCTCATCACGGTGTCACCATGGTACTTTTTTTTACTCTCTGTCCATTCACCTTGAAAGTGGTGTTGGTTGCTTGATCATATAAATCCACGGCACCATGAGGTAGACCTTGACTAATTTAAAGGGCGGACCACGGATTTGAGCTTGCCAGAAACAATTTTAATCTTGAATTAAAGAGAAGCACTTGGCCTCCTTCAATCAACTCTACATTGCGGATCTTCTGTCATGCCACACCTTTGTTTTTTCCTTGTAAATGGTTTGAACTTTCATAGGCGGCATGCCTAATCTCATCAAGTTCATTTAATTGCATTAGCCTAGCCTTACCTGCCCTATCACGATCAAAAGTTGAGTTTTTATGGCCCAATGAGCTTTGTGTTGCAGGCTCAATAGGGAGGTGGCATGCTTTCCCAAACACAAGTCCGTATGGAGACATTCCCGGAGGTGTCTTGAAGGTCATCTGTAAGCCCATAACGCATCATCCGGATGGATTGACCAATCCTTTCTTGAGGTCCCACCATTTTTTCAAGCATCCTTTTATCTCTCTATTGGACAATTCACTTGCCCATTTGTTTGTGGGTGGTATCACGTTGGCAATTTTGTGCCTCACTCCATATTTTCCCAATAGAGACTCAATCAACTTGTTACAAAAGTGAGAACCCTCATCACTGATAATTGCTCTTGGTGTACCATATCTGGTGAATATGTTCTTCTGCAGGAACTTGCTGACTGACTTGGCATCATTGTTGGGGAGAGCCACAGCTTCAACCCATTTGGAAACATAATCCACAGCCACCAGTATGTACAAATTCCCATGAGAAGGAGGAAAGGGACCCATGAAATCCATGCCCCATACATCAAAGAGTTCAATTTCTAAGATGTTGGTTAAGGGCATTTCATGCTTGTTTGAAATGTTCCCAGTCCTTTGACACCTTGCACAGCTCTTTACCAATTCCTGAGCATCCTTGAATAATGTAGGCCAGTAATACCCACATTGCAGCACCTTTGCAGTTGTTCTAGTTCCTCCAAAGTGTGAAGCATGACAATGCTCTAACACTTGAGGTTGTTCTTCTTCTGCAAGGCACCTTCTTATCACTTGGTCTTGGCACTTCTTGTAGAGAAAAGGTTCATCCCAATAATAATCCTTCACTACATGGAAAAACCTTTTTCTTTGTTGATAATTCGAATCTGCGAGCACAATTACGCTTACCAAGTTATTCACAATATCGATGAAACCACGGGCGATATCTTGAGGCGCTATAGCGTCGGCGTTATAGCGACAACCGCTATAGCGTTACACTTTTCACTCACTCACGCCAACAACTTCTCATCCGGGAAGATTTCTTTAATCTCACCCTGCGCTGTACCTGCATTTTCTCCTTCAAGTCTAGACAAATGGTCAGCAACTTGGTTCTTCACCCCCTTTTTATCATGAATTTCCAAGTCAAATTCTTGGAGGAGGAGAACCCATCTTATTAGCCTTGGTTTTGCATCTTTCTTTGAGATCAAGTACTTGATGGCGAGTGGTGCAGAAAAACAATTACTTTTGTGCCCACCAAGTACGATCTGAATTTATCAAATGCAAAAACCACAGCCAATAGCTCTTTTTCTGTGACAGTGTAATTTAATTGTGCTTCTACAAGTGTTTTGCTTGCATAATATATAGAAGGAAAGATTTTGTCATACCTTTGACCAAGCACAGCTCCCACAGCATAGTCACTTGCATCACACATCAGCTCAAAAGGTTTACTCCAATCAGGAGTGACAATAACAGTCTGATGACTAATCTTTGTCTTTAATTTCTGAAATGCCTCAGATAGGCTTCATCAAAATTGAATGTGATGTCATGTTGAAGGAGTTGACATAGAGGCTTTGAGATCTTTGAGAAGTCTTTAATGAATCTCCTATAGAAACCAGCATGCCCAAGGAAACTTCTTATACCTTTGACACTTGAGGGGGGTGGCAATTTTTCAATAACTTCAATCTTGGCCCTATCCACCTCTAAGCCTTTCTTGGAGATCCTATGCCCTAGTACAATTCCTTCTTGCACCATTAAGTGACATTTCTCCCAATTAAGCACAAGATTTGTCTCTTCACACCTTATCAGTATCTCTTCCAAGTTGTCCAAACACTTCTGAAAACTATCCCCAAACACAGAGAAGTCATCCATAAAAACCTCCATAGATTTTTCAATGAAGTCAGAGAATATGGACATCATACATCTCTGGAAAGTTGCAGGGGCATTACACAGTCCAAAGGGCATTCTTCTAAAAGCAAATGTGCCATAAGGACATGTGAATGTGGTCTTTTGCTGGTCTTCAGGAACTATTGCTATTTGATTATAGCCAGAGTAGCCATCAAGAAAGCGATAATAGTCCTTACCAAAAAGTCTGTCCCAACATTTGGTCAATAAAAGGGAGAGGAAAGTGGTCCTTCTTTGTGGCCTTGTTCAATTTCCTATAGTCCATGCAGATTCTCCAACCAGTCACTGTTCTTGTGGGGATTAATTCATTTTTGTCATTTGTGATCACAGTGACACCACCTTTCTTGGGAACACACTGCACAGTAGCTCACCCGTATGCAATCGTCGGAAATAGGATATACAATCCCTGCATCTAACCACTTGAGAATTTCCTTCTTCACCACTTCCTTCATTATGGGATTAAGCCTTCTCTGTCCTTCAATGCTATGTTTAGCATTTTCCTCTAACACAATCCTATGCATGCAGATTGTAGGACTTATCCCATGTATATCAGACATTTGCCATCCTATTGCCTTCTTGTGCCTTTTCAGAGTTGTAATGAGCTCCACCTCTTGGTTTTGATCCAAACTAGCAGAAATGATGACAGGTAGAGTCTCATTTTCCCCCAAATATGCATACTTCAGGTGCTTGGGTAATTCTTTCAACTCTAGATCAGGTGGTTGAATAATAGAAGGCACACTCTTCTTGAGGTTTGAGTTTTCTTGCTCTAGTGACTCATATCTCCTAGCCCAAACCTCATTCACAGTTTGTTTTTCAATTGGAACCTCCTCTTCTTCCAACAATTCATGTTCCTTAGTATTGTTAAGCACCTTTCCCAAGTGGTTGTTAGTTTTACAAAATGCTTTTGCACCACTTGGTCAAGAGAAACCACAAAGGAACACTCTTGATATTGACATCTGGAAGCTTTAATGCATTCGAACATTGATCTTAACTTCTTGATCATTGACTCTCATTGTCAATTCCCTTTTTGTACATCAATGAGTGTCTTCCACCAGTAGCCAAAAAGGGTCTACCTAAAATGATAGGTACCTCTGCATCTGCTTCAAAATCTAGAATAACAAAGTTAACAGGGAAAAACAAATTTATCTACTTTAATTAATACATCCTCCAAGTATTCCCTCGGGATAGGCAAGTGACCTGTCGCCTAACCTGGAGGCTTACGAGAAATAGGTGCAGCGGTTCCTATACCCAATTGTGTGTAAATGGACTTGGGCATTAAGTTAATACTTGCTCCCAAGTCACATAAAGCACGACCAGAATAAAAATTTCCAATGGAGCAGGGTATTGTGAAACTACCGGGTCCTTTAATTTTCTGGGAGTTTATTTTGCATCAACATCTTTGCATTCCCCAGTCATTGCCACAGTTTCAAATTCTCCCAATCTTCTTTTCTTTGTCAAAACATCTTTCATAAATTTGGCATAGTTGGGCATTTGTTGTAATGCCTCAACTAGAGGAACATTAATGTGCAATTGTTTTAACACCTCAAGGAATTTATTAAATTGTTTGTCCTCATGTGCCTTTTTTAACCTTTGAGGATAAGGGGTGTAGCGACCGAAAAATCCGGGGAAGGATTCTTCGAAATGGTTCTTTAGGAAGCCGCCACCAAATTTTAGTTTAAAGGCAAATTCGGAAAATCCCTTTAAGTTTTAAGATAAGGCGTTGTTAGGGTTCGGGAGTCGTTATGTGTGGGGAAGGTATTAGCACCCCACGACATCCTATTGTCTAATTAATTTAGGATTTATTTAATAGTTACCCTTTTATTTGTAAAAAAAAAAGACTTATTAAGGTTTTTGTTTTTTAGTGCTTGACAAGGGTTGAGTCTTGCTCCTACGTACCTCCAGATGCAATGGAGGAATCAAAGTCACGTAGTTCTTCCTGAAAATGTTTGTGGGTTGGTGTTTTTTAATGTAGGGATCCTAGGATTCCTTGAACTGTCTGACTCACTTGATTCTAGGACGAAGCAACTAACTTGATTGTACAACCGACTTAGCCCCTACTTTTGAAAATAATTTTAGGGTTCTTGAAAGAAAGAGGTTTGGTGTGAGGTGGGTTCGTTTTAGAATAGGTATTCTAGAACTCCTGAATCTGTCTGACTCATTAGTTCTAGAACGCAGACCCACCCAATTTATCTGCAGTAGACTTAATCCCTATTTTTAGAAAAATGGTTTATTCATATTTGTTAATTTTGTAGGTTCTTGAATCATGCATATGACTCATTGGCCTAAAATAATGACTAACCGGTTGTACAGTACAACCGACTTAGCCGTTTTATCTTTAGAGAAATAATTTATTTGTTAGGTTTGTAGGGTTCTTGAGCTATGCAGACTCATTGGCCCTAAAATAATGACTAACCCACAGTACAACCGACTTAGCCGTTTATTTTATTTTGCGAGAAAAATAATTTATATTATTATTGGAAAAGAATTAAAAACGAAAGCAGGGGGGGTGAACATAGTAAATTGAGGTTTTATTAGTCGCAGGGTATGTATAAATAATAAGGGTGCAAAAATGAAAGCCAGTTCATGATCTGGAGAGCCCAGTATCTGGCCCAGGCTTAAGTAAAGTGAGAGGTTGCATGCGTGAATACGGGGGTGTGAAGATTAATCTGAACAATTAAAAATTAAAAAAAATAAAAACATCATATATAAACCTAAACCTACCGAGAACCCTAATGCAAAACCCTATTCCTTCTCCACTATCTTTGCTTGCGCCCAGCAAACCTCGGAGAGAGAGAGAGAAAGTCCGTGGAAATCCGCCCGGTTTCCTGGCGAGGAGGAGAGAGAATATCTCGGCGCAGCCTGTCGCGGCTTTAACGGAGGAGAGAGAGAGCGGCGAGAGAGGAAGAGGGTGGTTTCGGTGGCGGTGGATGGTGAGGGCGATGGTAGCGGCGGCACGCGGCGCGCGCATACGCCATCGAGGGTGTGGTAAGCTTACATTCCTTGTTTTCTCTTCTTCTCTTATTTCGTTTTTTTTTTCTGTCACTGAAAAACCTTGCTTCATTTTTTCTGGGTTGATGGTGATGGTTTCAAGTGGTGGTGTTTTGCACTGTTGGTTCGGTTTTAGGTGATTTATGCTGCTGTTGGTTCTGTTTTGGGCTTGGTTTTGAGGGTCTCGCCGGAGCTCTCGCCGGAGAAGATGACCGGAGCTCCGTCGAGCTTAAGGTCAGTATTCTATCTCATTGACTTTTTACGCTTTCATTGGTCTGATTTCTCTCCTACCCATTTTATTCCTCTATTTTATTCGGTTTTTGCGTTTCGTGTCTCACGAGTATGATTATTTTACTAAGAATAACTATTTTGATCTGAACATATAACAATAAGACCAGTTTTTAAGCATAACCCGTTTGATGAGTCCTAATCAAAGCAGACACGTTTTTTTGATACACAGCATAAGAACTTTATTCATGAACTTTGAAAATACACTAACTGTTTTTGATTCTGTAGCATATGTTATTTTTTTACTTGGTACATACATGCGAATTTGAAATCTAAACAACATATAAACCCCTATTTACAGATCTAAGGAACAAAAGAAATACCAACCTGTTTTCAGATTACTCAAAAAAGCAAAACGATCTCTCTACTGCTTTCTGCTTTCCCTTCTACTGTGTTCTGAGTCCTTCCTCTCTTTCTTTTTTTTTTTTGACTGCTCAGATCTACACAATCTGTTTGGATGATTAGGGTTTCAGTGTAAAACCCTAATCCTTTTTTAGTGATTTTTCTTACTCGAAATTCGTGTCCTTTGACTCAAGCCTAATCCTGTTTTTATACTAGAAAATTAGGTTTTAGCATTTAATTCTGTTTTCCTTGGGCTTTGACTAACTTTGACCCTCTTTGCTTTTCAGATCTGCAGCCCAAATCAGCAGCTGGAGAGCAGCTGAAAAATCCTACTTGCACCCCTATATATTTTTCGCTTTTTTTCTATTATTTTCGGATTCCATTTTTATGTATTTTTTAGTATTATGATTTTTTTGTATTTTTGGACTCTTTGGACTATTAAGTGCTTTTAATTAAGTAAATTAAAGCTGAATACTATTTTTGACATTTTTGAATATTTATGGTATTTTTAAATTGTAAATTAAATTAAATTGGATTTTTTTTTGACATTTTTAGACATGTTGGACTCTTAAACATTGTAAACTAAACTAAATTGAATTTTTGACATTTTTAGACTTATTAAGTGCTTAAATAAATTAAGTGAACAAAGTAAGAAGAAATAATAATAGAAAAAAAAAAAAGCAAATATAAAAGCGAACCGGACTTGATGATCAAGCTAAGACTAGACCAACACTATAAGAAAATGGGCGTGTTAAAAATAACTTCGGAGTCGCAACCTTAGGTTTGAATTTAAGCCAACTTTGAGAAAAATGAATTTTGGTAGACCGGTTCACGTACGATTAAACTTGAATACAGATATTAAATCGAAGAGCGCATAAAAAGATCGATCATTCGCGCGCGCGCCCAATTTAAATAACGGTATTTTGAGTTAGTCGAGCGTAGTGACCTGGAGTTGGCTTGGGTTGGTAATCGATACCCTACACTGATAACTCTCGTAAACATGCGACTCTGAAACACGCCCTTACTAGAAATAAACGACTAGAACAAGAAAAAGAATACGGACAAAATTGGGGTATAACAGCTGCCCCTCTTTATTAATATTTTACTAGAAAGTGCTGAGCTCTAGCACTTTCGTAGTAGAAATAGAAATAAAGATAAGACAGACGCTAATTTTGTCCGTTTAAATGGGGAGTGAAGTTTTGAGAGGAGCAAGGAAGAGTTAACACTCGGTGCATCAACCAGAAGTTAAACGAAGGGTCATCAAGGACCTGAAGGAGCGCTAAGGCTCTGAAGGACCACTCAGGGTCTGAAGGAGCGATAAGGCTCTGAAGGACCACTTAAGGTCTGGAAGGCTGCCTAGGCCTTAATTGAAGGACCGTCGTGGTCTGAAGGAGCGCAACTAGCTACGGTACTAATTAAACGGTCTGAGGGGGCCTTTATACTCGAGCGGCCATGATGGGTCAAGATCAGATCCGGAACTGATATGTTGACCATGAAGGACGTACACCGTGCCTTAGGCTGACACGACTAGTCTGAAGGACCACTCGGGGTCTGAGAAGGTCCGTCGGGCTCGACTCCGACGTTGCGACCCGGGCCACTTAAGGCACTGAAGGAGCGTAGTGCTCTGAAGGACCACTCGGGGTCTGAGGGATCTCGGTGATCTGTTATATAGCGTGGCATTATAGTTGGATGCCCCTAGTGAGGGTGTGTGTTTGAGTGAAACCTTTAACAATGCAGTGCATGGTATATGAGTGTTTTTAATGAGTGGTGTTTGGCGGGATAATGCATGAGATGTGGAATGATGCTTTTCTCGTTTTTTTTTCTTTTTTTTTTTAGGCGATCTTTTTGGTGGTTCTATCAACTTCGGGGTTTCTGGCGTGAGATACTGAAGTCATCTTGTATATTTGTATCGCGAGATTGACATGTTGGGGTGTGCTGTGATTCATTTGATTGTGGGTGCCTTTATTCATTTTTCGCGACTGCTTTTATGAGAGACCATATCCTTTCTGTAATTTTCAAGAATTTCGTAATGATCGTAATGCTTATGATTATGGCACATGTTTCACAATTCAAGTATCATTTACCAAAAACATCATTTCAAAATGAGGAGAACGAAAGAGAATGGAAAGTGTTTGATATTAATATGGAAGCCAAGTATGCGAGAAGGCACATTGACCGAAAGATTACATCGATGAATCGAATTGAAAGAAAGCAGAAAAACTAGAATACTAAGCGGTTTGTTGGTAGCTAATGTCCTTTGAAATAACATCGTCGGACACCCATATTCACGCCTTTGACCAATCATCATTCGACTTTCGAAATGTTGTGCGCCTCGATATTTTGGTCCAACTTCTTGACCCTAATTTTTGCTGGATTGCCCTTTTGGGTTTTCAATCCACCGGTCGCTCTAACTTTTGCCTAGCCAGCCCTTTCGGGTTTCGACCTAGCGAGCTTATTCTTGCTTGGCTCCTTTTTCTCTTTTTCTCAGTATAATTTATTTAGGCATAGTATTTCTTGGACCGCATCGAGAATTGGTCGGGAGATGGAGGTCTTCACCATCCATATTGGTGAGAATTAAGGATCCTCCAGAGAATGACTTCTTCACCACATAAGGCCCTTCGTAGTTCGGGGTCCATTTCCCACGTGAATCCTTTTGGATAGGTAAGATCTTCTTGAGCACCAGGTCCCCCTCTTGGGATTGTCTAGGACGAACTTTTTTCTCGTAGGCTCTCTTCATCCTTTGTTGATACAACTGCCCATGACACAATGCAACTAGCCTCTTCTCATCGATGAGGTTCAACTGATCTAAGCGAGCCTGAACCCATTCTGCCTCTTCTAATTTTGTCTCCATCAGTACCCGTAGTGAGGGTATTGCAACTTCGATGGGTAGTACTGCTTCCATTCCATATACCAGTGAGAACGGTGTTGCCCCTGTCGAAGTGCGGACTGAGGTTCGGTACCCATGTAAAGCAAAAGGGAGCATTTCATGCCAGTCTTTGAAAGTCACTACCATCTTCTGCACAATCTTCTTGATATTTTTATTTGCCGCTTCGACTGCCCCGTTCATCTTCGGCCGGTACGGGGAGGAGTTATGGTGTTGTATCTTGAAATCGTCGCACAACTCTTTCATCATTTTGTTGTTCAAGTTGGTCCCATTATCTGTGATGATTCTACTTGGGAGACCGTAACGACAGATCAGATCTCTTTTTATGAACTTGACAACCACAGACCTTGTCACACTTGTATAAGAAGCGGCTTCTACCCATTTGGTGAAGTAATCGATAGCAACCAGTATGAAGCGGTGACCGTTTGATGCTTTAGGCTCAATGGGGCCGATGACATCCATCCCCCACATTGAGAACGGCCAGGGAGCTGACAGAACGTTCAGAGATGCTGGTGGTACATGGATGTTGTCGGCGTAAACTTGACATTTGTGGCATTTCCTCACATAACTGAAACAGTCTGTTTCCATTGTCGACCAGTAATAGCCAGCCCTCAAGATCTTTCTTGCCATAGTGTGCCCGTTAGAATGAGTTCCGAAGGATCCTTCATGGACATCTCTCATAATTCTTTCTGCTTCTTCTTTTGCTACACATCTGAGGAGGACCATGTCATGATTCCTTTTGTAGAGCACTTCACCATTCAAAAAGAAACCCATTGATAATCTTCTCAGTGTTCTTTTATCATTTTCCGAGGCACCAGGAGGATATTCTCTGTTTGTGATATATTGTTTGATGTCATAATACCAAGGCTTACTGTCGGGTTCTTCTTCGATTGCATGGCAATGATGTCTTTGGTAGCTCACGATTTTGTATCTTCGAGAATGTGAGACTTTTGTTATCCATGATATTGAACATCGATGTGAGAGTTGCTAAGGCATCGGCCAATTGATTTTCTTCAGGGAAATAGTGAAAGGAGATTTCCTCAAATTTCTCGGCCAATTCTAGGATGTGATCGCGATAGGGGATTAATTTGGAATCTCTTGTTTCCCAATCGCCTCTTAGTTGATGGATGACCAAAGCCGAGTCTCCGTATATATCGAGTCTTTTAACTTTCCACTTGAGGGCTGCCTGGATGCCTAAAGTACATGCTTCATATTCAGCGATATTGTTGGTGCAATAGAAACTCAGTCTAGCTGTGAATGGTATGAAGCGATTATGCAGGAAATTAATCAAAGACCTATCCCGTGCCCCCACATATTTGAAGCACCATCAAATGACATGGTCCACCTTTCATCGTCTGGAGACTTTCCTTCTTCCAACAGGGCCATTATGTCCTCATCTGGGAAATCACACTGCATCGATTGGTAGTCTTCGATAGGCTGATGTGCCAAGTATTCGGCCAATGTACTGCCTTTGATTGCTTTCTGAGTGACATACAAAAGGTCGTATTCGGACAGTAGCATTTGCCAGCGAGCAATTCTCCCTGTGAGTGCGGGCTTTTCGAAGATGTACTTGATTGGGTCCATTTTAGACACCAACCAAGTCGTGTGGCTTAGCATGTACTGCCTTAGTCGACGTGCAGCCCAGGCTAAAGCACAACACGTTTTCTCCAACAATGAGTATCTGGTCTCGCACTCTGTGAACTTTTTGCTTAGATAGTAGATAGCATATTCCTTCTTCCCGGACTCGTCCTGTTGCCCCAGCACACAACCCATCGAATTGTCTAGAACTGTTAAATACATGATGAGAGGTCTGCCGGGCACAGGTGGCATTAAGATTGGCGGGTTCTGGAGATACCTCTTGATTTTCTCAAAGGCTTCTTGACAGTTGTCATTCCACTTTGCCTCTTGATTCTTGCACAATAGCTTGAAGATTGGCTCGCAGGTGAATGTTAGCTGGGATATGAACCTGGAAATGTAATTCAACCTTCCGAGGAAACCATGAACCTCCTTCTCAGTTTTAGGTGTTGGCATTTCAAGAATTGCTCGCACTTTGGCCGGATCTACCTCTATCCCTCTTTGACTGACTATGAATCCTAACAACTTCCCTGATCTTACTCCGAAAGTGCATTTGGCTGGATTTAGTCTGAGCTTGAACCTCCTTAGACGTTCAAAGAGTTTGTGCAGATTAACAATATGCTCTTCATCAGTTTTGGATTTTGTGATCATATCATCCACATAGACTTCTATTTCTTTATGCATCATATCGTGGAATAGTGCTACCATCGCTCTCTGGTATGTGGCACCAGCGTTTTTCAACCCAAATGGCATGACTTTGTAACAGAAGGTTCCCCATAGAGTGATGAAGGTGGTTTTCTCCATATCTTCAGGGGCCATCTTGATTTGATTATATCCGGAGTATCCATCCATAAAGGAGAAGAGAGTTGTCATGTTGTCTTATCCACGTAACATCAATGTGAGGCAAAGGAAGTCATCTTTAGGGTTGGCTCTATTCAAATCCTTTGAGTCGACACACATTCGGACCTTCCCATCCTTCTTCGGGACTGGGACAATATTGGCTACCCATTGAGGATATTTGGACACTGCTAGAAATCCGGCATCAAATTGCTTCTTAACCTCATCCCTGATTTTCAATGACATTTCCGGCTTCATCCTTCTCAGTTTCTGTTTCACTGGTGGGCATTCAGGCTTTACTGGCAGTTTATGTTCGACTATGTTGGTGTCTAGTCCAGGCATGTCTTTGTATGTCCATGCAAAAATATCGGCATAGTCAAGTAAGAGCTTAACCAGTTTCTCACGCTCGGCATCGGCATTGTAGTTCCGATCTTAATTCTCCTTTCTGTCCTCATCTGTACCCAAGTTGATTGTTTCAATTGATTCCTCGTGGGGCTGAATCACTTTGTCCTCTTGTTCCATCATTCTCATTAACTCTGGAGGGGTTTCCCAGTCATTTTCAACATCTTCTTCGGTTTGATTAATGGGATGATCAAAGTTATGATATGGACTACCGACATTGTTATTTTCAAAGACAAAATTTTTAGATCTGCATTAGCGAAAATTGACGGAATGAAAACAGGTGGAAGAAAGAGCGAAGCGAATAAATAAGAAACGAAGAAAATTATTGAAGAATTCAAAACGTTATTTTATTGATACTTGATACTGAATAAAACATGTGTGCCCTTATTGAGTTATCCTAAGGCCTTGGGCAGAGCCAGAGGATTTGCATTACAGAAAAATTACTTTGAATTGAAAACTACAGGAAAATCGACAATCTCCCAGTTCTTCAGCCTTTCATCTGCGGGGCACAGGCGTACAAGGTTGACGACACCGTCCTCCGTACTTGGATCATCTTCAACTGCAGCAATCTGGTTAGGATTTAGAATTCCTGCGCTTCGAAAGCTTTGGTTGATATCACAAATGAGCAACTTCTTCACCGCCCGGCTCTGCGCCGAGCCTTGCCATTCTCTTCTCTTTCTTTTCTTTGTAGACCCTATCCTTATCCTTGCGACCAGGCCAGTATCCTATCCCATATCCGTTCTTGTTGTCAGACAATTGGATCAGCGTCTGAATCCCTTGCTCAGTCTTCCCTAGGCCGCTTCCAACCTTGAACCCATTGGTCAGCATGACCTTGGCAACCATCATGGCGGCCTTGGACAATCTTGGTTTAGGCATCGGGGTCCCTTCTCCAACAAAGGTGGTGTTGGCGATTTCGAGGGCTTGGAAAGCGGTTTCGAATGATTCCTCACCGCCTCGATGTAGCGGGCGGAGGATGACTTATTGACCAGCGCCTCCTCTTCCCCAAAAACCACTACTAACTTGCCATTCACAACAAACTTGAGCTTCGATGTAAAGATGAGGAACAGCTCCAAGCGAGAATGGATCCATGGCCTCCCGGAGAGCGGCTATAGGAGGAGGATGTCCATGACTTGGAAGACCACTATGAAGAGTTACGGACCTGCACATGCAGCAACTCCATCTCTCCAATGACTTCTCACTTTGACCCATCAAAGGCTCTAACTAGTGTAGAGCTAGGCTTCATATAGGAACAATCCACATCTAGCTTTGTCCATAGTGGACTTAGGCGAGAACATTCGAGGAAGAACCATTGTCGATAAGCACTCGGGCGAGAGCATACTCCCCACATTTCACAGAAATATGTAAGGCCTTGTTGTGCCCTCTTCCTTCCACTGGGATCTCGTCGTCTGTGAAAGTGAGGTAGTTGTTTGCAACAATATTTCCTACTATCCCGTCCAGCTGGCAAACAGTGATGTCTTGAGCGACATGTGCCTCGTTGAGTACTTTCATTAGTGCAGCACGGTGAACTTCAGAATTGAGTAGCAGGGATAGCAAAGATATCTTGGCAGGAGTGTGGTTCAGTTGGTCCACCACTTGGTACTCGCTCTGCCTCATTAGTCTTAAGAATTCACTGGCTTCTTGCTCGGACAACACCTTCTTGCTTGTGCTTCCCTCAGTAAACCCAGGTTCTTTGTTTTTGCCTTTGCGGACTCTTTCTTCCTCTTCCCTCGACTTTTCCCTACCGAGCTCTTCAGGAGTATAGATGCGCCCACTTCGGGTCATACCGCTAGTCCCTGAGATATTAGTGACATCAGGGTTGCTTGGGAGCCCTTTCACTTGGACTTGAACGTCGTAATTCCAGGGGACTGCCTTGGTATTTTTGAAAGGGAAAGGAGCTGGCACTTGAATAGTGATGGGCCTTGGCATAGCCAGTGCCAATTTTGTGTCAGTTTTGTAGCGGATCTCTAGTGGCTGCCGGATATTGCTTGACTGGAGAGTATACACACCTTCTTCTTCTTCGGAACCCATCTGCACTATGTTCCGGTCTAGTAGGTCTTGAAGAACCTGTTTGAATGATTCACAAGATCCAATACAGTGAGGGTCAGTGCACACATTTTTGTTGGTGCATCCTTGCATGATGGCTCCGAAATGACACAACTGAGCATGTATGATATCCAAAGGTGTCCTGATGTCTTCCACCTTTTTGATTAAGAATTCCCCTCCCAAAGGCATTAACGGATGAATTTGCATGCCCCTAGAGGAGGATTTGTGGCCACATTCGGACCGTCTTCTTTGAAGTTCAACATCTTGGAGTCGATTAGCTCTTGTACTACATATTTAAACGCCTTGCAGTTTTCAGTTGAATGACCTATTGCCCCAGCGTGGAATCCACAGGCAGCGTTAGAGTCATAACCTCTTGGGAAAGGAGGCTGGAGTGGTCTCATTGGTCGGGGAGTGATTAGGTTATTGTTAATGAGGTGATTGAATAGGTCTGTGTGAGACATGGGTATGGGGTCAAAGTTGATGTGTTTTCTTTACGGGTAATTTTGGGTTACGTAATTTTGGTAGGGAGGTGGAGCTTGTTGTGTTTGGGCGAGAAAGTTGAAAGGTTGGTGATGGGGTATTGTAGGGGGCTTTTGTGATGGCATTTGTTTCTCCTTCTTTCTTTTTGGGATATCCAGAGAAAGGCTTTTTCTGGTTGTAGGTTCCTGTGGAGCTGTGGGCAATCTTTCCATTTTTCATTGCACTTTCTATCCTCTCCCCTATGGTAACCATGTGCGAGAAGTTTGAAGACACTCCTCCGATCACCTTGTCAAAGTAGGGTGATGGAAGAGTCTCCATGAACATGGCAACCATTTCTTTCTCTAACGGGGTGGTGCTACTGCAATGCAGGCTAACCTCTCCAAATTGGGCATATTCCTTGAACGACTCATTGTCTCTTTTGGTCATATTCTGAAGTTGCGTCCGATCAGGAGCCATATCAATGTTATACTTATCTGCTTTAAAAAAGCGTCAGCTAGGTCTTTCCAAAGACCGAATGTGAGTGCGCTCTGGTTGCATATACCGACGATCTTTGCTCGGCTAAAACGTCACGGAAGTAGTGGATCAGAAGTTTGTCGTTGCGTGCAAACTGAGCCATCTTTCTGCAGTACATGATCAGGTGACTACGAGGACAGGTTGCCCTCGATATTTGTCAAGTCCCAAGCACTTTGAATTTATGAGGATGATCACATTGGGAACAAGGCATAAGTCATATGCATCCCCTACTCCCACATTGGATCCTTCCACGGCTCTTAGGCGTTCTTCTAGTATTTGCAGCTTATCTTTTGCTTGAGGATCCTCAGTTTGGTAGCCATGAGAAAGGCCACCCGCATTGTGGTAGGGATGAGGCACTGGAACCACGACAGGGCGAGTATGATTCTTGAAGTCATGTTCGGGGATTTGAGAAAATCCATGGGCGGCGCCAGAGGTCTTGTGTTGAACTTGTTCGCCTCATCACTCACATTGTTTCTGCTATTTCATCTTGATCTTTGTACAACAAACTCGAAAGTATCTCTCCATGGACGACATCTGCTTTGTTGGAGCGTGTAACCTGTGGTAAACCCCATTGAGGCCATTGCACACCCTGAGCGTTGGGGTTAGGAGGACGAGATACGTTTGCGGCCTGGTTCCCGGCGTTTCCCGCTGAAACCCCTTCTTCGTCGTTCTTCTTGGCGAGAAGCTCCATCATTTTGGCCATCTGGTCTTTCAAGCCCAGCATTTCGGTCATCTGCTCCTTCAGCTTCTCAATCTCGTCCTTTAGTGCCTGGTTGTCTTGAATTTCAGCCATCTTTTTTGCTTGAGAGCGGGTCCAATAACGATGTTGAAGAACCGGTTGCCTTTTACTGTTTTTTCAAAATGTATGACGTGAGTATGAGTATGCATGAATTGTGAATGTATGATGGAATGTATTGCGTCGGGAATTGTAAGCCATTGTTTCGACAAATAAGACGCAAACTTAGATCAAAAATCAAAGGGGTTCATTCATTAATAAAATGTGAAAACATAATGTTTGATAATCGAACAACTACATTCAAGCTCTTTTCCTTTTCTTATCATCGGGCACACGCGCCTTTAATTTGGAGTACTTCAATAAGATTTCTACTGAGAACTTAACAAATCTAACAACTTTAGTGGGAGTGTTTTCTCTAGTCATAACGAGTTCACCGCTTTGGGCGCTCTGGAACTTCTCGATAGCTTCATTACCCAAATCAGGCCAAACATGAGAACCTCTCTTTCGGTATGTGCAATGATCATCCAACTTCGTATTCGGACTTAAGGTGAGTAAGGTCATTTTCGCTCTCTTTGCAAAGCAACTCACGATGATTCGTGAAACTCTTTGCTTGGTGGTATCTCCGAATCTGTTGTTGTAGGGCGACTTGACATTCTTCAAGCCTTCCTAGCACTACACCTTTAGCCTTCCTTTCGATCCCAAGTTTGCTCGTGTACTCCGCAAACTAACCCCTCCAAGTGAGCTTTTATTCTATCTAGTTGACCTTGCAAGTCCTTCTCACCGCTCTGGATCTCGCTTGGTTGTGCTTCAAATGCATAGGCTTTGCCAATAGCTCTATCTCTATCTTGGTTACGTGCCTTGAGTTCATCATTAGCGCCTTTGAGACATTTTTGCACATCAGAGAGTTTTTTATTGCCCGCGCTCAACTCCTTAACATAGTCAGCGATGCGCTTATCCTTGAGAGCATTCTCTTGCCGCATGTTCCCCTTTTCTTGAAGAGCTCTTTCTAACTGAGCTCGTAGTTCAGCTTTCTCTTGTTCAGATTTTGCCAAGGAGCTCTTGAGTTTCTCAACTTCTTCATTAAGGATAGGTGTAGGTTCGGGAACTTCTGGCTCAGCTGGAAGTGCAGGACGGAAGGGTAGTTTGACCTCTTGGACTCTGAGTTGAATCCACTGAAGGTAACTTTCCCCTACATTAATTCCCTTGCGACCCAATTCAAGGCGACCTTTCTTGAGTACTCTGTCCCATGCACGACTAATTCTTCTCAAAGATACTAAGATCTTGAGAACCTCTTACATCTAGTACAAAGGCGGTCAAAGATTCTGTTGGAGGCGGATGCAGCATCGGATAACCCAGTTGTCTCAAGGCAAGTGCGGGATTGTAGTTGATGCAACCCTTAGTTCCTATGAGGGGGACATTTGGGAAACCCTCACATTGGTAAATAAACTCATTTGTGTCTCGAGCAAGGGAACACCATGTTATGTCGCTTCCCGAGGGTTGGTGATGTATTGCTTCGGTCAGTTTACTTTTAGCTTCAATGTGATAGTTACTCTTGAAGATGTGGGAGACAAACCAACGATACAGCACATGTAAGCAACATATGAGCACACCTGCTTTCTTGTCATGGCGATCATGGAGAGCGTAATATATGTCAGCAAGGATAACTGAGGTAAGATTCTGTCCTCGAGTTTTGAAGGCTAGAAAGACGTCAATGGCAGTGTAGTCAACAAAGTCAGGAACATAAGGGAACAAAACTATCCCATAGATAAGGAGTGCTAGGACATCACCGAAGGCAACCCAGTCATTTTTACCAGCCAAAATGGAAGTTACTTCTTCCAAGTATTCTCTAGGTAGACCTTCCATTTTCTCTTTTACCACCACTTCTTTAGCTAAACTTGATGCATTGATTTTGAGGATACCGGCCAAACCTTTAACCCAAGAGTTATTTTCAGCGTATCGGTAGGGCTTATTGTTCTCAACGGGGAATTGCAGAATCTGTTCGAACTCTTCCAAGGTTGGAGCCAACTGATAGTCTTGGAAGGTGAAGCACCGAAGTTTGTAGATCATAGAAGCGGGCTAGAGCGATGGGGCCTCTGCTTGCACATTGATTTTTAGGAGACTCAGAATATTCCCATATTTGTTGGAGAAAGGAATCACGTCGTCCGATGGCATCTTGTCGCTTAGGTCAAGCAAGCTTTTTAGGTCTGGTTGTCTGATTCTCAATTTCACGGTTTTCTTGATGCTTTGATCCATTTCTTTTTGTCAAAAAAAGGCTTACAATTCCACAATCAGTAATTAAAACAATGCATGTAAGGAAAAAATGCATGTGATGTGGTATATTTTTTGCATGCAGTGATATGTATTTTCATATGATGTAAAGGAAAAAATGCATGTGTTTTGTGGAAAAGTAACAAATTTGATTTTTCTTGCTTTTTGATTTTTTTGTTTTTCTTGTTTGTAAAAAAAGACGACATGCGCTAATGTTTGTTTTGAATGCAAGGGTGTTAAGCTCCTTTGTGAACCTAGGAGGTACCTTATGGAAATGGGTCTAAGGCTTTCTTTATAGTGAACCTCACAAGGATGGTTCTAAAGGATCCTACACATGGTTCCTAGAGCCAAGGACCCCGATCCAAGAACAACGACCAGACAATAGGCAAGCTATTAGAAGGGATAGCATCCTCAAAAGGAATCAAACTCTAGGTGAGATTTTCGTGACCACCCAACGCGAGGCGTGCGTCCGCAGAGCCATCACTACGCAATCTCGTTCTAACTTAGGTTTATGCTCGAGTCCGGGTATAGGACTTTTCTCACGTGTGTGAAGTGTAGAAGTGCAGTGTGTGTAGGAGCAAAATAAACCCAAAGCTGCAAAACAAAACAAACATACATACAAAATATCGTCGTCTACCCTAGGGTTTACACAAATAAATAACATAATTATTGCAAAAGTAAGTAAATAAATGAATAAACAAAAGGGTAAAATTGAATTTAATCCTAAATTAATTAAACTAGGTTTTGACTCTCTAAAAATATATAAGTCCCCAGTGAAGTCGCTTATGTAGCGGCCAAAAAATCCGGGAAGGATTCTTGAAATGGTTCTTTAGGAAGCCGCCACCAAATTTTAGTTTAAGGGCAAATTCGGAAAATCCCTTTAAGTTTTAAGATAAGGCGTTGTTAGGGTTAGGGAGTCGTTATGTGTGGGAAGGTATTAGCACCCCACGACATCCTATTGTCTAATTAATTTAGGATTTATTTAATAGTTACCCTTTTATTTGTAAAAAAAGACTTATTAAGGTTTTTGTTTTTAGTGCTTGACAAGGTTGAGTCTTGCTCCTACGTACCTCCAGATGCAATGGAGGAATCAAAGCCACGTAGTTCTTCCTGAAAATGTTTGTGGGTTGGTGTTTTTAATGTAGGGATCCTAGGATTCCTTGAACTGCATGACTCACTCGATTCCTAGGAATGGCATTGGCTAACCCGATTGTACAACCGACTTAGCCCCCTACTTTTGAAAATAATTTTAGGGTTCTTGAAAGAAAGAGGTTTGGTGTGAGGTGGGTTCGTTTTAGAATAGGTATTCTAGAACTCTGAGCTATCTGACTCATTAGTTCTAGAACGACACCAACCAACAGCATTATCTGGTAGACTTAATCCCTATTTTTAGAAAAATGGTTTATTCATATTTGTTAATTTTGTAGGGTTACTGAACTGTACAGCTCATTGGCCCTAAAATAATGACTAACCCGGTTGTACAACCGACTTAGCCGTTTTATCTTTAGAGAAATAATTTATTTGTTAGGTTTGTAGGGTTCTTGGCTATGCATACTCATTGGCCTAAAATAATGACTAACTTGGTTGTACAACCGAAACTTAGCCGTTTATTTTATTTTCGAGAAAAATAATTTATATTATTATTGGAAAAGAATTAAAAAAAAGCAAGCAGGTGAACATAGTAAATTGGGGTTTTATTAGTCGCGGGGGTATGTATAAATAATAAGGGGTGCAAAAATGAAAGCCAGTTCGCATCTGGAGAGCCCGAGTATCTGGCCCAGGCTTAAGTAAGTGAGGTTTGCATGCGTGAATACGAGGGTGTGAAGATTAATCTGAACAATTAAAAAATAAAAAAAATAAAAACATCATATATAAACCTAAACCTACCGAGAACCCTAATGCAAAACCCTATTCCTTCTCCACTATGCTGCGGCGCCGCGCAGCCTCAGGAGAGAGAGAGAGAAGTCCGGCGGGAAATCCGCCCGGTTTCACGGCGAGGGAGGGAGAGAGAATATCTCGGCGCAACTGTCACCGGCTTTAACGGAGGGAGAGAGAGCGACAGTGAGAGGGAAGAGGGTGGTTTCGGTGGCGGTGGATGGTGAGGGCGATGGTGACGACGACGGCGCCGCATACGCCATCGAGGGTGTGGTAAGCTTCTGTTCCTTGTTTTCTCTTCTTCTCTTATTTCGTTTTTTTTTTCTGTCACTGAAAAACCTTGCTTCATTTTTTCTGGGTTGATGGTGATGGTTTCAAGTGGTGGTGTTTTGCACTGTTGGTTCGGTTTTAGGTGATTTATGCTGCTGTTGGTTCTGTTTTGGGCTTGGTTTTGAGGGTCTCGCCGGAGCTCTCGCCGGAGAAGATGACCGGAGCTCCGGCGAGCTTAAGGTCAGTATTCTATCTCATTGACTTTTTACGCTTTCACTGGTCTGATTTCTCTCCTACCCATTTTATTCCTCTATTTTATTCGGTTTTTGCGTTTTCAGGTCTCTGAGTATGATTATTTTACTAAGAATAACTATTTTGATCTGAACATATAACAATAAGACCAGTTTTTAAGCATAACCCGTTTGATGAGTCCTAATCAAAGCAGACACGTTTTTTTGATACACAGCATAAGAACTTTATTCATGAACTTTGAAAATACACTAACTGTTTTTGATTCTGTAGCATATGTTATTTTTTTTACTGGTACATACATGCGAATTTGAAATCTAAACAACATATAAACCCCTATTTACAGATCTAAGGAACAAAAGAAATACCAACCTGTTTTCAGATTACTCAAAAAAGCAAAACGATCTCTCTACTGCTTTCTGCTTTCCCTTCTACTGTGTTCTGAGTCCTTCCTCTCTTTCTTTTTTTTTTTTTGACTGCTCAGATCTACACAATCTGTTTGGATGATTAGGGTTTCAGTGTAAAACCCTAATCCTTTTTTAGTGATTTTTCTTACTCGAAATTCGTGTCCTTTGACTCAGGCCTAATCCTGTTTTTATACTAGAAAATTAGGTTTTAGCATTTAATTCTGTTTTCCTTGGGCTTTGACTAACTTTGACCCTCTTTGCTTTTCAGATCTGCAGCCCAAATCAGCAGCTGGAGAGCAGCTGAAAAATCCTACTTGCACCCCTATATATTTTTCGCTTTTTCTATTATTTTCGGATTCCATTTTTATGTATTTTTAGTATTATGATTTTTGTATTTTTGGACTCTTTGGACTATTAAGTGCTTTTAATTAAGTAAATTAAATGAATACTATTTTTGACATTTTTGGATTATTATGGTATTTTTAAATTGTAAATTAAATTAAATTAAATTAGATTTTTTTGACATTTTTAGACATGTTGGACTCTTAAACATTGTAAACTAAACTAAATTGAATTTTTGACATTTTTAGACTTATTAAGTGCTTAAATAAATTAAGTGAACAAAGTAAGAAGAAATAATAATAGAAAAAAAAAAGCCAAATATAAAAGCGAACCGGACTTGATGACTGCGCTAAGACTAGACCAACACTATAAGAAAATGGGCGTGTTAAAAAATAACTCGGAGTCGCAACCTTAGGTTTGAATTTAAGCCAACTTTGAGAAAAATGAATTTTGGTAGACCGGTTCACGTACGATTAAACTTGAATACAGATATTAAATCGAAGAGCGCATAAAAAGATCGATCATTCGCGCGCGCGCCCAATTTAAATAACGGTATTTTGAGTTAGTCGAACGTAGTGACTGGAGTTGGCTTGGGTTGGTAATCGATACCCTACACTGATAACTCTCGTAAACATGTGACTCCGAAACACGCCCTTACTAGAAATAAACGACTAGAACAAGAAAAAGAATACGGACAAAATTGGGGTATAACAAGGGGGAGCAGGATATTCAGGCACCAATTTAGGTTCAGGTGTTCTGTTTGCATTTGACGCTATATCGTCAGGTGCTATAACGTCTGAAAAATTCTTTTCATTTCCAGCGACACTTGACTCTAAATTCTTGGGTGCAGTAGTTACCTCTTTACCACTTCTGGTGGTTATTGCTTTCACATGCTCCTTGCACGGTGCATGAGATGGAGAAAGGTTCGATGGTAGATGGGAGTCCACCATTACGCTTTGTGTGAGAGCGGATGCAATCTGTCCCACTTGATTCTCGAGTTTTGATTGATGCTTCATGAGTGCGCATTGTTGTTTTACAATCAGCGATGAATGACCTTAGCGAAGACTCCATTGAATTGTCCATAGCGAGGCGAGGAGCATTACTGTCTTGGAGGTTGTTGTTATTCTTTGCCTTGGAAAACTGGGGGAATAGCGAGGGCATTTGTGCTTGTGTTAGCATTATTTCCTCCCCACCTGAAGTTAGGATGATTCCTCCAACCGGGGTTGTATGTATTTGAATAAGGGTTGTTACCCTTGTTGTAACCACATAGTTGTGAAGCGAGGATTCGTTGTACATTCTTCATACTGATGAGCCCTCCACGGTATACACGGCCCGGCTTCTCCAGTGGAGCTTGTTCAATTCTTGCTGCGATTGACCTTTTCAGTGCTATAGCATCGAGATGCTATAAGCGTTGGCGATGTTCAACTCCTTTATCATGTTTGTTAGAGTGGCCACTTGGCGCGGAGAGCGAACACCTCACTTACTTCATGAACCCCACTACCTTCCTTGTAGAATTTAGCCTTTCAGTAGGCCATGAAGAACTGTTAATGGCAATGCGCTCTATAAGCTCACAAGCGTCATTATATGATGAGTCCAGAATTACACCTCCAGATGAGGCATCCAACATGGACCTAGTAGGTGCCTCTGCCCCATTATAAAAAGTCTCCATTTGAATTACTATAGGAATTCCATGATGTGGACATTTCCTAAGCAACTCCTTCCACCTTTCCCAAGCCTCATGTAATGATTCACCTTCTTTTTGCTTGAAGGATGTGATGTCATTCCTCATCCTTGCATTTTTGTTTGGTGGGAAATACTTCTCCAAACTTCTTTGTCATATCTTCCCAAGTTGTGATAGAATTGGACTCAAGGAGTTCAACCAAGCTTTTGCTCTGTCTTTTAAAGAGTAAGAGAGAACAGTTTGACTGAAAGCATCCTCACTCACCCACAGGATAATGAAATTCTTGCACACTTCAAGGAAGTTTCTCAGGTGAGCAAAAGGATCTTCTTGAGAAGAACCTCCAAATTGTCCAGTTGTTTGGAGCATTTGGAACATCATAGGCTTGAACTCAAAGTGAGTAGCAGTCACCACAGGCCTAGTGATGCTTGTTTCCATGGAATGTGGATCAAACACAGCATAATCTCTCATTGGCCTGTCTCTGTCATTTACCATTTGATCAGGTCCTTGATTAATGAATCATCTATGTACTAGTATTCATTATCAACTTGATATGTGTAAAAACCCTTGCCTTCCACCTCTTGGCATTCTTCCTCCTATTTGTGAGGAGTTCTTCCCCAAGTGTGCCTCTACCCGATCTGTGAGAGTGTTGGACATAGTTGAGTGCGAGTTGGTGTAACCTTTGTTGGCGTCTTAACCTTACGAGATCTTCTCTGCAGTTTGGGATCAAACTCAAAAGTGGGTGGTTACGATGCGGGCATACGCTATAATGTCAAACGCTATAGCACTTCCCGTAACACAACACGAGAAAATTGCCAAGGTAAAACCTCCCTAAGGTTGTAATAATTTCTAAACAATAAAAATTAAATGCAATCCCACGACAGCGGCGCCAAAAACTTGTTGTGCGAAAAGTAGTTGTGCAAGTGTACACAATCGCAACAAGTAATATCTTGATAAGTAGAGTTCGTCTCCACGAGGATTGGTATTAATTTTAGAGTTTAAAAAGGAATTACACTTAGAGAAACAAGTAGCAAATAGTTTGAGTAACAAAGTTTCAGTTGAACAAGGATTGTAAAAGTAACAAACTAACAGTGAGTTAAAATATGAGAGAAATAAGTTGGATTGCTTTCACTATGTAAATTCCCAGAAACAAGACGCTATAACGTCACACGCTATAGCGTTAAGCGTATTACAAATATTTTGTGCTTTTCAGTCACTAGCGCCAAAGTTTCATTACAAGATGCCTATGTCTAGGTTCTAAATAAGTTCACCCCTGTATATTCAAGATCCCACAGCTTAAGCTTTATAAACTATTGCAACTTCTATGTCTAGAGGAAGCAAAAGTTGGCTAAATGTCTTTAACCAACCTTCTCGTTTATATTAACCCTTGAGTTCTTTCTATGGTTCATGTCTGAATCCACAGAAGTTCTTGCTTTACGTGGCCAAATATAAAACAAGATTGAAAGAATTATAACACAAGTTAAAACACAAAACGTGAGAAATTATATACGTAAAGTTAAAGGTTCATTACAAACATAGCAACCCAACTCAAAGAGTTTAGCTCATGTTGAGCATCATCAAAATAACACAAATACAAATACTTGCATTCTGAGTGGGTAAGAAAGGAAATACAAGTGCAAAAGATACAAGCTTGAAGTCTCCTAATCATCCACGCGAGATGGTACATCATCATCGACCTTACAAGTGAGAAAAATACAGAAATTAGAAAGGAAGAAAATGAAAATGCAAAAGCTTCAAAAGTGTATCAATGGAGAAGAAGAAATGTCACGTTCTCTCTCTCTACCAATACTCTCTCTTACTCTGAAAATCCTAAGGTATATGGGAAGGGAAATCAGCATCTCTAGTATATCTAGCATGAGGTACAACTCTCCTCCAAAAGTCAAGAAAGGTGATGTTTGCTTTTTCACCAACTCCACTATTCCTTTACTCATGCAATGACAAGTGTCCACACAAATCCAATAAAATCCGCACATGTCAGCAAGCACAATGGACACAAGATATGGAACATGGGTTAATGAGCTTGGCGCCAAAATTGCACTTTTACTTTAGATGCTCAGTGATCTACCTTCACGACGCTATAGCGTTAGGCGCTATAGCGCTAAACAACTGCACTACTTCACAAAATACATCAAAACAATCACAAGGGCACCAAATGTGCCAATTTCATAGCAAAGCAGTGTTTAGCCCTTCCTTACCTAATATAAACAGAAATACAATAAATACTATACTAATATTAATTGAGAACTACTTAATTTAATGATTAGAGGCATAAATAACTCATATAAATATGAGTTATCAGTCTCTTTCACCCAACCATGTGAGCTACACTTCTGGGACAAAACAGGGGTCAATTAAAGTATGCTTCTAATACTTCTAATAACCACAATACTTCTAACAATTTAAGTATGTTTCTAATACTTGTTGGTGCAAAGTAACCATAATAAAGGTCATAAAAGAAAGGGGTCAATTAAAGAAACAAAAGGGATGGGAGCGAGTACTCGCAAAAAATAAATATTAGAAGAAATATGGCGAAAAGAAGTATAAAAATAAATTAATTTTTTTAAGTGGTGAGTTGCACTTTACATAAATTAATTTTTGAACCATTAAAATTTTTCGGACACTATAAAAATTCAAAATACATTGTTTAGCATTACATTTTACTATTTTGTTACAAAATTAATTTTTGTCAACCAAACCATGTTATTTAGACTTTGGTAAAAAAGTTGAAACTTGGGTGCAAAAGATATTTTCTAGGGTGCGCAAAAACATTTTTTCTAAGGTATTGGTTCTAATTTTATTTTTTTCAGAGGGTCTAAAATGTATGTAGGTTATACCTTTGTGTCTATAATTATAAGCGAGGGGACGATTGCGAGGTGCTATACACACTGTTGTCACATCCTTTTTTACTCAATCTATTGGCATCCCTATATATAGGTGATTTCCTTTTATTGCTCGTATTTATTGTGTGAGGTTTTTTTAGATAAGCAATACTTCATTGAAGAAGCACTAGGGTG
Source organism: Oxytropis ochrocephala (assembly GCA_020916435.1). Taxonomy (NCBI): domain Eukaryota; kingdom Viridiplantae; phylum Streptophyta; class Magnoliopsida; order Fabales; family Fabaceae; genus Oxytropis; species Oxytropis ochrocephala. Next base: position 11,033,950 of record CM037093.1, on the reverse strand, counting down.
CTCAAGCCCAAACAATAAAGGGATTATACATTATTTAGGCACAAGATGGAGTTATGCCACCAAGTAGAAATTGTAGCACTAGATTGACTACCCACCTATAAAAGAACCAACACTAATATAAACATTTAATCTGATTAACAACGAGTGTCTGAACATCCTCATTGGCCTAAAGGCATAGCCATTCCAACCCAACCAAATTCTCAACATGTTGTCAACGAAATGATGTGCTTCACCTTCTTAGCCTTCCTTCCATTACATGCCTCCCAAACCATAAGAAATGATCCACTAGATTATTAAAATCAGGTTGTTGCAAGTCCAACCAAACCAGGACTTGGACCAAACCTCACCAATAATATTACACTTAAGAAAGAGATGAAAAGTGTCCTCCACGAAATTCCCACACAAAGGACATAACGTGTGTTCTTCACTAGAGATGACGTGTGGGTGAAGAAGAGTAGCACGAGTTGGGAGAGAATAATATAATAATCGCCACCCAAATATGAGCATTGGATGCTATTGATGTCTTCCAAAGTTCGTTGGATACGCCTTCAAGAGCAATCCATGCACCCTCACTTGCGGTAGCTCAATGAGAACTTGTAACAAGAGACGAGCGGAGAAGGACTTAGAAGCCTCCAACGTCAAAAGCCATTTTCCCACCTCTCTCTAAGCGGCCTCACCTCCGCCAAAATGTCATGCAAGTTGGTTCCTTCTTCACTATGAAGAGGATCGAGTCTTTGGTTGCCCAGTGTAGGCGCCAAAGCCAAACATCATGATCCCACTCGCCAACATCGATATCTTTACGTGTTGAGCCTCACAACCTGCAAATAAAATGGGAAAGACCAAGTGCAAAGGCTTGTGGCCCGGCCAATGTTGTTTCAGTCAATTAAACTACCATCATTCATGAGCTCGATCATCCCCAAACTAAGGATGTCTACGATCGCCACCACAAAGAGTCATTTAGTCTACCACTATTAACATTCAACGAGCCTTGGTTAGACAAAGAAGATGAGTCAGCTTTATTTGTGCCTCGATAATTCTATCCAACTTGCATTACCATCCACTAGAGACCTCCATTTCCATTTGGATAAGCGAGCAATATTAAATAGCGAAGATTTTTAATCTTTGAAACCCCATTCGTTCTTTGGTTAACACACCCTATCTCAAGCCACCCAATAACTACAATTTCTTTATAGAAAAAAATAGAATATCAATGATTAACCACGATGAGTTTCTTTTGTCAAAAAAATCACGATGGTTTAATCCAATTTTCACAATGATTTAATCCATTTTTTTATTCTTTTCTTAATGTGATGGGTTTATTTTTGTCAAAAAAATGTTTTTTTTCAATTATTATTATTATTATCACAATGATTTAATCCAATTTTTTTATTTATATAATGGGTTTCTTTTCTTTATATTTTCCCACCAAGGATTTTTTTTTATTCTTTTGAATTATTAGTACTGCTTGATTGAGAGAGGAGAACCACACGGGTTGGCAAATCCGGATACTAAATGGCACACTAGGTTTCTCGACATAGATTAGTCATCGACAAAGTCGGTGGAAGCTACACAACAATGATATGGTAACAAAAAAAAATTAGTATAGGAATAGTATTATACATATATATATATATATATATATATATATATATATATATATATATATATATATATATATATATATATATATATATGATGAAGATATTATTTTAATATTAGGTAAATTCCTCTGAGTTTCTTTATCAGGTTCACATAACGTAAATGCTCTAAGCCTCCTTATATAGAGCTCATCTTGAAACTAATGTAGAAAAATTATGTGCGAGTCAAAACTCATATAGCCTTTGGAGTTACTTGAACTATTAAAATTAAAAGAATGTTTTTCCTTCACCTAAAATTTTTGTAACTAAAAAATGACTGAGTGCACATAAAATCAAATAAATTCGAAGAATAAATTATAAATCTTTTTTATTTATATTCAGTTTTTTATTCTTGATATTTTCTAATAATAATAAAAAAAATTACCAACATTGTTACTACACCAAATTTTCTTTTACTTCAAGTTCTTTTTCATTCTTCTAAATTATATTAGATAAAAATTAATCTAAAAACAATGGGACTCCTCATGTGCTTTCTTTAAAGGAAAAATAATATAGTTCAATGGTACACCAACACCTAAAGAAAGCGATACAATAGAAATTTGTGGCAAACTCTACTTTGGTTGAGAGATTTGGGACTGACACCAATGTCCATAGCGCTTGATTGTTTACCAGTTGTAAATGGATTGAAGACAGACCTACTACAGTCTCACACTGAATTTGATGTGCTATTGTCTTATTGTAGAAATTATTTGTTTAATTTTTCAAGCTTTCGGGTAAGCTTTATGCGAAGACAAGCAAATCTTGCAGTTCATACATTAGCGAGAGCCTCAAGATTGCAGAGCTAGCTCTCATGTTTTTATTTTACTCCATCCGAGTATTGAGACTATCATTATGAATGAAATAGTATGAGTTTGTGGTTGTCAAAAACAAATCTAAAAACATATAATATAAATATAATTTTTAATACAAATTTGACTCACAAATATCGATTTCTGAGTACAATTGTAGTATAAGTGCTAAATATAAACATAATCTTCCCACTTCATTCTTGTAAGATATAACAACAACAACCATCTAGAGTCACGGAAGGTAACTTTCGGTTGGTGAGCTAAGTGACATGAAGAAGTTGCAATTTGCAAGAAGGAGGTCCAAAGTTCAAACCCGTAAACTATTCCCCACCCCACTAACATTAGTTTATAAAAAAAACTAATTAATCAAGTGAATCACAGTCGTCAAAGTAACTAAGTCATATTCAGTCGCCGCAGCATCAGTAGCATCAGATCTGGAACAATTCGACTGAAGCAACAACGGTATCCCATGGTTCATCAATCCGGTTGGTGTACATTGAATATCAAGAATCGACATGATATCTAAAGAACAAAGATAGACAAAAAAAATAGATCACGAAAAATGATGATGAGATCTAAGTGAGTTGTTGGTTTAGATATTAGATATGATGAGGTGGACTTGTATGATATGCAAGCAAGAAGGAATTGCTACGGTGGATTTGAATTGATGGATTTGAGAGTAATGGAAAAGGCATGCAGCGGCGGCTATAAAGAATTTGTATATGAATGAGATGCAACGAAAAATAGAGGATTTGAGAGTGAATATTTCTTTGAATATTGAAAAGCGCGTGTTTGCTAGAGAAAAGAGATCACGATTGAAACCTAGCTAATCTGTGTTTGATTGTGATGTGAGAATGAAAGAAGGCAATCGAGGTGGTTTGGTTTTAAAGAGGTGTGCTTGATGTTGTCATTGTGAACCACGCCAATTCTACTTTCGATTGCGGCTAGATCCTTCTAGATGTTGATGATTTTTTAGGGTAAATCTTTTGCATCATAACCATGCATGTTTCCGGCCCAATGGATCAATATCATATCATATCATATTATTTTACATTAAGGATGGAATAACAACGATTTATTCAAGATTTCAACTTGAGATTTCGGATGAGGTGTTAATCAATCAATCATTTGTAAATAAATTATTGTTTACCTATCTTTCTTTCATGGCTTCTCGTTAATGCGTCGAGATTCTCTCTGTTTCTGATCGGAATGGATATCGTCGTTTCATTTTATCTCTTAATGACCCCGGACAAAAAAAGACATGAATTGTTAGTTATCAATTTTGTACAACCGTCAACTTTGCGCCGTCGCCAAGTTTACTGTGATCGAGCATTCAGCGAATTTGAGTCGTCCCATTTTGATTGAACGATTTAGATTCTTAACTTTAAAAACATATATAAAATATAGAGTTAAAATCTAGATCATCTAATCAAGATTGGATAGTTTAGATTTACTTAATACATGGCTACGTGCCAAGTGGCGGCTACAAAGGATATGAATCCACGAGCGATGAGGTTGTGGCGCGGTGTGGAGCAACGGTGGGCGCGCTTGTGTGCTAACAACAAGCGAATGGAGATGATGACAAATTCAATTATTTATAAAAATATAAACTGATTTTAAATATTACATCTCGATCATTGAATTTTTTTATCGCTCTAATCGGCCGCGGGCGTAAGGAAATGGAGATACCCATTTATACACGAAAATAAGAGGATCTAGACACCTCATTGATTAGTAAGTTATGACATTAATGAAAAATATTTTTAGTATTTTTTGTTCTTTGCAATGAAATATATGTGGAGAAATCATATTCACCAACATTCAATTTCTACTTTTAACTTCAAGGAGCAGAGATTTGCATTCGAAGTTCAAATCACCACTAGTCTCTTTAGGGTGGAGGTAAATGTGCATTCGTAAGTGATCAAAGAGCCTAAAAGTCTTCTATATCTTGGCTTGAGCGTCATCCCTCACCACTAAAATTTTCATAACCAAAAATTTTTCTACTTTTTTTCAAAAACCTTCAACTTCTATTTAGGCTCTGTTTGGCAAGTCTGGTATCTTAATATATGCATAATTAAAAGATGCTTGATTTGCTTAATTTGTGTGTTTGAGTTTTTTTTGATCAAAATTATGTTTTTTTGATAAGCAATGATTCATTCAAGGAACACTAGGATGCTCAAAACCCAAACAATAAGGAATACCTTGTTTAGGCACAAAATAGGATTGTCTCACCTACAATTAAATCCACTTCATCATCCACGTCACTAATGACATCACCTACAATTAAATCCACGTCAGCCTTGAACTACATGTGACGATGACATAATTCAGAAAATCCCAGCGCAAAATTATAAGAGATGGGATTCGAACCTCCGTCCATTTGGTTATGCAAAGGCAACACTACCACTGTATCAATGATCGCATTTGATGTTTCTAAACACATATTTTTAGTATATTTCTTTCCATTTCAATAAAGAAGCGCCACAACATAAATGGTCTTGATAATTACTATTATAATTATTATATTTATTTATTTAGTTATACTCTTTCTCACAAACAAGTCGACCTGAAAAGAGTGAACAATTCATGGAATTATTTTTTTCATAATATATATTTTAAAGTTTTGTTGTAGAAATATTTTTAATGTAAGAAAATCATTCTACCAATTCTTATTACTCTCTTGGATTATTACACTTTTTTATAAAAAAATACTATTTTTCTTACAAAGATAAATTGAATGTATTAGTTTTTTATAAGTTTTATTTTTGTAAATTAAATTTTATACATATGAAATTCATAAGTCTTGAAAGTTTGGAAATATTTTAATCGAGATCGGGTCAATAGTCATGCGGAACCCTTCGGTCCGACCCTTGACCCAGTACCTTCACCGAGTCGATCACCGGTCCGGTTCTTAAAACATTGGTTCTAACAACAACAAAATCCACCAAAATCGCAGTCCAATAATTCTCCCCATTTATTGTCACTCAAAATCAGTTGACCAAACGCAGTTGTAAAAAAATAACTCAATCTACTTAATGGCACTGAAAATCAACTGCAAACCTATTAAAAAACGCAGTTGTAAAAACCTAAAAAATAAATATTACAAGATTTACAACACTGAGTCGTTTGATGAAAAAAGACCTCAGTGAAATTGAATTCCTCTTGATGTTGGGACTCATAATCTGGTTCAACCTAAAAATCCACCTCAGAGGTATTAAGGATGCCGTAGGTGCGTCCTTGAAATCTCTATCATATCAACGAGAAAAATGATTAAATCTTCACAACTTTTTATTTTGGAGACAGCTATTAGGTCGGTAATAGCATGACCTTCAATTGAACGACAAGGGGTTTATTACAAATTGAAAATTATAGTGGAGGATCCGATTGGTATGTGAAATTAACGCATATGAAATTAACATTAGAGGGTTAACATAAGTACCTGTTTGAGTCCCACCTATAAATTTAACATGGCTTAATCGTGATTCCAATGGAAAAATCGTGAAGATAAACCCTGTAATAAATCGTATCTGAGTTTGTAAACTCAAATGATTTCGTTGAGTAGATACTCCCATCCAGTAAATCGTCCACGTCGCGAGAAAGAAGGTGCGTCTTGCGTAGCCATTGTTGATCGGAAGCAAGAAAAAGCAGATTTGATTCATGAGCAGAGCGGTTATGGCACAAGAGCCTTCGAGTTTCCATTAAGCCGCATAACGATAAAGGAAAGTAAAGAGTTTACGCTATGAGGGTTTAGAAGATGGTAAGTGGAGATTAACTTAAAGCTTCATTTACGAAAGTAGCACTAATATTTTACAAAAATCAATTCTATCCTTTTTGGAATTACACTTACTTAATCTTTTATTGTGTGCTTCAAGCAATCTTTTTTTGTGGCCCATATATATATATATATATATATATATATATATATATATATATATATATATATATATATATATATATATATATATATATATACACACTATCCCTTTTGGAAGTTATCCTATTAGAAATTACAATTACCATACCTTAAAGAATATTAACGTAAAGTACTTTTACATTTTTATTCATCTTTCAATGATTTAGTTACAAGGCTCCTACACCTACATTGTACATACTCTCAAAAATGATTCTTTTAGTCAAAATATTATATTTTATCCAATTTATTAGATTTTTAATTCTTAAATTATTCATTTCATGGTCATCCCGAATCACTTCCACAAATTAATGTATGTTTATTCTCCTTGTTCTATGTGCGTTTTGTAACCATTTCACCTTATAGTATTTATTTTTGGTTGAATGACCACAACTAACTTATATTATTTGAAGCATAATACAAAAATATTTGCACAATATAGTTTTTATAGGTACCATCCTACAATTACAAACTGAACTCAAAAATTTTTTCCTATCAAAATAACGACTACCATTTCCATGACCAAAAAAAAAATAGTTTGCTTCATATGAGTTGAGGAAAAAAATAGGGGCACTTAGGTCCAAAGTTTTTTTATGTTCACTTTATAATCATTTTCTCGCCCTCCTTTAGAAATATATGTATAGAACATAATAACTTAATTTTAGATAATGCCCAAGGCATTTAATATCTCATACAATGGGCTTAAATATACAGCTTTTGTTTTTTTAATTCGTAAAAAATTGTCAATTTTTATGTTACAAGTGAATGTCGACCCATGGCACAGGTGAATTATACTAGTTATATATAACCATAGATCTTCCATGTCACCGCCCACATAGTGTGACACATCACTAATTACATTATCAACGATTTTATTCCACATCAGCGGTTTTGGCTCAAGTTAATTCGCTGAAATATATACCAAAAATGTCAAAGCTGGGAATCAACCCCATCCCCTCTCGAATTCAGTGCAATTCTTAACCAAGTCGACTACCTAGCTCTGGTGTTTCATAAGCGTAACACAGTATGGTTAAACCATTCTTCATTGTTATTTTAAATAAAAACTTTGGTACATTATTTTATATTTTTGAGATGTTATGACTTGTAAATTGCATCTACGAATAATACTAGATTTTTCATATTTTAATAATCTCCTGAAGTGTTAGTTTATTTTTTCCGTTTATAGTTTTTATAGGAATATACAAAATCTGTAATAAGTCTTTTTCATAATATGTAATATACATATATTAATTCAAAATTAACATTTAAATAGTTAAATAATATAAAAAATACTCACTATATTGGCAAAAGTAGGATGGTAATTTATAGATAAAAATACTCACTATAAAAAAATTCTTTAAAAACCCATGTAAACAAAATTCTTTAGGACGAGATTATAAAAAATACTCACAATAAAAAAATACTCACTACATATATAAAAATAAATAAATGTATAAACATATATCTCTATATATTAAGGCTAAATGGTTGACTTTAGCCATTTTGGTGGGAAATTTTTTTTCGACCATTTACCAATATACCCCTCATTTTGTACCCACTGTTTACCAATATACCCCCACTCTATATTTTTGGACCGACATACCCCCACTCTATATTTTGTACCCCTCATTTTGTACCCAATTGTTTATCAATATATCCCACTATATATTTTGAACCGACATACCCACTAACAAATTTTTATTTGTCCAACACTTTATTATTATTATCTCTCTTAATTAATACAAAATTGTTGACTTCCCCACTTTTGGTGGGAAAATTTTATTCCACCATTTACCAATATACCCCTCATTTTGTACCCAACTCTTTACCAATATCGCCCACTCTATATTTTTGGACCAACATACCCCACTCTATATTTTGTACCCCACCATTTACCAATATACCCCTCATTTTGTACCTCACTTTGTTTACCAATATACCCCCACTCTATATTTTTGGACCGACATACCCACGACAAAATTTTTTTCTCAACACTTTTTTTATCCACTTTTGGTGGAAAATTTTATTCCACCATTTACCAATATACCCCTCATTTTGTACCCCACTCCAATATACCCCCACTCTATATTTTTGGACCGACATACCCACGACAATTTTTATTTGTCCAACACTCTTTTATCCACTTTTGGTGGGAAAATTTTATTCCCACCATTTACCAATATACCTCTCATTTGTACCCCACTTTGTTTACCAATATACCCCTACTCTATATTTTTGGTGACATACCCCACTCTATATTTTGTACCCCACCATTTACCAATATACCCCTCATTTTGTACCTCACTATTTACCAATATACCCCACTCTATATTTTTGGACCGACATACACCCTACTTAGCATAACTTTTCCACCAAACTAGTTATTGAGGAATAAACTTAGCGTATTTGAACATTTAAATTTTTTGAACTCTAAGTTATGTCACAACACCTGACTTAGCATCACAATTTCTTGAACTTCAATAAACAAAACAAAAGAAATCAATGTTTGTCATCTTCTATATATTCATTAAATACTAAAAAACGGAACTAAAATAAAAATATAAACATCAATTTAAGTATGTTTTTAATACATGTTGGTGCGAAATGACCAAAATTAACTTTTTAAATATTATAGAAAATATGGTTCTAAAAAATATAAAGAATCCGATAAAAAAAGAAGTATAAAAATAAATTGGTTTTTTAAATTGGTGCCAATTAGATTTTAAACGAATTATGAAAGACAAGCCACAAATTTAATATTGTTTGTCATCTTTTATATATTCATTAAATCTGTTTACAATCAAATACTAAAAGCGAGACTGAAATAAAAATACAAACTCCAATTTAAGTATGCTTGTTTTTTTGATAGGCAGAGTGGTTAGTAATTAGTGTATTAGTTGTTAGGGGAGCGGGGTTCGAACCCCATACGCCTACGTTTTTTCACCAACGATGTCTCTTTCACCCAACCATGTGAGCTACACTTCTGGGACAAAACAGGGGTCAATTAAAGTATGCTTCTAATACTTCTAATAACCACAATACTTCTAACAATTTAAGTATGTTTCTAATACTTGTTGGTGCAAAGTAACCATAATAAAGGTCATAAAAGAAAGGGGTCAATTAAAGAAACAAAAGGGATGGGAGCGAGTACTAGCAAAAAATAAATATTAGAAGAAATATGGCGAAAAGAAGTATAAAAATAAATTAATTTTTTTAAGTGGTGAGTTGCACTTTACATAAATTAATTTTTGAACCATTAAAATTTTTCCAGACACTATAATAATTCAAAATACATTGTTTAGCATTACATTTTACTATTTTGTTACAAAATTAATTTTTGTCAACCAAACCATGTTATTTAGACTTTGGTAAAAAAGTTGAAACTTGGGTGCAAAAGATATTTTCTAGGGTGCGCAAAAACATTTTTTCTAAGGTATTGGTTCTAATTTTATTTTTTTCAGAGGGTCTAAAATGTATGTAGGTTATGCCTTGTGTCTATAATTATAAGCAGGGGCGATTGCGAGGAATGCTATACACACCTGTTGTCACATCCTTTTTTTACTCAATCTATTGGCATCCCTATATATAGGTGATTTCCTTTTATTGCTCGTATTTATTGTGTGAGGTTTTTTTTCGATAAGCAATACTTCATTGAAGAAGCACTAGGGGTGCTCAAGCCCAAACAATAAAGGGATTATACATTATTTAGGCACAAGATGGAGTTATGCCACCAAGTAGAAATTGTAGCACTAGCTTGACTACCCACCCTATAAAAGAACCAACACTAATATAAACATTTAATACAGTTAACAACAGAATTAATACGAACATCCTCATTGGCCTAAAGGTATAGCCATTCCAACCCAACCAAATACTCCAACATGTTGTCAACGAAATGATGTGCTTCACCTTCTTAGCCTTCCTTCCATTACATGCCTCCCCAAACCATAAGAAATGATCCACTAGATTATTAAAATCAGGTTGTTGCAAGTCCAACCAAACCAGGACTTCAGACCAAACCTCACCAATAATATTACACTTAAGAAAGAGATGAAAAGTGTCCTCCCTGAAATTCCCACACAAAGGACATAACGTGTGTTCTTCACTAGAGATGACGTGACGGTGAAGAAGAGTAGCACGAGTTGGGAGAGAATAATATAATAATCGCCACCCAAATATGAGCATTGGATGCTATTGATGTCTTCCAAAGTTCGTTGGATACGCCTTCAAGAGCAATCCATGCACCCTCCTTCTTGGTAGCTCAATGAGAACTTGTAACAAGAACGAACGGAGAAGGACTTAGAAGCCTCCAACGTCAAAAGCCATTTTTCCCACCTCTCTCTAACTGGCCTCACCTCCGCCAAAATGTCATGCAAGTTGGTTCCTTCTTCACTATGAAGAGGATCGGTACTGGTTGCCCAAGGTAGACGCCAAAGCCAAACATCATGATCCCACTCGCCAACATCTGATATCTTTACGTGTTGAGCCTCACAACCTGCAAATAAAATGGGAAAGACCAAGTGCAAAGGCTTGTGGCCCAGCCAATGTTGTTTCAAAAGTCAATTAAAGTACCATCATTCATGAGCTCGATCATCCCCAAACTAAGGATGTCTACGCGATCGCCACCACAAAGAAGTCATTAGTCTACCACTATTAACATTCAACGAGCCTTGGTTAGACAAAGAAGATGAGTCACTGTATTTGTGCCTCGATAATTCTATCCAACTTGCATTACCATCCACTAGAGACCTCCATTTCCATTTGGATAAGCGAGCAATATTAAATAATTGAAGATTTTTAATCTTTGGAACCCCATTCGTTCTTTGGTTAACACACCTATCTCAAGCCACCCAATAACTACAATTTCTTTATAGAAAAAATAGAATATCAATGATTAACCACGATGAGTTTCTTTTGTCAAAAAAATCACGATGGTTTAATCCAATTTTCACAATGATTTAATCCATTTTTTTATTCTTTTCTTAATGTGATGGGTTTATTTTTGTCAAAAAAATGTTTTTTTTCAATTATTATTATTATTCTTACAATGATTTAATCCAATTTTTTTATTTATATAATGGGTTTCTTTTCTTTATATTTTCCCACCAAGGATTTTTTTTTATTCTTTTGAATTATTAGTACGCAGTTGAGAGAGGAGAACCACACGGGTTGGCAAATCTGGATACTCGTGGCACACTAGGTTTCTCGACATAGATTAGTCATCGACAAAGTCGGTGGAAGCTACACAACAATGATATGGTAACAAAAAAAAAATTAGTATAGGAATAGTAATACATATATATATATATATATATATATATATATATATATATATATATATATATATATATATATATGATGAAGATATTATTTTTATATTAGGTAAATTCCTACGAGTTTACTGTCTGGTTCACATAACGTAAATGCTCTCGCCTCCTTATATAGAGCTCATCGCCGAAACTAATGTAGAAAAATTATGTGCAGAGTCAAAACTCATATAGCCTTTGGAGTTACTTGAACTATTAAAATTAAAAGAATGTTTTTCCTTCACCCTAAAATTTTTGTAACTAAAAAATGACTGAGTGCACATAAAATCAAATAAATTCGAAGAATAAATTATAAATCTTTTTTATTTATATTCAGTTTTTTATTCTTGATATTTTCTAATAATAAAAAAAAAAATTACCAACATTGTTACTACACCAAATTTTCTTTTACTTCAAGTTCTTTTTCATTCTTCTAAATTATATTAGATAAAAATTAATCTAAAAACAATGGGACTCCTCATGTGCTTTCTTTAAAGGAAAAATAATATAGTTCAATGGTACACAACACCTAAAGAAAGCGATACAATAGAAATTTGTGGCAAACTCTACTTTGGTTGAGAGATTTGGGGTGACACCAATGTCCATAGAGCGTGATTGTTTACGATTGTAAATGGATTGAAGACAGGACCTACTACGATCTCACTGCTTGAATTTGATGTGCTATTGTCTTATTGTAGAAATTATTTGTTTAATTTTTCAAGCTTTCGGGTAAGCTTTATGCGAAGACAAGCAAATCTTGCAGTTCATACATTAGCGAGAGCCTCAAGATTGCAGGCTAGCTCTCATGTTTTTTATTTTACTCCATCCAGTATTGAGACTATCATTATGAATGAAATAGTATGAGTTTGTGGTTGTCAAAAACAAATCTAAAAAACAAATAATATAAATATAATTTTTAATACAAATTTGACTCACAAATATACGATTTACAGAGTACAATTGTAGTATAAGTGCTAAATATAAACATAATTTTCCCACTTCATTACTGTAAGATATAACAACAACAACCATCTAGAGTCCTGGAAGGTAACTCAGTTGGTGAGCTAAGTGACATGAAGAAGTTGCAATTTGCAAGAAGGAGGTCCAAAGTTCAAACCCCGGAAACTAATATTCCCCCACCCCACTAACATTTGCTTATAAAAAAAACTAATTAATCAAGTGAATCACAGTCGTCAAAGTAACTAAGTCATATTCAGTCTGTTGCGCCCCGAAAAATCCGGTTTGGACTTTTCAGTTTGACAACGTGAAAATAGTAGAGCCGCCACCAATATTTATTTTTAGGAAAACATTGAAAAAACCTCTTTTTGAAAGCGGGTGGTCTTTCGAAAACTTAGAGATGTAGGTTCGGGGGTCGGTTGCGCATGGGGAATGTATTAGCACCCCACGCGCCCTTTCTACCGAAAGGGAACCATTAACTTGATGTGGTTTTGAAATGTTTGATTTGAAATACATCGTTCTACTTCTTTTCTTTTCTTTCTTTTGAGAGATTGCTTTATTGAAAACGGGGAAAAATGAATGTTTTTAGGTATCTTTGAAAAGCGGATCAAAACAAAGATTTTTTGAAAATGGGTGCTTGACGGGACATGGACCCGGTCCTACGTACCCTCACGGAATGAGGGATCAAAGCTACGTAGTTCTTGTTTTTTATGGATTTTTTGAAAGTGTGCTTGACGGGACATGAACCCGGTCCTACGTACCCTCACTGGCTGAGGGATCAAAGCTACGTAGTTCTTGTTTTTTATGGATTTTTTGAAAGTGTGCTTGACGGGACATGAACCCAGTCCTACGTACCCTCACTGGCTGAGGGATCAAAGCTACGTAGTTCTTGTTTTGCGTCTGAAAACGGCTTTTGAGATTGAGTTTCGGAGTTTTTGAAATAAGACTCGAGTGTTCGCGAACACCAAACAAGCAAAGGCTTGAGTGGCATTCGGTATTAACTTTCGAAAGAAAGAGAGTTGAAGCGGAAATCAAACAAGCAATGGCTTGAGTGATTTCAAGTGACAACGTTACATTATTCTTTTTGGAAATTGTTTTTAAAAAAGAAGTGGTGACCTTGATGATGATGATCACTAATAGCTCATGTTATTTTGAAAGTTTGAACTTGTTTTGTTGTTTAATTAATGTGTAGGAGCTTTCATAATAGCCAAACAAGCAAAGGCTTGGTGACTATCACTAATAACTCCTCATTAACGATCAAACAAGCAATGGCTTGGTGATGGTCAATGATTTGTTTAGGAAAATGCCTTAGGGTTTTGTTTGAAAACATTTAAATTTGGGTTTAAAAGAAGTAGAACATTACAAATCCTTTTTCAAGTCAAAACCGAGACAACAATGAGAGCATAAGCAAAGCAAACATAAAGAGTATTTACAAATTACTATGGACAATTGAATACATGATTAAGCAAACATGTGAGTGCAAGAGTATGCAATTATGGAATGCAAGGCATAGCATTATTGGATGCATGATTAGGCAAGTGTATGAATGCATGATTATACAATAATAGATACAAGACATAGCATTATTGAATGCATGATCATATAATGAATGCAAGAACATGATATTAAATGGATGCATGAACATGTAAGAAGATATTGGAATGCAAGAGATATAGACATATATGAATGCATGAACATGTAGACACAAATGATGAAATGCAAAGTATGGAAATATTTTGGGTATTTTTGCAAATAGGCAAGTAGTAAAAACTCTTAGTAAAAAGTTAATGAATAGTAAAGTAAAAATGCATGAGGTGAATGGTAATTATTTAATGAGATAGTAAAGTAAAAAGTTAACATGTTTTTTTAGTTTTGGTAAAATATTAATGAGTGGTAAAGTAAAAATGCAAATGAATGGTAAAAAGGTTAAAAACATATTAACACAATTATACTCATTTATACAAGATCAACAACACAATTTTAGCACAAAGATGAGCATCAAAAAAAACCTTATGGCCGAAACCATACATGAACATAAACAACAAGTTTTTTTTATGCCAAAACTCATAGCCAACACATAGAACAAAATCATGCAAATTAAACACATCAAGCATTTATTTACACAAAAATCAAAGAGTAAAGGAAGGCAAAAAACCACAACTCTTAAGGCCTAAAACCGAAACTCCTACATCTATCAAGACCAAAACAAAATTCAAACTTGCAAGTTATGACATGAACAATAAAATGCATATATCACATGAAAATTCTTTATTCATAAAAGGTGACAAAATGAGTGTGAAAAATGCAAAAAACATGGTTGAAAACACAAGAACCCTCTCATCAAGGCCAAGGGTTCACTTCAAACACCCAAGGCTCCCAATGTCCTTGACATAGTGTTTGAAATGAACCCTCTAAGCCTCTTAAAGAGGAAAGAGGAGTAGAAGGGAGATTCACATGCTAAAAATTAAAAATGCTCAAGATAACAAGCTTACCTCAAGAGATAACTAGCAAAAAGTGGAGAATGGAGATCA
This sequence comes from Oxytropis ochrocephala, assembly GCA_020916435.1. Lineage (NCBI taxonomy): Eukaryota > Viridiplantae > Streptophyta > Magnoliopsida > Fabales > Fabaceae > Oxytropis > Oxytropis ochrocephala. The sequence continues at coordinate 11,018,800 of CM037093.1, read as the reverse complement.
AGAACAAATCAACAATAATCTTCACTAATCACCAACAAATGTCACACAAACTTGAGGAAAGCAAACTCCTTAGTGATGTAAAAATGGAATCAAGGATGAAAAGGGGAGGATATATGAATATGGAGTGGATTTGAGGTGGTTTGGTGGATGAAACTTCAAAAATCAATGGAGGAGAAAGGAGGGAGAGGCTACGGTTTTGAGAGGAGGAGGGTAGGAGAGAATGCTAGCTAGGGTAAAATGAGAGTGTGTGTGTGTGAGAGGTCTCTTATTTTTGGGTTTTATATGAAGTGAAAATTTAAAGGGTAATTGGGACAATGTGCTTCTTGCAAACCCATAGGATTTGAGGTAAATTTTGAATCAATGGTCAAGATGCAATATCACATGGATTGAGGGTAATTAAAGACACAAAATGGGGGGAGAGAGAGGGCTGAGGGCGCAGCTTAGGAAGGGTGGTGAAGGATAAGCTTATTTACAAAAATGTATTTTCCCATAAAGCTTATTACACAAGTGCCATTTTGATTCAAATGAAGGGTGAAGATTGTTTTTCACTTTTGAATGGATGGCCATGATTTAACACAATTTGCAAACAATAAAAATAAATGAAAATGGGGTGAAATGGGGCTGATATGCGCAGCAATGGGAGAGTGGGAGAGTGAGTGGAATTGCAAATTGTCTTATTGTACCACACAAAGATATTTCAAAGAGAATATTCCTTTTCTAGATCATTCTTCTTAGTTCATGCCATTTTGGGCCAAATCCTATGATCTAATGATTGGGCTCTGAATTTTATGATCTCATCAATCCCAAAATTGATTTATTTACCCCCAATTCAAAGGAAATGACCATTTTACCCTTCTACCTAAAAACTAGGTTTTTAAGCCAAAAAGTTTAATACTTGCGCACAAAAATAATCACAATGGAGCACAAATATCCCTCAAATAAATCCTTGGTGATTGTTCAGGGATTTGGGACAAAAGACCATTTTTATTGTGAAATGACCAAAATGCCCTTTCACTCTAAAAACCTAGTTATTTGCCCAAAGCACATTTTTATTTCAAAATGACTTTTCCCCTAGGAATGATCTCTAATACCTCAAAAATGCATGTTGAATGACTTGTCCTGAGGAATTGTCCCTTATTTGCAAAATGACCAAAATACCCTTTTGCACTGAAAAACCCTAGTTTGTCCAAAAAGTGCATTCCAACTCCAAAAATGATTTTAGAAGCTTTGAAATGATTTTTAGAAACCTACATGCAATGCATGATGCTCTTTCTCCTTTGCTTATTTATTTTTGGGGAAAATTAGGGTTTTGACTCAAGCCGGACAAAATTGGGGTATGACAGCTGCCCCTCTTTATCTAGATTTTAACAAGGAATATGAATTGGCCGAAACATATTCCGAGGCAAAATAGAGATAAAGAATTCAGAAATTATACCGATTTTTGTCTACTTAGGGAAAAACCCGAAATTTTCCTCTTTTTTTTCTTTCTTTTTGGGTGAATGGATGCCAGCCAGAAACGGCTGTAATGAATGCAGTGCTAACCCTCAGTAAGCTAACAAAACAGGAAACAAATTGGTGCCGACCCTCGGGTGGCGTAAACAGCAAGAAATAAAGCGATAAATAAAGCGATAAAAGAAGGTACCGTCCTCGATGGCCGAAACCTTTGGCGGTGTGCGAGTGTGGTAAAGAAGGAGCACTCGCCGCTCTGAAGAAACACTTGGGTTCTGAAGGAGTATTTGCAGCTCTGAAGGAACATTTGAGTTCTGAAGGAGCACTTGCGGCTCTGAAGGAACACTTGGGCTCTGAAGGAAACTTGGGTTCTGAAGGAACACTTGGGCTCTGAAGGAACATTTGGGCTCTGAAGGAACACTTGGGCTCACGAAGGTGGCCTATTCGGCGGCTTGAGGTTACGTATCAAGTTGTGGGGGCCCGATACCTTTTACCTTGATGGACTTACGCTATGCTTAATGCACGAAACACGGCTAGTCCGACGAAGGGCCTTGCGAGTGCAGGGGGCGATCCGTCATGCTCGTGATGACTTGCTTGCCGTCGCCAAGTTCTGTGATCGAGCATTCAACGAATTTGAGTCGTCCCATTTTGATTGAGCGATTTAGATTCTTAACTTTAAAAACATATATAAAATATAGAGTTAAAATCTAGATCATCTAATCAAGATTGGATAGTTTAGATTTACTTAATACATGGCTACGTGCCAAGTGGCGGCTACAAAGGATATGAATCCACGAGACGATGAGGTTGTGGCACGGGTGTGGAGCAACGGTGGGCGCGCTTGTGTGCTAACAACAAGCGAATGGAGATGATGACAAATTCAATTATTTATAAAAATATAAAGCGATTTTAAATATTACATCTCGATCATTGAATTTTTTTATCGCTCTAATCGGCCGCGGGCGTAAGGAAATGGAGATACCCATTTATACACGAAAATAAGAGGATCTAGACACCTCATTGATTAGTAAGTTATGACATTAATGAAAAATATTTTTAAGTATTTTTTTGTTCTTTATGAATGAAATATATGTGGAGAAATCATATTCACCAACATTCAATTTCTACTTTTAACTTCAAGGAGCGAGATTTGCATTCGAAGTTCAAATCACCACTAGTCTCTTTAGGGTGGAGGTAAATGTGCATTAAGTAAGTGATCAAAGAGCCTAAAAGTCTTCTATATCTTGGCTTGAGCGTCATCCCTCACCACTAAAATTTTCATAACCAAAAAATTTCTACTTTTTTTCAAAACCTTCAACTTCTATTTAGGCTCTGTTTGGCAAGTCGGTATCTTAATATATGCATAATTAAAAGATGCTTGATTTGCTTAATTTGTGTGTTTGAGTTTTTTTGATCAAAATTATGTTTTTGATAAGCAATGATTCATTCAAGGAACACTAGGATGCTCAAAAACCCAAACAATAAGGAATACCTTGTTTAGGCACAAAATAGGATTGTCTCACCTACAATTAAATCCACTTCATCATCCACGTCACTAATGACATCACCTACAATTAAATCCACGTCGACCTTGAACTACATGTGATGACATAATTCGAAAATCCCAGTATAAAAATTATAAGAGATGGGATTCGAACCCCGATCCATTTGGTTATGCAAAGCAACACTACCCATTTGTATCAATGATCGCATTTGATGTTTCTAAACACATATTTTTAGTATATTTCTTTCCATTTCAATAAAGAAAGCGCCACAACATAAATGGTCTTGATAATTACTATTATAATTATTATATTTATTTATTTAGTTATACTCTTTCTCACAAACAAGTCGGCCTGAAAAGAGTGAACAATTCATGGAATTATTTTTTCATAATATATATTTTAAAGTTTTGTTGTAGAAATATTTTTAATGTAAGAAAATCATTCTACCAATTCTTATTACTCTCTTGGATTATTACACTTTTTATAAAAAATACTATTTTTCTTACAAAGATAAATTGAATGTATTAGTTTTTATAAGTTTTATTTTTGTAAATTAAATTTTATACATATGAAATTCATAAGTCTTGAAAGTTTGGAAATATTTTAATCGAGATCGGGTCAATAGTCATGCGGAACCCTTCGGTCCGACCCTTGACCCGATACCTTCACCGAAAGTCGATCACCGGTCGGTTCTTAAAACATTGGTTCTAACAACAACAAAATCCACCAAAATCGCGGTCAATAATTCTCCCCATTTATTGTCACTCAAAATCGATTGACCAAACGCGATTGTAAAAAATAACTCAATCTACTTAATGGCACTTTGAAAATCAGCTGCAAACCTATTAAAAACGCGATTTGTAAAAACCTAAAAATAAATATTACAAGATTTACAACAGTTGAGTCGTTTGATGAAAAAGACCTCGGTGAAATTGAATTCCTCTTGATGTTGGGACTCATAATCTGGTTCAACCTAAAAATCCACCTCAGAGGTATTAAGGATGCCGTAGGTGCGTCCTTGAAATCTCTATCATATCAACGAGAAAAATGATTAAATCTTCACAACTTTTTATTTTGGAGACAGCTATTAGGTCGGTAATAGCATGACCTTCAATTGAACGACAAGGGGTTTATTACAAATTGAAAATTATAGTGGAGGATCCGATTGGTATGTGAAATTAACGCATATGAAATTAACATTAGAGGGTTAACATAAGTACCTGTTTGAGTCCCACCTATAAATTTAACATGGCTTAATCGTGATTCCAATGGAAAAATCGTGAAGATAAACCTTGTAATAAATCGTATCTGAGTTTGTAAACTCAAATGATTTCGTTGAGTAGATACTCCCATCACAGTAAATGCGTCCCACGTCGCGAGAAAGAAGGTGCGTCTTGCGTAGCCATTGTTGATCGGAAGCAAGAAAAAGCAGATTTGATTCATGAGCAGAGAGCGGTTATGGCACAGAGCCTTCGAGTTTCCATTAAGCCGCATAACGATAAAAGGAAAGTAAAGAGTTTCGGCTATGAGGGTTTAGAAGATGGTAAGTGGAGATTAACTTAAAGCTTCATTTACGAAAGTAGCACTAATATTTTACAAAAATCAATTCTATCCTTTTTGGAATTACACTTACTTAATCTTTTATTGTGTGCTTCAAGCAATCTTTTTTTGTGGCCCATATATATATATATATATATATATATATATATATATATATATATATATATATATACACACTATCCCTTTTGGAAGTTATCCTATTAGAAATTACAATTACCATACCTTAAAGAATATTAACGTAAGTACTTTTACATTTTTATTCATCTTTCAATGATTTAGTTACAAGGCTCCTACACCTACATTGTACATACTCTCAAAAATGATTCTTTTAGTCAAAATATTATATTTTATCAATTTATTAGATTTTTAATTCTTAAATTATTCATTTCATGGTCATCCCGAATCACTTCCACAAATTAATGTATGTTTATTCTCCTTGTTCTATGTGCGTTTTGTAACCATTTCACCTTATAGTATTTATTTTTTGGTTGAATGACCACAACTAACTTATATTATTTGAAGCATAATACAAAAATATTTGCACAATATAGTTTTTTATAGGTACCATCCTACAATTACAAACTGAACTCAAAATTTTTTTCCTATCAAAATAACGACTACCATTTCCATGACCAAAAAAAAAATAGTTTGCTTCATATGAGTTGAGGAAAAAAATAGGGGCACTTAGGTCCAAAGTTTTTTTGCGTTCACTTTATAATCATTTTCTCGCCCACTGTTTACCAATATACCCCCACTCTATATTTTTGAACCGACATTGTTGTCTCATCCCACCAAGGGCTATTGTTGCCTCTTCGTCTTATATATATGTGTTGCGTATTTTTATACCCCCCTTATAAAATGTTGATGTTTTTTCAAAGCGCATCACAGAGGCACATTAATCACCTCTTAGTGCATCCATACGAGTAATAATAAATCTATTATATATATATATATATATATATATATATATATTATCATAATGAATGGATAAAAGATGGTGTACAAAGAAATCGACGTGTCATATAACACACGAAAACATACAATTGCATTTTTAAAGCTGCCAAAAAATAATTTAAAATTTTATGATAAAATGAGATGTATACCGTGTTGCTTATAACAATAAAATCGAATTCCCACGAGTTCCTGCGCTTAGCGAAAACAAATTATGAAGGATATATTACAAAATAGATAGACATTCTATTATCGTATATCATTTTCCTTCCAGCATTAGTAATAGTAATGTGTTTTTCTATATACTCATTCAGAATACATTAGATGATTTTCTTCAAAAAAATACATTAGATGATAATTATATTTTCATCGGTTTCAATTTTGTTTTAGTACTTTGTTTGAATACTTTTATATTAATTTTCCTTCATTTAATTATTACAAAACATTATAAGGCAGAAAACAAAATTCTTTCTGACAAAACCCACATCCCATTTGAAATTATAATATATAATTATATTATATATGTATATATATATATATATATATATATGTGTGTGTGTGTGTGTGTGTGTGTGTGTGTGTGTGTGTGTATGTATATACATATATAAATCTAAATTTAATTTCCTACTATTATATAAATATTAAAATAGTTGAAGTAATTACCTTCATGATTAATAAACAAATGAATTTATTTCGTCTTTGTGCGAGTAAATTATACTAGTATATAATGATTCATCAATATATAAATGTATTTAATCATGAACTATTTTTATTTTTTACGATTTGAAATAGGAATCTATGAAGAGACAACATATATTTGCCAATGTTGTCCTTCTTTTTTTGAACCCTAAAATGCCATTTGTAATGTATTTTTTTTTTTTTAAAAAGGCTCATCGTATATATGACATTTGGGACATATATCGATGCTCATTTACTACATCGTATATATGCCCTTAAGAAGTATATACGATTGCATATTACTACGACCAATCGTATATACCTCTTGGGACATATATGCGATGTGGTTAAAATGAGCATCGTATATATGTCCCCAAATGACATATATATCTGATGCGTTTTAGTTTTTTTTTAGTTGTAAAAAAAAATTAACGGTCATGATTTCACTTTCAAAGTTGATCAACGGTGTGGATTGCACAACAAAATCAACGGTTGATAATCTTTTACCTACGCTATAAATACCACTCCCACCATCACTATTTTCACACCAAAAATTCAAGTACCTTCTATCACACAACACAAGTGAAGATGATGCAGGCTTCGCTAATGTCATACTACGAGCCTTCTTCCCTCACTCTCGTTCATTCTAATATGGGGTTCCCTGATCAACAGGGCATCATCTTGCAAGATGATGGTATAGGTTTCGATGGGAGAGATGTTTTATCGTGTAGGTTGAAACACTGCATATCATTTGCTGCTCTTAAGCAAAAACTACTGCGGATGGTTCAACCAGAGAACGACGAGCATGAGATAATTCGAATCGTTTATCGGAAACCGGAAACGACTGATAGAGGTATTTACTGGTCAACCATGGATGTCAACAGCGAGGATGACGTCCAAGACATGATGTCCATTCATATTACGTTTAAATGGAAGACTTACATTCATCTGTACGTAAAAATCAGAAGAACCGTCGTTGAGATCATTCGTCGATTAAGTTGCCTCTTAATAAGAAATAGAAGGGAGTGAGTGACATGACAGTTGTTGTGAGGGCCTCTAATTAGGCAAGATTTTATTTAGGAAACTAAAGAAAAGGAAACATTGTATTCAACCATGTTTGGGGTGAGCAATTTTATTAGAGCATGATGAAAACTTTAACTATTGAATCATCTGGACGTCGTGTAGCCATCGAAGTGGTTTGATTTGCGGAGATGGGGTACATGGTTGCAACCAAGTATAATGTTGCCTTTGGTTCAATTTTCTTTGAATTTGAGTTTTCTTATCTGCGCTGAGAGAGAGTCTATGGTTCATCTAAGTTTAAAATCATATCTGTTATGAACAAGGAAAATCTACACGTGTTGCTTCTTTCGATCTCTCTCACCTTTGTATTACACGTGTATCTATTACTATATCGCGTTTTTGTAATTATACGCGTTTATTTTATCTAAGTATAGGCAATTACTCTAATAGTGTACTTTCACTCTTAAACTCGACACTTATCTTATAAGACTTTCCCCTGTAAGTGTTGAGTACTTTCACTCTTAATCTCAACACTCATGTTGTGCACATGGTATTAGCGTAAAATTAGTCGGCGTAAATTTAAAATATGAGCCAACCACGCGATTGGGCATCTCTAACTGCTTGATGGAACAGTTATATAAACTTTGGAAAAGAGTCTTACAAAAAGAAATAATAGGTTCCATTCATTTTCAAAGGAGCGAGCGAGCACCCTTAAATCATTCGCTCACTCCTTCGACTTGTTCGTAGTGAGGAAATATGGAAGTCCAAAGGCCATCGGCCTCCCACACTTGTTGCGCCTTGGAACAACCAAAAAATAGGTGTCATTCATTCTCAAACACCTCGTTACACATAGGACAATGAGAGGGACAATTTAAGCCTTTACGGAGAAGCCGGGCACACGTTGGTAAACCCTCCCGCACAATACGCCATAAAAGAATCTTCAGCTTATTGGGTAGTTGGGTACTTTCACAAATTTGGTCCCCATGTTTTTTATTTTCAATAATTTAGACCACTCACTTTTTAATTGTATTTTCTTAGTATTATTATAGTTGAAAAGAAAGAAGTTTGTATATAAACACACGCTTTACATTATTACATAGTAGAATGAGTACTAGAGAATCAACCTCAAGCCAGATGCATAATTTTATTACATTGAAAAGTGCAACTGGACATTATAACCACAGACAGCAAATCCTATGAACAAAAGACTACACCACAGTAAACTCTACTACCAACAAGTTCAACTCTTTTTTCAATCATCAGTAAAAATATTTACATGGCCTGGTTTCATGGATGTCTTGTAGTCACAACCAAACCAAACATATTAACACCAAATACTCTCTCTCTCTACTCCATTTGAAAACAGATTTATTCTGTGCCTGCAACCACTGCTGGCCCCTCCACCTGATATTTCATCCCACCAAATACACAAAATAAAACATCAGTTATGAATTATGATGTAACCACCAAGTTCAATTATAGAGAATAATAACAAAGACATGAGAAATAGACCACCAATGCAACAACAAAACAACTGTTGGAAGTCAACTTATAAGTAAATTAAATAAATAGTAATAAATAATAATATTTTGTGTGAACTGTGAGGCTTCCCTATTTTGTTTTAAACAAAGGTTTCCAAACGTGCAGTACAATATCTGTGAGATCTTCCCTCTTTAGGGTTCACCTCTTCTACCTGCAGATATATATTTTTTCATATCTGTGAGACGAGAATCGAGCTCTTGTTAGATGGTTAAAGAAGCAAAGTGTCTCTAGATATTGTGTCGTTTTTGTCGTTTTTGTCGACAATATTAATAAAATCTTACTTATTGAAATAAAAATGTGTGAAACTCCCTTATGTTTGTACCTATAGAGTAACTAAAGTAGCACTTGAATTACAATTTTTGTTAACCCATGCTGAAGACCATGCTTGTACCTAAACATGACTCACCAACCACTTTAGATCTAAACCAAGCTTGCATAGGTTATCATTTTGTTACCTTGAAAGTTGCACCCCAGATTTCCTCCTCCTTAGCTGGTACAGCAGTAATCTTATTCTTTGGATTCTCATAGCATCTCAATCCTCCAACTGCTGTAGAGTAGAAACATCCTGTACAATTTACAATTCAAGTGCTATTAAAACATTATCCGTAAGGTCTAGCTCAACTGAAAAATAATACTAAAATTGTTAGGCCGGGTTTGAGACAAAAAATATACAGACCTTGAGGGAAAGAAGCAAGTGATTTTCCACAAGAACCTTTAAGCAAATCAGCATCATCAGCAAAAGCTACGTATCCATCAGCTGTTATTCCCCAATACAGAGGAACCTTTCCTGATTGGTCCTATAACAAAATCATCATCATCATCATATGGTGGGTGGGGTGGGCCAATCAAGATAAATAATTGATAGATAACTACTTACAGAAGCCACAAAGAGAGTGGAAGTGGACTTATCAAAAACAATGAAAGCAAAGCTTCCACTAAGATGGCCAACAACACGATTGGCTGGGTAAGGTGCTCTATCACGTAAAGCTTTGTAAGCTTCAATCACAAGAATTACTTCATTTGCAGATTTAGCTAGCCCATACTGTTGTTTTAAACTGCCTAAATTGTCTAGATTTCCCTCAAATAAGCAGAATATCTCATCCTTAACAGCAAATGATCTGCAATTTTCCACACAGAAATTTAAAGTATACATGAGATACTGATAAAAAAATTCCCTGTATTTTCTTTTACAGAAAAGTCTCGCTTTTATCTCTATTGTTTTTCATCACATCATCATCATCATCATGTATACTTGCATAGTATTTCTAGCTTTTTCTTTTTTTTCGTACTTTTTTTTCTATGTCTCTTGTTTGCACAAATTGATTACTACTGATTATGGGTTATGGGGTTTTTTCTATTCCATCTTATCCTTATCCTAATTCCATCTTCCTTGGGCCAAAAAAGCTAATTAAAGACTTGAAAGAAAACAAACATTAGTTCAGTAAAATGAAAGTCAACATTATGAAGTGGACATTGCGGACCCAATAGCCTAATAATTATTGCAACCGAACATCTCACTTGAAAATGAAAGGAAACAAATGAAAAAATAATACTAACAATGTTATGTTAGTAGTATTAAATACTTATTCTCTGTAACCAAAAAAAAAATACTTATTCTCTCTCCTGTGGGCAATGCAAACACAAAAACAAATTGGGCCTAAAATTGGTTGGATAAAAAAATTCAATTTAATTTTAAATATATAATTTTAAGAGTTAAATATGTTTTTGTCCCTATAAATATTGAGTTTTTTATTATTATTTTGGAGTCATTATAAGTTTTTCACATACTTTTGGTCCTGGTTCTTTTTTTCTATTAGTTTTAGTCTATGTAACTTTATTAGTGATTCACAACTTTTAATAACATTTTAAATGCGTATTGTAAAAAAAACATTTTAAAAGTGTGTCAACAAAAAATCTTTTAAAAGTGTTATTAAAAGTCATAAAGTGTTAATAAAAATTGTGAACGACTAAAACGGATGAAAAAAATTGACGGAATGCTTTACTAGCATTTCTTAACCAACATCGTTGGCATATAATCTCAAAAAAAAACATCGTTGGCATAGTGGCGTAAGTTCTGCGAGAGATGGGGTCCAAACCGAGCGCCGGTCTTTCTCGAGGTTTGATTCCATGATAAACAATTCGATGTCGATCGGTCTGAAATTTGATTTTAAGTACGAGCGGATATTATTGTTTAGTTGAAAGCAGCGTTGAAACACTCCGTGAATAGCTAGCAATAGTCCGAACAAAAAAAATTATTTTAAACAACCTATACGATGAAAATTATGACTCACCAAAAACAACAATATGAAAACTATGAGAGTTTGACAAAAAAAAACAAACTATGAGGGCTAATTGGCCTGTTGATCCCATTTCATTTATTGTATTGGAAATGTTTAAACTTTTCCCAATAAAGGTGTCAATTAAATTAATTAAATGCACATTAGAACTTTTTTTTCTCAAATTTTAGAGCAAAAAACAAAATTCAGCTTGTATCTATTCATCATATTCGCACCTTATAGGGACCATGGATCAATAATTCAATCTTGGATCCAAAATTTGTGATGTAAATGGGGGGATATGGTATGAGATAAAGACATTGTGACCCAGCAACTACAGGATGGAATTTGTTTTATCTTAAAAAATGTCGCTCTTCTAAAATTAGGAATTTCAAAAACAAAGGTAGAGTTGTATTAAATACTATTAAGACTTTAAAGGAGTAATATTAAGAAAATCAAAATTAAATATTTCAATAAACAGTATCAACTGTAGAAATTTATATCAAGACTTTACTAGTCATTAAATTTTTTTATACGTGATTTTTCGTTGGGTTTTGCTTTTCTCACTCTCCATCTTACTCTTTTCTGGCACTTAAAAATTTTATTATAAAAATAATCTCGCGTGAAAGCGGCTGTGTGAGAGCGTGTTTAACGGCGGTTGAGCGGCGCTTGTTGAACAGCGTTCGAATGATCTCATTCGAACAGGTGAAATTACGCACAAGAGAGTGTGAAGTCAATATTTAACTCACGCAAACGATCTCGTTCGAACGAATTCGGACAAGGTTATTCGAACATGTTCGAGTTACTCCGTTCGAACATGTGAAATTACGCACAAGAGGGTGTGAAGTCAATATTTAACTCACGCGAACGATGTCATTCGAACGGGTTCGAAGGCCCGTGTTCGAACACGTGAAATTTTTTGAAAAAAATACGTTTTGGCTGGTCTTTTGGTCATTTCACACCCTTATGGAGTGTGTTTTGAGTAGGAGGGGGCGTGGGAAAAGCAACACCTTTTTTCGTTTTTTAGTGGGGTACTCTTTTTCTTTCTTCAGTCTTTTTCTTATTGGGTTTTGGTCTCGGGAGGTTTTAATTAATGAAGTTTCTTGTCCCAAAAGAGTAGCTCACATGATTGAGTGAAAGAGACATCGTTGGTAGAAAAACGTTGGCGTCTGGGGTTGAACCCTCCTCTCTCTAACATTATGCTAATTTAATTTAGCAACTTTGTCTCTCTCTAAAAAAAAAGTTTCTTGTAAGTGTTTGGATTGGAATACCTCTTATACTCTCTTTAATAAAAATTTGTTTATAAAAAAATGAAGAAAAAAAAATTAAATATAACAAAAATTAATGTCTAATAAATTAGATGCAATAGACAAATACTATGCTTTTAAGGTCTTTTATTTACTTGTGCACTGGAAATAATTGTTGTTAATAGGAATTTGGCAAATAAGTCTCCAATGGTTCTACCTCAATCTATAAGGAAAATATTTTCCCACTTCAATGGACAAGATTACAAGAATGCACACACATACAATGTGAACACTGAATAGTCGTTTTCTGACCTAAACATTGTCCAATTGTCGGGGTTTTCCCTATCCTTTATTAAAAAACTTTTTAACAAAAATATTCAATCATATCACATGCAATTTTTTAATATAATATTATTGTCTAAAATATATATACACATACACATAGATATTCATAAATATCTACGAGATGAGATATGTTGGTATAAATTTTTTACACTATGGTTTTTGGTCTATTTACCTTAGTTTTTGTCAAATTGATATCGATTAGTTCACCATCTATGTGGATCAAAAACAAGGAAACTTTATACAATTTTTTTTTATCTTTCATAAACTACAAAATAGTTTTCCACTCTAGAAGTTTCTAACAAACAAGGAAACTTACTTCTTTCACCACTTTTTTACTCTTTTGTCTCCTTTTTCACCAAATCACTTCTATCCATAAAAAAATACTTTATAATTTACAAAACGGTTTATTGTCTTAAAAATAATTAATTCCCTCACCCACAAAAACCTTGTTCCCTCCGCCACGACGTGGCAACCATGCACCACAACAAGAGCAACAGTGAATCCGCAATAAATGAGAATCACCAGCTACACCGATCTTATCACTTTCCTCTTTCACCACCGATCACCATTGGATCACCCACCACAACAAATCCAAGACATCACTCACATCACAAAACTATAGTAGGAGTATTTTTTAATGACGTATTTTCCGCTCCTCTCAGTCTCCTTTTTTATTTTTTGTGTAAAAAAAAACTCATCAATTTTTATTTTCCACGGCTATATTTTAATTTCGTAAATTTAATTGAAAAAAAAAATAATAAATCTCTTCCACGCATGTTTAGTGGCTGTCAATAAAAGAATAGTATAATTTCAAAATAACCAAAAAAAACATATGGGTGATCCGGCATGTAAGAGGCAGCAACGAAGTTTTGCTTGCGTACGCAGTTTTATGATTTTATTTTTCTCTTAAATTATTTTTTAAAATGATATATTTTCCTGGAGTTCAGTGAAGATCAACCTTCGGAAGAAAAAACCATTTTCGATTTCACTTTCCAACAACTACCAAGTGTGAAGTGAACGATTCTTCAAAAAAAAAAAAAACAAGTGAAAAATGAACGACCGATAACAACGATGTTACTCTTACTCCTACATCACATGATAAACGACGTCGTTAGCTAGTTTTTACCTGGGTTGCCAAGGTGACTCGTCGTGGTGTGTGTAAGCCAACTGCACGTGCTCACCAACCTGCAGCGACACCACCGACTCCTTGCTCTCAACAAATCGTTTCAGAAGCGAACTAGCCTTCGTCTTCGGCGACGGAGTTCTACTTCCGGCAGCCACCAACTCTTCCGGCGGAGACACCACAAAGCTACTAAAGATCCCCAACATTTTCTCTCTCTAAAAATAGAAAAAGCTTACCTTCCTCTCTCTTGGTTACGCAATAAATTGAAAGCTCACACAGGTTAGGAGAATGGGATGGGAAATAAGCATGGAAGGTGCCTTTGATTATATAGAGTGAAATGGTGAGGGTGATTAAGTAATTTCGTAGGATAAATAAAAAAAATTGGTGTATCTATAATTCCGTCCATAATTTTGAGAGATGAATAAATTGTTTTTTTTTTTGTGGTGTGGGACCTACACGATAGCGATTAGGTTCCGTTTGTTGCACGAGAATCAGGATCTGATACCTTTTGGCTTTAGCCAAGGAGGCATGATATCGTGACCGTTGGTTTTGCAGAAGAGAGAAGTGGACTGACTTATCCGATGCGGAAATATCCAAGCTTGTAGTGCCAATAGTGGTCCTGTAACGGAGGATCTCGAGGATTCTTAGAGTTGGTGGGACCACACGGGTTGCCATTTTTAAAATATTCTAGCTTTTTATGATTTTTCTCAAGCACTAAAATTAAATATTACTTTGAAATTCAACTTTATCTGGCTCTCATCTGCAGACAGCACAGCAGTATCTCAAGGGAAAGTCTAAGAAGTATCTCAATAAAAGTTTTTTTATCGTGTTATTGTTACGTAGTATTTTCTTATAAGAAAAAAAAAATCAAAAATCTCACACATCAAAAAATATCATTGAAACTTGTTATTTTTAATTAATAAAGTTCAAATCTAATTTTCTTTTCAAAACTATCCTTTTTATAAAATTTAAATTTATTCTCCTTAACATTCTTTTTAAGTAATAATGTTAAACTATATGGAAAAGTGAAGACAATAAATGAGAGTAGAATTGGAAATAGATATTTAATGTACCACAAAAAACAATACTTATTTAACTTATATTGTGAATGCATGCAAAATTTTTTTCTTTTATATTGTGGGCCAGGAGGAGTAATATCCACTAGCTTTACGGCAACTGTTCTCAACTAATTCCTGGGTAGGATTGATCAAGAACACAAGAATGATTGAGAGTATGAGAATAAGTGTCTCGCGTGAATAATCAAATGTTCAACCCACCCATTAATTATAACAGACTGATGATATATATATATATATATATATATATATATATATATATATATATATATATATATATATATATATATATATATTAATACAAGGTGTGATGGCTAATGATGAGGTAGCTGTTACATAATAATGCCTACCATTACATAATAATGATATGGTTTTTGTACCCCCACCCTCTCCATTAAATCCCCACCCACACTGAAATTTCCAAATTGCCCTTGAAAAATCATTTTTTTCACTAAATTACGAATCGTATATATCTTTTTGTGTGGCTTTATATCGATGGGTAAAAATTGACATCGTATATCGTTCATTGTGCGTATATCGATTGATTTTTTTAAGTCAATCGTATATCATAAAATGAACTTATATCGATGGGTTAAAAATGCACATCGTATATATGTCCAAAGAGAGATATATCGATGGGCTTTTGTTTTGTTAATAGTTATGATTTTATTACAGGTTATAATTTGAAGTCTCGTGATTTGATTAACATCAGCGGTGTAGATATATTGGATAAAATAAGCGCGTATAATTACAAAAGCGCGATATAGTAATATATACACGTGTAATACAAAAAATGTGTGAATCTATCTACAAGCCGTCAATAGAATCATCGGCTAAATCTATACATCTAGGCGCATCATTTGTGGTGGGAGGTGCGCGGAAGGACACATAGGCGCCATAGAGTAAAGCGTCAGGCATCTGGATGCAACCATGAAGCGGACTACGGTAAGTAGTCTTTGGTACCAGCGTGGGGCAATAGGAGGCAGCGGACAAGTGGGAGAGATTGAAAGATGCAACCGATGTACATTTTGCTCGTTCGAACATTTATGATTTTCAACTTAGATGAGCGTAAGTGCCTCTCTCAAAAATGGATAAGTGAAATTCATAGGCAAAGAAAAGCGAACCAATGCAACATTATACGGTTTGCAACCATATACCCCATCTCGAACAAATCAAACCACTTTGACTCGGTGGCGTCCGTATGACTTCGATAGTTAAAGCTTTGCGAAGCTCTAACGATCGGTTCTTCCCGAAACATGTCGAAATACAATGTTTCCACTGTCCTTTGTCTCTGAATCAAAGCTTGCCTGTCGGAGGCCAAGAGTCCTCACCCGTGTCAAGTCCAACCATTGCTCTAAAACGCGATTCTGAAGTCACCTTCAACATCAACAATTTTTTCAACATAGTTGCGCCGCGTGTCTTTGGAAGAAAGCAGTAAGTAGATTTTAGTCTCGGTATCTGTGATAATACTCTAGAAGCACCACGAGATAATTTGGTTGGCCATTGTGTAGGAATTTTGGAAGCCCAGTTCTTGATCATTTTTACCTTCTCATCCACATGCTCCCACCGAGAAGGATCACGCTTAGCATCAAAAAATTCCCTTTTTCTTCTTTGGTGCACCTTTTCGTTCGACTTTTGATTTAGGTGCAACCATAGAAGAAAGTGAAGAAATCTATCTCGTTCAATTTGCCTCTTAATAAAATATTTTCCTCCTCGGTGACTTTATCAAATATTGCCTTGATAACATCAAAGATAAGAAATATCACATGTAGATGATTTATCACGAGTGGATTTATCATCTCTGCATCAAAACTCAAGCTGTTTCGGTGATCATCAACAACGATGAAGCGGAATAAATTGCGGAAGCATGAAAAATACCTATCTCACAAGCACAAGGAAGTAGATGTGTCCTTTGAATGCACAAACACATACTTTGTCATATCGACCCGATTTTGACCTTTCAAACTCTTTCACCATGTGACCCAAAGCGGATAACGAAACAAGTCCTTGAAGATTTTTAAGCGATTGGAATATTAGACTTGACTTGATTACTGCGATGCTTCTTTGAAAAGACCAGATAATTTGATCAAAATGTATTGTCGACATATCATCAATAGATATCAAACATTTTGATAGATCACCTTCGAAGTCTTCAATTGTCTTTCCAAAGACCAATGCAACGATTCCGCTCTGAAATAATAAACAAGTGTAAAAAAGAAATTTAATCGGCGATAAAAAATATGTTCACGTGTCAAAAAAATCGAGTATGAGATAGAAATAATAAACAAGTGTCAAAGAAATTAATCGACAATAAAAAAATATGTCCACGTGTCAAAAAATATCAAGTAACGGATAGAAATAATAAACAAGTGTCAAAGAAATTTAATCGATGAAAAAAAATATGTCCACGTGTCAAAAAAATCGAGTGGCGATAGAAATAATAAACAAGTGTCAAAGAAATTTAATCGACGAAAAAAAAATGTCCACGTGTCAAAAAAATCGAGTAACGGATAGAAATAATAAACAAGTGTTAAAGAAATACACATTGGTGGTGGAATTCCCCAGTGTGGGATGCGGTTAGTCCATCTTTGAGATAAATGCGCTCCTTGTGCGGTTATCGACCATGTGTCGTGCACATATTTAATGAGAGCGAGGTTTATCGAGAGCAAAGCGACCTCAAAAAACTTGATTAGATAAGTACTCGACTCATCAGCGAGAATCAATAATACATAGCGGAGAGATTCGACCTCCTCCCGTCTATCCTTGTGCACCAACTCTTTAATCTTCGCTTTGGCATTTTTGTAACATGCCAATGACACAATAAATTTGTAGCGAAGGAAAGACATCAATAATAGCGGACATCTGGTAGAGATCTGCATGCATCGAGAAAACTGAGGATGAATAGAATGCAAATCACAAATATCTTTAATTTCTTTGCCTTTACCCAGAAAAATGAATAGCAAGCTCCTATCCAATATAGGCAAATGCAACATGGAAACTCAACTCGGTGTTAGTCAACTCCCACAATCTGCAAAAGAGGCAAGTTGTATCTGTTGGTCTTGTAGGTTGAGTCAAGAATGAGAACCCGGAAACAACTTTGAGTAACTTGCGAAAGTGGGATGAGCCCACATGATATCACTTGACTACATCGGACCGGGAATCTTTCTACTCCAACAAAGATAATTATGTGATGCAATCAATCTCGATTACCTCACAATGTCCGTTCTAGGACCCTCTTTGTAGGCCAGGTGTTTGTGGCGCTTGCTATAAACTTGGCGAAGACTAGTCACATTCTCGGATCTAGCTTCTTCAAAGCGATAATAGTAGCTTTAGTCCGACATCAAGATCTGCATGCTTGTTAACGGATCCTTTTTGCGCGCTAGCGGGGCGCCCGAATAAACAAGTACCAATGGAAGTTTTGAGCAACTTCGTGCGTGTGTCTACCACATTTAACCGTGACACACCAACCCCCACGGCTAACAGTGCAATTAGCTTTCAATCTAAAAGGACAGCCTCTCCTTTTAGAACCGAAAACCCTTGAATCATTAGTAAATCCGTCTTGTTTCTCACAGCCAAAAACAATCTTATCTCGCCTTCCCCTCTTTCCAGCTGCTTTTGCAGATCTCACAATAACAACAACTACCCCAATACTTCTACCAACAGCTTTGGCCCACTCCTCCACAGCCTGCCGTGTAGAAAATATCTACAAAATATATAATTTACTAAGTACTTAAGTAATTTAATTCCATTTACCAAACTTGAGTAACAAAAATATATTGTATCCGTCGTGAAAGTCAGTGTAGTATCAATATCAACAGGAGCCAAGCGAGAGTCGGCATCTGCTTGCTTATGGCGGGTCAATATTTGTTCCAACAAAGCAGATAGCAACTCGATAAAAAAGCGAAAAAAATAGCCCGATCGTATATACCTCCTAAACCATGTATATCGATGGGTATTTTTTTCACATCATATATATACATAGACTAGATGTATATACGATTAGATCTTCAAGCCCACTTTCGTATATAACCTATATCGATGGGTAGTCAACAAAACATTTAATAATGCAATCGTATATATGCCTTGAAGGACATATATCGATGGGTAATCAACGAAGCATTTAATAATGCAATCGTATATATGTCTTGAAGGACATATATACAATGAAATACTTTTTCAGTCGGCGTTCAATATTTAATGTAATCGTATATACCTTCCATTGAGGTATATACGATGCGTTATCTTAATGGGTCCCAATCGAGAGAATTAATTGAAAGTCAAAATGTAATTTATGGCGGGGTATAATCGGTATATCACAATTGGGTGGGGGTGGGAGGATTGGGTGGGGTATAAAAAAACAAATCCTAATGATATTAGATTACAATGTTACGTGTTAGCAGAGTATTACGGAAGAGTCGGGCCTTGTGAGACCATCTTTGAGTATTCCGGCTATCCTCGAACTTCGTGGTCTTTGTGTTTCTTGCCAAGTCCAGCTAATGTCGCGTCCAGTCCCTCAGGTGTTGCCTTGTGACCGAGGTCTCAGCATAATACTCGGCCTGGTCGTGAATACGATCCTCGTCGCGGCGAGTCACGAAGTATGAAGTCGCTCTAATGTATATATGAAAAAGGATCGGCGATGAATGTGTTTTTGGCGGTGGCCAGGGCATTGTAGTCGATGTGGCGCCATGACTTTGGTATCGGTTTGACTTGGTCTTCTTGGGAGTTGTATTTGGCTGGCGTTTTTGTGCTTTCGTAAATGCTTCTACTGTAACTTGTCCCCTCCTACTATATAAAGAGGTGGTGGGATTGCCACTTTCTTTCACTTCTTGTTATTCTCTTTGAAACACCATGAATTGTTTGCTGAATTGTTTGCTTCAAATCTACAAAGTCGTCGTTCTCCCCTTGAGTCATTCACAATCTAAAGAATTTTGGTGTTTTAAGATTGTTGGAGGGCTCAAGGTATGAGTTGTAGACTTTCGCTTCTTGTGGAACTTCCCTTCGATGGAGGTTTGAAAGATCTGTGAGATTGTGCGGAGGACTCAAATGGAAGTTGTGCTGTAAGTTAAGGTTGCCACTAGTCGATGATTGATTGTTCTTCTTTGATGGAGGGCAATCCTCCACTAGTGGTGCTTCCAAGGCCGCTTTCGAATTTTCCGTTGTCTCTTAAGCTGGTTCGCGGGTAACACTTTCGAGCTTTCCATTTGGAGAGGTTTCCAACATTCGGAGGCGACATTTTGTTTTCTTTTCTTACTCATTCTCTTGGAGGGTTTCCCCAGCCTTGCTGACCGGAGATTGTTGCTGATGTTGGTGGGAATGAATCTAGATGAAGTGAGAATGAATCCAGATGAAGTACCTACATATTAGCAGCCAACAACTTTGGAAGGCTCGGTTGAAGAACCAGATAAAGTTCAATTTCAAAGTGATATTTAATTTCCAGATGTCACTTGCAAGAGAGAACCAGATAAAGTTCTCTCTTTTATGATTTTATTTTCAAAAATTAAATATCACTTTGAAATTGAAATTAAATACAAGCGGTATCTCAAGGGAATGTCCAAGAAGTATCTCAATAAAAGTTTTCTTTTTACCACTTGTTTTATGGTGACTCATTTATATCGGAGGATTTATTGGCATAAAAATATCTCAATTTTATTTAGTAAATCAATGAATAATTAATGGCGATTGTGGTGACTAATTGTTCAAGTTATCAGAGATCCATAATTGACCTCTCTCAATAAATATTTTTTCATACCCATCGATGATCGAACCCAAAATCAAATGTTTAAATGACTTAAATATCTACCACCAGAGCACATCATGTTGGTAGTATCTCAAATTTTTCATGCTCGACATTAAATACTTTTTAGTATTAAATGAAGGAAACTTTTTGTATAGTATTATTTAATTTTTTTTTTGACAAAAGAAGTCTAGTTCATTTCATTATAAATAATAGGGGAAATACATGTTAGGATGTCAAATAAAGTCTGCAATGAAACATAAGACAAACTACTACTAACAACAACGATGATATGAGGTATAGTATTATTAAATGGGATGAAAGAGTCGATTTGTACTTATGTTTTGTTACAACTTATGGAGTCCAAATTTTACTTATGTTACATAAGAAGTAGGTAAGTAATAAGAGTTAATTGCACTCATCCATTTTGTCCAAAATTATTGAAAGTAGCTAGATGCCTAGATTGAATATGGTGCCAAGTGGATTGAATAAGGTGTCAATTTTGATCCTGCCCAATCGAGTAAGTTTGATTTTCTAGTGTTCTAGGTTGGACTAAAAAACAAAGGCCAAAAAAAATGGAACATTTGCCCAGTTCAATTTGTCATAGGTCGGACTGAGTCTTTTTTTTTTTTTATGTTTTTTTTAGGCTTGTTTTTTCCATACCCCCACCCCTTCCCCATATACCCCTACTCAAAAGTGAAACCCCAAAATGCCCTTTGCAATCTATTTTTTTTTAAAAAGGTTAATCGTATATATGTCATTTTGGACATATATACGATGCCTACTTTTAACACATCGTATATATGTCCTTAAGACGTATATACGATTAGCCGTGTAAGATGCAATCGTATATACGTCTGAAGGACATATATACGATGTGTTAAAAGTAGACATCGTATATATGTCCAAAATGACGTATATCACGATTTGTTTAATTTTTATTCTTAAAAAACTACTAAAAATTCGTTAAATAGTCAAAACTACTCTAAAAAATTATAAAAACATCACTAAAAATCTAACAAAACCAAAATAAGGCTATACAATTTTTTTTAGATTTTTTGGAGACTATGAAAAATTAAAAAAATTCGTAAAAAATAGTAAACGATGGAATTTGGAAGTTGGGATTTGGGATTCTTGATTTTTTTCGGATTTAATGGCTGTGGTTTCATTACGATCGGAGTATGTTGCCCAAAAACCGATTTTTTAGCCTAAATTATTCGTTCGACGTATAATATCGTCACGTTTTAACGAACTACACACAAAACCTATTTTCAGGACTTAATTAATTTTTATTTGACTTAAAATAAAATACAAATCGTATATACACTTGGGGGGGTGTATATACGACCCTATGTTATAAGGCATCGTATATACACACCCCAGGCGTATATACGATTAAGGTGAGGTGTGTCAATCGTATATACGCCTTGGGGGTGTATATCGATTAGTAAAATTTTTAAAAAATACGTTTTGAGAAGGGCATTTTGGGATTTAGCTTTTGGGTGGGAGTATATGGGGAAGGGGTAGAGTGCAGAAAAAAAAAACCCTTTTTTTACCATTTAATTTGTGTGTTTTCCATCGTTAAAACTGGATTGGGCCAGATATAAACAAATTTTTAGCTCATAAAATATACTTTGAAAACAAATAAACCAAACAATTTTGTGAGTTTTCTCATGATTGAAACAATTTTTAAAAATTGGTGATTCTATGGTGTTAGTTAAATCGGAGAAGATGAAGATAGTGTATGGAGGAAGAAGATGAAGATTTTAGTGTTTTTTTTTTTGTTTTTTGTCAATTTGGTCCTCTATGTTTTTTTAAGTTTCAATTTGGTCCCCTATTTTCCACATCACTTAATGAGTTCCAAGTCAGCTCTGACACTTAAGACGCCACGTTAGCAGTTAACTGCCAGCGTCACGTCTGTTAAGTCAATGGACAAAAAATACCAAACAAGGACCAAAATGACACAGAAATGAAAGACGAGGGATCAAAACATGAAAAAAAAGATAAATATTCAAAATAAAACCAAAGCAAAAAATAAATGACCAAAAGTGAAATTTATCCTATGGAATAAAACTTATTCAATAATTGACGTAGTATTTTTTCCTTTCTTAATTAAGGCTCTGTTTTGCAAGCACAATCCGTTAGCTTATAGTGGATAAGCTGATTTTATGTGTTTGACATCACTAGCTTATAGCGTTTTGTCACTAGCTTATAGCGTTTTTTGAAACACTACTTGAAGTAGCGTTTGAGCTTATAGCTTATAGAGTTTCATCTTCCACTTTTACCCTCACTGTTTTAATTAAATCCCTCATTTATCGTACATTAAATAAGTATTCTCTCTCATTTTTTAGCATTAATTACACATGTCCATTTAAGTCATTTTATATTTATAAGCTAGTTCAATCGCTAATTTTACCAAACACTTTAACTTCAATCCGTTAGCTTATCCGCTATAAGCTCATCCACTATAAGCTAGCTTATCCGCTTTCCGTTTTTTTTGCCAAACCGAGCCTAAAAACAGTTTTGAGACCCCCTTTTCGTACTAAACTAAAACAAAATGGGTTTTGCTTTTCCCACTCCCCCTCCTACTCTTTCACACCCTTTAACAAATTTTATTCAAAAAATAACCTCGCGTGAAACACTGTGAGGTGTGTTTAACGACGGTTGAGCGACGCTTGTTGAAAGACATTGTTCAAGCAGTGCAATTACGCACAAGAGGCGTGAAGTCAATATTTAACTCACGCGCAAAGCGATGTCGTTCGAGCGGGTTGAAACGAGGTTATCTTGACACGTTCGAATGAACTCGTTGAGCAGGTGAAATTACGCACAAAAAGGGTGTGAAGTCAATATTTAGCTCACGCGAGCGATGTCGTTCGAGCGGGTTGAAGGCGTGTTGACACACGTGATTTTTTTAAAAAAACACACTTTAAGCGATTTTTGGGTCGTTTAAATGCAGCATAGAGTGTGTTTTGAGTAGAAGGGATGTAGGAAAAGCAACACCCAACACAATTCCGACCATATCATACAACCTCACTGTCACTGACCTACTAAACCCACCTCTGAGTTCTCTCTTCTTCGCTTCTTCCCTTAAACCCCTTTTCGCTCTTACCTCCTCCCTCCGCCGTCTCCGCCACCACCACTCACAATGCAGGCGACTCTCTTCTCACCAACCTATTCCCCTATCCTCCCCACTCAATCCCGCCCTCACTCTCGCCGCATAGTCAGAGCTTCAATCGCCGTCGAATCATCTCCCACACCGCAATCCACAGAGACAAAACTCAACAAATACAGTTCCCGCATAACAGAACCAAAGTCTCAAGGAGCCTCACAAGCAATCCTCTACGGCGTTGGTCTTTCCGAAGATGACATGAAAAAGCCCCAAGTTGGTGTATCCTCTGTATGGTACGAAGGAAACACCTGCAATATGCATCTCCTTCATCTTTCTCAGGCCGTTAAAGAAGGCGTCGCTGAAGCCGGTATGATTCCTTTCAGATTCAACACAATTGGTGTTAGTGACGCTATTTCTATGGGCACTAGAGGTATGTGCTATAGTTTGCAGTCTAGGGATCTTATTGCTGATAGTATTGAGACTGTTATGGCTGCTCAGTGGTATGATGCTAATATCTCCATCCCTGGTTGTGATAAAAATGTAAGATCTTTTTATTTATTTTTTATTTATTTTGAATTTTGTTGTTGTATTGCTTGGCCCTTTGTGCAATTTTTGTTATGTATCTTATTCTCATCACGGTTTTATAGATGCCTGGTACAATCATTGCAATGGGACGGCTTAATAGACCGAGTATTATGATTTATGGTGGGACTATAAAGGTATGCTGGTTTAAATGTTTTCTGATATTATAGAACTAAAAGGGTGATAATTGTTGTCAATATGTAGCATACTACGTTTACTATTACTATTCCTTCAAGTTAATAATCAATTTGGATGGCTTAATTTGATACTAAAGTTATATGGTTAATGTTTAGGCACGGTGGATTGTAAGGAATGTTTTATGGTGGGTGGTTTTGTTCATGATTTTTATGGAATAAGGGTTGTGGTGTGGTGTTGTAGTTAACATCGCAAAGACTAAGAACATTTAAGTGGTTTAGTTTGAAATCGTACTGCTTGTGCAGATGTTATGCCTTTTGTCAATATTTCTGGGAATTCAAGTGTATTTAGGACCCCAAAAATAAATAGGGAAATGTTTATTTTTTGTATGGAATCAAAACATAAGAATAGTGTATTTTTCTATGTTTGATAACTCTTTCAACACACAGTGTGTTTTTATTTAGGCTATTTCGTATGTTTTGTTTCGTAGGAAATATCAGTGCTGAAATAAATAAGATGTATGAGAGGGAAAGTATGGGTGTGTGTGGTGTAGGGGATCATAGCTTAGGGAGGGAAATGAGAGGATTCTGTTGTAACCAACTGCTGAGTTGGCAAGTGGGAGTGCAAGGGTGCATGAGTGACCTAAGTAGTGTAAAGGGGCTGGAGCCTGGAATTAGTTTGGGACTTGGGAGAGAATAGGCACTTTCGAGTTGCCTATAGTTATCTTTGCTTTCTTTTTGTATTTCTATAACATCCAGTCTCTCAATTCTTGTGTGACAGAGCTGGAATTCCATTTCAATATCATAACACAAACACTATTTTACTTCTAAAAATCTGGTACCTAACAAAGTTCAATTTAATGTCGCAAAAATTGATGTACTTCAGGGGATATTTCATAGTAGAAAAATGGAAAAAAGCCATCATCTTTGAATTGTATTGGAGGTTTTTAATTTACTTAAGCTGTATGTGCCATTCCTGTAACATTTATGCGCTGTCTGTTTGTGCCATTCCTGTAACATTTATGCCGTTGTTATCAAAAACTGATTGCTTATTTCCTTATAAAAAATTATGGAAGTTGTTTTTCTTATTATTGAAAATGTGATTCCAATTCAGGTATCTTTGTTAATCTTCATTCTATTTTTTTCCAGCCTGGTCATTTTCAGGGCGATTCGTTTGACATAGTGTCTGCCTTTCAGGTACATGATGCCTTTCCCCATCTGTTATTGTGGTTAATTATTTTTTCCTTTTTTCGGTACTCATTCAAACAGAATACCTGTTGTTAAATTAAAAAAAAATTCATGAGAAGGAAAAGAAATATAATGGTAGCGTTTTAAGAAACCCAAACAATTAAAAAACAGTGATGAATAGCAAAAGATCATACTTAAAAAAACCCCTTACACTTGATGAGAGTTTTCTTTTTTATTAACATTATTTGGACATTTGGACAATGTAACAAAAACTTTTAGGGTCTATGGTTTTAGAAAACAATATCTGTTTTCGTTTTATTTACTAAAAATGCCACCTTATTTTCATTTTGTCTTTGTTTTGAAGTTTTGTTTGGGAATTAGTGAAATTGTTCCTTTTTTGTCCGGTGCAGAACTTTGAAGAAAGGAAACAAAAGTGGGAAAAAGTGGCATTTTTGAAGTAAAAAGTGAATATAGGAATTGAAACAGAAAGTAGATACGGAAACCAAACAGGCCTTTAATTGTCAAGGAGGGTGACCTATCTTTTTTAGTTTTTGTATCCTCTTCTTTGACTAATATTTTATTTTCAAAACAAATTGAAACAATGTTATTGTTCATGTTGAATATACTCTAGTCTATAATATGAATTTCCTCCCTGAATATCAATAGTTGAATGCGTACTATTTAGGTTAAGCAACTCATGTTATTCATGTTCTATTAATTTTTGGTTTTCCTGCAGTGCTATGGAGAATATGTGAGTGGATCCATTAGTGATGACCAGAGACGAAATGTTATCCGCAACTCTTGCCCTGGTGCTGGGGCTTGTGGTGGAATGTATACAGCCAATACCATGGCTTCTGCAATAGAAGCTATGGGAATGTCTCTTCCGTATAGGTAAGTATATGTATGTGTAGATTGCCATGGTTGTCTTTATTTCTTATTACTTATTATTTGTGCCCATCTTTATTTGCTGTTTCTGTAGCTCATCTACCCCTGCTGAGGATCCACTTAAGTTGGATGAGTGTCGTTTAGCTGGGAAGTATGTTCTTGAGTTATTAAAGATGGACTTGAAGCCCCGAGATATCATCACTCGTAAATCACTACGTAATGCTATGGTTATAGTGATGGCACTTGGTGGATCTACCAATGCTGTGTTGCATTTAATTGCTATTGCCAAGTGAGTGAAACTTTACCTTTAGAGGACCTATTGATATACAATAATCCTCTTAAAAACCTCATGTAATCATTTTTGCAGGTCTGTTGGCATTGATTTAACTCTTGATGATTTTCAGAAGGTTAGCGACGAGGTTCCTTTTCTTGCAGATCTTAAGCCTAGTGGGAAATATGTTATGGAAGATGTTCACAAGGTATGCATTTAATATTTTTGTTGACGTGTTTCACATTCCTTCCATTATTACTTTTTTCTGGTCATGCTTACTGTGTTTATGCTATTTCATTATTATTAATCATGCTTGAAATCCCTATTTCTTTTTTTTTTTTGTTAGATTGGAGGGACCCCTGCAGTTATCCGCTACCTTCTTGAGCAAGGGTTTCTAGATGGTGACTGTATGACTGGTATGTCTATTTGTCTTTGTGTTTTAAAAACTGAGTATTCAATTCCGGAAAATATACACATTGCTAATATGCATATCCCTCCTCTCTAGTCACTGGAAAGACCCTAGCTGAAAATGCAGAACTTTTCCCTCCTTTGACCAAAGGGCAGGTTTGAGAATTGTGTTGTTTCTGTTACATTTTATCATATTCTAATGCTCCGCAATTGCAATTGACAGTTTATAAATTGATCTCATGAAAAATTGATGATGTGTGACCAGGAAATAATAAGGCCAATAGAAAATCCCATCAAGAAGACTGCTCATATTCAAATATTATATGGAAACCTTGCACCACAGGGTTCTGTCGCTAAAATTACTGGAAAAGAGGGGCTGTACTTCTCTGGTGAATTTTTTTGTGTCGTTTTCTTGGGGTTGTAAATTTGTTTACTTAATCATAATTGTCCACCATGACTTATTGATGTCGTGGATTATTCAACAGGTCCAGCATATGTTTTTGAAGGGGAGGAGGCGATGATTGCTGCCATTTCAGAGGATCCTTTGAGTTTTAAGGTATTTCTTTATTTTTAGTATAGAACTCAAAGCATAAGGACAATGCTTATGTAGGGTTGTCAAGAGTCTCAACTCATGACTGTTGTTTGGATGAAGTATCTGGACTTCTGATTTTGAAAATGTTTACTAGTTCACAAATGCTGATACAGCAACAACCTATTTTAAAGTCAAATTGTTAGATCTAAGTTACTAAGCGGCTTAATAGCACTGAATGGAAGCACGGTGGAATGAGAAAGGGAGCTGGGTATTGTTGTAGCAAAACGGCATAGACACCACTTGGTAGGGTGGGAAACTTTGGAAGTTAGCTAAGTAGAATTTAACTGCAAAGACTATTAGAGATATTGGAGGAATATAAAATGCTTACACATGTTTTTTGTTAATTTAAAAAGTGCATATAAACGGTTCCTACTTTCTAGAGAGATTTTTTGTTGAGAAGAGTTTGTCTTGCTTACAAACGGTTCCTACATAAGGTGGCTCATTATATCTATAGTTTTTTTTTACCAACAGTCAACTTAGAGTGCACATCTATTATAGAATTCAATTTAGTTGAGCAAACCACTAGAACAATTGCATGCATTTTGGCTGCTAGATTCTCAGTGATTTGTTTTTGTTCCAATTCTAGTGCTTGTTGCAACAAATGTTTCTTTTGAGCTTTACTTATCCTGAATTCGGTTGAAATTGTTGCCATTTCACAGCCTTGTGACAGTATTGATTTAGTTTTACACAGATACAACTACAGTCAATGGCAGCTAAATGAATAATATCTTATATGCTGTGTATGATATGAACTATTACAGGGGAAAGTTGTTGTAATTAGGGGAGAGGGGCCTAAAGGTGGTCCAGGAATGCCTGAGATGTTAACACCAACAAGTGCAATAATGGGCGCAGGGCTCGGAAAGGTCTGTCTTGGTTTGTATAGTGTTTCTCTATGTTTATCTGTTTACTTAGTTTGTAAAAGGGTTTTCGAATGTCCATTCTAACTATTAACTGACTTATAGAGTTTTACACTTTATTTATACTATTTTTGTTGTATTTTCCCCATATTGTAGTACAAACTCGGTAATCACGATCCTTCTTATGGAATTGTCTTCAATGCTGCAGGATGTTGCATTGTTAACCGATGGAAGATTTTCAGGAGGTTCACATGGGTTTGTCGTTGGTCATATCTGCCCTGAAGCACAGGTAAATTAACTATGCTTTGTAATCATTGAAATTTGATCAAATGATTATTGGGTTTGTATTTAATTATCTAATGTAAAGGAATGTTTGTCAAAATGTCCTTTTTTTTCTTTCCCAAATTAACTACAATGTTCTTTGAAAACTTTCTCCAATCTCTTGGAGTACTGATATCAGTTTTCTTAGAAGCAGAGCTGGTTTGGTTCTTAGATGTAATTCCTAATTTTGTCCCACAAAGCCTAATTTTATCGCACTAACACATTAATTTAATGATCAAAAGGCACTACAGATGTAAAAAACCGAAGTTTTCACCAAGAAAATTGGATTTACACTTTAGCATGCTGAAAAACTTGCCAAGTTGTCACGCTTTTATTTTGTATTTCTTCTGGGACATGCTTATGCATTTAATTTATGAAGATGAAGAAAATTATAATTTTAGTTTCTTGTAGCACACCAATAATACTTTTATTGGCTTGGTTGATTTTATAGGAAGGTGGTCCAATTGGTTTGATTCAAAACGGAGACATTATCAACGTCGATATTAAGAACAGGAGAATTGATACTTTGGTATCAGATGAGGAGATGGAGGCACGCAGGAAGAAATGGACTGCTCCTCCATACAAAGCTAACCAAGGAGCTTTATACAAGGTATGAGAACCAAGTCCCCTTTCAGACAAAAAGAGTATGGTTAAATATTTTTACAGAGATATTGTTACTTACTTTTTGCTCCTAATGTTCTTTTAAGCTTACATTTTGTTTTTCTGGATCCAGTATATTAAAAATGTGAAACCTGCTTCTAGCGGATGTGTGACAGACGAGTAGAGAAGACTCATTTTTGGTAGCTTGCAGAGCAAAATCTGATTATTTGTATTAGTAGCATTTTGATGAGGTATTGTTATTTTCCCTTAAAGGTTGCATTTCTATGTAACTCGATGTATTTTTATTCGATTTTCATTATTTTTTGGGTATATTATTCTAGACTTGAATCCCACATCTGTTTTGTCTCTGTTGCTTTTATTTCTTTACTGTACCAAAAATATGTTGTATCAGTTGGTGATGAAATGTTAATTATCCGTTGGCAAAATTTCAATAACTGTACAAAGAACGCGAGGCAAAATATTCTATAACAAATCTTTATGTTTTTTTTTTTCTAAATATGTAAATGTTTGCGTCGGTTGGTTGAGGAATCAGGTCGATCTTTAATGTGAAAGTGGATGCACATGAGATCGGTTATACCCAATTTAGTACTCGACTTTTCAAAAATATTCGGTGCCCAACATTTATAAATGTGTTTGCATCAATTTTTTTTTTTTTATAAATGTGTCAATTTGGTCCTTGTCAACAACTTTTAGTAAACAATGTCAATTTGGTTAAAACTTATATAACTTAAGATCGATTTGATGCTTCGACATATATAACTTATTATCGGTTTTGTCTCATTGTGACCTTTGTTTACTAACAATTGTTGTGGAATGACTAAATTGATCTGGCGTTTGTAAATGTTGGAGGTAAATTGATCACTTGTAAAAATTAGGGACTAAATTGAACATTTTTGAAAAGTTAGGGGTTAAATTAGGTATAACCTCGTCATAAGGGTCGCTGTTAGTTTGATGGGACACCGTTGAATGAATAAAGAGGAGCATTTGGGTTGGGAAAAAATGGTACCTACCAACTCACATCTATACTGTAGGATAGGATAATATAGCGTACAGCGACGTGGTAGTGATCCCGTTAAGATGGCTGTTAGTTACAATTTGTCAAATATGGCACCCACCCTCGCACAACACCACACGCACGTGCATATGTACACATAATTCTTCATTATTGAAGTTTTGTGATTGTGATATATAAATACGTAATATATCTATTATCTATTATA
Organism: Oxytropis ochrocephala; assembly: GCA_020916435.1. Lineage (NCBI taxonomy): Eukaryota > Viridiplantae > Streptophyta > Magnoliopsida > Fabales > Fabaceae > Oxytropis > Oxytropis ochrocephala. Next base: position 10,988,106 of record CM037093.1, on the reverse strand, counting down.
TATACAAACTAAAATGAACCAAAGTGCTTTTTCAACTGTCGTGTCATATATTAAGGTGTCCACGTAATTACAACAAAAAAAGCCACCTCATCCTAATAAATTTGACGTGTAATTAATTAATAAGCCATCTCATCCATTTTCCTTATTAGTAAAACATCACCATTTAATTTAATTAGAATCAGCATAAATTTTTAATTTTGAATTATTAGTATATCACATTTAACTAATACTCTTAAATACAATTAATTATGTATAACTGTTATACAATTATAATTAACAAACCAATCACAAAACCTATACAATATGTTAATTGTCAGTTTTTTCCCGAAAAAACCCCCAAAATGCGATTCTCTGCAAAAACACAAAAAAAAATCAATTTTTTTTTATTTTCACTATCAACTCAACAATTAACATCAACTTTTAATACTGCACTTAAATGCAAAATCAGCTTTAATTTTGGAAACGGTCAACACCATGGTCAATAGCAATTAACCTCATATTTGAAACCTCTAACATCAATTTTTCAGCTTCGAATTATTGACAAAACACATTTAAACCATTTGATTCATCATCATTTTTTTTTTGAGATTATTGATTCATCATCTTAATTGCAATATATTCCTACAATTTTTCAAATTCGAATTATTGACAAAACACATTTAATCCATTTTTTAAGAATCAAGATCAATATTTTATCGAATCAAAATAATAATTTTATGTTGATTTTAGAAATTCCATAAGTAATTGTGTTAAATGCAAATTATAACCTCACGATTGTGAGGTGCAAACCGCAGCTGTCTAATTTTAAATTCAAATTAAAAAATTACAGCCCATTTAATTATATTTATGTAAGTCGATTGTGTTGTGTCTCATTGCTAAGAAGAAAAATCATTAAGTAAATGTAACTAACAAATATTGTATTAATTAAAAATGTTATAATTAAATTAATACGAACTAATAAAAAAATTCAAAAGAGCCAATAATAGCCACAGCTAGCGGTTTTTATTAATATTTAATGCAAATTAATAAATTAAATGTCGGCAATTAATTGTGTTTATTTCGGTTGATTGTGTTGTCTCATGGTTAAAAAGAAAAATCAGCAGATAAAAGTTATTAACAAATACTATGTCGTAAAAAAACCGTCCTAAAATTTAATACTACGTAAAAAAAACTCCAATTTAATCTCCGTAATTTTCCAACTAATCACTTACGAAATTCCCTCAAAAATCGGATCTACAGTTATAACATTAAACAACCACTAAAATCTCTCAAAAATAAAAAAACGGCTTAAAATAGCGTCAACCACATTTAACAAATCACTAATGTTTATCATCAATTATGTTGTCAAAAAAATTTGTTTAACATCCAATCTGAAACAATAAATCAGTAACCAAAATATCGAATGCTAAAAACCAAAAACTCTAGGCTGATTTTCCCATATCACCACCATTATTATTTAAGATTAGTCCTGATAAATTACAATTACAAATTACAGGTTAATTATATAAATTTCCACAAAATCATGGAACAATTACTTGGACAACAATCACACAAATCCTTATAAATTTAGGCGAGGAAACCCAATAGGCTCCACGATTCACACTCACACAGACTACTACATACCTGCTATTTCCTCATTTACTTTCTGAGCAAAAGCTACCCCTACCTTATGGTTCTCAAACCATCCGCTTTGTTGATATTGTCCCAAAAGATGGGAACTTTCTTTGTCATTGCTCGCGTCTTTGAGGCTCGGGTGTGCGCGGAGAAGGTCTCTGGTCAAGGTCCGTTGAACATGGAGATGGTCCTCATGGACAGTGCTGTAAGTAAATCAACTCTGTCAGTAAAATTATTTGTATCTATGTATATGTCGTAATTTAGTAATATTATAGAATATGTGTTGTTAGATAAATTGCATCATGCCCAACTTGGTTGCACATCTGTAACATAACAAATCCGTTAAATTATATGTGAAAAATAAATAATAGAAATCATATTAATGTTATTCTTGTGCGATAGACCAATAATAGAAAAGTTTTTGTTATGATTTTCAGCATTTGAAGGTTATAACAAAAATGTAGGGGTACCTTTTCTTGTGCGACAGTTTCCATTGTCACTTTGTTTTGCACTATAAACAAAAGTCAAGGCCAATCACTTTCACACGTAGGGTTATATTTACATAGACTGCTTTTACTCATGGCCACTTTTTTTACGTGGCGTTATCCAGAAAAGCGGTCAAAGAAAGGATTGAAGATTTTGATAATAGATGAAGATGAATTGGTGAGTAGCAGTACGAAGAATGTGGTTTACCCCGAAGTCTTTGACAATCTATAGTTCATTCATCAACAGAGGATAGAATTCTTATTTATTTGTTTTATCTTATTCGCAATTGTTTCTTACCATAACTTTATGTTTTATATTTTTAGAGATGTTGGGTTACTACAACATAATTAATTCTTTGTGTACTTCAAATAACATAATTAATTATAGGCCTGGATACATCAATTCTTTCAACGAACGCGAAAAGTGTTTTTTTGTTTATAAATGAGGCCAGGAGGAAGTATTGTTATTGTTATAAGGACATGTTAAAGTTTTTTTAACTTCCAATATTATCTACACAATATTCTACTTTTCCCGATACATTTTGCATAATGTATGATTAATTCCATAAGAACTATATTTTATCTTCTCTCAGACTTTTGTGTGCTAAATTAGTTCATACGATATATATATATATATATATATATATATATATATATATATATATATATATATATATATATATATATATATATATATATATATACACACACACTATGCAAATTTTGGTATATGTAATTTAGTCAGGGATATTGGTCCCCGTGCATCGCACGGGTTCCATACTAGTATTGTTACAATTATACTTCCCATGTGGAGACTTGAACAAGTTTTGCATCCTAGAAGGGCCCAACACATTATTTAACATGGAACTACTGAAATAATGTAATAAACATTTTTCTCTAATTATGCATTTCTAGAAATTTTGGTCTCTGGAGGGACAGATGTATCGTGTACGAAATGTCAATAATGGCATCCAAAGCAAAGCAATATCTGCATTGTTTTGTTTATCCAATACTATGCACAATTTAGCACGACAAGCTGTGTGCCAGAGACAGCGTTGCATGGGTTGAGACTTTAGATCCGTCTAAATCTAATCAACGCATATTATATTTCATTAATTCATTCATTTATTATTTTTATATTTTGGAAGATTGAAAATTCCTGTTGGGTTCAGATTTTCTCTTTGACGCCGGTTTGGTACATATAAACATAGGGAAACATTGAAAATGGCTATACAAAAAGCAGTCATATTTTCGTCTGTAAGGCTTAGTATAGCTGGCAATGTCGACGTTGTTAAGTTAGATGTTATCCGTGGTTACTCGAGTTTGAATTTGGGTTCTCACTTTGTGTTTATGAGTTTACGAATGGTGTTTACACTTTGTCTGCAGACCAAGATGCAGGAGCATTTCTTTCTCGAATACATCACAAGACGATTTGGGTTTAGTCAAGTGGTTGCGCATTTGTTTTTTCGTTGTTTGTTTTTCTTATAAGCAATATTATTGGTCTATCGCACAAGAATAACATTAATATGATTTCTATTATTTATTTTTCACATATAATTTAACGGATCTGTTATGTTACAGATGTGCAACCAAGTTGGGAATGATGCAATTTATCTAACAACACATATTCTATAATATTACTAAATTACGACATATACATAGATACAAATAATTTTACTGACAGAGTTGATTTACTTACAGCACTGTCCATGAGGACCATCTCCATGTTCAACGGACCTTGACCGGGGACCTTCTCTCGCGCACACCCGAGCCTCAAAGACGCGAGCAATGACAAAGAAAGTTCCCATCTTTTGGGACAATATCAACAAAGCGGATGGTTTGAGAACCATAAGGTAGGGGTAGCTTTTGCTGTGCGCAAGGAAATAGCGGTATGTAGTAGTGCAGTGTGAGTGTGAATCGTGGAGCCTATTGGGTTTCCTCGCCTAAATTTATAAGGATTTGTGTGATTGTTGTCCAAGTAATTGTTCCATGATTTTGTGGAAATTTATATAATTAACTTTGTAATTTGTAATTGTAATTTATCGGGACTAATCTTAAATAATAATGGTGGTGATATGGGAAAATCACCTAGGGGATTTTCTATTTGTTGGGAGGGAAAAAATATCTAATTTTATTAGAGTTTTTGGTTTTTAGCATTCGATATTTTGGTTCTTGATTTATTGTTTCGATTTGATGTTAAACAATTTTTTTGACAACATAATTGATGATAAACATTAGTGATTTGTTAAATGTGGTTGACGCTATTTTAAGCCGTTTTTATTTTTTGATTTATGTTTTATTAAGAGATTTTAGTGGTTGTTTAATGTTATAATCAGATCCGATTTTTGAGGGAATTTCGTAAGTGATTAGTTGAAAAATTACGGAGATTAAATTGGAGTTTTTTTTACGTAGTATTAAATTTTAGGACGGTTTTTTTTTACGACATAGTATTTGTTAATAACTTTTATCTCACTGATTTTTCTTTTTAACCATGAGACAACACAATCAACCAAATAAACACAATTAATTGCCGACATTTAATTTATTAATTTGCATTAAATATTAATAAAAACCGCTAGCTGTGGCTATTATTGGCTCTTTTGAATATTTTTATTAGTTCGTATTAATTTAATTATAACATTTTTAATTAATACAATATTTGTTAGTTACATTTACTTAATGATTTTTCTTCTTAGCAATGAGACACAACACAATCGACTTACATAAATATAATTAAATGGGCTGTAATTTTTTAATTTGAATTTAAAATTAGACAGCTGCGGTTTGCACCTCACAATCGTGAGGTTATAATTTGCATTTAACACAATTACTTATGGAATTTCTAAAATCAACATAAAATTATTATTTTGATTCGATAAAATATTGATCTTGATTCTTAAAAAATGGATTAAATGTGTTTTGTCAATAATTCGAATTTGAAAAATTGTAGGAATATATTGCAATTAAGATGATGAATCAATAATCTCAAAAAAAAAATGATGATGAATCAAATGGTTTAAATGTGTTTTGTCAATAATTCGAAGCTGAAAAATTGATGTTAGAGGTTTCAAATATGAGGTTAATTGCTATTGACCATGGTGTTGACCGTTTCCAAAATTAAAGCTGCTTTTGTATTTAAGTGCAGTATTAAAAGTTGATGTTAATTGTTGAGTTGATAGTGAAAATAAAAAAAATTGATTTTTTTTTTTGTGTTTTTGCAGAGAATCGCATTTTGGGGGTTTTTTCGGGAAAAAACTGACAATTAACATATTGTATAGGTTTTGTGATTGGTTTGTTAATTATAATTGTATAACAGTTATACAGAATTAATTGTATTTAAGAGTATTAGTTAAATGTGATATACTAATAATTCAAAATTAAAAATTTATGCTGATTCTAATTAAATTAAATGGTGATGTTTTACTAATAAGGAAAATGGATGAGATGGCTTATTAATTAATTACACGTCAAATTTATTAGGATGAGGTGGCTTTTTTTGTTGTAATTACGTGGACACCTTAATTGTGTGACACGTAAGCAAAAAGGCTCTTTGGTTCATTTTAGTTTGTATATATAATAGATTTAAGGTTGTGACACAGAGATTAAGAAAAGTAGTTAAATTTGTATTGGAAAGATTGTGAGTTTGTTTACCAAATTGTCCTTCATTAATGACATTAGAAACATAAAAAGTAGAATTGTAAGAAAATATATATTAAATAATGAAGGGTATGACTGAAAAACGAAATTGATGTTGCATTGGTATTCTAAAAAGTCATGTATTATGAGATAAATTTTTTTGTTTAGAAAGTACTCCCTCCGTCCCAAATTGTTTGTTGTTTTAGCAAAATCAATTTGTCCCAAATTGATTGTTGTTTTAGATTTTCAATAAAACTTTTAATGTTCTTTTACACTTATACCCCTATTAATTATGACAACTTTTCACCTAAAACAAAAGATTCACATTTATCTAGGTAGAGAGATAAAAAGTTAAATTGTAAGTTAGACAACACTTTTTAAAGAATCTAGACTCCCAATCATTTTTCTTAAAGGGTGTGTCAAAACCTTAAACTGCAAACAAAGTGGGACGGAAGGAGTAATATAATATGGGATGGTGGGAGTAATTGTTTAATAGTTATCCATCATATTAATTTAGCCATCCTTTTTGACAAACCAGGTTTTGGTCAAAGAGTCATAAACCATCTCCCGTACGGTACCACTACCACCTTCTCTTCTACTCCTCTCTTCCTATAAAACCAAACCTCCACCCTCATAAATAAAACACACCATCTCACATAATCACAACAATGGCTTCATCTTCTTCCACCATCTACTTCTTCCTTCTCTCATCAGCTCTTTTTTCACTTTCCTGCTTATCAGCAGCTCAAAACACTTTCATCCTTCCCATAAAAAAAGATCCATCAACCAACCTATTCTACACCACAGTTGGCATTGGAACACCTAGAAAAAACTTCAATCTAGCCATTGATCTCTCAGGAGAAAATCTATGGTATGATTGTAACACAAACTACAACTCTTCATCTTACACTCCTATTCCATGTGGTTCAAAAAGATGCCCTGATGTTACATGTGTAGGTTGTAATGGACCCTTTAAACCAGGTTGTACAAATAACACATGTGCTTCTAATACAATAAATCCATTAGCCAATTTCATTTTTGGTGGTGGCCTTGGTGAAGATCTCATCTTCATTTCTCAACAAAAAATCTCTGGTTTACTTTCTACTTGCATTGACACTGATAGTTTCCCATCTTTCACTGGAAATGACTCTGCGTTAAATGGCTTACCAAAAAATAGTCAAGGAATTATTGGCTTAGCAAGATCTAATTTTTCACTACCTACACAACTTGCTTTGAAAAATAGGGTTACACCCAAGTTTTCTCTTTGTTTACCTTCTGATAATAAACAAGGATTTACCAACTTGCTTGTTGAATCATCAAAGGGTAGTAACACTAAATCTGTTCAAACTACACCATTGATTGTGAATCCAGTTTCTACTGGTGCTGTTTCTGTGGCAGGTGTTGCTTCTATAGAATATTTCATTGATGTTAAATCAGTTAAGATTGATGGGAATGTTCTTAACTTAAAGCCTTCTTTGTTGTCTATTGATAATAAGGGAAATGGTGGAACCAAAATTAGCACTATGGTTCCTTTCACTGAGTTACAAAGTTCTGTTTATAAGCCTTTTATTCGTGAATTTATCAAAAAGGCTTCTGATAGAAAACTAAAGAGAGTGGCTTCAGTGGCACCTTTTGAAGCATGTTATGATACAAGTTCAATTGGAAATTCTGTGACTGGACTAGTTGTGCCTAGTATTGATCTAGTTTTGCAAGGGGGTGTGGAATGGAGAATTCATGGAGCTAATTCAATGGTTATGGTGAAGAAAAATGTAGCATGTCTTGGATTTGTTGATGGAGGGACAGAACCAAGATTGTCGTTTGTGAAAGCTTCAATTGTGATTGGTGGACATCAGTTGGAGGATAATCTTTTGGTGTTTGATCTTGCTGCATCCAAGTTGAGCTTCAGTTCCTCACTATTGCTTCACAATACGAGCTGTTCCTGAATCCTATCTTGAATTAATAATGTAATGGGTTTATTAATTATTAATTATTATTTATTAAGCTTTTGGATTATCCTGCAACAACTTTGAGTGTTGCAGCTTCTATTCTATGTGTTACTTTCATGGACAATAAATTATGTTTACACTTTGTTTTGTTGTATAAATAGGAAACTGTTGATTTGTTTCTATCCTTTGTTTCGCACCACGTTGCCACATATTATGATGTAATCCTAGTCAATTTTGGAAATTGACAATTGCTATCTATACTCCATCTTTTCCTCTTTATTTGTCCACTAGTGCGTATGACCCGTGCGATGCACGGGTATACAATGCTTTATGTTTAATTTAATATGAAACCAATTTATTATTAAAATATTACGGATATACTTATGTGTATGTAGTGTAGAAGTTTATAATTATGCATATACAATTTAGAAATAAAAGAATTTACAATTGCAGATTAACAATTGATGTGGTGTCTTAAGTGGTAGGAATGACATTAAAAAATCATTAAACGAAGTGATATTTTCGTTTTTTTAAATCAAAAACGAATTACACATAAGCAAATGCAATTTCAGTTTTTATTTTAATTTTTTTGATCAATAAGAAATAAAAAACAACAAAAACAACCCAATTAGCGTCTTAACCTAGCATTTCCCAAAACATCTGCGAGCAGAGACGAAGAAATAGCTGATGGACAATTATTCTACAAACGAACTCCATGTTTCATAGAAGAGCTTTGTTTTGCCAACCAATCCGCATGTGAAGAGTTCCCTCCCAAAGGAAATGTTGAAAGATGAAGTGCCAACCACGCTTCTATAAAGGAACGAATGTGACCAATTGTAGGTGCATGAGGATGATGAGAAGTAGAAAATCCTCTTTGATGAACTTGGCATACCAACGAATCGGACTCACAAATCAACTTATGGTATCAAACTTATGTGATCAATTTCAGTTTTTTTCAACTTAAAAACACAAAATGGAAAATCTAAATTAAAAAAATTAAAAACACAAAACTGAAAAACCAAATTAACAAAAACCATGGTAATTGAAAGACAACATTAGATAATTGAACTCTAAATCAAAAACTCTATGTTCATCTCCCCACATGTACCAAAATAATATTTTTTGTCCCTTTCACTTTCTGATTATAAGGAGGTGCAAATTGTCTCTTTTGTGCTTATGAGAGTTAATTTGATAACATGTAATGCCTTTTTTTGACAAAGATAACATGTGTCTTTTTTGACAAAGATAACATGTAATGCTATTTGATATCACATATAATATAATTAAAGTGACATATATTATACGGTGCCGACACTTTTCATAACCTTGAAAAATAAATTTGAACTTTATTATAAAAAGTAAAATAAATGTTAGGCCAACAATTTAATATTTTTAATTGCTACCAAAACAAAAAAGCTACTACAATACTAAAAACAAATGTTGCTCAGTGGCAAAAATCCTCTCGGTGAAGCTTGTGTTTAAAAAAAAAACTTGTGTTAGGACTACCCAAATTTGAAGTGACTTTACCATGCTCTTTGAAAGTATCAGATGTTGTGGATGACTTCGAAATACATCTAGTTATTAATACACGGTGCCAAAGATTAATGATGCCATTCATATTCATAATTATCTAATGTGGGGGGATACCATTCATATTCATAATAGTGCAAATGATATTTTTCTAAAAAAAACGAATAGAAACAAATCTATTACCTTTTCATCCATTTTATATAGGATAAAGTGGTTAATGATGTTTTTGGCAAATGCTATAACATTTTAGGTACTGTGATAAAGTGATGACCATTTGCTTTTGGACAGACAACCTTAAAAAGAAAAGATTGCATGAACTTTTCAATAAGACGAAATGGAGCTATCGTAGTTCTTTCTCGCAGAGTAGGGATTTCTAATTCTATACTAGTTCCTATGGCGTAAAGGAAAACATTTCGGCTATTACATCTATGGGTCAACGACTTTCTGGAGTCTCTTAAAGAGGGGATGGAAGCAAGGTCCAATCCCATTATTCTAACTTATAAAATATCTAAAATGTGTTGAACCAAAATGTTTGTTAAATGAGACTCTGAATTTGTTAAGAAAATAAACATAAGTAAGGAATAATGTTATGAAGCCTAAACTATAAAGCAATTTCACAAACGAAGTAACCATCATCTCCTTTGAAACGAAAGTTAAAAATCCAAAAAATACATTATTTGAAGAATTTTAATGGATAACAAAGTTGATATGGAATAAAAAACGGAAAATTAAACGTTCAAGTGTATACATACATATTATATGGGTCAATTTGGCTAGGTTAATATTCTTGTTAACTAAAAGGAATTCATCAAACAAATGTACTGAAGATTCCATGGTAGCTTACAAATTCGTAAAAAAAAAATGGAAGTTAAATCGGAACAAATACAAATTGTTTGAAAATGGGTTTTTCACATAGCTTTTCGCCATTTATATAGATTTCATGTCTGTCAAAATAGGTGGCAATTTATTTTTAAATTTGAAATTTCAATTTCGAATTCATAAAAAAAATGTGACATGAAACTTCATTTGAAATTTGAATTTGAGTTTTTGAAGTTTAAATTTTGCAAATTCACAGAATTTATCTCGTGGTAAATTGTTTTAACGATAATGGAAAAGTATGTAATGTCGAAAGCCAATGCAATTTAGTAGTGGTTTTGTTTATGGTTTTAACATTAATTCACATTTTAATCGTGGCCGTGGTCGTGGACGCAATGGACATAATCGTGGCCGTGGTAGAGGCAGGTACTCTGGACCACGCCCTACCTGTCAATTGTGTGGGCGCCAGGGTCATGTTGTGCTTGAATGTTGGTTTCGATTTGATGAATCATTCGTTCCTCCTCCCTCTATCACTCAAGCCAATACTGCAACTACTTCTGCTCAAACAACTACTGGTGCTGCAGAAGATAACTCTAATGATGCTACTCCTCAAGTGAACCTTGCTGAAGCTATGGCTCTTGATGCCACAGGTATGAGTTCTATAAACAAACCTAGTAGCAATAGTACTGATGTTAATCCTTGGTGGGGAGATACTGGTGCATCCCACCATGTGACAGAGGATGATGATAATATTCAAAATTTCTCACCATATCATGGCTCTTTAGGTGTAACTGTAGGGAATGGTCAAAAAGCAGCTATAGCAGCAATAGGATCATCCAAATTCACTTCACCTATTCATCCTCATATTAACTTAGCCTTAAATAATATACTACATGTTCCATCCATAACCAAAAACCTATTATCAGTTTCTCAGTTTGTTCGAGATAATGGAGTTTACTTTGAATTTCATAATTCTAACTGCCTTGTTACAGGACTCTGACTAGGTTGTTTTGATTGGTACTCGTGAGAAGGATGGACTATACTGTTTTAGAGGCATTCCATTGTCTAAACGTCGCAAGAAATCTGCTAAGAATCCATTTACTATTTCAGTTCCTACTGTTAATCATGTTACACATGTTTTACCAAATAATTTTTCTCTTTGGCATGCTAGATTAGGGCATCCAAATCCTAATGTAGTCTCTCATATACTCAAACAATGTAATATTTCCATATCAAAGAATGAAACTGTTAATTTCTGTGATTCATGTGCCATTGGCAAATCTCACCGTTTACATGCTTACCCTTCAACCACAAATCACAAAGCACCATTTGATTTAATTTACACTGATCTATGGGGTCCTTCTCCATCCTTGTCTAGTGGTGGTTATCTATATTACATAGCATTCGTTGATGCCTTTACTAGGTTCACGTGGGTCTAATTTCTTAAGAAGAAATCTGATGCACTAGCTGCCTTTATTGCTTTCCATAAATTTGTACAGACACAATTCACCACCTCCATTAAAGCTGTTCAATCTGATGGAGGGGGTGAGTTCTTACCTTTTACTAAGCACTTAACTGACTTGGGTGTAATCCACAGGTTCACTTGTCCTTATACGTCCCACCAAAATGGGTCTGTTGAAAGGAAACATCGGCATCTAACTGAAATGGGTCTTACTTTATTATCTCACGCGTCTATTCCCATTAAATTCTGGGATCATGCTTTTACTACTGCAGTGCATCTGATAAACAGGTTGCCAACAACTGGTCTTGCTTCATTCATTGCTCCTTATGAAGCTCTATATGGTAGCAAACCAGATTACTCTCAGCTAAAGATATTTGGCAGTGCATGTTATCCTCATCTTCGTCCTTTCAACAAGCATAAGCTTGAGTTTAGAAGCTTTCAATGTGTGAATCTGGGTTTGTCATCCAATCACAAAGGCTTTAAGTGTCTTACAACTGAAGGTAAGATCATCATATCGAAAGATGTTGTGTTCAATGAGCTTGAGTTTCCTTACAAAACACTTTTCCCTACCACAACAACCACTTCTTCTTCAGTTACTCTAAATGATTCCTCCCCCAATCTTCTGATTCCATCATCTATTCCAACTCACAATGATCCTGTTCCTACACATATGTAATACCCCAATTTTGTCCGACCTTTTGGAAATTTAGAAAAAAATTGTATTTTAGTGAATGCCCAATTTTAACGGGTATTTTTCTCGCCTCAAGAATGTTTTGTTGTTAATCGCGCACACTCGTTAGTTTTAACGATCTTGTGTCGTTTTGCTCTCGTTTGACACGCACATTAGTTCTAATTATATAAGCGTGTTTATCTTGGTACTCGTTAGCGAATATCAATTTTACGTCATTTCTAGTAGAACTTATTTACTTTTTATTGCAAGAAAAAAAAATAAAAAAAATATGGTTTTAGCATTTTGTTTTAGCTATTATTATAGCTTTAAATCACAAAATTATAATTACAAAGTAGAAACGAGCATAAAATAAAAAAATCATAAAAATAAGGTATAAATCAAAACTAAATAAAAAATGAATAACTACATAGGATGCTTGTTCACATTTTCAGAACTGGAGCCATATACTTTTTTGTTGGTCCATGGATTTTCCCATTTTTGGCCAAAGTAAATAGAGTTCTACAAGCAAACAACTTGCTTCACGCCACCCTCTCAAGGCTAGCTTTGTGATGTATCTTTCCTCACTCTTTTACACAAGCACACATTTGAATCCAAGAGCGATCAATGCACATCAGCTTCTTTGCTCTCTCACAGCCTGTACACAACATATCAACCATTCTCTATAAATTAGAGACATTGATTCAAGGCAAGGGGGAGAGATACTGAAAATAAATGGAAGGGAGAATAAAAGAAAACAATAACAGAGAAAGGGAGAGAGGAGAAATAAGGAGGAAGAACACACATTTGTTTCTAACTCCACACTCATTTCTCCACCACCCACCTCCATCATCCTCTCTTCACTAACTCCACACTCATCTCTCCACCACCCACCTCCATCATCCTCTCTTCACATACAACAAATATAACCACCCACAACCACCACCCACACCTCTCCTCTCCAACACAAAAACCTCCACCACTTCTCTCCTCACAAACCAACAACCTCCAAACCACCACAACCACTCACCAACAACAACCATACAACAAATACAACCACCCACAACCACCACCCACACCTCTCCCCTCCAACACAAAAACCTCCACCACTTCTCTCTTCACAAACCAACAACCTCCAAACCACCACTCCACAACAACCAACAAACGCAAACACAAACCAAACCACCACTCCTACACTACCACAACCACACCGACAACCACACAACAGCCACCGCGAGCCATCACGGACCACCACCATTTCAGCCCTTCACCTTCTTTCCTCCCTTCAACAACAACCGCACGCTGCCGCTACACGCCGCCACTACCTCACCATAACCACCACCACCACCACGACACCATAACCACCACCTCTACAAGAACCACAACTACAACAACAACCACCACTCCTAGAAACTCAAAACCACCACACAAGAATCACAACTACCACAACAACCACCACTCCTACAAACTCAAAACCACCACACAAGAATCACAACTACAACAACAACCACCACTCCTACAATCCCAAAACCACTTCAACAACAACCACACAACAACAACCGCACGCCGCCACTACACGCCACCACCTCCGCCGCACAGAACCACCCTCCGGCAAAGCTCCGACGTGACCGCCACACCACCGGCAAGCACCCCTGGTTCGCATCTTCTTCTCTCTCACTCTCAACATAAGCATATTTCTCTCTCCATGTGCAAGCTTTCCTTTCTCCCTCTCTCTCTATGATGACTCTCTCTCTCTCACTCAAACATGGATGGTGCTAAGGTTGAAGGGAAAGAGCTAAGTTTGCTCTTCTTTTTTTTTTTTTTTTTTTAACGTACGTCTGTGTTCAATTACTTGTTTGTTCTTTATTTTTTTTATTTATTTTATCAATTCAATAATTACACCCATGTTTTTAATGAGCACGCCCCCTCCTTGTGCAAGTCTTATAACAGGCCTCGGGCCCAACAAAATCAAACTAGGCTACTTTGCTAGTTACACCTTTGCTCAATTATACAACACCTGCAGTTAGTTACACCCTATTTTACTATCTCACACCCTTTTCCCAAAAACCTTTCAAACTCTTTTCTAATTAATGCAAGTTATTAGTGACTATCACCCAAAGCCTTGGCTTGCTTGATTGTCATGAACGCTATCAAGAGTTATTAGTAATGATCACTCGCGCCGTTGCCGTTTGGTCGTTAGCGATAATTCCCTTTTCAAAAGAATTAGTAGTATGACCACTCTAAACCGTTGTTGTTTGGTCGTCGCGAACATTCGAATCAAAAGCAAAACCGATTATCATTAATGATCACTCGCGTCGTTGTCGTTTGGTTGTTAACGATAATTTCATTTTCAAAAAAGAGTTAGTAGCGCGGCCACTCTAAACCGTTGTTGTTTGGTCACCGCGAACGCTCAACCCCTTTGCGAAAAACTCTAAAAAAGATAAAAAACAAAAACCTTTTTCAGGACAAACAAAGAACTACGTAGCTTTGAATTCTCCATCGCACCGGGAGATACGTAGGAGCGAGAGGCTAACTCTCGTCAAGCGCCAAAAATAAAAATTTTCATTAAGTCTTATCATTCCCTTTTCTATAAAGAGGCAAATTTAAATATATTCTAAATCAACATTTAAAACCACACGTTTAATTAAAGGTTCCATTTCGGTAGAAAGGAGGTGTGGGGTGCTAATACCTTCCCCATGCCTAACCGACCCCCGAACCCAAATTTTCCGGTTTCCAAAAGGTCATTCGCTTTCCAAAAAGGTTTTTCTTCAATATTTTCCTTATAAAAAATATTGGTGGCGACTTCATTGTTTTAAAAAAGTTGTAAACGAAGAAAGATCCACACGGGGACTTTTTCGGGCGCAACAACATACAACAGTTACAGAGTCATCCAGACCATATACCTACTGTAGTACCTGCATCACCACCTGCAGAATCACCTATTAATCCAACTACACCAGTTGATCCTAATTCCACTACATTCCTCTCTGAAGAAAACACTCTTGTGGTTGACAATTGCTATCTATACTCCATCTTTTCCTCTTTATTTGTCCATTTGTTAGCAAAATCTTTTTTTTTTGACGCAATTTGTTAGCAAAATCTTGTTGTTAGTTTTCTGTAATTTCTTTAAGTTTAAAGTTACATCGGTTATTCCCTAAAAAAAAGTTACATTGTTTATTTATTTTTATCAGTTGTACCGTTAACATTTAGAAAATGTTTCTTGAACCCAATTATATTATACACGTTGAAAGATAGATTTTTCATATTCTAATAATCCCCTCAAGTGTTACTTTGATTTTTTCGTTTATAGTTTCTTTATAGAAATAT
Source organism: Oxytropis ochrocephala (assembly GCA_020916435.1). Taxonomy (NCBI): domain Eukaryota; kingdom Viridiplantae; phylum Streptophyta; class Magnoliopsida; order Fabales; family Fabaceae; genus Oxytropis; species Oxytropis ochrocephala. Next base: position 10,972,623 of record CM037093.1, on the reverse strand, counting down.
ACAAAATACAATAAGGGTTCTTTCGCAATATGGAATATACATATATTAAATCAAAATTAACATTTAAATAGTCAAATAATATAAAAAAATACACTACAAGAATTACTTGCATTACTGGCTAAACATTTCTGGCGGAATCAGTCAGCCAGTAAATTTTCTGGTGGAATGTGGCGATTTCTGGCGGATAGTCTGCCATTACGTTTCTGGCGGATCCCATAACATTTCTGGCGGATTTAAACAGCCAGTATGTTTATTGGCGGATTTATTGTTCATTTCTGGCGGAATTTGATTGGGAAATTAAAAAAAATTATAAATAAATATTTCCACCAGTAATTGCAGTTACTGGCAGAATATTCTGCCACAAAAGTCCCTTAAAAAAACGCGCTTTGACCCATTATTCGGCGATGAATTATGTTCGCCGTGAACTCAATATTACGCGATGAAGCACCGACACTAGAGCGGTGAGGTGTCGCGCGTCCGCCCAGGTCCGCCAAGATTTAAAAGTTTCCGCCCGATGAGAGCATCGCCAGCCAAGATCTCGTACATGGGTGGGATTTTTCCTCCAATGTTGATCAAGATAAGAACTTCATTAAAATATTGATTATTTTTTTTACTTTCTCTCTCATTGTCTCGAGACCCTTCCATTACTCCAGTTTCATTTCTTTGAAAATCTTTTACCTCTCTGTTTCTCATTTTTCATTTCTCTCTCAAATTCAATCAATATTCAACTCAACGCTCAATACTCTCTCTCTCTCACTCAATTCCTTTTCTCATTTAGAAAATCAACCACAAACCAACTCGTTTTCTCCTCTTCTCTCTCTACACATTTCTTATCTATGCTCTCATCAATCAGACAAATCAATGACAAATCTGAGAGTTTTATTAAAGATTGTATATTTCTGGAGTTTTCTTCTCTAATCGATTTTTTCTTCCTTCTTTGTTAAAGATTGTATATTTCTGGAGTTTTGTGGATCTGGTAGTTTTTGCTACTGAAGTCTGAAAGTTGAAGTTTTGTTTAGTTTTGTATTTTTCTTCTCTTTTTCTTCTCTTTTGTGGATCTGGTAGGTTAGAAGAGGTAGCGGCACTAGAGGTAGCAATTGACTTGCTACGCTTGAAAATAACATTAGAGGTAGCAGCACTAGTAGAAGCAGTTACAGATGAAGAAGGGTGGTTCATAGAAGAATTAAATAAATGAATTAAAAAATTATTTTTAAAAAATTAAATAAAAAAAGCGAATTAAATATTTAAATCAACAAATTTTAAATATAAAAAAGCATTTAAAAAATATTTTTTTTTAAAAAATATATAATACTTTACTGGCGGAATTTGGTTGTTTAGTGACAGATATTCACCCGATAATTCTTGGCGGATTTCTTGGTGATTTTCAGCCGAAATTCTTAGTCGAGTTCGCCGATAAATCCGCCGATAATTACTAGTGAAAATCAGCCGATAGCTATTACTGCGTTTTTTCGGGTGATTCTTGGCGGACTAAATCCGCCAGTAAAGTACAATTTCTGGCCGATTTTAACCATTACTGGGGGATTTAGTTTGCTAGTAATACACTAAATTCTTGTAGTGATATTCACTATATTGGCAAAAGTAGGATGATAATTTATAGATAAAAATATTCACTATAAAAAAATTCTTTAGGACGAGATTATAAAAAATACTCATATTAAAGAAAAAATACTCACTATATATAAAAATAAATAAATGTATAAACATATATTTTATATATCATAATGAATGGATAAAAGACGGTGTACAAAGAAATCGACGTGTCATATAATACGCAAAAACATACAACTGCATTTTTAAAGGTGCCAAAAAATAATTTAAAATTTTATGATAAAATGAGTTGTATACCCGTGTTGCTTATAACAATAAAATCCAATTCACACAAGTTTACACGCTTGACGAAAACAAAGTATGAAGGATATACTACAAAATAGATGAGACATTCTATTATTGTATATCATTTTCCTTCCGGCATTAGTAATAGTAATGTGTTTTTCTATATATTCATTCAGAATACATTAGATGATAATCATATTTTTATCGGTTTCAATTTTCGTTTTAGTACTTTGTTTGAATACTTTTATATTAATTTTCTTTCATTTAATTATTACAAAGCATTATAAGACAGGATACAAAATCATTTCCCGGACAAAACTCCACATCTCATTTGAAATTAATATATATATATATATATATATATATATATATATATATATATATAAATCTAAATTTAATTTTCTACTATTATATAAATATTTAAAATCGTTGAAGTAATTATCTTACGGTGTCTAAACAAATGAAAAGAGGAAACTGTTACTTTGTTTCTTTCCTTTGTTGGACGCCACATATGATGTAGTCCTAATTATGAAAATTGTTATGTAATGCGAACAATATACTATTTTTTTAAAATAATATCTTTAGTTGGTAGTTACCCCAAACACAATAATTTTTTGACGGGGAATAGGAATTACATTAAGTACCTCTCAAATCTGAGATAATATCAACAACAATACATAAAAGAAAATGGGTAAATAGTCATTTTGGTCTCTGAATCAAGCAAAAATGCAAAATGGTCCCTGAAAGTGTACTCCGCCCGTCACGTTAGTCTCTCCCGTTAATGTGTGTCGTTAACTCCGTTAATTCATCCGTTACTGTCATTTTAGTCCCTGAAAGATGTCGCTTACTGTCAGTTTGGTCCCTGAAACATATACGTGAATTCGTTTTAGTCCCTCGAATCTTAAGTTACTTCAGCAAAATTTTAAAATGACTGATTAAGGACGCCAATAGACTCATGGACTACACAGATCTATTGTAATTGGAAAATCGATGGTTAATGGTGACCTTATTTGCTCCAAGAACATCAACCAACATAACTTTGTATAATCATTGATCTATATTGAAATTAGATAACAATTGTAATTTTTAATGTTAATTCGAAAGCTTCCACTGCTGCTGAACTTAATAAATTACGGTTATTAATTCTAATTCCTCTTTGTTTACAATGAATTTTATATATTTATTTCATAGATTAAAATAACATTTTTAAAATATAGAAGTCATGTGGCATTCCAATGTGGCTTGCCACATAAGTTAATAAAACTCCACATCAGATTTAATTTTGACAAATTAGGGAGAGGTTTTGATTTTAGAAATTGATTTTAGCGTATTCAACACATGAAGTGATTTGATTCGGATTGAATCAATAAACACTCCTAGTGATTAATGAAGGTAACAAATCAAAGTAAAAGAGAATATGATACAGCTGCAAAGTCCTGTTAACTAGCCTAGCAAAGCCAAGACACAAATTGAGCCAAGACTAGTAAATTCTAGTTTAAAATTTTGCTGAAGTAACTTAAGATTTGAGGGACTAAAATGAATTCATGTATATGTTTCACGGACCAAACTAACAGTAAGTGACATCTTTTAGGGACTAAAGTGAAAGTAACAGATGGATTAATGGAGTTAACGACACACATTAACGGGAGGGACTAACGTGACCGACAGATTACACTTTCAGGGATCATTTTGCATTTTCGCTTGATTCAGGGACCAAATTGACAGCGAGTTACACTTTCAGGGAACAAAATGACTATTTACCCAAAGAAAATTTATATAATATATTTGGCCGGAGGGCATGGTCCTCGTCCCTATTCCCTAACTCACCACAAGGAGATTTTCTCTCTGTTTCCATCCCCATGGGGAAAAACTCCTCGCTCCTGGGCTCCCACTTTTGTCCAGTATCATGAACAATTTTCAAATCAAATAGGTTACAATTGTCCAGTCTAATCCCCTACTTTTTAGCAAATCAAACACACCTTAAGATATATTTTTATATTACTACGAAACGCATTAAAATATCTATCAAGTAAATCACAACACAAAATGTAAAAAAGACAAACACGTAGATAACATTAAGCCCAAGCATCAACTTTTTTTTGTGTGAATTGGGTATCCTCTGCGCACAACTACATAGACTAATCACTCGAGTCAGGTAGGATCACAATGGGCAGCAAAACTTTCTCTTAAGAGATTTAATGCTGTTTTTGCTTACTTAAATTTTTATTTTTATTTAAATACTTCAAATTTATTTACCAAACAAGAAAACAATTTAAAATTGTAGCAAAAAAAGACTCAAAATTTGAATTATTAAGGACACAAGAAGAAGCTTAAAAATATATAGGAAAAAAAATCTATCCCACCGACGGTCTAGCAGTCTTGTGTGAACCTGATTAGATTAATTGAATGTTTAAATATGTTTTTCGTCCCTGCAAATATAGCTGTTTTTTAAATTAGTCCCTGCAGAATTATTTTTCTTTAAAATAGTCCTTGCAAAATTTAAAATTATTTATTTTGTTCCCTACAAAATTTTCTATAAAACTAGCCTTGCAAAATTTAATATTATTCATTTTGGTCCCTGCAACTACAGTGAATATTCATTTTCGTCCCTGCAAAATGAATAATTTTAATTTTTGGAAGGGCTATTTTAAATAAAAGAACTTTTTGCAGAGACCAAAATGAATAATTTAAAATTTTACAAAGGTTAATTTAAAAGTAAACTTTTTGCAATGACTTATTTAAAAAAAAGTTATCTTGCATGGATTTATTTAAAAATATATATTTTGCAATGACTATTTTAAAAAACAGATATATTTACAGGGACGAAAAACATATTTAAATCTTAATTGAATTGAATTGACTTGACTTCCACATAAAAAATTAAAACGGTTCAGGAAGCCTAATTATAGAAATCTATTCCTAAGCAATATGTCCTTCCTGTATTATATTTTTTTAGGCCATTTGAAAAATATGGGTATTTATCTAATTTCATTTGTATTTTTCAAAATTTGGTATATATATTCATTAATTCAATATTAACATATTGTTAACATACAAATATACAAGTCAATCACGTGACTTACAAAAACATACCTTTTATGTGAGATTTAGATTATTTTTGAAAAATATGAATAATTTACCTGATTCTAGCGTGTGTTTTGTATTAACGTTGCATCCATCCTAAAACTATGTGAAATAGTTTCTGTTATGGAGAAATTATACACCTTCTATTCGCACCCCTCCAATCAAAAAAGGCCAAATGATTTGGCCTTCAACAGTCAAAGCCCATATTCACGCATCAAAGGGCCCATATTGCACCTCCACAACCAACGGACCAGATCATCACACTTAAGTGCCTCTTAAGCCTATAAATACATCATTTATGAGGAGAATGAGGTACGCATTAATTACATATATACTTGCATTAACTCTACTACTACTGACTTTAGCATCGGAGTGACTGTGCAGGTACACCCAACCTCAGCTCGGAACATCAAGCTCGGACGTTACCAATATTGATCAAAACCTTATCACCTACCTACTATCTCGGACTTAACATATCCATAGATACGGTACAGAACATTGGCGACCACAGTGGGAGTTTCCCGAATTCAAAAATCTTTACCCGTTTTTCTTTGATCAAATCATGGACCCCGAGTTTAGAACCGGTGCGCGGATAGCAAGTGTCATCCGATCTCGGGAGGAGGAACCCCGGAGGAGTTGCGTAACCCAATCTGCTTCGGTCGAAATGTCAATAACGGAGGATCGGCCACTTCGACTTCCTTCACCTCCTACTGTTATCCCCGTTCCAAAGGACACTTTACAACAAATAGTCCAAATTACGAATCAACATAATGAGGCATCTCAGGCTAGGAGTCTCCGTATCTTGGAGCTGGAAGCCGAGGTTGCAGGATACCAAGCTCGAGATATTGCAGACCCGAATTCTCCACAGCGATATGCTCCACGGATTAACCCGGCAGAGGAGCCCGAACAGCTCGGCAGAATGACTGAACCTCGAAGGCGACATCGTTCTCCTCCAAAGCGACGTCATTATCATCGCTCTCCCCCGAGAAGACGAGGAAGAGAAGAACCTAGGGCACCTCTTAGAGATATAGACGACTTGGGGGAAGAAGATTCATCTTACGCTTCATCTTCACCACTCAAACGATGATCTAGGAGCAGAGAGACTCCTCCAAAACGAGAGCGTCACCACCATAATAAGAGAGCCCCGGAACTTAAACAATACCGTTCCAGGCATCAACCTCGTCAAGCTCGGAACCATGATAAAGCACAAGAAGTTCAACCACCAAGAAGAGGACCTTTTACCTCTGAGATAGATTATTTCCCCGTTCCCCGAGGTTTAGAAAAACCTCCTGAGCATTTAAAAATTTATGATGGACTCGGCGACCCTGACGTTCACCTAGAGTATTATGAAACCAAGATGCAATATCGGAATGCCCCAGGTGAGATCATGTGTAGACTTTTTTCTCTCACCCTTGATAAATCTGCAGGTTTATGGTTTAGAGATATCCCAGCTAATTCAATCTCGTCTTGGGAGCAACTCTCCAAGTTATTCTCGGCAAGCTTTGCACATTCAAAAGTAAGACCGAAGTCATGGATGGTTTTGCATGCAGTCCACCAAACCGATGATGAATCTATCCGATCTTATATTGCAAGATTCAACGCTGAGGCCGGGAAGGTGCATGGTTTGAATGAGGATTTTCGCCTATATTTCTTATCCCAAGGTTTGCGCAGAGGCACTTTTTTCCAAATTGATGTAAGCATAAACCAACCCTCAACCTTAGGGGAGTTCCTCCGACTTTCAGAAAAATACATAGATCACGAGGAAGGTGATGAAGCTAGCAAATTCTTTGTGAAAACGTAGCTAGCCAACCAAACCAAAGAGAATAGACCTCGAACCGAAAAAACAAATCCGAGCACAGAAAATTCTCGGAGATTTCAGACCGGCGGCCCATCTAGGGAATTCAAACCTCGGCAAGGAAGACATCGGGACTACGCCGAACTCATATGTGGCAGAGAGAAGATCCTACAAGAATGTCAAAACAATGAATTCAAGCAAGTAAGATATCCTGATCCTATTGCCCCAAGACCGGGATTGAGAAACAACAAATATTGTCGTTATCATCAAAGTGTCGGCCATGACACAAATCGGTGCAACGCATTGAAGGACGATATTGAAGACCTCATAAAAAAATGAAAGCTCGGACAATATGTCAGAAAGCCATTCCAGCAGGAGAAAAACGTTAAACAAGAGAAAGACGTTGACGAAGGGAAAGGCAAAGACATCGTGGAATACAAAGAAGAACCGGACACCCGGAGAAGCAGGGGACGACCGGTGGTAATGGTAATCTTGGGTGGTGAGATTGAAGGAGCAACGGCAAGGACGATTAAAAGAAAATGGAAAGAAATTCAATGTGTAGCATCTACCTCGTCAACCCAAAGTGTAGTAACTCGTCCTCCTTTGTCATTTGGGGACGAGGACCTACTAAACGGGAAGATAAATGAAGACATTCCACTATTGATCTCGGCAGTAATGGCTGAAAAAGAAATAAGAAGGATTCTGGTAGACCAAGGCAGCTCCTATGACATTATGTTCGTTGATGTATTAGAAAAGATCGAAATTGCACCAAAGGAACTATTCCCTTATCGGGGAACGGACCTTTCCGGTTTTAATGGTTCCCGAACTAAACCAATGGGTTATGTAGACTTGAGAGTCACTTTCGGAGAGGAACCTTTATCTCGGACAATTTTGATTAAATTCATGGTACTACCTTGTTCATCAATTTACAATTGCATCATTGGAAGGCCGACATTGGGTAAACTCGGAGCGGTAACATCCACGGTACATCTGAAAATGAAGTTTCACTCTCAATGTAACAAAGTAATAACTATCAATGCCGATCTAGAATCCTCTGAAAGATGCTATTACCTGCTTCTCAAAGCCGAAGTCGCTGCAAGAGAGAAGGCCGAACTTACATCAAAAAATGCATCTACGAAAGAAGGAAAAGTGAAGTTCTCCGAGGTCAATGTGATGGATTTAGACGCGCAATTCGATCCTGACAGCTCGGACGAAGAAAAGGATAGCACACCACATCTGCATTCCGAGAAAAGGCCAGAACGACCGAAACCAGATGGGGAATTCATCAAAGTGGTATTGGGAGACGACCCAAAGAAAACGGTCAAAATCGGCGCAGAACTGCCAGACGAGATAAAAATGGAATTAACCCAGTGCTTGAGGGAGCACGCCGATCTATTTGCATGGTCGGCTGAAGATATTCCCGGCATACCACCTGAAGTCGCCTGTCATCACTTGTCTATATACCTTGATGCGAAGTGGGTTGCCCAACGCAAAAGGGTACAAAATATCGAAAAGACTGAAGCAACGGCCAAGGCAGTAGATGACTTAGTTAAAGCTAAATTTGTAAATGAGCTCAAGTACACTACTTGGCTCTCAAACCCTGTACTTGTTAAAAAATCAAATGGAAAATGGCGCATGTGCATTGATTATACCAATCTCAATAGGTCATGTCCTAAAGATGCTTTTCCGGTTCCAAATATTGATCGATTAGTTGATCACGCGTCGGGATTTTGTTTATTATCATTCATGGATGCATATTCAGGTTACAACCAAATCCCGATGTTCCTCCCGATCAAGAGAAGACCGCTTTATGATCGAGCGAGAAATTTTGTTCTGAGTTATGCCTTTCGGTCTCAAAATGCGGGAGCGACGATGTCGAAGAATGATGAACAAAGTTTTCAAAAACGGATCGGACGAAATGTGGAAGTTTACTTAGATGATATGATTGCAAAAAGTGAGCAAGCGGATCGTCATGTTACCGATCTCGAGAGAGATTTTTGCGAGAGATAAGGAAAAAGCAGAATGAGACTAAATCCGGAAAAATGCACATTCGAGTCAAAGCCGAAAGTTCTTGGGGTTTTATCTCACCGAAAGAGGAATTGAGGCAAACCCGACAAATGCAAGTCGGTAACCGAGATGAAAACCCCAAACACCAAGAAGGAAATTCAAAACTTAATGGCATGATTGCGGTTCTATCTCGGTTTATCTCAAATGCCGCGTTCAAATCACTACCCCTTTTAAACTCTTAAAAAGGAATCAATTTATTTGGACCACGTAAGCGGGATGAGGCGCTCACCCAACTAAAAAGGTATTGTCGGAACCTCCGATACTAACCCGACTGAACACAGGGAAGTATTATATTTATATCTCTCAATATCCGAGGAAGCATTAGGAGCGATGATTGGTCCGAGAAACAAAAGAGGGGCAAAGTCCAGTTTACTTTGTGAGCAAAGCTCTACAAGGGCCAGAACTTTGATATCAAAAAATAGAGAAAATTACTTTGGCTTTAATAATAGCAACTCGGCGTCTCCGACACTACTTTGTATCTCACCAAGTGGTAGTTCGAACAAACCACCCAATCCGGCAAATCTTACATCGCCCAGACCTTTCAGGAAGAATAATAAAATGGGCAGTAGAGCTGTCCGAATTTGGCATCAAATATGAATCAAGACCGGCAATGAAAGCTCAAGTATTAGCCGATTTTGTAGCAGACATGACTTCGGCAGAGGATGAGATATGGATGATCCATGTAGATGGGTCTTCCAATCCCAAAGGAAGTGGAGCAGGAATTATTCTTGAGAGTCCTTCAGGGATTGTTATAGAACTATCACTCACTTTCAAATTTACAACATCAAATAATCAAGCTGAATATGAAGCGTGCATCGCGGGTCTCCGTTTGGCTTTAGACCTCCGAATCACTCGGTTAAGTCTCAATACCGATTCACTTCTCGTGGTCTCCCAGATCGGGGGACAATACGAAGCAAAAGAGCCAATCCTCCAAAAATATTTGAATCATGTGAAGAAACTGCTCACCCAATTTGATTTTGCCGAGATTAAACATGTTCCAAGGACAAACAACATTCGGGCCGATGTTCTTTCCAAATTAGCAAGCACCAAAACTGTGGGAAATCACCGGTCGGTAATACAAGAAATCCTCAGCAAACCTAGTATTGAAGATGGCTTACACTCGATTTCATCAGTGTACGTAATAGGTGAAAACCAAACATGGATTGCTCCTATCTTAAATTACATCATGTCAGGTGTAGAACCTTCCGATCCTGAGGAAGCTAAGATCGTCCGAAGAAAAGCAGCATCTTTTGCAGTGTTCAATGAACAGCTTTACAAGAAAGCACTCTCTTCACCTTTGTTGAAATGTTTAGAATGGGAGGAGGCCGACTATGTGTTAATGGAAATTCATGAAGGAATATGTGGGCAACATTTAGGTGGTAGATCCTTAGCCAGGAAGGTGTTAAGGGCGGGATACTTTTGGCCAACCATTGAAGCCGATGCGAGGAGCTATGTAAAGAAATGTCCGAGTTGCCAGATCCACGCAAACGTACATGTCGCACCTCCTACCGGACTCACAACTCTTTCTTCCCCATGGCCTTTTGCGTGGTGGGGGATAGACATTCTCGGACCTTTTCCAAAAGCCCCAGGGAGGATCAAATTCTTAATTGTGGCGGTTGACTATTTTACTAAATGGATTGAGGCCAAACCATTATCCATTATCAAAGCAAAGAACTGTATCTCTTTTTTCCGGAAAGAAATAATTACCAGGTTCGGGGTGCCCGAGGTGGTGATCACGGATAATGGAACTCAATTTGCTGATAAAGGTTTCAGAAAGTTGATGTCCGATCTTAGAATCAAGCATCGATTCACTTCAGTAGAACATCCCCAAACAAATGGTCAAGTGGAATCGGCAAACAAAGTACTTCTCAACGGTTTGAAGAAAAGGTTAGACGATGCTAAAGGAAACTGGGTCGAAGAGCTTCCCTATGTTTTGTGGGCATTGATAAGTCCATTTTTAGTTGTCTTTTTAGTACTTATTTTAAGTAAGTTGTTTGGTATTTTAGTTCAATTCTAGAGCTATTTTACTACCTTTTGTTTGTTTTAATTTCAGGTCTATCTTTGAGGAAAATGAAGGATTTAAGCTTAAAAAGAGCAAAAACAAAGTTTCAAGTCAAAAAGAGAAACAAAGAGCTGAAAAATATAAGAAAAGGCAAGCAAAGCTGTTTCTACCTGATAGTTGCACGACCCGTGCTGGATTTGGCACGACCCGTGCTGAACTTTTTCTTCCTTTGCGCTTAAAGTCTACCTGATAGTTGCACGACCCGTGCTGGATTTGGCACGACGTGCGCGATCGCATCAATTCCAAAGATGTTACAGTTTGTCTTTTAATGGCTTGTAAATTGTCTTAAGTGACTTGTCTCTTCTCTTTGGCTATATAAAGCACGAAATTCTGAGTGCTTAGGACATCTGAGGCTATTGTAATCACTACTCAAAGTTTATTTCTAAGATTTTATGCAATTTACTTTCCTCATTCTAAGTTCTTGTTCTTTATAATTCTTGCAACTTTACTTTCTGTCCTTATTTTCCAAAGACCTTTATTTTCTCAGACTTTACATTCTCATTTTACAATTCCGCAATTTACACTTCCGTCATTTATCTTCTTGTTGATTATCTTTTATGTCTTCTTCTTCTTTTTCTAAGTTTTTGTCTACTATGATCATGTGTGAGTAGACCTCTTTAGTCTTGGGATTGTGGGAAACAATTCAATGATGGATCCCTAAACAATTCCAAGACTATACTCTATCTTATTAGAACTTGATTTTTAATCTAGCCTCATCATTCTTATTTCATAAATCAAATATCAAACGAGGTACCGAGAGGTGAAGTTTGATATTGGACCTATGAGGTTAGACAAGGCAATCAAAGCATGAGAATAGCTTTGAGTGTCTTGGGACAATAAGGTTGGGCTTAATGGGTCTTTGCGATGATCAACCATGAGAATAGGCTTGATCATTGTTTCGAGACACATTCTTGTATTCCGAGAGGAAACTTGAATTACACCAAAAGAATACCTTGTCCTTAAAAACAATTTCAATATAAGATAGAGGATAGTTAAGGGATTGTTAAATTTCCATCGTTGTGATTTGTCCCATAATCCTGAGACACTTTTATATTCTACATATTAATTAAACAAATATTCCTTTTTCCTAAAAATCATTTCCTTTTAGCTAATCACCACTGAAAAAATGAATTGGTAATCACAAAAGTCTCTGTGGGATCGATACTTTTTATTACGCGATAGAACCGTGCACTTGCGGCCTATCAAGTTTTTGGCGCCGTTGCCGGGGATACAGAACAAGGTTAGACGATCCCCAAACAAATGGTCAAGTGGAATCGGCAAACAAAGTACTTCTCAACGGTTTGAAGAAAAGGTTAGACGATGCTAAAGGAAACTGGGTCGAAGAGCTTCCCTATGTTTTGTGGGCATACAGAACGACCCCCCAAAGCTCCACGGGAGAAACGCCTTTCCGGTTATCATATGGGAGTGAAGCAGTCATCCCAGTCGAAATCGGGGAATTAACTTGGAGAACTTTAAATCCGAAGTCACTGGAGGATAATGGACAAGCTTTACGAGAAGAGCTGGACCTAGTAGAGGAAGTCCGAGATCACACTTCCCTTAAAGAGGCCATCACCAAACAGAGGGTAGCCACTCGTTATAATCAGAAAGTCGTCCCAAGAGATTTTAATGTCGATGATCTCGTCTTGAGAAGAGCCGATGTTGGACTAAAAAATGCATCACAGGGCAAGCTAGCACCAAACTGGGAAGGTCCATATCGGGTGATTTTAAAAACTGGAAATGGAGCCTTCGAGCTAGAAACACTAGAAGGCAAGGCGATCCCAAGAACTTGGAACGCCACTGATAACTCATATTTATATGAGTTATTTATACTCATTCAAAGAATAAATCGCGCAAGTTCTCTAGCAATACAGGGATAATTAATTAGTTTTATGTTAATTTCTCGAGTTTTTAGTGAATAAGAGGTTAAATAGATAAATCAGCATTTAGGCACCAAGTGGTGCCCTCGAGAGCGCTTTTGATGCTTCTTGTGCTAGTGCAGGAAAAATAGAGAGCTGAACGTTACCACGTCCTCACCACGCCTATAGCAAAGCAGCAGAGCAAGGGTGAAAGATCTTCATTTTGGCGCGCTAGTAATGATGGTCAAAGATATAAAAGTCGAAGATCTTCTATTCCCCATGAATCGACACGCAGATACAATCGTAGCTGACCGATGTCGGTCGCGTAAGAGAGAAACATACACGGTAGGTGGGCAAGTGACATCGACCACACGTGAGCAAGGAGGCTATTTAATGAAGGCTCACTTCTCTCTCAAGGCACCGAGACATACACCCATTCAGAACCACTTCATACACTTCATCTTCATCCCTTCACCATATTTCCATTAAAATTCAGAAGTAGTTCTGTAAAGAAGATCTGGAAACAGACTTCTGTATTTTGCTTTTCTGAACTTTGTTTTATTTTACGCATTCTTTGTGAGGCTCGAGACGTTGTAACGTCTATACAGCAGCATCTTTGCCAAGAGCTACTTAGGTGTATCTTTTTGCACTTAGTTTCTTTTATGTTATGTATGGTATTTGGATTCTAAATCCTCATCATTCTGTAAAGATGCTCAGCATGAGCTAAACACTTTGTAGTTGAGTTGTTGTTTTGCTTGTAATGAACTTCTAGTTAATGTTATGAAGTATTGACGTGCATGTTTTAAATCCTTGTGTGAAAATATTTCCAAACTTGTTTTGAGGTTGGCCTCTTAAAATAGGTAGATTCATAGAATACGGACATGGTCTATGAAAAGAAATCAAGGATTTATATGAATGAACAATGTACTAAAGACATTTAGGCATCTTTATCTAAGTCTAGACATAGAATGGATAATAGTTCATAGAACATTCTTTGTGGGTGCTTAAAATACAGGAGTGGGCCTATTTAGAACCTAGACATAGGACCTCTTATACTTGAAACTCGGCGTTTTGTCTTTGAAAAGCATAGCTCTTTTGCAACAGCGTTCAAACGTGGCCACGTCTATACAAAATAACATTTGAACGTCATAATGTGTAAACGTTATAACGTCTGGCTAGAAAAGATTTACTTGCATGCAAAAACTCAACTCATCTCTCATCCATATTCACAACCAACATTTGTTTACTTGTTTTAATTACATCTTTAGCTTTAAAACCAACTCTTATTGCCGATTTGTTACTTGATTCTCTTGTGTTTTGAAACTTGAACTTTGAAAAGTATACCAATCCTCGTGGGAACGATCTCTTACTTAAAACCACTCTATTACTTGTACGATGTGTATACTTGCACTATAATTGCGAAAACCACACGAATATACCAACGCAACAGCCACCAAACTCAAGAGATATTACAGCTAGAATTCAAAGGATAGGAATAAACTTCGCTTTATTAAGGCATTCTATTCCGATCTGATCTTGCTTAATATAGACTTCGCTTTATTAAGGCATTCTATTCCGATCTTGCTTAATATAGACTTCGCTTTATTAAGGCATTCTATTCCGATCTTGCTTAATATAGACTTCGCTTTATTAAGGCATTCTATTCCGATCTTGCTTAATATAGACTTCGCTTTGTTAAGGCATTCTATTCCGATCTTATTACTATAGACTTCGCTTTGTTAAGGCATTCTATTCCGATCTTATTACTATAGACTTCGCTTTGTTAAGGCATTCTATTCCGATGTTATTTCCTTCTTATTTACCCTTGTTCATTATTCCGACTTAAAATTCTACCGACCCAAGGCAAAACAGGGGGGCGAGATATATCTCAAGAACATCCTCAAACAAAAACAAAATTGCGAAAAAAGAAGCAAGTGATAATATCATTACAAAAATACCGATTCTGGCGGTCCTCAAGTTCAAAACAAATAAAGATAAAACAGTTAAGTCTTTTTGGAGGAAAGACGACCACTAGACACTTCATCCGTTCACGGGTCGAACTCAACAATGTGCCCATCATGAACCGAAAATCCGGTTTAAAAATATCGGGATCGACAACAAAGTCGGGATTGACCACAAAGACTTGGTCAAGTGCATTATTGAAAGCTTCTACTATGCCTTCTTGCCCCATCCGAATTGCTCGCATCCGATCTTCAAGAGCTTTAGCTTTCTGTTCGGCAAGTCTCTTTATCTGCTCCTGAAGTTCGGGAAAGTTTTGGGACGAGATTGTAGCTTCCATCTCGGCCAGCTTGTCATCTTTTTCCTTGAGCTCAACAGCAGCTTTTTCAAGTTTTTCATTAGCCAGCTTCAGTTCGGCTTCAAATGCTAGGCGCTTGGCTTCCAAATCTTCAGCCACCTTTTTGTGAAGATCCGCATCTTTCTTGGCTTTCTCAAGATCGGCCCTTAGTGGACTTACGGCTTTCTGAGCAGCCTCGTACTTAGCCTCAAGATCTACACAAAATATATATGGAAAACATAAGTAAATTATAAACCACTAGAGAATAAACAGAGATAGAATTGACGAACTTAGAAACTAGAAGCCATACCTTTGATTTTCAGAGCAGCATCTTTTTTCTCCTCTTTTACCAGATCGGCCATCTTCGATAGCACCGAGATAGAAGCTCCAAAAGGATCTGCTTGGAACTCCTCGGTCTTTAAAGTCATATATGCTTTCGGATCAAAAGGGGCGGCGGACTTGTGCTTCTTACTCTTAGTTGAAGGAAAGTCGGAGCGATCACTAAGTTCAATCACGCTTTTCCCCCGATCTTGAGGACTCGACCTGGGAGGAAGACGATTTGCTGTGGTTTTTCTTTTCCTAGTAAAAGGCTGCTCTTCTTCTCTAGCTACCTCGGAATGAACCACGGTAATAGGCTGGGCATCGGTAACGGGCACTGCTGAAGTTCCTTCAGCTGTGACATTACCAATAACCCCAACATTCTGCATTCCCTGTTCGACTTCAGCGAGTGCAAGGGCTTTCAAAGCCGCCATCCTGCTCTTTGGGGCCATCTCGTCTGCAGAAGAAAAAGTTCAGTTAGCAAAAATCATAAAGCAAAATCGGCAAAATATGAAAGTTAAAATTCGACTAAATATGATTTAGAACCGACCTAAAACCTTCTCGACATGCTCAAACTTAACAGTTTCTACCAACAACTTAGTATCAAAACCCCATTGGTTTGGTCTGTGTTCATTATTTGTGACGATCCGATCTGCAATAAACATCAGCATCTTCAGAGTTTTCCGATCCTCCACACTTAGATGCGCCGCATCATCAACTAATGCTTGATTGAGTCGGCACAACGGGTCCAACCAAGAGGAAATTTGGTGGTTAGAACAATATCATTCTCGGCGTTGAGGGTCCCAACCCGATCTACTACAACGGGCAACACCGGTGATAACTCTATTTTATATAGAGTTATTCATAGTCTTTTACTTAGATAAATGTTTGAAACCAATGCAATAAACTTGTAAATACAATAAAAAGAGATGAAAATCATAAAATACATTATCAAGGAGATAGAAGTTCAATTTATATACAAATTGGTATGTTTGATATGTTTGTTGAGTACTTTTGCAGATTCTGTGATTTTGCATTAAGTGCTTAAGCATCGAGTGCTTAAGCACCAAAGCATGCAGCTGAAGCATGCAGCTGAAGCAAGTAGCACAAGACCCCACATTGGAAGCACCTCAATTTGATTTCGTTCTAATGAGCCTTGCTGGCCTCCTACTAGCTCAGTGATCACATGGAATCAATTATCAAGTTACCAAAGAAGTCATCTATGGGATAAAAACAACAAACATCATCATTACACCAAGCCAAATGTCATCAACTAATTGGACCCCTTCAAAAGGAATGTTTCCCACTCAAAGGAATGTTTCCCATTCAAAGTGACAACAATTGACACCTGCAAAATAACTAGGATAAGTCACATGATGGTCAAAGAAAACTTCACAAGCAAGCAAAGAAGTCAAATACTTGAAGACAAAGAAAACCCTCCATGGAAGGAAATCTCCTACTTCTATAAATAGGACTCTTTCATCTCTTGTAAAAAAGAAGAAAAATATATAGATTACCATATAGATACAATAGTAGTTTTAGATTAAAGTTCATCTTGTTCTTCATTTTATTTCCAAGTCTTTTTACTTCACTTTGATTACTCTAAACTTAAGAGGAAGGTAAGAAGGAATTGACATCTCTATTCTTCACTTCTTCCTAGTTGAGAATCAAGTGTTCTTCATTAATATTAAGTTCTTATTTCATGTTCTTCATCTTACTCTTTATTTACTTTCTTGTTATTTAATTTCTTGCAAGACTTGTCCAATCAAGCAATTTACTTTCTTGCAAGACTTGTCCATTCAAGCAATTTACTTTTAAGCAATTTACATTTCCAAGCTATTTACAATGCTTTCTTTACTTGCTTTGTTTAATTACTTTATGTGGACGATGATGAGCTAAATTCCTTAGTTGGGATGCTCTAGTCATATGATGAACTCGTGAGAACTATTGTGTTGTCCAAAAGGGTGCCTCACTTACTAGTTCTTGTACTTGAATTAAACTTGTTTTAAGGTTAACTTAGAACAAGGGGGAGTTGTATTTACAAGAGATTGACTTACAACTACATCTCAAGAACTAGAAGCAAAGGCAAGTGTTTATTTAAGTCTTTGATGAGAAATTTGTTTTCCACAAAGTCACTTTATAATTCCATGCTAATTCAAAAGTAATTAGCATAGTCTTTGTTCATGTGTGGGGTTTTACTAAGGGAAAGTATTTAGCAACTTGAACCACTTGAAAGGAGGCGAGGGGAGTTTGACATACTTGCCCTTTACTTCGCAAAAAAACAAGGGTTTATTGAGCTTGTACAGTCACCCTTAACTGATGTATCTACACTAAGTGATCACACCAGTGCTCAAGCACCGAAAGACAAAGACAACATTCTCACAAGGAACTCATATGGTAAAAGCATCTCAACTCTCTCTTAAATTACATCCTCTACAATTATTTAAATTCTGTTTTTCTATATTCCAAAACCAACCAACCACAAATTCTGAATAGTTGTAGACACACTAGTTTACCTATGCTAAACAAACACATTAAAAATTAGTCAATCCTCGTGGGAACGATCTTTACTTACTCTTTATTACTTGTTTGTGGATCAGTGTATACTTGCACATGCTTATTTCACACACCAAGTTTTTGGCGCCGTTGTTTGGATTGCCAATAATTTTTAGTTTGTTTAGTTAGTAAAAGAGTGTTTTTATTTTTTTTGCTTTTTGGTAGTGTTATTCTCATGCGAGAACAAGTGCTTAAGCACTACCCTATGCCAAGAAGACCACCACCAAATTTTGATTTTGATCCAGAGATTGAAAGAAGATTCAGAGACAATTAAGACTTCAGAGAGGAAATCCAACAACACAAAGAATATGGTGAACCAAGAATACCACTAGGGATGCCACAAACAAGTACAAATACCGCATGCGGATACATGCGACAAAGAACCCGTGCACCAAAACACACGGAAGATGAAGGATCAAGGCATAACACTGCCGAGGTAATTCAATTCTGATGTAGGAGTAAATCATAGACATCAATTCATATACATGGACCCTATAGGCATGATTAATGATAGAGATAGGTCCATGAGGGATTATGCCATGTTTGATCATCAAAATATGCGGACTAGCATTGCTAGGCCTCATATTGATGTTTGTCCATTTTGAATTTAAACCAATGATGTTTCAAATGCTGCAAACAATTGGTCGGTTTGGGGATTTTCACATGATGACCCCATGAGCATTTAAAACAGTTTTTAGAAGTATGTAGCAATTTCATCATACACGTGTAAGTGAGGATGCATTTAGGCTAAAGTTATTTCCATATTCATTAAAAGATAAGGCTAAATCATGGTTAAATTCTTTAGAGCCTAATTCAATTCATTCATGGAATGAATTAGCTGAAAAATTTCTGTCAAAATACTTCCCACCAATCAAAAATGCTAGGATGAGAAATGACATTACATCTTTTAAACAAAGAGATCTTTGAATCATTGTTTGAGGCATGGGAAAGATGGAAGGAATTGCTTAGAAAATGTCCTCATCATGGTCCGCGCGTCATTATACTGAGATGGAAACATTTTACAATGGATTAGAGCCCCAAACTGAATTATGCTTGATGCATCATCGTGGGTGTTTTATTGAATCATTTTATAATGAAGCTTGTGAATTAATTGATAGGGTAGCAACGAATAGTTCTAGCTGGCCTCTTCAAAGGGCAAGTGCCCAAAAGAAAGTTGGAGTACATGAACTTAGTGAAATTTCATCCTAGCTTCGCTCAAGTTGCCACATTGGCTAACATGATTAAAACTTTCACTACACCTAGTTCAATTTACACCTAAACCAAAGAGAAACTTCATTGCGACCATAGAACAAGCACCTCAAGGAGCACCTAGTTGTGTTTATTGTGGAGGAGCCCACCTCTATGAAGAGTGCTCAAGTAATCCTGTGTCGATTAACTATGTGGATCAAAATAGATATAATAATAATAGGAATAACAACCCTTACTCTAACACCTATAATCCCGGGCGGAAAAATCACCCAAATCTTAAGTGGGGACCAAGTAATAATAAAGATGCTCAAGCACCGTGTGTTCAAGCACCGGGAGCTCAAGCACCAGCCCACAACCCAGATATCAAAATTATCAAAGGCAACAACAAACCGCCAATGATAATTCAATAGAAAGCTTTCTTAAATCATTCATAAGTGAAACAAGAACAAAGAAGGCAAACTCAAGATGCTTCCATAAAAACTTAGAAACTCAAGTAGGTCAATTAGCAAATGCTATGTATCAAAGACTGCGGTGTGTTCTACCATCCAATACGAAGCATCCACATCTCAAAGGCAAGGAAAAGAACAAGTAAAGGCCATATCACCGAGAAAGTGGTAAGGATCTCACAGAGCCCTATGAGAATGAAGGTGTAGATAAGGGAGAAAAAACTCAAAAAGAAAAAGAAACTCGAGAATGCGTGAAGCACGAAGCTTCCACTTCTCAAAAAGAACCAAATCCCAGTTAGTTATCGAACACCCACCTCCTCCATTCCCTCAAAGATTAAAAAAAGTGCATGAGGAGAAGCAATTCATAAGTTTTTAGATGTTTTAAAACAGTTTGCACATTAATATTCCTTTGATTGAAGCTTTACAACAAATGCCTAATTATGCTAAATTTATGAAAGATATCATTTGTAGAAGAAAGAGATTAGGTGAATTTCAAACTATTGCAATGTCAAAGGAAGTTAGTTCAATTTTACAGAATAAAATTCCAAGAAAATTGAAAGATCCTGGTAGCTTTACAATTCCTTTCTCTATAGGCAACAACTATACAGGAGAGCTCTATGTGATTTAGGTGCAAGCATCAACTTGATGCCTAAATCTATCTTTGAGAAGTTAGGAATTGGTAATGCAAAGCCTACATCAGTAACATTATCCCTTGCGGATAGATCAACAAAGATATCCGTAAGGGATAGTTGAAGATATTCAGTCAAGGTTGACAAATTCGTGTTTCCTGCAGATTTTGTTATTCTTGATTTTGTTGCGATGAAAATGTGCCATAATCCTTGGAAGACCATTTCTTGCAACCGGTAAGACACTTATTGATGTTCAAAAAGGAGAACTAACCATGAGGTGAATGATCAAGAAGTGAAATTCAATGTGATGAAAGCAATGAAGTATCCAAAGAGAGGAGCAAGAAGAATGTTCTCGCTATCTCACTTGATCATCCGTGCGAAGCAATTCAACAAACAAGTATGACCATCTGACTAGTGCTTTAGCATCAAGTGCTTATGCACTTCCTGAGGCTGAAATGCAAGAACAAGGCATACTGACAACAGAGGAAGTTAAACCTAAGTGTCACTTCATGGTACAAGAAGGCATTGTACTAGGACATAGGGTTTCAAAGAAAGGTCTTGAGGTTGATAAAGCTAAAATTGAGGTCATTGAAAAAGCGCCACCACCAACAACCACAAGGGGATTAGAAGTTTTCTAGGACATGCAGTTTCTATAGAAGATTCATCAAAGACTTTTCAAAAATTTCAAAACCTCTGTGTAATCTTTTGCAATTAGATACACAATTTAACTTTGATGAATCTTGTATAAAAGCATTTCAGAAATGAAGAAGGCTTTGGTCATCGCACTGTCATTGTAACACTGATCGACCAAACCTTTTGAACTAATGTGTGATGCTAGTGACTTTCTTTGTAGGAGCCGCCCTAGGGCAAAGGTATGACAAAGTGTTTCATTCAATTTATTATGCTAGCAAAACATTAATTGAAGCTCAAGTGAACTACACTGCGTATCGAGAAAGAGCTATTAGTTTGTGGTGTTTGCTTTTGACAAATTCGGATCTTACTTAGTAGGCACAAAAGTGATTGTATATCTTGACCACTCTGCCATTAAGTATCTCGCTTGCAAAGAAAGATGCAAAACCTAGGCTAATAAGGTGGATTCTACTCCTTCAAGAGTTTGATCTTGAGATTAGGGATAAGAAGGGAGTAGAAAATCAAGTTCTTGATCACCTATCTAGGCTTGAAGGTGATGATACAGTACTCAAGAAATCAAGGAGAGATTCCCAAATGAAGATTTGTTAGCAATATCTCAGAATGAGAATATAGTGCTTTTGCACTTAGTGCTCAAACACCGGAGATTCTCGCACCATGGTATCTTGACATTGCTAACTATCCGGTAAGTAATGTTGTACCCGCATGCATGGATTATCGTGAGAGAAGAAGGTTCTTCCATATAGTAAAACAATACCGTTGGGATGAACCTTACCTATACAAGATGTGTCCGACAAGTCATGAGAAAGTGTGTCCACTGAACAAGAACAAAAGCGGTGCTTGAGCACCGCCATGCAAAGACCATATGGAGGTCATTTTGGAGGACACGTAATGCAGCGAAAAAAGGTACTACAAACAAAGTTATTTTTGGCCCTCTTTATTTAAAGATGCATTCTATATAGTAAAAACTCGTGATAGATGCCAAAGAAGTGGTAATATATCTGAAAAACATGAAATGCCAAGAACCAACATTCTTGAACTTGAACTTTTTGATGTATGGGGCATGGATTTCATGGGTCCTTTTCCTACTTCTTTTGGTAAAGAATACATCTTAGTTCTTTGTAGATTATGTGTCTAAATGGGTTGAAGCAAAGAGCACTACCTAGTCTTGATGCTAGATCGATGAGTAAATTTCTTCAAAAGAACATATTTACTAGATTTGGCACCCTAGGGCAATCATAAATGATGAAGGATCTCATTTTTGTAATAAAATTATTGAAAATCTTCTTGCAAAATATGGGATTAAACACAAAATTTCTCTGCATATCATCCCCAAACTAGTGGCCAAGTTTGAACTATCAAATAGGGAAATAAAAAGAATGCTAGAAAAAATGGTTGGACCAACAAGGAAAGATTGGTCATTGCATTTAGATGAAGCATTATGGGCATATAGAACTGCATATAAAACTCCATTAGGTATGTCCCCTATAGAATAGTTTATGGCAAAGCATGTCACCCGCCCAATTGAGCTAGAAAATAAATCCTATTGGGCAATCAAAAGCTGAATTTTGATCTAGACCAAGCAGCAAACAGAGGTTTTTAGAACTAAATGAATTAGAAGAATTCAGGCACTTCTCTTATGAGAATGCTAGAATTTACAAAGATAAAACCAAGTTGTGGCATGATAAAAGAATCCAACAAAGAGATCTTAAAGAAGGAGGATTGGTCCTATTGTACAATTCAAGGCTAAAATTATTCCCTGGAAAATTGAAATCCAGATGGACAGGACCATTCAAATTAGTCAAGATATATTCTCATGGTGCAGTTGACATATTTGATGCAAACTCAGGTAATACTTTCAAAGTAAATGGACAAAGAGTTAAAATGTATTATGGTGAGCAAATGGTGCAATCTGAAAGCACCATTCATTTTGAAAATCCTTGATCTAAAAAGGATAGTCAGGCTGTTAAGACATTAAAACAAGCGCTTGTGGGAGGCAACCCATCAATTTTTTTGATAAATATTAACTATGTTTGTACAGTTTGATGTTTTCAGTGTTTTTCAGGAAATGCAGAATTTAGTGCTCAAGCACCACGTGCTTAAGCACTAACAGAAGCCCCAATGTCTCAACTTCAGTGAAGTCCCTACTCAGGAGATTGCTAAAGAGCAGAGTGTTCCTGCAACCACTGGTGCTTCAGCACCAACAAAGGAGCCAACTGTAATCAGAATCACTGAGGATCTTGAGGATATTCTAGGATTAGTTGCTACGGAGCTTGCTATCAAGAAAAGGCAAGAATTGGGAAACACCCAAAAATTTTCAAGTCACCACCTGCAGCAACTATTCAACAAACAATAGCGCAAGGGGAAGGATCAAAAGAACCCAAGGAGAAAGAACCAGAAAAGAAAACAGCTGAAGAAGAAGAGACAGTACTGAAGGACATTGCTGAGACCTTGAAGGACTTACCAGATCAAGTTATGGAGCCATCTGCTGAAATTTCAAAGGAACCAGAGGTACAGATTGGAGCTCAACCATCTGATGCTCAAGCACTAACTCCCCGCACAACCTTCAAAGACACGGATGTGAAGGCCACCGGCAAAGTCTTCTACAACTCCAAAAGCACCAAAGCGAAGCCCAAAGCAACACCAACAAGGAGCAAAGAATGATCGAGGAGTGGTGCAAAACCACGATAAACTTTTTACATGCTTTCCTATATTAACTATGCAATATTTTGTTATATTATGCAAGATTTTGTTATATATTTTGCTACTTATAAACTAATGCTACTATGGATAAATCCCACATGTAATGTTAACCCCCACCCCATTTTGCACACTATTCCCTGTTTTCATCTCAACTTAAGAGCTAGTGAGGACACCGCTCAATTTTAAGTTGAAAGCAAACTTCAAATTCGATGCATGTGGTATATATATAGTATTTTAAACCTACTAATGCTTGTTTTATTTAATATCTGTTAAATATCTGTTAGTATGTTAGATAAGTAGTTAAGTCTTTTGTAAATAGAGTTTATTTTCATTTTGTTTTAGATTTACTTAACAAAGCATTTTCAAAAAAATCAAATTCTGTTTTTGAAACAGTTTTAAGTAAATCAATAGTAGGAATGTCTGATTTTGAAGCATGATCACTTGCTATTTCACAAATGATTTTGATGCATCTCTTTAGACCAAAATCCTCAATGAAAAAGAAAAGAAAAAGAGTCCTTTTTACTTCAAAAACAACCATTGTTATTATCACTTTTACACTTTAAAGTTGATTTTTGAAAGGGGATCAAACTGAGTGAAAAGTTTTTCTGGAAACAAACAGGAATTTAAGAAAACCAAGGTCAAAAACAAAGTTTTATTAAAAACTTAGAAGAGTGTTGAGAAATAAGTTTGGGGGAGATTTTATGAAAACAAAGGCAAAAATGAGGAGCTTAGTACTCAATAAAGTTTCAAAAAGAAAATCAAAAGGTGTCAAAACTATGTTTGCTTAATATCTAAACCGAACTGTTCAAAAAGAGTGCATTTGATTTGCAAACCAAGAAAAAAGAAAAGTATGCATAAGGAGGACAATGAATCCTGTTCCAAAGTGCATTTGGTTTGAAAAAGAAAAACAAAAAAAAAACAAATCAAGAAAAAAGTATGCACATGGAGGTCAGTAAAGAGGGTAACATAAGTTTTAAGAAGCATCTAGTGCTTATCTAGTAGATGCTTATGCACCAAAAGAAAAAGAAACATCAAAAAAAGAAGCATTGAGTCAAAAAGTTTTAAACTACTCATGTCAAGCCCTTTGATATACTTAAAGCCCCCTGAGCTTAAGGATCTTGTGAGTCTACTCTATGTTTTGAAACACCTTTGTGTTGACCAAAAGTTTTTCTAAAGTTTCAAAAAGTTTAAGAAAACCTTTTTTTAGTTTGGAGCCAATCAAATTTCAATGGATCACACACGCACATAAAAGAGTTTTAATAGCTTTGGTTGTGATGAATTTCAAAGGCACAAAGACATAGAGATTGGAGGAAAGAAAGGTTCTTTTAAGAGAACATCACATTTTGAAAGATTGAAAGGAGTTGAAATGATCCGATCTTCTTCATCAAAAAGAATCCTACTTGTTATTTTGTTATTGCTTGAGGACAAGCAACAAGTTAAGTTTGGGGTGTGATAACTCTATTTTATATAGAGTTATTCATAGTCTTTACTTAGATAAATGTTTGAAACCAATGCAATAAACTTGTAAATACAATAAAAAGAGATGAAAATCATAAAATACATTATCAAGGAGATAGAAGTTCAATTTATATACAAATTGGTATGTTTGATATGTTTGTTGAGTACTTTTGCAGATCGTGATTTTGCATTAAGTGCTTAAGCATCGAGTGCTTAAGCACCAAAGCATGCAAATTGAAGCATGCACTGGTGCAAAGTAGCACAAGACCCCACATTGGAAGCACCTCAATTTGATTTCGTTCTAATGAGCCTTGCTGGCCTCCTACTAGCTCGATGATCACATGGAATCAATTATCAAGTTACCAAAGAAGTCATCTATGGGATAAAAACAACAAACATCATCATTACACCAAGCCAAATGTCATCAACTAATTGGACCCCTTCAAAAGGAATGTTTCCCACTCAAAGGAATGTTTCCCATTCAAAGTGACAACAATTGACACCTGCAAAATAACTAGGATAAGTCACATGATGGTCAAAGAAAACTTCACAAGCAAGCAAAGAAGTCAAATACTTGAAGACAAAGAAAACCCTCCATGGAAGGAAATCTCCTACTTCTATAAATAGGACTCTTTCATCTCTTGTAAAAAAGAAGAAAAATATATAGATTACCATATAGATACAATAGTAGTTTTAGATTAAAGTTCATCTTGTTCTTCATTTTATTTCCAAGTCTTTTTACTTCACTTTGATTACTCTAAACTTAAGAGGAAGGTAAGAAGGAATTGACATCTCTATTCTTCACTTCTTCCTAGTTGAGAATCAAGTGTTCTTCATTAATATTAAGTTCTTATTTCATGTTCTTCATCTTACTCTTTATTTACTTTCTTGTTATTTAATTTCTTGCAAGACTTGTCCAATCAAGCAATTTACTTTCTTGCAAGACTTGTCCATTCAAGCAATTTACTTTTAAGCAATTTACATTTCCAAGCTATTTACAATGCTTTCTTTACTTGCTTTGTTTAATTACTTTATGTGGACGATGATGAGCTAAATTCCTTAGTTGGGATGCTCTAGTCATATGATGAACTCGTGAGAACTATTGTGTTGTCCAAAAGGGTGCCTCACTTACTAGTTCTTGTATTGAATTAAACTTGTTTTAAGGTTAACTTAGAACAAGGGGGAGTTGTATTTACAAGAGATTGACTTACAACTAGATCTCAAGAACTAGAAGCAAAGGCAAGTGTTTATTTAAGTCTTTGATGAGAAATTTGTTTTCCACAAAGTCACTTAGTAATTCCATGCTAATTCAAAAGTAATTAGCATAGTCTTTGTTCATGTGTGGGGTTTTTACTAAGGAAAGTATTTAGCAACTTGAACCACTTGAAAGGAGGCGAGGGAGTTTGACATACTTGCCCTTTATGCAAAAAAAAAGGGTTTATTGAGCTTGTACAACCACCCTTAACTGATGTATCTACACTAAGTGATCAAGCACCGTGTGCTCAAGCACCGAAAGACAAAGACAACATTCTCACAAGGAACTCATATGGTAAAAGCATCTCAACTCTCTCTTAAATTACATCCTCTACAGGTATTTAAATTCTGCTTTTCTATATTCCAAAACCAACCACAAAATTCTGAATAGTTGTAGACACACTAGTTTACCTATGCTAAACAAACACATTAAAAATTAGTCAATCCTCGTGGGAACGATCTTTACTTACTCTTTATTACTTGTTTGTGATCAGTATACTTGCACATGCTTATTTCACACACCAAGTTTTTGGCGCGCGTTGTTTGGGATTGCCAATAATTTTTAGTTTGTTTAGTTAGTAAAAGAGTGTTTTTATTTTTTTATCGCTTTTTGGTAGTGTTATTCATGCGAGAACAAGTGCTTAAGCACTAGCCTATGCCAAGAAGACCACCACCAAATTTTGATTTTGATCCAGAGATTGAAAGAAGATTCAGAGACAATTAAGACTTGAGAGGGAAATCCAACAACACAAAGAATATGGTGAACCAAAGAATACCACTAGGGATGCCACAAACAAGATACAAATACACTGCATGCAGATACTGCATGCACAAAGAACTCGCACACCAAACACGGCGTAAGATGAAGGATCAAGGCATAACACTCGCCGAGGGTAATTCAATTCCTGATGTAGGAGTAAATCATAGACATCAATTCATATACATGGACCCTATAGGCATGATTAATGATAGAGATAGGTCCATGAGGATTATGCCATGTTTGATCATCAAAATATGCGAGACTAGCATTGCTAGGCCTCATATTGATGTTTGTCCATTTTGAATTTAAACCAATGATGTTTCAAATGTCGCAAACAATTGGTCGGTTTGGGGGATTTTCACATGATGACCCCATGAGCATTTAAAATAGCTTTTTAGAAGTATGTAGCAATTTCATCATACCGTGTAAGTGAGGATGCATTTAGGCTAAAGTTATTTCCATATTCATTAAAAGATAAGGCTAAATCATGGTTAAATTCTTTAGAGCCTAATTCAATTCATTCATGGAATGAATTAGTTGAAAAATTTCTGTCAAAATACTTCCCACCAATCAAAAATGCTAGGATGAGAAATGACATTACATCTTTTAAACAAAGAGATCTTTGAATCATTGTTTGAGGCATGGGAAAGATGGAAGGAATTGCTTAGAAAATGTCCTCATCATGGTGGTCCGCTACCATTATACGATGGAAACATTTTACAATGGATTAGAGCCCCAAACCAGAATTATGCTTGATGCATCATCAGGGGGTCCAAGTCAACATCTACCTGAGCTTCAGGAATCGGATTGTTATGCGTAGAAGGGGTGAATCTTCATCTAAACTCTTTTGCTATCACTTCCCCTCGCCCGCAGGGCATTTCTTCTTGTATCTCTGGGCACCCACTTTTTCCTATCGCAGGGTGAGAATCGATCCTTGATCTTGATGCCATTAGTTTTCCGATGTCAGGACCTCGGGATTTACGAGCTTGCTCGGCCTGATCGATGAGTCGGAGCGTTTCGGCGCGAGTTGTTTGCTTAGTTTTCGCCGTTTTTTTACCTACAGGAATGAGGGCAAGCTATATCGAGTGTAAATCGAATATAATGGGTTCACGAAGGAGATCAGAACCCGACCTGACAACCCCCACCCTGACAAAGAAGATTGCAGGCTGAGGGCTAGATCTCAGCCCGGGAAAAACTAAATACGATACACAACAAAAAAGTAAATTCAAAAATAAAGTACTAACCTCAGAAGAAAGCTTTGATATGAACAGAAAGAAGAAATGCTGGAGATTAAGAAAGCGAGGTCGGAGAGCTCAGATTTGCAAAGTCGGTAGCTCAGAGCAAGCAAGGAACTAAAAAAATAAATGACTTGCCCTCACCTGTATTTATAGGGATTTAGAAAGGACTGTTACTATTCATTCGAAACGACGCACTCAATCAAATCAAAGCGACACGAAAATCGAGGAGTCATCATTAAAAAGACGCATCGATTCCTGCGAACGATCACATCTATCAACGCAAGCATTTAATGCTCTGTCGAAAGAAGAATAAATATTAAAAAAGTTCCCAAATCGAAGCGTCACCAACACGCCACACCATCAACTCGGTAAGAGAGTTCAACCTCGACTATTTGTCAATCTCGGTAAGAGAGTTCAACCTCGACTATTTTCAAACTCGGTAAGAGAGTTCAACCTCGACTATCTTCAAACTCGGTAAGAGAGTTCAACCTCGACTATCTCCAATCTCAGTAAAAACGGTTATTTCACGCGTATTTCAAAGTCTAGTTTTACCCAACATGCCAAAACCGACTTGGGGGGCAACTGTTATGGAGAAATTATACACCTTCTATTCGCACCCCTCCAGTCAAAAGGCCAAATGATTGGGCCTTCAACAGTCAAAGCCCATATTCACGCATCAAAGGGCCCATATTGCACCTCCACAACCAACGGACCAGATCATCACACTTAAGTGCCTCTTAAGCCTATAAATACAACATTTATGAGGAGAATGAGGTACACATTAATTACATATATAATTGCATTAACTCTACTACTACTGACTTTAGCATCGGAGTGACTGTGCAGGTACACCCAACCTCAGCTCGGAACATCAAGCTCAGACATTACCAATATTGATCAAAACCTTATCACCTACCTACTATCTCAGACTTAACATATCCATAGATACGGTACAGAACGGTTTCTATATCAATTGAACCTTAGGACGCAAATATTCATTGACTCACTGTAATTCCAAACAAATGCTCATAAATGTGACACATATATCTCGCTAATTTAATATTAACGTGACCTAAACACGCAAATATATTTTAATAGATCGAGATTGTTGACTCCAAAAAACTAATAAAAAAAACAAATTTTATTGGTGTCACATCTTATCGAGTAAATTGCCCATATTTTTAACCAAGAGTTTATTTTATTTTATTTTTTAAATTCCTGTATTATCTATAGGCAATGAATAAAAAAGAATATCATATATTCTTTTTTTTTTCAATTTTACTTTTTTGCCTTATATAACAAGCATATGCTTTTCTCATTATCCATATTCCCCTCTGATACGAAACTTGCATTTCTTATCAAACCAACCAAATAAGACAGCAAAAACTCTAATCAGCCAATCAGATACTTCCAACAGGATAACTCAACTTATCAATATCAAGCTTCATTTCATTCATATTCATACATAAAAAGTATTCCAATATCAAAAAGCAACCACTGAACCGAACCAAAAATGCCATGGCCATATATGGAGTCAGTTCTATGCACATATACAAGTTGATTACAAAACTAATAAAACTGCTCATCATAATAATCTGACAACAAAACTATGTGTTATGCCTCCTCTATTATAAGTTATACTTATTATAGTAATGATAATTCAGTGGAACCAAATCTGAAATTAGAACAACTAGTATCCCTAATCAAAAGGGAAGAACTAAATCCAACCATATTAGTATCCAAATCAAATTGAACCAAGACATCTTCCATTTGATACCCTCCAATAACAATAGGATTCTTTTGTTTCACACCACCATCCAAAAATCCCAAACACATAACATCATCACTCACTTTCACCATCGAATTCCTATCATATATTCTCCATTTCACCATCTCACTCTGCAACACAAACTCAATAACAGGAGGAACCTTAACCCCAACATGGGACCCACCAAAACAAAGTCCAAATGGAGCAACAGAAGAGACTCTTGTCATGTTCATAGACAAAGCTGCTTTCAAAAAAGCACTTTTGAAGTTAACATAGATTGAACTCTGCATGGTTGTATAAGGAACAATTGTGCTCAATTTAGTCCCTCCATAACCCGAAATTGATGGGGTGTTAAAAGAAACCTTTTTTCCACTAATTTTGATTGAGTTAACGTTGATGAAATATTCTTGGTTTTGGTTTGTGACAAGGGGTGTGAAGGTTAGAGATCTGAGGATTTCATTTTCAGGTTGAGATTCAAAGGTTATAACTGGGTTTCCAAGTGAGAGAAACCCAGAAGAAGAAGAGAGACAAAGAGTGATTTTTCTCTGTGAAGTGATTGAATTAAACAACTGTGATGAAAAAGAACTACGAGATTTACCTAAACCTAGTATCCCTTGAGCACCAGTTGATAAACCATTCAAGAGAAAAGTGTTTGGTGAACAAGTGAAGAGTAATTCAAAAATTGAATCTTTTGTTGATTGAATTGCTATGAAGTCTTGTACAAGTTCACCTTGGGTTGCTAATTTCTGTGTGATGGTGTTTTGTGGAAGAATTAGACATGGGTGTTGTTGATCTATGGGGTTTGAGTTTGAAAGCCATGTTTGGGTAAGGTGGTGGTTATTTGCAGTGAGGCAATGAAGGGAACGGTGGGGGATGGTGCGGAGAGAAGAAGAGGGGGTGTAAATAGAAGAACAATGAAGCCAAGTGAGTGAACCTCCAAGATCTAGAATAAGGTTGGTTGGGATAAGAGGAGTGCCGTGAGAAAGGGTGGTTGAATATTGGAGTGTTGAGGTGTCTTTTGTGATGGGAAGGAGGAAGGGGTTTTGAGAGGAAGAAGAGGAAATAAGGGAGAGGAGGAGAGAGAGAAGAAAGAGAGAGAAGGAAGCCATGGAAGGAAGGAAGGAAAGAGAGTGGGAGTTTGTTGGTTGGTAGTTGAAGAAGAGAAGAGAAGTGAGAGGGGTTTCGGCGGTGAGTCGCCGCGGTTTGTGTGTGTGTTTATATTAGTTTGAGGTTTGAGATAGGGGGAATGGATAAGGGCTAGGAATTGTTATTTGGTTTATTTGTGATGGATGTCTACTTTCAAATAAGGTTTGGTTTGCTGACTCGATAACACTTTGTCTGTGATGCTAACGTGCTTATCTACTCTTTCTCTCTCATTAGAAACGTGGGTGGATATTCCTTTCCAATGGAGCTTCTCTAACTCTAAGGAAGGATTACCCTCACACAAAGGTCAACAATGACTCTCTCTGTCTACATGTGTGACTTGGTAAGAGACGCGGAGACTGCTACAGTACCACGGGTGTTGAGTTGGTTGAGACACACACTACTCGCCCCACTTTCCACTTTCGATGTGCAGTTTTAATCGATTTTGCCGATGACTAATTTACACCGGAGAATTTGACCAGTCACGGATACTCGATTTTGTCGGTTCATGTGATTCCTCTTTAATTAATTAATAAAAAAAATAAAAACCATATATTCATTATACTACTTTTTATTTTTGTTCTTCCTTATTGATATTTTGATGGAACTTTATGCATTGATTACACAATGAACATTTTTATTAAAATTTGATAAAAAAGGAATTTTCATTATAAATATGGCCGCAGTTAGGAAAATATGGACGTAGTATTTGATAGTGGTAAATTTACTCCATTTAAAAAGGCGGATTTAGCTAGCTAGTAATCGAATTAGCTGAGCATCGTTTCCCCTAACACTGAGCAGAGTCAAAAACCTTATGTTACAGATGTGTGTTGTGATAGGCGCACTCCTTCCCCATTTTCGAGCACAATTTGCTACCAATTGGCCAGTTCGTTGAGGTCCATAAGTCAGCACCTGGATCCAATAGTGAACGACCATGATCTAAACCTTAGATCGGACGACTCTGGCTAACTAGGTCAAACACACCTTGGCTCCTATAAATAGCCACAACACAATACCCAAGGTATGCACATTTTCCCATATTTTACCTATGCAAGACTTTCTTTACTACTTGAGCGTCATAGTGTTTTTGCAGGTACACACCCTCTCGGATCGGAGCTCGGCTGACTAGGATCGGATACTACCAACTATCTAGGATCGTCCCAATCCAGAGATAAGGTACTGAACATTTGCGACCACAGTGAGAGAATCTTGAACTGTAGTTCCTCTCCATTTTTCCTATGATCAGCCATGGCTCCATAACTTCGACCAAGGCCTCAAACCCCTAGTGTTATCGAGGCTCCCCTGGCAGCAGATGACTCCGGGAGGAGTGGTTGTCACTCTACCGTACAGCTCTTCAAGTGCATGTAACTCAGAGCGTGCATTGATTCTTGGAAGCTTGGTAAGAGCCTGACTTCCCCCACCGCCTCCAGCGGTCCCGGTCCCGGTTGAGGCTGTGCAACAGCTCGTCCAACTACTAAGTCAACACATCGAGGCGGAACAGCATCGAAGCCAGCGTGTCACCGAGTTGAAAGATGAAATAGCCGAGCTCCGGGCAGGGGATATCCCGGGCCGAAGTTCCCCCCAACATCACTATGTCCCGGACCAGAGCTCTCCTCAACATTGCCCCTCGAGGCGAAGGGCTCACCACGGCCGCATACACCATCGTTCTTCTTCCCGGAGGAGGCACTATCATTGTTCTCCACCTCGTCGAGGAGGGGGGTGAAGGTATTGAACTCCCCCTAGTCCGACTGATGATACTTATTATCTGGAAGAATCTCCACAGCACGGCTCATTTTTAGCCTCGTCATCACCGAGGCGGCGTTCAAAAAGCCGGGAGATCCCCAAGGCAGGAACGTTGTCACCATCATTCAAGGAGGTCGTCGGATAGGTATGACTATCGTCGATCTCCACCTCAGGCAGTAGTGACTCTGCCCCAGAATCTTTCGACGTTGGGCCATAATCTTCCGACTGTTCCTCAAGAAATGACGACGCAACAGAAAGGACCTTTCATTGCCGAGATAGAATACTTCTGAGTAACCTCCAGAAGGTTTGAAGATTTATGACGGCACTGGCAACCCAGATCGCCACATTGACTACTATGACACAATAATGCAGTACCGGAATGCTCCGGACTCAATCAAATTCAGGATCTTTCCCCTAACCCTCGAGAAGTCGGCTGCTGATTGGTTCAAAGAGCTCAAGCCGAATTCTTTCTCTTCTTGGAGAGAGTTATCCAAGCTCTTTTCTATACCAACTTCGCCCACTCCAAAATGAAGCCAAAGTCTTGGAAGATTTTACAGGTTGTCCGGCAAGGCGAAACAGAATACAAATGGAGGGTGCTTCCATTCATCATATTAGGAGAAACTTAATTGCTGATGTACACAAGTTAGTAGGTTTATCTAGGAATCTTGGTAACCAGTCTTGGTCAGGTTTAGAACAATTAGCTACTCTATGTTCTACGTGTAATATTGTTATCTTGTGTAATGACTCTGTTTTTATCTAATCTATACCTATATCTATATAAATATCTAAAGGAAGCTTTTTTCCAAGCTCTAGGATGCTCCACATCATTTCCATTTATTTTTCAATAAATTTTTTAATTTTATTAATATTTATTTATAATTTACAATTAAATGAGACTTAAATTCATTATTACCACTAACTTATTATTATTAAATGCTACTCTTAGTGGAATAAAATATTTGGTGATGCCTATGAGCATTCTCAAGAAGAATAAAAACCTACTATTACGGATTGCTAATAGGAATTAAACATAAAATTATCTATATCTATCTATATAAATCTCTAAAGGAAGCTTTTTTCCAAGCTCTAGGAGGCTCCACATAATTTTCCTTTATTTTTCAATTAGATTTTAACTATATTAATATTTATTCATAATTTCCACATAAATGAGACTTCAATTCATGATAACCACTAACTTATTAAATGATACTCTTAGTAGATTAAATGCATAATTGTAACATAAAAAAAATTAAAGGTCAACTAATAATTTCTTATTCCATCTAAACTAATATAATTAGTAAATATAAATAAAAATCTCATGTAAAATAAGCTTTTTATATTTAGATAAAATTTTGTCTATGTTTCTTTGAATTACCTATATATTATCTATTTATCTATCCATCCATATATGTAAAGGAATCCCCAATGGAGCATCCACAATAATCCTTGAATTTAACTATATTAATATTTAATTATAATTTATACATAAAGAAAACTTTGGTTAGAATGGATACACATAATAGTCCACCATCTTATATTAACTGATTCCTTAAATGAAATATTGTTTTACTATTTTTTAATGATATAAAATAATATTTTTCTTATAGAAAATGTCAAAATTGATAAAAACATTTAAGGATATATCTATGTGTTACCTCAAAATTTCGACAGTACATTAAATGAAGCTTTGAATGGGGTTGACTTCACATTTAATATTGTTCTGTGGGCCATAGGTCAATATTCAAGTCAGTGCACCATGATTTCGACAGGAAAGGTAGACAAGTGCAAGGAGTGCAAGTAAACTTCGACACTTAGCTCTCAAAGCTATGAAGCAAGTAATGCAAGAGACCTTCGACAAGAGAGGACCCAACGCTTCGACAGAGCTGGGCTCAACACTTCGTCAAGCGGTTGACAACGGGTTAGTCGAAAGTGCGAATCAAAGATTAGTGGGCGGTTACTCTCCGTAGTTTTAGGAGGCGCTTCCCTTTTTTCCCCACGATTGTTCCTACGGGTATAAATACCCCTTTGTAATAGAAAATCGAGGTCACCACATCTTTACAAAAACTCTGTGAAACTCAACTTCCAAGTCAAAGCGAAA
Organism: Oxytropis ochrocephala; assembly: GCA_020916435.1. Lineage (NCBI taxonomy): Eukaryota > Viridiplantae > Streptophyta > Magnoliopsida > Fabales > Fabaceae > Oxytropis > Oxytropis ochrocephala. The sequence goes on along the minus strand of CM037093.1, from coordinate 10,937,638 downwards.
CAAGAGTGAATCAGATCATATTGTACGTGTCGGTGTACCACCTCCTTCTTTCTATCATTTTAATGCAATTTTTACTGCTTTTACGCTTTGTTGCACTTCTTGCTTTTATTCTGCTTTCAAACTATCTCTTCCTACTATTTTCTCGTTCTTACGCACGCTAAAAGACACAAAACTTAAAGGCAATCGTCAAAGAGATTTTCTAGTTTGATCTCACAGTCTTAACATTGAAAACTAGTGATTGTTTGCTAAAAACACCACAAAACAAATTGGCACGCCTGAAATGGGACCTTTGCCGCTTATTTTGTGTCGCTTCGCTGAGTGTATAAACTTGTATGCACTTGAGGAGTGGTAGAATGGTACGCACCAATTCTAACAACGCCTCTAGTTCTAACCTGTGATATCACAAGGGCAAGGAACAACGGTAGATTCTCGCCAATGTCAACGTTGGAAATGTTACGGGGACTACGGCCCGTGACATCAATAACCGCTCCCGATGTCAATGACCAATGTTGGTTCGACATCGCTCTGGCGGCCTTGCCACAAAGCGTAGGACTTCCTTCTAGTCCTTATGTGGCAACAGGAATAGTTTGGAAACACGCTTTCCAAAATATGAGTCTACCACCATACCTCAGTATATGGCATGCCTCTTTGGAATGCCACATGTCTCGACCTTTCTCTCTTCACACGCCTCTTCCGAGGCGCATTTGGTCGTAAATCCTACCGCATTAACCAATGCGTCCTTGTTGGCGTTAAGACAACAAGTGGACGAAAAGCAATCATGATATGGTTAATATCTCGACTAACAAATTGGTACCGTGTTCAATCCTTTGATTCGAACACAAATACCGCTTATCGGATGTTAGCGGACCAAATGGGTAGGATTGCAGATTTCTTTGGGGCTCCTACGGAAATAATAGGCGCTTACCAAATTGCGGGAATAACATGCCTAACACCCCACGAGATCAACCATCGCCGGCTTGAGCGGTTATGGGCGAACAACAAATGGGAAATCACATCCCCGAGGTAGTTATGGTAAATCGAAACCAAAATGCTTGATGAAGTTGTTCGACAAGTGCAACGAAATAACGTTGGTGCTCGTGACAACATAGCCACTTTGGTCGAAACCATAATGGCGCAAAATGGCCTTAACATAGGTTTACATAGGCCTAATTTCATATCGCCCACAATGTGAGTATATCTTGCAGTGCACTGCCGAGGGCCGGAAAATCCCTAAATTCACTAAGTTTGGGGTGACACCAATGAGTCCACCGTCGAACATATTGCCCTGGTACATGATCGAGGCGGAGACATAGCTCAAAATGAGAGTTTGAAAATGAAGTATTTTCCAAATTCTCTAACGAAAAATGCCTTTACGTGGTTTACCACTCTACCCCCTGGTTCCATATATACATGGGGGCAATTAGAAAAGGCTTTTCATGAGCAATTCTACATGGGCCAGTCGAAAATTAGTCTCAAAGAACTGGCTAGTGTTCGACGCAAAGTGCCTGAGGCTATTGATGATTATTTGAATAGATTCAGGTTACTGAAGGCAAGGTGTTTTACACAAGTGCCTGAACATGAGCTTGTCGAAATGGCTGCAGGTGGCCTTGACTATTCAATTCGAAAGAAATTGGATACGTCTCATTTGAGAGACATGGCCCAACTAGCTGATAGAGTTCGACAAGTCGAAAGGCTTAAAGAGGAAAAGACTAGAGTGAATAAATACATTCAGAAAGCAATCGAAGAAGGGAGACTAGGACGTGGCGATAAAAAGAACAAAGCACCAATGCAGATTGACACTGATCCACTCCACCAGGCAGAAGCAATGTATACAGAGCCAATGGAAATGAATATAAGCATGGTGGATGTGAAGATGGCGGGTTCCCTAAGCCATTAAACCTTCGACATACAAGATCAAAAGTGTTGTGCAGGTGGGTGATGCTGTACAAAAGATTACTCAAGAGGAGTATGAAGAGAAAGTACAGTTTGTGTACCCCAAGGCTGAAGAGGAGTTGATAGACTTCCTCAATAGGTGCAAACTAAAAACTCGAGGTAGTCTTGTGTCCCGGATGTGGTGCTCTTTGCTTTACAAGGAAGCGACCAAAGTGTTGAAGGCTACGAGTTCGACACCTCTCGAGAAGAAAATGGCCAGAGAAAGCCAAATTTTAGTTTTAAGAGAGGAGACCTTCCTTATAAAGTTAAAGGTTCGAACAAACCTTCGACAAGCAAGCCACAATCACTTTGGTAAGAGTGCAACCAAGAAGGAATTTGTGTGTGGTCGGCTTCTAAAGCCGTGGGAATACAAAAGTGAACATAGGTGCCGCCAACCAAGTGAAGGTTGGGAATAAGGCCAAGGGTAAATCATTGTAATAAAAAAAGAACCAAGGAGGCTCGCAATGGAGAGAATCTCTCCTCCACCGCCATCGTTGAGGAAGAAAAGTTCGACTTCGACATGGATGAAGACGCCACTTCGATTTTGAAGACTACGAAGCGCTTTTGGCGTCATTTGCAATGTGGTGTCTATTCTACCCGGTGAATATGACGCCATCACATCCCAAACGATGTCAAAGAAAACTTCACCGAGGATATGGCTAACCACAAGCCAGTTTGTTACTACGTAATGAACAACGGCTGTGTCGAAGAGCAAATGGCCACTTTCGAGAAGCCAGACGAAGGCATGCAGCATCACTTGAAGCCTCTGTATGTCCAAGCCAAGGTTAACGGCGTGGGTGTCAATAAGATATTGGTAGATGGAGGCGCTGCGGTGAATTTGATGCCTCAAGCAATGTTGGAAACCATAGGGATGTTCGACACTGACCTTAAGCCTCATAATATTGTGTTAACCAATTATGAGGGCAACCGCCATCTTTGGGGCCGTCGAAGTTGAAGTAGTAGTAGGCACCTTTGTCAGAGAACTACCATGTTCTTTGTCATAGCCTCCAAAGCAAGCTATAACCCGCTCCTTGCGCAGAGTGGATACATGGAGTAGGTCTTTGCACCTTCAAGCCTACACCAAAAGTTGGTGATGTGGAAAGATGATGGTCTTGTGGAATATGTCAAGCGCACCAAAGCTACTTCCTTCTTCGACGTAAACAATGTCACCAAGGAAAATTTTGAAAAAGCAGATGGCGAACATTGCGCCATGCACATCTTCTAGTCAGGCTTACATCTCATCTGACAATATGCTTTCCTCTGTTCGATTGTACCCAACACATGGTTTTGTTTGGGAGAGGGAAGTGGTGGAAGATGGAAGTGACTACCCTGAGGGTGTTCTACCCCAACAGGATAGGATACTGACTCTTAGAAAGTTTTAGATGTCAGCACCCAACGCGTGGGATAGAATTACGGCCTATATGGCCGAAACTAAAATAAAAACGGCTTTGGAAGCCGAAATAAGTCAACAAACGATGGATGTCGAAGCCATGCCTTCATCCGAAGAAAATGGTGAAGTCATAGGATGACGAACTTGATTGCACTTATGATGACGAACCATTAGGCTTTGAAAAGGATCCTGTGGATTCAACAAAGCGCATGCAAGGCGGTAGAAGTGACCATTGCACAGCATTCAAAAAATGCATTTCCTTACCTTCACTTCTTATTCCGTCGAAAAAGCATTTTTTGGGGGGCAATCTGTTACCTCAAAATTTCGACAGTACATTAAATGAAGCTTTGAATGGGGTTGACTTCACATTTAATATTGTTCTGTGGGCCATAGGTCAATATTCAAGTCGGTGCACCATGATTTCGACAGGAAAGGTAGACAAGTGCAAGGAGTGCAAGTAAACTTCGACAAGCTTAGCTCTCAAAGCTATGAAGCAAGTAATGCAAGAGACCTTCGACAAGAGAGGACCCAACGCTTCGACAGAGCTGGGCTCAACACTTCGTCAAGCGGTTGACAACGGTTAGTCGAAAGTGCAGCGAATGCAGCCAGCTAGTGGGCTACACTCTCCCGTAGTTTTAGGAGGCGCTTTCTTCTTTTCCCCACGATTGTTCCTACGGGTATAAATACCCCTTTGTAATAGAAAATCGAGGTCACCACATCTTTACAAAAACTCGTGAAACTCAACTTCCAAGTCAAAGCGAAACAAGAGTGAATCGGATCATATTATGCGTGTCGGTTGTACCACCTCCTTCTTTCTATCATTTTAATGCAATTTTTACTTGCTTTTTACGTTTGTTGCACTTCTTGCTTTTATTCTGCTTTCAAACTATCTCTTCCTACTATTTTCTTGTTCTTACGCACGCTAAAAGACACAAAACTTAAAGGCAATCGTCAAAGAGATTTTCTAGTTTGATCTCACAGTCTTAACATTGAAAACTAGTGATTGTTTGCTAAAAACACCAGCGAACACTATGTAAAAAATATTATATTATATAAGATAGCTATAAATCTCATGTAAACCAGTCTCTCTCTCTCTCTCTCTCTCTCTCTATATATATATATATATATATATATATATATATATATGGAGAGAGAGAGGGCATCTAGAATGTTCCTCAAATTTATTTATTTATCTTTATTAATTTATAAATTATAAGGAGACCTTTAATGTACACATAATACTAATTATCAATTCTTTATTTTAGTAATAAATTTATTCAATATTTTCTTTAGGAATATTGTTTTTTTAGCTTATATTTAATGTAGAAAAAAGGAATTCAAAGAGTTAGTTAGCGTATGAATTCAAAGGTGCATACTTCCTAAATGTACACTTTATTTGAGTTATTTGATTTTTAATGCTCTTTTAATATTGAATGTGAATGGTGTTTTTCAATTGGTTTAGTTTGAAAACATTAGTTATTCTAAGAGTTGGTAACCGTATGAATTAGGTTCTCACAAAAAAAAAACCGTATGAATTAGGTTAGTTCTATTAGGTTCATTTTCTTTTAATAATTCTCTTTTTTGGAAAATGTTTTAATAGTTGTCTTTTTGGAAAACAAAGAATGTACATGTTTTATATATTATACACTTATTAGTGTATAATTTTATTAGGTATTAATTTATTTGTATTGCATATACATATATTAATGGTATATCATAGTTGAAAATTTTCAATTTAACCATAATTGATAATATTAATTTATAAAAATTATTATTACTTTAGCATTTGTTAGTTTTAATCTATTAAAAAATATTATTACGTTTTTATAAAATAAGCTTGACTCTTTAATTGTGAGTTTTCCTTTTTCTATTTTAAAGTTTTTTCTCTCTATATTGATTACTCTTAATTCAAGACTTGATGTTTTTATTGTGGTTGCCTTTTGGTGTCTCTAAATTATTATTATGATTAGTACTAATTAGTATAGCTGGTTTTCAATAGAGATATAGTTACAATCTTTTCATTTTCTTTCACTTTAATTCTTCTTTAAGAAATAATATAAATACCTAAGAAGGGGGTCACCTCACCACATATCTTTTCATTTTTCATGTAACTTTTGTTTGGTTGTTACTGTTAGAACAAGATTTTCAGAGAGAAAAGTGTTTCTTCACACTTTCAATGTATTGATTTCACTGTGTTACTGGTATTCAGTTACAAAGTGGTTATATTACAAACTAACCAGTAACCAACACAGTTATGAATCTTAGTGGACTGGGCTAGGTCCCTATACAAGCCCACTTACAAATACTAGACACACCCATGTATTGCTAAGCACACCTATTACCATACAATCTATCATCCTCCCTTAAACTAGTTGCTATTTGCAACCCGAGTTTATATATTCAACAGAGCACATTCCCATCCAATCTCTCAGCTTGACATAGTCATGTTGCTTTAATGGTTTGGTCATTATATCAGAAATTTGCTCTTCGGTTCTGCAATACTTCAAGTCAATTTCACCTTGCTTCACAAGCTCCCTAAGGTAGTGAAAGCGCACATCTATATGCTTACATCTGCCATGAAGAACTGGGTTTTTTGACAGCTTTATAGAGGAGCTGTTATCACACATTATACTTGTACAGGCAGTTTGTTCTTCCTTCAGAAATTTCAGAATTCTCCTCAGCCAAACAGCTTGGCAAGATCCTGTTGCTGCAGAAATAAATTCTGCCTCAGTAGTGGACAAAGTTACCACTGCTTGCTTCTTAGATGACCATGAGATGGCGCCTGATCCAAGCATAAAAATGTAGCCTCCAGTGCTCTTCCTATCATCGGTGTCTCCAAAGATAGTCACTATCCACATAACCCTTTAGCTCGATTCTTCCTTGCCTCTTGTATAGTATCCCTAAATTCGGTGTCCCCCTCGATGTATCTCATGATTTTCTTGATGGCTAGAAGGTGCATTTGAGTGGGATTTTCCATGTATCTGCTCACTAGACAGACAGAATACATGATGTCTGGTCTAGTAGCAGTGAGATACATTAGACTCCCAACCATTTGCTTGTACATGGTTGAGTCTACAGTATCTCCAGATCCTTCTTTTGTCAATCTTGTGCCAGGAACAGCTGGTGTCCTTACTGAATTTACACTGTCCATGTCAAACCTTTTGAGAATTTCCTCTGCATACTTTGATTGTCCAATGAAAATGCCAGCATTACTCTGAACAACTTCTATGCCAAGGAAGTATGACATTTTTCCAAGATCAGACATCTCAAATTCTCTCTTCATTGACAGTTTGAACTGTTCAAACATACTGTTACTGCTGCCAGTAAAAAGGAGGTCATCCACATACAAGCTTACTATTAATATTTCTCCATTTGGATCTGTTTTAGCAAACAGAGTATATTCTGAATAGCACTTCTCAAACCCTTCCTTCACAAAGTAAGACTCAACCTTGTTGTACCACGCTCTTGGTGCTTGTTTCAAGCCATAGAGGGCCTTTTTCAGCTTGTAGACTTTCTCTTCTTCTCCTTTCACTTGAAACCCTTGAGGTTGTTCTATGTACACTGTTTCTTCAAGATTGCCATGAAGAAATGCACTCTTAACATCTAGCTGGAACACAGTCCAGCCCTTTAGAGCAGCCAAGGCAAGTATAGTTCTTATTGTATCCCATCTAGCCACGGGAGCAAACACTTCCTTGTAATCAATTCCCTCCTTTTGTGAGTAACCTCTTGCTACCAACCTTGCTTTGTACTTCTCTACCTCCCCTTTCTCATTGTATTTTGTTTTATAAATCCATTTCACTCCAATAGGTTTCACTCCTCTAGGTAAGGTAGTGAGTTCCCAAGTCTCATTCTTCTCTATAGACTCAATTTCCACTTTCATGGCCCTCCTCCATTTTTCTTCTGTCACAGCTTCTGAATACTCAGTAGGATCCTTGTTTTGGGCAAACACAGCTAAGCTAAACTCATCTAGCTCACTATCACCTGTCACATAGTCATCTAGATATGATGGAGGTCTTCTCATCCTCCCTGCTTGAGAATTTTCTGCATTCTCTTCTACTTGAGCACTTTCATTTGTGGATGTGATATTCTCTGCATCATTCACCCTTTCATTTGAAGAATTTTGATGAGGTGGTTCTGGTTGGGCAGAACTAGGCCCTGCAGAGTCTTCATCATCAGAGTCCATGGCACCTGTATCAATCAAATCCCCAGTACTGTCCTTTGATTCCTCCTTCCAGTCCCATTCAGCCTTCTCATCAAAAATTACATCCCTACTAATCACTATCTTTTTTGTAAGAGGGTTGTAAAGACGATATGCTTTAGATTCTTCACTAATACCCAACAATACACACTTGTTGCTTTTATCATCAATTTTTTTTCTTTGAGCATCTGGTATATGCACATAAGCTATGCAACCAAATGTTCTAAAGAAGTGAACATCAGGTTTTGTGCCACTCCAGGCCTCTTCTGGAGTCATGTCTTTCACTGCAATGGTAGGACTTCTATTCAACACATAAGCAGCCCAGTTCACACATTCCGGCCAGAAACTCTTAGGAACCCTTTTCTGATACAGCATGCACCTTACCGTGTTCATAATAGACCTGTTTTTCCTCTCAGCAACTCCATTTTGCTGAGGTGAATATGCTGCAGTCAATTGTCTCTTGATTCCATGCTCTTTGCAGAAATTTTCAAATTCTGAGGAGGTAAATTCTCCACCCCTGTCTGTCCTTAGACCTTTTATTTGACAACCAGACTCCTTTTCAGCTCTACTTTTGAACAATTTAAAACATTCAAATGTCAGAGACTTCTCGGATAGCAAATATATCCACAACTTTCTACTATAATCATCTATAAAGGTGAGAAAATATCTTCTATGACTATTAGATTCGGGTTTTATAGGACCACAAATATCGCATGAATCAATTCCAACTTCTCACTTGCTCTCCATTGACTCTGTTTAGGAAAAGGCTCCTATGATGTTTTCCTATCATGCAAGCACTACAAATTTTCTTAGGTTCCTCTATTCTCAGGCAACCTTTTAACCATACCCTTCTGGCTAAGTAATTTCAATCCTGAATAGCTCAAATGACCGTATCTATCATGCCATAAAGAACTAATTTCCTCATTCTCAGAAACATTAAAACAATTTGCACTCATGTCCTCTGAGTGTGCTATGAACATTCTGCTTTCTAGCCATTTTAATTTCAAAGAATCAAACCCCTTATTGGATGATATATCTTGCAACTATCATCCATGAATAAAATGGCTAGTTTCTTTTCTTGCAATTGTCCTATGCTAAGCAAATTGTTACTCAATTCAGGAATATAGTACACATCACTAATCACTTGGATTATTCCATTTATTTTCAATTTAACACTACCCTTACCCTTCACTTGCATGCTAGTGTTATTTCCTAACTTTACAGTGACAGAAAAACTTTCATCTAGATCATGAAACCAGCTTCTATTGCCACTCATATGATTACTACAACCAGAGTCAAGATACCAAACCTTTGGGTCTTTGGAGTTCATCATCGTGATTGGCCATCGCAGGTATATACCTCATCACCATCTCCATGCGAGTGAATACCTGCTTTCCACATCTCTATTGCTTTCAATGTCGGGTACATTCATTTCACCTTCATGTCAAATTCTTCAATGTACGCCATGAGCAAGAGCATCTCCTCTTCACCATCTTCAAATAATTTGCCCTCTCTTCCAAGCTAGGACATTGATTGATAATGTCCGAGCTTTACTGCAGATTGTAGCACTCAATCAATTCCTTGTTGACTGTCTACCTCTACTCTCTACCTCGTCCTCCCTAGCGCCACGGCCTCTGCCACGGCCTCTTCCTCCTATGCCAAAGACTTTCAAAGCATGTTCCTCTTCTTTAGGTTCTATCATTCTTTCTTCATGTATCAGCAAGCTACTCTGCAATTCATCAATCGTCATTTTGGTCACATCATTTCCTTCTTGAATGGAGCACACCACGTAGTTGAATCTTCTTGACATTGACCGCAGAATCTTTTCCACCACCGTGGTTTCTTGCATACCCTCGCCCAATGCCTTCAACTTGCTCACAATTGCAAGAGTCCTTGCAAAGTACTCGACCACATTTTCGCTATCTTTCATCTTGAGCGCCTCAAACGCACCACGTTGAGTCTGAAGTTGTGCCTGTTGAACCTTCGAGGAACCTCTATACTTTTGTTGCATTGAGTCCCAGATTCCTTTAGATGAATCTTTGTTTATGATTGTTTCCATTATCCCTCTCTCAATCGATTGGAAGAGATAATTTTTTGCTTTGAGATCTTTCAATTTCGCCTCCGCCGCAATCTTGATTTCTTCCGCCGTGGGCGACGCCGTAGTAATGGGAACTCCTCCTCAACGACGCCGCTCGATTTTCTTTCGATCGGAGAAGATTCTCCATCATCATAGCCCAGTGATCATAGTGTCCGTCAAACCTTGGTACCGCCGGTTGAGCAAAGTTTTTCTCTTCCGCCATGGATGAACAACGAAGAACACGATTCGATAGCTTTCTTTCACTTTCCTTGAAACAACAAACGAACGAATTCAACCTGGCCCCAAATTGGAGCTCGGTACCGATGTTAGAACAAGATTTTCAGAGAGAAAAGTGTTTCTTCACACTTTCAATGTATTGATTTCACTCGTGTTCTTGGTATTCATTTACAAAGTGGTTATATTACAAACTAACCAAAGAACCAACACGCTTATGAATCTTAGTGGACTGGGCTAGGTCCCTATACAAGCCCACTTACAAATACTAGACACACCCATGTATTGCTAAGCACACCTATTACCATACAATCTATCGATTACATCAATTTTGTAAATTTGTGGCTTTTACATCACTAATATTCAAGGTTGAAGAAAGCCATTGTAGTAGTTGGAATTCAAAAAAAATTGTGTAAATTTGTCTTTTATTCTTAAGCTTTTATGGATTCTTGATAGTATTGAGTTTGTTATAGGTTCCAAGTTTAATATAATCATCATATTTTTATAGTGTGTAAACAGAAACAACTATATTTTCTTGGATTGGAGTATATCTTCAACTATTAATCGAAATCTTCTTGATTGAATGGTGGAAGTGTAATTGATATTGTGAATTTTATCTCTCTCTCTCTCTCTCTCTCTCTCTCTCTATATATATATATATATATATATATATATGTAAAGAAATCTTCAATGGAGCCTCCAATATGTGTAAAGGAATCCCCATTGGAGCCTCCACATAGGAAAATGTGCTAAACTTTAAAAATCCAACACATTGTAATATTAGCTATATACATTATTCAATTTTTAACAAAACTTATGAATTTAAAGGTCATAAAAAATATATTGGTATATTTAGGGTTGGTATTATTTATAATCATGTATACCTTCAAAAAAAAAGAATAAAAATGATATAACAACATATATTCCATGGTGTAGCAAGAAAGTAAGACCTTACTATTTTATACCAATTCTTATAAAAAATATCTTTATCTATCTAAATCTAAATTATTTTAAATTATATATATATAATAAAGTTTATAAGTTGAAATCAAATTTTGTTGGAAACTGAAAATATAATTAGTTCAAAGTTTATTAAAATTAATAAGTTGAATAGCTCTACGTACCAAACAAAAATTAAAAGAATTTGAATAGCTTATTTACTATATTATTATTTGAGAAATGTTTTTAGTTTAGTATGAGAGTGCAAATGAATAGCATATTTTAATTTATTGTATTAATATTTTGAACTAGGAAACAATGATTTGGCCTTTGAAATCCTTTTTGGTGTAACTATTGTGCATTGAAAGTGGAGTTTCATAGTTACCAATAAGTTCATGAGTTACTAAAATAAAAGTGAAAGATGTATAGTTTTAATCAGTTATGATATGACACAACTATTTATAGGAGAAAATTTTAGATGGTGAGAGAAGTGATTTTGGGAAAAAAATTTAGAACAAACAATAAGATGTGCATGTGAGCATTAGAAGCAAGTGCTAATACGGGAAGATGCATAGTGCGTATAGAGAAATATTAGAGCGTACAATCAAGGGAGGGAAAACAGAGTTTACATAGATGGAGAAGAAACAGAAAAAGCAAAGCAAAGGATTTGATGTTCATGTTCTTCACAATTCTATTGTAGTCAAAAACACAAAAAAAACTTGGCTCAGTTAGTGTCATAATCCATATAGACGTGTATGAGTATTGATGTGCTATATCTAAAAGTTTATGTTCCTTGAACATTCACAAACACATGTTTCTTGAAATTCTTTTTATATCTAAAAGTTATTTTATTTTTAAAGTAAATGCATGGATGGATCATAGACTATCAATACGACACTATAAAGACTATCACTTATTCAAAAGTTATTCTAATATTGTGCATAACTTCAATGTTGCAGAAATAAACATGTGAATTGAATTGATAAACAAATATAGAGTTGTTATAAAGTTGAGTTAGAATGGTTGTATCAACAAAATGCTTTAAACTAAATAAAAATGCTTAATATAGTTAAAAATATTGAGAAACATTGAGGAGGCTCCATTGGGGTTTTCTTTATATATAGATATATAGAATTGCAGTAACTTTAATTTTAGCTTATAAATTACTAATATACTCACTCACGACTAACTTTTTACTTTTCCTATTAGCTATAAAAATATAGCAGTTAACTTTCAAGTTTTTTCATATTTAGCTATAAAAATATAAAAATTTCACATACACAATAAAATAAAATATCTAAAATTCATATTTGATATTATAATATATATATATATATATAACCAAAAATTATTTGTATTTTATTTAATATATTTTATACAAAATTTTAAAAATTAAAATTAAAAATATTTTAACAACCCGTGCAACGCATGGGCATTCCCCTAGTATAAATATCTAAAGGAAGCTTTTTTCCAAGCTCTAGGATGCTCCACATCTAAAGGAAGCTTTTTTCCAAGCTCTAGGATGCTCCACATCATTTCCATTTATTTTTCAATAAATTTTTTAATTTTATTAATATTTATTTATAATTTACAATTAAATGAGACTTAAATTCATTATTACCACTAACTTATTATTATTAAATGCTACTCTTAGTGGAATAAAATATTTGGTGATGCCTATGAGCATTCTCAAGAAGAATAAAAACCTACTATTACGGATTGCTAATAGGAATTAAACATAAAATTATCTATATCTATATCTATATAAATATCTAAAGGAAGCTTTTTTCCAAGCTCTAGGATGCTCCACATCATCTTCATTTAATTTCCAACTTATATCTCAATATTCCTATTTTACTTAATTAATGTCCACTCAACCAATATGACATCCAATATTTAAAATGAATCTCACTTTCCCAATAATTATTAAATATCACAATATATTTTCAATTCATTTTTTGACTCCTAAATATAATTTTAAAATTCAAATTAATATATTATTTAAATAAAATTATAAACATTAAAAATATGTTAAATTATTCTATTTATTTAAAATATTAAAAAGGTGTTAAATACTATATTGTGAAGTTTTGTAAACCAAATTTATTCTCTAATTTTCATAAGGGAAAAAAAATAGGAAGACATATTGTGCAATTAAGTATGTTTTTGTCGCTTCAAAAAGAAAAGTATGTTTTTGTTAACCTCTTTATCTCTTTTTTCCACTTTATTTATCCTTATTTAGTAAGTATAATATTTGATATTAAATTTGATTGTTAAATGAATTGTAAATCTAATTTTAGATCCACTATGCATGCATTGCCTGTCACTCTTACAATCAGTTGTGATATATATCACCCGTTTATTATTGCATAGATAAATTGTCATTATAAGCCAATCGTATTCTTTTAACCTTCACACACTTACAGTTTTATAATACCTTTAACTTCTCATTTTTACAATCCTTTGTAACATATCACCCTATTTAATATTGAATATATAAATTGTCATTATAAGCCAATTGTAAATTGTCATTATATAAATTGAGGGAGAGATTTACCGCCATTTGTGGTCTTACCCGGCTCGAGGGATTAGTCTCTGCAGTTGCGCGCATAGGATACCCGGTTTATACCAAAAAAAAGTTTGTAACCTTCACACTCACGATTTATAATCCATTTATATAGAGACTTTTATTCCCCGGCTTTATACACAGTACCCCTTTTCATCTCATTTGTGCACCCTTTCTCTTTTTGCATCTTCAACCATTTCACCTACTAACACATTCTGGTTTAGTCACACTCTGATCATGACTACTAACAAGTAATTACTTCAACTGATCTCAAACCATTTTAATAGTCTACCCACAGACAACAAGTGTAACAAAGAGTGCCCTACATGCATGCAACAAATTGATAAGCAAATGATGCGTTGAAGGTAATTGGTGCATTGGATTGTCTATAAGAGAGTTGGAGGTTTTGGAGATTATAGGGGTATGCATGGAATTGGAGATCAGAGCCATTACATGTAGTAGTTTGAAGTTTTATTGGTAATTGGGGAAGGTAATGTTGTATATATATTCAATCAAAGGAAAGAAGTATATTTGAATCTATGAATAAAAAGGAATCCAAATTGTAAATGTTATGGTGTTTAAAAGGCATTTGTAAAATACTTGGATGCTAGGAAAACGATAAATTTTTTCATAAGTTTTAGTCTCTTATTAGTGAAATCTCACTAATTCTTTTTAACTTGCAAGTCAAACCTACTTTTGAAATGTTAGAGTGTCTATTATTTGCTTTATAGAGTCAACGACATAGATACAGTTAAATTGACTTTTAAATTTTTAAAATTAAATTAAATAAAATTACTTAATAAAAAACTTGCAATTTTATGGAAAAAATTTATTATGGAAATCGGATGTTAATTAATCAAATTTTACTAACAAATAACTAATGAAATTAAAGTAAATTTTTTTTAAGAAATTAAATCATGCGTGTGTTTATATTATGTTGCATACCTATGACATGAATAAAAACTTAAGAGGTATGAATGAAACATAAACTCCATTGTGTTTCTATTTTAAACATTGTCTACTAATTTGTTTTCATATTGTGCTTACTTATTTTAAAATTTAATAGAATTCATTTAAAGCGTGCTCCTTTGTAAATATAAAAAAATTGAATTGAATTTTTAGTTGTACTAATGTTAAAGTTAGATAAAACTTTTGAATAATATATTTAAACAATGAATTAGATAAGTATGCCACAATTATATTCAAGTTGCTCTAAACTAAATAACATAACTATTGCCTAATTTAGTCTATTGCAAGAGAGAAGTAGTTAATATTTCATGATAATTCTAAAACATTAATATGAAAATGGTGAATAGTCTAAGTTCCTTAAATTTAATTTGCTTCAACTAATATCATTACAATATTTATAGTTCTTATTGGTATAATATTTATTAACATCATATAATACTAAACTAAAATATTTAAAAATTAATTTTCATTTTCTCTATGTTTGTTTAAAATTTAATATCTTAATAAATTGTATGAAAATTATTATTACTTTCTTTCTAATTATACATATTTAAATTTATCTGTAACATTATTTTAAAAACAAATTTTTGTATAAACCCGCATCGCACGATTAGCCTAGTAAATCTCTAAAGGAAGCTTTTTTCCAAGCTCTAGGATGCTCCACATCATCTTCATTTATTTTTCAATTAGATTCTTAACTATATTAATATTTATTTATAATTTACACATAAAGGAGACTTAAATTCATGATTACCACTAACTTATTAAATGATACTCTTAGTGGAACACACTATAACTATTTTTTTTGACAAGGACACTATAACTATTATATATATATATATATATATATATATAAATTGATATGAAAATTGATACTTTTCTTATGAAAATCACAAAATTCTACAAAATCAACTATAAGATTGCAAAACACACTCACTGCCTAATAAATAAATAAATGAATGAATAAAGTAATTTAAATTTAGTTTGGTTAAAATTAATTTAACTGACAATAAAGCTATTTTTGTTAAAATTAAATTTTAAAAAGTATGATACACATTTCGTTATATATTTTTGCAAGGATATTTGAATCCTTGAAAGCATTTTTAAAAAGATCAACTCTTTCTATTTTTATTAATAGATATGAAAAGAATTTTTTTTGTCTTTTTTAATGAACCACAATAACATTTAGATATCAATTAATGGTTTGTGTAACTTTTTAGATAATAGAAAGTTTACGTGACAAAACCGTTTTGGAGTTTAGGCAATTAACTAATTAAGCATCAACTTCACCTTATTGTCATTTAAATAGTCGAAACATGTCATGGGGAAGTGAAATCAACACCTATGGAATATTTTAGTTAGACCAATGTAGGTTTCAATTATCTTAAATCTTAATAAATATTTCTAGGTAGAACTCTTTAACAAATAGTAACATTATTTATTTATTTATATATACACACACATAAAACTTATATTAATATATTTCTAAAATATATATATGAATATTATTTATATTATTATATAGCTAAAAGAAGCTTGACTCTTGAATTTTAAGTTTTTTTCCCTTTTTTTTTTTTAAAAAAAAGCCTTCTCTCTTATTGATTCTGCTTGCCTCTTGGTGTCTATAACTTATTATTATGATTAGTACTCATTATTATAGTCAGTTTTTAATAGGTTACAATCTTTTTATTTTCCTTCACTTTAAGTATTCTTTAAAAAATGCTATAAATAACTAAGAAGAGAGGTCACCAATTATCTTTTCATTTTTCATCACTTATTTTTATTACTAGAAACTTACATTCTCACTTTCTTTTTGAGTTTCATGTCTTCATCCTATTGTTATATTTTGTAAGGGTAACAACTATCTTTTCTCGAAATGGAGTAGTACACCTTCAACTACTAATAGAGCTTTATCATCAAGGGAAAATTTTGAGAAACACATTGCATATGTAGGTCTCTTTCAAGCACGCTTTGTGAAGACATTGTGCTCACTTTTTTAATGTAATAGAGTTATTTTGGTTCTAATGCTTGAAGATGAGTGTAACTCTTCTTAGTTTATAATCTTTAGTTTGTATTTTTAATTGCACATCCTGCTTTATCATATTCATTTTGCAAGCATACATGAAAATGCATGCAATAGATGATGATATATACAAATGATATGATAATTTCCCTTTCGTCTCCTTTTATACATTTCACTATTTTATAATTTTTCTAAACCTGTCTTTTATTCATAAGATTTTTTGTATAAACCTGTCTTTTATTCATAAGATTTAATTTTGTATAAACCTGTCTTTTATTCATAAGATTTCCCTTTCGTTTCCTTTTATACATTTCACTATTTCATTTTGAAGAAAGTCATTATAGTAGTTGCATGGAGTTACAATTTTTTGTATAAACTTGTCTTTTATTCATAAGATTTTATTAGTCTGTTATAGGTTTCAAATTGCAGTCAATGGAGGAATGATGGAGTTTACATGGATAGAGAAGAAATTGAAATGGAAAAGCAAAGAATTTGGGCTTCATGTTCTAGACATTCATAATGTAGTCAACAAGGCAAAAAGAAAAGTTTGTATTAGTTAGTGAGTCATCTGGTTGAGGGACAATTTTTTTGTCAAGCTATTGATATGTATGAATTATGTTTAATTTTAATACTGTTCTTTAAAAATTATTTAATGCTAATAGCTTCAATAAAAATGGATTATGTTTTATATTGAAATATTTTTTTTTAATATGGTCCTTAAATATTCACAAACACATGTTCAAGGTTGATAGAGTATAATAGAGCTTACAAGAAGCTATCAAGTATGTATTTAATTTTAAGTTTTTGAATGCCAAATATATATAAATAAAAAATTTAAAAAGAAAAATATAACTTAAACTCATATTGTACTAACTCATCAGTTTATTGAAAATTAAAGAAATAAAACAGATTAAATAAATAAATCTATAATGTGTAGTTGTACTAATTTTAAAGTTGGATAAAAAATATATATTTAGTGCCTTACATTTTTTATTTCCTTCTACTAATATCGTTATCACATTTATAATCCTTACAATATATAGTTAACATCATATATATAATACTAAACTACAATCTATTAAATTGGATTTTTATTTTCTCTATGTATGTTTAAAAAATAATATCTTAATAAATTGTATAAAAATATTATTTTTCTCTCTAATTATACGTATTTCAATTATATCCTTAACACATTTTTTTTTTAAAAAAATTGTATCAACCCGTGCATCGCACGGGGTTATCCCATAGTAAATCTCTAAAGGAAGCTTTTTTCCAAGCTCTAGGATGCTCCACATCATCTTCATTTATTTTTCAATTTGCTTTTTCACTATATTACTATTTCTTTATTATTTAACTCATGAGTTTATTGTCATTTAAAGAAATAATTTATACTAATGTGAAACCTCTCTCCCTTCTAATGCATGATTGTTACATAAAAAAGAATTTTGAAAGTCCTTAATTATTTATTATTTCATCAAAACTATCATAACTGGTAAATATATTTATTCAATTAATTTTTATTTTTGACCAATTCTAACAATAATATAATTTCTTTGAGTTGTGAATAATTGGTATAAAATTATTCAGTTGTGAATTTTTTTTAACGTACAATCAACCATGAGTTTTCTTTTTAGTTGTAGTTTTTATAGTTACTTTTGAAAATATAAATAATGAGAATTGTTTAACTAATAATGGGAAATAAAACCATTGTATCCAAACATTCATTATTTACTGTCTAAAAAAAACCATTCATTATTTAAATAACGTTACAATATTATCTCATACGTTAATCAAATTTTTAACAAACATTTTCACTTTAAATATCCTTACAATTATTTTGATATATTTAGGATTAGGATTAATTTTAAGTATATGTGAACAAATGTTATTATTTCAGTAAAAATATACATAAATTATTAAAAAAATAAAGAACAATATATATTCCATGTAGTAGAAAGAATATATGAAGTTATTATTTTATATCAATTTTTTGAACAAAAGTTACCTCTATAGGTGTCAATAAAACTATAAAATAAAAATAAACTAAGACTTATTATTCTCTACCCTTGCATCTTTTCATCTCCATTTATTTTTGAACCATAAAGTAGCTAAAGTGAATAATAGTGAGACAAAAAGGCAAACACATAGAAAAATAAAAGGAACGTTACAATATTTTAATGGTAAAAATGAAGGTTACATTTATCATTTAATTAAGGAATTACTATATAAACAGTAAAATCTTGAACATTGTTGTCAATTGGAATCATTAGCACATTGTGATATGTCTTTTCATAGGCAACAAGTGTCACAAAGGGTGGTCTACATGCATGCGTAGAATTGATAAGAAAATGATGCATGGAAAGAAATTGGTGCATTGATTGTCGACAAGAGAGAGTTAGAGGTTTTGGAAAACATAGGGGTATCCATGAAATTGGAGATTAGAGTCATTACATGTAGTAGTTTGAAGCTTCATTAGTAATTGGGGGAATGAAGTTGTTGGATATTTCATTAAAAGGAAAGCAGTATGATGAATCCGTAAATAAAAAGGTATCTCATTTATAAATGTCATATATGTTGTTTAATAGATATTTGTAATCTATTTGGATGCTAGGAAATGATAGAAAATAGGTGAAAAATTTAGGCTATAATTTTGAGGTTGTCACTCATGTAATTTGGTTGTTGTAATTGTAAGAAGGATATTGATGTAACTTAGTTTATAGGATGTTCAACCATTTCATTGGCTCTCTTCCTATCTTTTATTTAGCCTAGAAGTTTGTTCATTTGGGTTAATTTACGATTCAACCTACTATTTTACCATGTGTTAAAAGGTTAGAGTGTTCTGCTTTAAATAGTGACGACATAAATAAGATTCAATTGATTTTTAATTTTTTTAACATAAAATTAAGTAAATTTATTTAATAAATAGGTTACAATTTTGTGTCAATTTTTAATTATAGAAAATAAATTATAATTCATCAACTTTTACTAATACCTCTTCTAATAAAATTTTAATTCCAAGTTATTAGTCTCAATGAGTAAAAATATATTGTTTTTATTTTTGATAGTATCAGTCTTAATTAAACTTATGATAGTGTGGGGTAATTTAAATTATTGACACAAGTGTAATCAATAAACTAGAAATAGTGAGTTTGTCCATTGAAATTACATAACTACTGACAACAAATTATTATTTTTGTTCCGTTTGAGAGTAGTTTATTGAGAGTAAAACTATGTTGTTCGAGAGTAGTTTATTGAGAATAAAACTATTTTTAGTTTTTTTATATAACTATCGATGAAGCTTTTTAAAATGGGTTGTAAATTGCAAATATAAAAAAACAGCTTATCATGTTGAGGCCCTAAAACTAAAAACTTGGTTTTAAAAGATGTAATGTATTGAATAGTTTATTGAGTTTTAAACTAAGTTTAGTTTTTTCAACAACTTTTTTATGAAGATCTTTAATGAGTTGTCAACAGAAAATATAAAACTTTTTTTTAAGATTTTTTTGTGTGTAACTAAAAAAACTAAATATTTTGTCCTAAGATATTTTATGCATTGAAGTTAGTTTTTTGAAAGATAGTCTTCATAGTCTCATTTAAATAAAGTAATATTTTCTTTAAGAAATTGAATCATTTGTGTTTATATTCTGTTAAGTGAAGGTCTATTGGTTTGTTAATCTTGTGTAATATTTTGCATTCATATTATGCTTGCTTTTTAATTTTTTTATAAATCTTTATTTAAATGAAAGCATATATCCTCCTTTGAAAATATAAAATAGTTGTTTTTAATATATATTTGTACTAATTTCCCTCAAAAAAAAGTTGGGTAATTTTTTTGAATAATATAAATAAACAATTAATTAGATTATATAACTATGCCAAAATTATACCCATGTTGCTCTAAATTAGTTAACGTAAGTATTTCCCAATTTAGTATATTGCATGAGAGAAGCGGTTAATAATTCATTGTAATTCTAAAACCTTAGTATGAAAATGATGAATAATCTGAGTTCCTTAAATTTCTATTTGCTTCTACTAATATTATTACAATAGTTATAGACTTTAGTCCTTATAATAGTTCTTAACATCGTGTAGTACTAAACTAAATTATATTAAATTAAATTATATTAAATTAAATTTTTATTTTTATATATGTAGGTTAATTTGTAAATTGCTATCTTAATAAATTATGTTGAAAATTGTTAATCTTTTCTTTCTAATTATATATATATATATATATAATAATTACATTTTTACATTCCTCTAAAAAAGTATTTGAATAAACCCGTGCATCGCACGGGGTTATCCCCTAGTAAATCTCTAAAGGAAGCTTTTTTCCAAGCTCTAGGATGCTCCACATCATCTTTATTTATTTTTTAATTAAATTTTTAACTATATTATATCTATATCTATATAAATATCTAAAGGAAGCTTTTTTCCAAGCTCTAGGATGCTCCACATCATTTCCATTTATTTTTCAATAAATTTTTTAATTTTATTAATATTTATTTATAATTTACAATTAAAGGAGACTTAAATTCATTATTACCACTAACTTATTATTATTAAATGCTACTCTTAGTGGAATAAAATATTTGGTGATGCCTATGAGCATTCTCAAGAAGAATAAAAACCTACGGTTTTGGATTGCTAATAGGAATTAAACATAAAATTATTCATAACACAATGAAGGGAAATGTTTATCTATATCTATATCTATACATATAAGTAAAAGAATCCCCAATGGAGCCTCCACAATAATTCTTGAATTTTTGCTTTTATTTTTGTCTATTAAAAAACTTCTCTTTTATTATTTATTAATTCCTACCTTTGTGTCCAACCCACTACTACTAAGAAATTCCAACATAGTAATAAATTTACACATTATATTATATTTAATCATAATTTTTCTATAAATGAGACTTTGATTTTAAGTTTTAATATATAATTAAATATAAAAAAACAAGATTTTTTTTATATTAATCAATGTTCATTCTCAATTCATGAGACTTATGAGCTCAATTATGTGTTCATTCTAAACTCAATTTTATGTTCTTATATTAGTTACTTTTTATTGTTTTGTTTTTTATATTTATTACTATTTATTCTAAATGTTTTTTTAAATTATATTATTAATAGAATTGGTCAAAATTTAAATTAATTGAATTAATAAATATATTTATCAATTATAATAGTTTAGATGAAATAAGAAATAATAAGTTGACCTTTAAAATTCTTTTTTATGTAACCATTATGCATTGAATGGAGGGGTTTCACATTTACATGAATTATTGTTTTAATTTACAATAAACTCATGAGTTAGTGGAATATGAGTGGAAGAAATAGAGTTTAAACTAATTATAACAAGAAATGACTATTTAAAGGAGAGATCTTTGGATGGTTAGGGTAGAGGTTTTGACAAAAGAATCATATAAAAATAAGAAGTAGAAGAAAGGAGCAAGTTTCACAAGAAGGTGTAGAATGCACAAAAAGGGTAAAGATTTTTATGTTCTTACTTTTTTTAAGTTGACAAATAGGCAATGATTTTTTGTAAAGTTATAGACATTGAGAAGTTATGTATATTTTAATATTGTTCTTAAGAAAAATGTTTAATTTTTTGTATGATTGTATGATGTGTTAGATCTAAATGAGTTGTCTATGTTCCACGAGCCTTCATAATCTTTTGTGTCACTTCTAAGAAGGAAATTACATTAGGTGCAAGAATCATATAGAAAACAATGAGTAGAAGAAAGGAGCAAGTTGCACGAGATGTAGAATTCGCAAAAAGGATAAAGAATTTCATGTTCTTGATAGTTTGAAGTTGACAAATAGACAACAATTTTTTGTAAAGTTATAGGCATTGAGAAATGATGTATAGTTTAATATTGTTCTTTAGAAAAATATTAAATTTTATAGTTTTGTAAAATTGTATGATGTGCTAGATCTAAATGAGTTGCATATGTTCCTTGAGCCTTCATAACCTTCAGTGTCACTTCTAAGAAGAAATTACATTAGGTGCAATAATCATATAAAAAACAAGGAGTAGAAGAAAGGAGCAAGTTTCACAAGATGTAGAAATCACAAAAAGGGTAAAGAATTTTGTGTTCTTGATAGTTTGAAGTTGACAAATAGGCAACGATTTTTTGTAAAGTTATATGCATTAAGAAATGATGTATATTTTAATATTGTTCTTTATAAAAATGTTTAATTTCATAGTTTTGTAAAATTGTATGATTTGCTAGATCTAAATGAGTTGCATATGTTCCTTGAAACTTCTTTGGTGTCACTTCTAAGAAGGAAATTACATTAGGTGTCTCTTCTCTATATCACAAAGGAAAAAAAAATATCATTTTCTTCAACTATCATCATATCTAATGCCTTTAGTATATATTTTATCTAATACTTTTTATTTACAAATTCACATCTAAAATGGTTAATTTTAAATAAGAATAGTGCTTGAGGTAAAAACAACCAAATAAAGCTTGATTTTAAATGTTTCAATTCTTTTACAAATATTATATGTTTACTTTCCACTTTATGTAGCTTATTTAGATTATAAGTTGCATAAAAAACAATTATAATAAAATAAATCTTTCATTTCATATTGTGAATAATGGCCATATATTTTTCATATCATTATAAAGAATAAAAATAAATATTTGATTTTGATTGTTTTCTCTTTCTAAGTTTCCTATTAAATCTAAATTCCTTATTATCACTTTTGTTTTAAGTTTCAAATTTTGTTTTAATTAATATTTATGAATTATTAATTGATGAATAAACAAATAAATAAAGGAAAAATAAAATAAAGAGTAGTTACTTTCTAATTTCTATGATTTATATTTATTCATACACAACCATTAACTTATTTAATTTAAACTCATCCAAGTTTAATATAATAATAATATTTAGAGGATGTCACTGAAATTTGGAAGAAGAAAATAAAAATAGAATAACATTATAAGAGAAAAGCAAATGCAAGGCGCACATTACAAATGTAAGTCACTTCCAAACATGTTTATCAATATATTATGATCACTTTCTTAGTATAACTTAGTTATTTTTATTCTAATATTTTAAAAGAAATATAAAATTTCACTATTTTCATCCTAAAACTTTCACATATAAACCATTATTTTTGTTTTTAAACAAAAAGAATTTTTTTTTACGTAGTGTTTATTTAGGCTATATGTTATATCAAAAAATATTCTCATTAGTATTGATCTTCATTTATTATCATTATTATTTTTCGTCTTTGTCTTACATATTAAAAAATGCTATATCAAAAATATTCTTATTATTTATATTATTTTTCACATGTCTTTATTATTAAAATTCATGCTCATAAATTCAAGATATTAAATAGAATGACATTTCTTATTACTAAGTAAAATGAAGTTTAGTAAGATTTTATTTTCAACAATTAAGCTCACTAAAATTTGGACAATTGTGCATATTAAAAAACAATACACTATATAAGAATATGGCATAAATAAAAATTCAACAATATATTAATGTAATACTATATTTTTAAAATACATAATTTATATCGACAACTTATGTATATATTTGTATAAAATCTATATAAAATTAAAGGAAAAAAATTATATAACAACTCGTGCATCGCACGAGTATTCTCCTAGTAATATAGTAAAGGAGACTTGATTTCTAAAACACCATACTTTCGTTAGACTTGACTTATTAATTTAATGCTTTAACCCACCACTATGGTGTACTTAAATAGTCACTATAATTTGTAAAAACAATTTTGATTTCATATTAAGTTTTTAACTTTCCCCTTATTTAAAACATTAACCACTATAGTCTAAAATCCAAAAAATGTTTGATATCCTCTAATATCATATTTTCTGTTGATAGATTACTAAAAAGTAGCCTTCACTTTTCTCTCAGTAATAATTCCTTATAATTATTTACCAAAATAAATAAATAAATAAAATCATTACCAATCAATCACAATTTTATATACGCATTATGCTAATATTATATGATTCCAACGACACTTTTAACAAATGAAAAAAAAACGTAAGAAGGTGTAATATATAAAATTCAATAACCATGCTATGAAAACAAAACGTATTATATGCAAACAGATAGTAATCAAAAAACATTTCAATAGCCATTATTTTCAAAGATTTCAACGTAAAGGTATTTGAAAAGTAATTCTGATCATGTATAAATAGTAATTAAAAAGCATTTCAATAGCCAATCGTAGTAATATAGTCTTTTACGTTTCTTCTTTTTACTATATTTAAAATATTATATAAACCTTTATGTTTAAAAACTCTAAGTCTATATTTAAAATCTCATCTCATCAACTACATATACATATACATAACTGAAGAAAATATAATGATTAATATTATTATATACTTACTATCATTAATGATAAGACTCTAAAAGTCATATTCCTACTCACTATATAAACTCTACCCACACACCCTACCTACTCACTCACATTTTCAACTCTATAATTTTTCTCCTTTACGATAAATTATGGGTATGTACTCAAGACAGCGGTGTCGATTTCGAGAAGCTACAAAAACTTTGTAGAGATAAAAAGGTAATTTTATGCACAATCGCCCCATTATAAGGCAACATCGCCTTTACCATAAGTGAGGCGGGAAGTGAGGAAAATTTGGGCCATGATACAATGCAGTCATGTTTCCAATAGTGCATCGTGAGTATGTACCTCCTAACAATTATGTCACCACTTTTCTCTCTCTTCAAAAAAAGTTTGAACGTCTTCTTTCTCGCTCAAACCTCCCGCTTTCCTTTTCTCCCAAATCCTCGTCACAACCACACAAAACATCTAAATACCTTTTTTTTGCAACAGAGATCGACACACAAATTACGCACGACGAAGGTCGCGAAGAGACGGACGCAGAGGCGTTGCGTTGCGTAGCGGATCCGGGCGTCCGAACCGGCGATGGGTGAAGTTTTGAAGCGGTGACGCTGGCCGAACGGTGAAGTGTAAATAGTGGAAGCATTTTCGGTGAAAACGAATGTCGCGAAGAGACGGACGCAGCGTCGCGCCGTGAGCGGATCTCGGGCGTCGAAGCGGCGATATAAAATTGGAATATCAAGGGTTCTAGAGGTATGGTTTCTTCTCCACTTCTCTAATGCGCTCTCTCCGTTTATTTATCAACCGTTTGATTTAATCCATGGCTTTTCTATGGGCTTTTCACCAACTTCAGTTGCTCTCATCTTTCATTTTCAGTTGCTGTAACCTTTCCTTATCACACTCTGTTGAGATTTTGATGCGAAAACAATAAAGAATCACTCTTACAATCTGTTGAGATTCTGGTAAGTTTTAAAACCAAATATGTTGTTATAAGTTTTAAAACCAACGTTGTTATAAGAGCAATAAAAGGGATCAAAAAGCATATAAAGGTATACAATTGAGTCTATTTTCAATCCAAAGACATTCTGAATTAAGTTTGTTATAAGTTCGTAAAATACAATTTTTTTCTAATGTCTATTATTGGTTTACTATATTTTACCAGTTATGCCTAATTCAAGAAGGATTATATGCGCGAAATATTTACTACCTAGATACCTTGACTTTAGTGGTAATGAGAGCATGGGATGGTCAAATCCATCCCAAGTTGATGCTCAAATCCAATACCAATTGTGTTTATCATTCATCTAACAAAGGTTGTATATTAATTTCCTTTTCAATTTACTGCATTGTGTTGTTTAGTAATAGTAATACATAACTGTCTTTTCTTTTTCTTTGACTTATGTTTTTATGTGTGGCTTGAGGTGAATCAGAATGATGAGGTTGAATTCCCTGCAGGATGCTTCCAGTATTCTTGTAGTACACCCTTCTAAATTTTCAATGTGTCATGAGAATCACAATCAAAAATTTTGTGATGGAAGCATACTATTACCATTATTTGGTCCTTATTCCTTAAAACACAATTTTCTTCTGAGCCTAATTTAATTTATCTGGTTTTACTATTAATATATACTACTTCCAGGCTTTTAGCTTATTCTCTTCATGGTTTGTTATCAATCAATTACAGGATTGAAGACTAAGAGACATTGATTAGCCTACTTTGGAGCAACATGACATTGAAAGTCAGTCAAATATAAGCAATACTTACCAAAGGTATTCTTTGTTTAGTTCACTATCATTCAGCTGTGTTTATCATACATCTAACAAAGGTTTCGCCCCATTATAAATAGAAGCATTTTCTGGTGAAAACGAATGTCGCGAAGAGACGGACGCAGAGGGCGTCGCCGGTAGCGGATCTGGGCGTCGAAGCGGCGATATAAATTGGAATATCAAGGGTTCTAGAGGTATGGTTTCTTCTCCACTTCTCTAATGCGCTCTCTCCTGTTTATTTATCAACCGTTTGATTTAATCCATGGCTTTTCTATGGGCTTTTCACCAACTTCAGTTGCTCTCATCTTTCATTTTCAGTTGCTGTAACCTTTCCTTATCACACTCTGTTGAGATTTTGATGCGAAAACAATAAAGAATCACTCTTACAATCTGTTGAGATTCTGGGTAAGTTTTAAAACCAGCGTTGTTATAAGTTTTAAAACCAGCGTTGTTATAAGAGCAATAAAAGGGATCAAAAAGCATATAAAGGTATACAGTGGAGTCTATTTTCAATCCAAAGACATTCTAAATTAAGTTTGTTATAAGTTCGTAAAATACAATTTTTTTCTAATGTCTATTATTGGTTTACTATATTTTACCAGTTATGCCTAATTCAAGAAGGATTATATGCGCGAAATATTTACTACCTGGATACCTTGACTTTAGTGGTAATGAGAGCATGGGATGCTCAAATCCATCCCAAGTTGATGCTCAAATCCAATACCAATTGTGTTTATCATTCATCTAACAAAGGTTGTATATTAATTTCCTTTTCAATTTACTGCATTGTGTTGTTTAGTAATAGTAATACATAACTGTCTTTTCTTTTTCTTTGACTTATGTTTTTATGTGTGGCTTGAGGTGAATCAGAATGATGAGGTTGAATTCCCTGCAGGATGCTTCCAGTATTCTTGTAGTACACCCTTCTAAATTTTCAATGTGTCATGAGAATCACAATCAAAAATTTTGTGATGGAAGCATACTATTACCATTATTTGGTCCTTATTCCTTAAAACACAATTTTCTTCTGAGCCTAATTTAATTTATCTGGTTTTACTATTAATATATAATACTTCCAGGCTTTTAGCTTATTATCTTCATGGTTTGTTATCAATCAATTACAGGACTCAAGACTAAGAGACATTGATTAGCCTACTTTGGAGCAACATGACATTGAAAGTCAGTCAAATATAAGCAATACTTACCAAAGGTATTCTTTGTTTAGTTCACTATCATTCAGCTGTGTTTATCATACATCTAACAAAGGTTTCGCCCCATTATAAATGTAGCATTTTCGGTGAAAACGAATGTCGCGAAAGAGACGGACGCAGAGGGCGTCGCAGTAGCGGATCCGGCGCCGTCGCGGCGATATAAATTGGAATATCAAGGGTTCTAGAGGTATGGTTTCTTCTCCACTTCTCTAATGCGCTGTCTCCTGTTTATTTATCAACCGTTTGATTTAATCCATGGCTTTTCTATGGGCTTTTCACCAACTTCAGTTGCTCTCATCTTTCATTTTCAGTTGCTGTAACCTTTCCTTATCACACTCTGTTGAGATTTTGATGCGAAAACAATAAAGAATCACTCTTACAATCTGTTGAGATTAGGTAAAGTTTTAAAACCAGCGTTGTTATAAGTTTTAAAACCAGCGTTGTTATAAGAGCAATAAAAGGGATCAAAAAGCATATAAAGGTATACAGTGGAGTCTATTTTCAATCCAAAGACATTCTGAATTAAGTTTGTTATAAGTTCGTAAAATACAATTTTTTTCTAATGTTTATTATTGGTTTACTATATTTTACCAGTTATGCCTAATTCAAGAAGGATTATATGCATTTACTGAAATATTTACTACACCAGTATACCTTGACTTTAGTGGTAATGAGAGCATGGGATGCTCAAATCCATCCCAAGTTGATGCTCAAATCCAATACCAATTGTGTTTATCATTCATCTAACAAAGGTTGTATATTAATTTCCTTTTCAATTTACTGCATTGTGTTGTTTAGTAATAGTAATACATAACTGTCTTTTCTTTTTCTTTGACTTATGTTTTTATGTGTGGCTTGAGGTGAATCGTAATGATGAGGTTGAATTCCTCAGAATCGAGATGATGCTTCCAAAGTATTCTTGTAGTACACCCTTCTAAATTTTCAATGTGTCATGAGAATCACAATCAAAAATTTTGTGATGGAAGCATACTATTACCATTATTTGGTCCTTATTCCTTAAAACACAATTTTCTTCTGAGCCTAATTTAATTTATCTGGTTTTACTATTAATATATACTACTTCCAGGCTTTTAGCTTATTCTCTTCATGGTTTGTTATCAATCAATTACAAGACTGAAGACTAAGAGACATTGATTAGCCTACTTTGGAGCAACATGACATTGAAAGTCAGTCAAATATAAGCAATACTTACCAAAGGTATTCTTTGTTTAGTTCACTATCATTCAGCTGTGTTTATCATTCATCTAACAAAGGTTCTATATTAATTTCCTTTTCAATTTACTGCATTGTGTTGTTTAGTAATAGTAATACATAACTGTCTTTTCTTTTTCTTTGACTTATGTTTTTATCTGTGGCTTGAGGTGAATCAGAATGATGAGGAGAAAACCCTGCAGGATGCTTCCAGTATTGTTGTAGTACACCCTTCTAAATTTTCAATGTGACATGAGAATCACAATCAAATATTTTGTGATGGAAGCATACTATTACCATGTGTTGGTCCTTATTCCTTAAAACACAATTTTCTTCTGATAAGGATTCAATAGAACATGGATACAAGATCAGATTGTGATTAGTTACATTAATATGATTCTATGTATAGCTTCTTTGAAGCCATCTTAGGCCGAATTTGATTTTTCTTCAACATTATTACTTTTAAAATGCTCTACCTATCTACAAGGTGACAAGTTTTATGCTAACATATCGTCACTTGATATGTTTTATGTAATTTATCAATTACATTTACTATGTCCCAGACTTCATTAGATTGCAAAAAATGTCAAAGTCTCTAACTCTAATAACCCAAGTCACCTTAATAACATAGTATGTACTACATTCCAATTTATCTTGACAATTTGTCATTAGTAGATCGTATAAACACCACCCCGTGCAGCCACGGGTGTTATAGTTTCAGATATTTCGGCCTAGTTATAATGCAGTAAAGAGAACAAGAGTGCATGGTGAGTATCATTCTTTATCTCTACAAGTAACTTGAAAAGAGTGCATGTTAGAAGCTATGTCAGCAATCATATACCCTCGTAAGCTTCCTTAAATGAGGGGCGCAAAATGGTAGTGACTGCCTGACATTAATATATGTGGAAGCTACAACTCAATAGGTAGTACAGAGGTATAAATGGTAATGGAAGCTACAACTTAATAGGTAGTACATAGGTATAAATGGTAATTGTGACAGATAGTGACCGATGTATAAATGGTAATAGTGAGAGAGGTATATAAATGATAATAGTGACCATTTATAAATGGTAGTTGAAAAGAGATAATGTTTTGTCTCTAAAAGTGACAAGTAATAACGAATGAAACCAAACCAAACCGCAATTAACACTAACGCTTATTGAATTACAATTTTCCTTACTAAGTCACTAATCCAAATGCAACTACAACCCAAAACTCACTCACTTACTAGCCCAAATCCAATTAATTCTTTGGCTCACATACAAACAATCCATATAGTTATGCTATATTTAAAAATTACAACAAAATATTTAATTCAAATTATTTTATCTACATTTTCTTAGCTCTGTGAAAAAAATTAAAAGACAGTGATATATATATAACATATATTTGAGTAATTTTTTTCTTAAAACTTTATGTTAGCCTTTTTTATGTTAGATAATTTTAACTTTGTTTTAAATTATTTTTATCTTGGAAAAAACCGAACCAACCGAACCAAATCCAAACCACATTGGTTTAGTTTGGTTTGGTTCGGTTTTATTTTATGAAGCCAACCGAACAAAACTAAACCGCATATAATTTTACCTAGCGGTTCGGTTCACTTTTTGTTTCAAAACTGAACCAAACCTTTCCGCGAACACCCCTACATTACGGCAGTGGAAGGGAATACATTGTCCAAGTGGAAGCCAGTTACGTTAGAATATAATCATGTATCTTATTATAATTAAAGCTTAAATGATAATTAGATACTAGATATTTCACTTAACTGCATTAAACCATTACCACTTTCAATGTCACCTACCTTCAACTACTTATTAATATTGAGTTGAAAGATTTCAATCCATCTTATAATGAACTACAAGGGTTTTGTTCAGCTGCAACCTTCACAGCAAGCAACGTGAACAATAACTAGAAGGGTTTTGTTCATCTGCCTCCTTCACACCAAGGAACGTGAACAAGAAAAAATGTTGCCCCACTGGATGAGATTTCTGCTGCCGTCTACTTCCAAGGACGTTGATGTTGGCGACGTGTACTATGTTGAAGTCGTTCCCAAAGAGGTATGTAGTTGTTTGGTTTAAGGTTTGGCATATTTTGTTTTTTTACAAACATCCACTTTGTAAGTTAACGATTTCATGTGTTATCACCATGAACCACAAGAAAGTGGCGAGGATGCCGACTATGTTCTCGAAGAAGTTCCTGAACGTCGTGTCGGACCGTGTAATCGTTGTTGACCAACTGGGAAACATTAACAGCTTGGGTACGGTGAGAAATGGTAATAGCGTTTATCTTAGTGATGGTTGGAGGTATCTTTCCAAGCGCTATGGATTGAACGATGATGGTGGATGGATTGAGCTAACATATGATGGTGCATGTAAGTTCAACATCAGGGTTTGCAGGCCTAACGGAAAAGAGGTTACCTATCCTCCAGTGCCTGAGTCATTGATTCCAGATCCTTGCGCAATGGCTGTGCGTGCACCAGTGAGGCCACCTCCATTTCGCACCATCGACTATCGGACTTTCAGTGCCCGTTTGGTGAAATATGTTACTTTCGCTGAGATTAGCGGAGACTTGATGGTTAGTCGGGAAATAATTGGGTTATTTAGTTTTTTAAAAGCGTGCATATATTTTTAAGTTTTGTAATATTAAATGATAAGTATCTGTGTTTACATTGCAGACCATTCCTATGGATTGGGCTTTTTCTTGGCTACATTTTCTGGATACGGAGTTCACCATAATAGATGAACATGGAATGCGGTGGAACCTATACCTGAAACATGACATTGGGATTCCTGAGAAGTGTGGATTGATCAAGGGATGGGATAGGTTTTGTTGTGTTAAGGGTTTCAGGCAAGAACAGAAGATAATGTTTGGTGTAGTGGAGCCTAGGGCAAAGGAGATGTATTATATACCATGCTGAATGAATGTTGAATGTTGAAAAGAGGATGGGGGTGTACAAGTGTTATGGATTTTATAATATATAAGCTAACTATAACTATATTATAAGTACTAACAAGGGCATATATTATGTAATGTAATGCATCAGCAATAGTATTTGTAGTATTTGAAAAATTGGGGATCATGTATGTGAAGGGTGTAAAACAAATGTAAAAGCCCTAGGGAAGTGTAGTTTACTATGATGCATGCATATATGTAATTTAGTAAGAATCTGTGGTACCGAGGGTTAATGATATGAACAAATCTGTATCAATCCATATTAAGTAATGAAATATTATGTTTATCTATCTTTTATACTAAATTTGATCACTACATATGAATAATTGTTTTGTCAGAAATTGGAAAGTGTACACAAATAGCCAAAACTGCAGAGTATAATGTATGTCAACGTTTCCAGGAATGGAAGTAAGTAAAGTATAACGAATGTGCGATAATGAATGTGCGATAAATATAGGTACTGAAGAATAAATCTTGGGGTAGTGTGTGACATAAAGTCTCATACTCTACTGAAGAATAAATGTAGCCACCCATACTCTACCAAATCGTATAATGAAAGGGGGACCCATAAATATGGACCCACAACCTTAAAGAGAACTATAAATAGATGGACTGTGTAGTACTGTTTTTTGCAACTCATTACAATATACGTGACCCATGTGGCAATAAGGTGTGGGACACGCAAGGGTACTTAGGTAAGAGATAGAGTAGTGTTTCAGATCCATCATCTATCTATATATTGAAACTACTTTCTCAGTGGGAAACAAATAATCTGGAAATTAGCAACCTGAACTCCCATCTTCTGCGATTCCTCCGGGTAAGTGATTTCAACGATCAAGTGTTAATATTTATGGATTGTCATTATTAATTTGTAGTTGACAATTTAGTTCCAGATGTGGGAATGGTTAGTAGTCTGGGTTGGTAGTATTTCTAATATACATAGTTAACTTAATGTATTGTTGGGTATGTAAACAAGGTATGTGTCATTTGCTGTGAATTAAGATCTGTATTCCATATTTATGCAATATTTTAGATATGAGCTCGGAATCTCCCAAGACAAAGTCCTCATATGGATATGAACTTCGAATTAAGTATGAACCCTTTTATGTTGATTACCACATGGACCAGGTTTGTGTGCTTTTTGGGATAAAATTGTTTTGAACAGATATTGAGTTATGTATATACTTTTTGAAGTAGTACTTCTAAGTTGTTTCTCTTTCCAAATGGACAACAGGAAGTTGCCAAGTTGCCTAGAATGTTTAACATTCATTACTTGAAAGATGTTGCTCCCAAAGTGTTGTTGTGTGATCCAGCAGGGAACATATTTCAAGTTGCTGTGGAGATAAAGAATGATGAGGCAGTGTTCACGCTTGGCTGGAATGCGGTGGGAAAATTTTATGGGCTCCATTTAGGAGGTTGGGTCAGACTTGTGTTTGTTGGTAGTGACATATTCATGATGCAACTGAAGGATAGAATGGAGCGTTGTGTGAATTACCCTGTACCGGCCAGATTTGTGGGGATTGGGGATCCCCCAATGATCATTGGTCCTTTCCAGAAAGAAGCTATTGTAAACCCTTGTGACATTATATGCAGGAAGCCTGACTTTTATCATGTACTGGAGAAGGACCTAACAGAGAGCGATGTTACTGATGGGTTGCTGGTAGAAATTTTAAGATTTGTGTAATATTTTTTGAATTATTAATTATTAATGACAAATGAAATGACATGATACAAATTAATTATTAGTATGATTAATGCTTTAATTCGTATGTTGCAGCACATTCCTCAAGAGTTTTGCAGGTTGGCATTTCGCAAGAGTGGTGTTCCAATTGTAATATTTGATGAATATGGATATCAGACTAATGGCTATGTTGAATTTGAGAATCAAAATCCTAATTTGTGCGGGGTGACAGCAGGTTGGAGTAATGTGGTCACTCATAGGAGGTTTTTTGAGGGTCTCCGTGTGCAGCTGGCTGTGCCGTCTTCAAATCCTCATCTTATGGGTGTTTCAACTGTGGGTTATTTCTGAGCTGGTGATAGTGGGGATGGCATTGCAAAAGGCTGAGGAGGTTTATAGATGTTTTTAGGTGTCCTGTTATGAGAGTTACCTTATTATGTTTCCATAGCAAGTGACTTGTAGTGGTATTATTGTATGTCAAGTGGACTAATGTAGTGTGGTCCGGACACTCTTTACTTTGGTCAAGTTTATTTAATGAGTATTTAGCTGATGTGAGTTACCAAATAATTGCACTTATTAATATGTTTTAGGCTTAAATATCATTTTAGTCTCTCTAATAACCGTGATTTAATATTTTGGTCCCTGCAAAAATATTTTTATTAACTTCAACTATACCGTATGGCATTATTGAGCAACTCTCATCTACATGTGGTAATTAAAAATACAAAGCAACCCAAATAGATGAAATGAGGGGAGAAGAGAGATGAAATGAGTGGGGTACATCATATGTTAAAATGATTCTGCACCGAATATCTCCCATTCTGCACTTTCAATGATTCTGAACCGAATAATATCTCCCCTTCTTTTATTGATCGTGCATAATGAGAATTCTCTTAAGCGAGAAGAGTGATGAAATGAGGGAGAAGAGAATTGATGAAATTAGGGATTTCAGTTTGTTTTTAATGAGGTGGATTGTCACATGGGCGAGGTAGCTATGTCATCTTAAAAACAAAGTGAAGTTTTATGGTCCAGAATTCACTGAGTGTCCCAGTTAAATAATAAGCAAGATTCTAAATAGCGGTTGTGGTCACGTTGCTGTTGAAATTATTTTTTAACGATTTTGGGTGTTTGTGGTTGTCGCGGTGTGAATTAATCACAAAATTTAATGGAAGTTATTTGTAGTAGTCGTTTTGTCACGATAACGGCGACTACCAAGACAGTTTTGTGGTGGCGGTTTTCGGTGTAACGAGTCATTTTTTAGAACCTTTACGGTAAGACCACACTATTTATAAATTGTTTGGTAGTGGTGGTTAGAGACGAGCCAAGGCAATGAAAACACCTTGTAGGAAACGACATATTTAGTTCTCAAATGCCTAAATATAACTACCAAAGTAATCTACAAGATAATTTAATTAATACCTCAATAGTTACCACACTTTAAGTATGTAATAACACAAAATGTGTAGTTAGAAAAAATAAGTGATGATTTATTGTTAGGAATTGTAGTATACAGCGTGTTGAATATGTGTAGTCTTTCATAGTGTCATCGCCACATAGGTATAGAGATAGCTACATTTATGATGTATTAAGTAAAGACTTAATGTGGTAGTTCAGTGGGTAGATGTTGAAGACATTTAATTGCTATATATCTTGTACATTAATACATTAATTGCTACATTAATAGATACATTAATAGATACATTAATAGATACAATAATACATTAATAGCTACATTCATTACTGAGATTTTCACCAAATATCTTGTACATTAATTGCTATAGTAAGTAAGGGAGGACATGATAGACGCATTGATCATGATAATATCTATCTTGATCTTGATTTGGTAGTTATTGCAATAGAGTGGGGTGTGAATTATAAATGGGTTCATTAAAAGTGTTTGCTATAGTGTGGAACGAGGTAGCATGGGTATGTTAACATAAGCATGGGTGCTAACTACATGTGTGTGTGAGACGTGGTGCATGTATGTTATGGGGTGATTTTGAGTCATTGAGTTATGCTAAACTAAATATCCGAATGGGAATGTATGTTATTTTTAAGTCTACATGTGTGTAGTGTTTCAAATTATGACATTTTGCTTCTACAAACTTATGAGGTGTGACTCTAATAAATAGACAGCACGTGCTATGATTATAAATCATGGTTGAGGTGTAAGTAAGACAAGTGGTTTATAATTACTCTATCCATCACATATTAAGTGTTCTGGTTGAAATATTTATTTGTCTTAAATTAATTGTCACTTTAGTATCCCAATACGACATTTATATATTATTACTTTCCAACAATATCATTACTTTAAAATATTAATAACCGTGTCTTTACTTTAATCGAGAAATGTGTAAAGGTATTTTAACATACCCATTCATATCCAATCACTTAATATGTGTTTGCTACTAATTTGTAACCAAAAGTGTTTGCTATAGTGGAACGATGTAGCACTAGCACGATTGATAAGTACAAACATTACCACTTAATGCTGTAGTGGTTAATAAGTACGAACATTACCACTTAATGCTGTGCGTAATGTGCACTATGCTCAACGGCTATATAATGTTACATGTCACATTCATAATTGGAGTACCTCACCAAAACAATCTCAAAGGAATCTACAGTTACTTAATTGGGAACAAGTGAGTTGTGTTTAGCTATTTAAGTTTTAGTATGTCAAAATAAGATATGTTCACTTATCTTCACTTATGAAAATAGATTTAGATAGGTTCTGTTAGTCTGCTTTTCAATGAGTTCAATGAAACTAACAAACATTTTTTTTGTTTGCAGGATGGCTGCCAAGTTGAGTTTCATTGATGACATTGTTGCTGGACAAGTGAACTGGAGGCTCAAAGTTAGGGTCATCAATC
This sequence comes from Oxytropis ochrocephala, assembly GCA_020916435.1. Lineage (NCBI taxonomy): Eukaryota > Viridiplantae > Streptophyta > Magnoliopsida > Fabales > Fabaceae > Oxytropis > Oxytropis ochrocephala. Next base: position 10,901,255 of record CM037093.1, on the reverse strand, counting down.
TGTGGACTGTGCCTAATCGCAACTTCCCTCATGAGATTAATACGATTGAGATGATTTTGTTGGACGAGAAGGTTGGCAAAGTGGATTAATGTGGGAAAAAAATATGTGTTTAAATTATTTATACATGTTTTTGACTAATCAGTACATTGTTGCTTACTAATGTATGCAGTGCTCAAGGATCCAGGCTGTGGTTAAGAGACAGTGGTTCCATAAGTTTTTTACCCAACTTCAGGTTGGTTCAGCTTACTTTGTTGAGAAATTGTTGGTTGCACAAAATGATACTACATTCAAAAAAACAAATCACAAGTATAAGCTGAATTTCATGGCAACCACTGTCCTAACCGATACTGATGAAGCTGATGAAATTCCAATGACTTATTTTGATTTCTGCGACTTTCCCACACTACTGAGACAGACTAGGACAGACCTATTTGCTGGTGAGGCAAAATTAGCGTTAGTTTTAACGTGTACATTGGATGTATTAATGTATGAGTTGTTAATAATATGTTTGTCTCATGAACTCCAGATGTCATTGGACATGTAGTTGAGAAATGTAACATTGTGGAGAAGGAGATTAATGGAAATCACACTTTTCTGCTTGACATAGGACTTGAGGATTTGTCGTAAGTATTGTCATCATTCGTGCTTCCAATTCCAATGTATGCCAACGTATAGAGTTAATGGCGTAGCTAACACATTACCAATTTATTAGTAATAACAAGATCAGGTGCACACTATGGGGGGATTATGCGCATGAGATGCAGACGGTCTTCGAGACACAGTCTCCGGCAGAACCGGTTATCATTCTGCTTCAAATGTGTAGATTGACAAAATTCCAAGGTACGAGTATTTTAGGAATTTACGAAAAGCTGGATTTGCTGGATAAGTTAAATGTGTCGTGATATATATTACAATAATTACAATTACAATTACAATAATATATTTAGTTTCGTTTTCCAAAAAAAAAACTATATGTGGAATGCAACATGCCCTAACAGGTGTAATGGGAGTGTCCACTGCCTTTCATGGAACAAGGCTTCACATCAATGAAGACATTGTTCAGATTAATGACTACAAATCTAGGTTTGCAAAAAAACTACTTAAAAATAGTATATAGAAAAATTTACCCTTATGTATATGATCTTTACAAGATATTGTTGAATATTGTTGAATATAATAGGATGGAGCTTCTTGCTGATGGGGTAAATCAGTTGGTGATGCAAACTGTCGCTACTCCTACGTTATCTATAGCTGAAGAGATCCTGGAAACCCCTAGGAAGACCATAGCATAACTAATTGAAGCTACTGAGGTAATACAATTTTTGACATGTTGGTTGATATACAGGTAGTCAGATCGTTGATTGTGCAATACTTGATAGGAGTTCATGGGATCCGTCCTTGTGAGGGTCATTGAGATTGATACTGAGCAAGGTTTTGCGTTTAACTCATGCAATACATGTTTTCGGGCTGCAACAAAAGATGGATCTAAGTTTTATTGTGGACATTGTGACTGTGTTGTCACTGCTACTCCGAGGTTCGCAAAGTTTTAGATTTAGCATTTTAAGTTATTTATATTTATATTTATAATTATATAGAATTATAGAATGGGTCGTACGTTATCGAAATGCTTTATGATATAACCAAAATTCCAGGTACAAATTGCAAGTTCATGGTATTGATGAAACTGGATCCACCACATTTGTGCTGTTCAATCAGTTAGTCACTGCTTATGTGGGAAAATCTGTTGTTGATCTTTTGCGAGCATGTCAGCAGGTGTGTAGATACATTTGTTTGTTTAGCAAATTCGAAGTTAGGTTAAGATGTCGTTGATCGTAAAGTTTTGTGCATATAACAGCGACCAAACACCTCTGAAGGTCCAGCTGAATTAAAGAGCCTCCTTGGAAAACAATTCTTATTCAAAGTTCATGTGTCGGGGATGAACATACGCCGTGGATTCCAAACATATACTGTGAAGAAGCTGACTGCCGAGCCAACAGTGATTCAGCAGTTCATTCAGAAACATGGAATTGAAGTATGTAGCTTAGTAACATGATGAAATTAATACATGGAATTAAGTAAAATTCCACGGAGTAAATGATACATAGTTTATGATGATGTGTCATGTTGAAATTAGGTATGGAATGATGAGGAGGATGGTGACTTCATGAATGCAGTGACTGATCTTGCTGATTGCTATCCACTGGTAGTTCGTTGTACATTTTGTTTTGTAAGATTCATTCAAATAGTTATTCAATTATATTAATTTCATTTGGTTAACTAAAAATTTAATTGCAGGTGAAGCTTGGTGAACCTGATACCCCTAATGCGAATAAAATGGGGAAAAGGCCCATTGCTGAGCATGATTGCATTGATCTGAATGACATGTACCTGTCGCCTGAGTCTGCGTCCAAGGTGATGAAGATTGTTATTGACGTGGAGAACTATGAAAGGGGGGACAACTATGTCGATTTGGTGGAGACACCTAAAGGGAAAAGGAAGGAAAAATGTGCAATGACTAATATGAATGGCATTGACCTGAACAACATGGAATTCTCACGTGAAGCACCAAAACATGTGGCGAAGCGTGTTATCAAGTTGGAGAAAAAGGAGTGATTGGCATGTCGTGTCATCATGGTAGTGGCCTTGGAACAGTAGGAACCAATATTATTGTGTTATGTGTTATGTTATTATATCTATGAACCTTTAACGCGTCTAGCGTATGGATTGTGTACTTGTGACCAACCCAAAGAAAAAGTAGTTTGAATTCCTAGAAGTCACACACTTGTGACATTTGTTGGCATGTTGTATGGTTAGTAGAAGTCTACGTTTGAATAAATCCAAGGCCCAATGTGAATTGTGTGAAGTTGGTTTTTACGTGTGTTATTTATCGTAAGCGTAATGATATATCTCTCTTTATAATCACAATATCGATTGAGTTATGCTAAACTAAATATCCATATGGGGTGATTTTGAGTTCCTGAGTTATGCTAAACTAAATATTCGAAAGGGAATGTATGTTGTTTTTGAGTTACTGAGTTATGACATGTTGTTTCTACAAACTTATGAGGTGTAAGTAAGATAGGTGGTGTCTAATTGCTATATCCGTCTCATATTAAGTGTTCTGTTTGAAATGTGTAATCGCAATATAATATTTATTATTATATTCCAAAAATATCATTACTTTAGAATATCAATCAATAATTGTGTCTTTACTCCAATTGATAAAAGTGTAAAGGTATTTTAGTTCTACCACCTTTTTTCACCATAAAATTTAGCATATCAAATCTTTTTTTAATACACGCATAACTTTGAGTGAGTGGGGAATTTTGCAGCAGATATGCATTAAATGTATGTAGCTTTAAGTTGCTAAGTGGAAACCTCGTGCTAAGTGATATCTTTTGAAAATATGAAGGTGTAGTGGAGTTATGGGGTAGAAAGCTGGTGACTTTTAAGTTGCACAAATGCAACAATTTGTGTACCGTACCAAAGTGAGCTTACAGTAGTATAAAGTACTGTAGTATGATAGTTATTGTAAAAAACGTGATTGAAAAGTTGTATATGAATTTAATTTTTTTTCCTGTTTCTTTATTTATTAAAAGTTAAAAAACACAAGTGTCAGAAGTAGCAGGAGAATATGAGAAGTTTTTATTTTTTTGTCAGTGAGTTACAGTAAAGGAAACGAAAGGTGTAGTTTTCCATTCTATAGCATCTCTGTAAATAAATCCAACCTGAGGTGTAGTTTTCCATCCAGCGCTAGCTTAACCCACTACTACTCCAAACACGTTTCCCTTATTCGTTGTCTTCTCACTAATCCCTCCTCTTCTCTCTCAGCGGCTCTCTCCGTCTTCTTCCCTCTCATCGGCTCCCATATCCCAAATCTCTTCTTATCCTGTCTTAGACCTTCAAAACAAAACAGTACTCCCAAATCCCCTTATTCTTCTTCTTCTGGACCGATCCAATTCAACCTCACTCATCCTCTAACCACCGCTGTCGCCGGTAAGCTCTACATAACTTGACACCCTCAGCACCATTGTTTTTGTCTGCGTTTTTTTTTTCTTCTCTCTCTTTTGGAAATGTTGCTGCAACTGAAATGCAGAAGGGAAAGTAAGGTTTTCTAATAAAAACTAACGAAAGGAAAGGTAAGGAAAGGAAGGTGAAGTTGAAGCAGAGATTTTGTTGGTGTCGGTGTGGAAAGGAAGGTGAAGGTTGGACCAGCCTTAAACAGGTTTTGTGAATGTTAAACAGTGTTTTGTGAAGGTTAAAAAGTCATTGTCAAGCCTTATGGCCCACAAATTTACATCTGAGTAGATTGATAATCATGTTTGTTTTTTAGGACCCATACTAATTTGGATCATGTTGAAAACCCATTTTCCTGCATATAGTGGTTCTTTCTATAGTGGTTACTTCATTTGTATTGATTATGAGGAACAGGAACATTGATGTTGTGAGTTGAACGGTTCATAAATTAGAAAGGTAAAATAAAACTCTTAAAATGATTGATCTTAATCTCATTATGTTAGACAAGCAATGTTCTACTTATATTAGCGATGTGATTTATAGAAGGTTCCTGTTCCTCTTTATTTTGTCCCATGTATATTAATTAACAAGTTTATGATAACAATGCAAAGCTAACAAAGGTTTTAATATTCCATATTGGATATTAAAAAGAAATAATGTAGGGAACTAAATGCATAGGATTCCGTCACTCTTTCCCCTGTAGGCATATTTGAATGGACTCTGTTCTACCCCTTCTGCACTCTCAGCTTTGATCTGAGCTGCCAATTTTATGATCCCCATCAAGTATGATATTGCATTTTCTTGGCCTCGTGTCTGTCCAATAACTACTTCAGTCTAAGGAGAAAAAACACTTATTTCTAGGCTGCTTCTGCTCCTCAAAGAAAATAGAAGATAATATCGACCTAACGACTTGGTATTTGTTTCTGAAATCTCAGGGAACTGGAAAGACAAGATGGCATGCATAGAGTTTCTTGCATTGGTTGAGAAACACAGTGTAAGTAGGACACAATGGTTATAAGTAAAAATATGTGTTTAGTTTAGAGATGACAATGATAATATATTTTTCAAAACACGCAGGTTGATGTGGAGATACCAAAAGAGTTTTATGAAACTCACTCTGAAAAATTACCAAAAAAGGTTTGTATATTTGATGGATTTGGTAATAATTTTGATGGAAAGATTAAAGTGGGTTTCCATGGGCACGTTTGGATTCAGACAAACACTAGAAAAATTATTGAAACTTACACATACCGAAGGTTAGCGGTTGTTAAGTTATCATACAAAGGAAATGGAAGATTCAAGATGTTTGTACCGACTTACACTGCAGATCGGGATGATGAGTCATCGGAAGAGTTGCCATATGTCGGACGCCTTCTCAGTCGATATGAAAAAGATTCGGTGGGTAAGTGGAAAGGACCTCGACGTGGTGAGGAAAAGAAGTGGGAAGAGATTGTTGGATCCTCAAGGAAAGGTAAAAAAGATGACAACGAAGATGAAGAAGAAGATGATGATGGAGAAGAATCGGATTCAGAAACCGAAGATGAGTATGATGATGGAGACAGTTATACAAGTGATTCGGATCCAAGCGACATAATGGTGAACTCATTCTCCGGGAGGCCATGGGGATACATGACACCAAGTGATAGTGATTAAGTGAGGTAATTAGCCAATTATCTGGTTATTAGCGCTTTGTGTTTTGCAAATGGTAATAGGCAATTGTATGGATGTTTCTAATTTGTGACCCCATGTATTGTTTTGCAGGAAACAATTGGACAATGTGGATGGATGGCTTTGTTGTTTTGTGTTGTGAAGTGATGAATGTAATCCATATAATGTTAGGATTTTCATTGATTTCAAAGCAAATCTCAATTTGCAGGAAACAATGGGATAATATGTATAATTTGTTGTTTCATGGATTTTCATTTTGGTAGATTTTTGTTTGTGTGTGAAAATGGTTTGTTTAAGTTTATAATGTTAGGATTGTATGACATTTAAAGAAGTTTATAATGTTAGGCTGAATTAATATTGGCATTTGTAATTATTACTTCTATTGTTAGAAGTTTATGATTATTATTGTAGTTATTTGTTATTGTCAGTAACTTCTGTATTTTGAATAAAGAGAGAGAGAAAAAAGGAATAGGAGATGCAGTGGATTGTGTAGGACTTTGTTGGGAGAGACCAAGCTCTCAAATATCTATGGAGGGGAATTCCTTGTAAATGTTCCTTGCAAGTTGCAACAGTGGTAAGTTATATTCATCTCTATATAATTTCTAAGTATCCAGTTTCTCTAAGATCAAGGGTAATAAAGTGTTTTTTTCAGATCTGTAGCCTTTCGTGCCATGTTAGTGTGAAATCCTTCTTGACTTGCAAATGGTAGAAATCTCAGCACAGTAGCCTTTTTTGAATCCATAATTGAGGCTGATGTTACTCAAACCAATTAACAAATCCAAGTGTTGAAGGTTTATTTATGTAAACATTAAAGCAGGGAAAAAAGAGAGCACAAGAGGGGTTATTTTATTTCTTTGAATGGTGTAGCTGATCAGATTTTTTTTAAACATAAAGTATTACAAAAAACTGAGATTAAACCATTAAGCTTAATTAAGTAGAAAACCAAAATAAGCAAAAAAGACATTTATCACGTCAGAAAAGTAGAAGTATACAATTATTCAAGACATTTTCATAAATATTGAAATAGATATTAACTATAGATTCATATGAGTAAAAGCATTACAAGCATTTGATTATCAGATTCAATGATAATAGAATGAAGATTAAGAGACAAAGCCGAAGAAACCGCTTCTCTCATACCTTGAGCTTCTGCATAAAGGGATGAAATTGGAAAAATTTGTAAGTCGTATTTATCTTTATAAAACATAAATTAGATTTTCCATAAAAAATCGCATCGTATTTACCATATTTTGAGATAAATAGGAATACGATCTGAAAAAATATAAATTGTATTTATCTATTACAAACATAAATCAGATTGGTTCAATTTTTGTCAAGCGTATGTCTGTCCAAACATATAGAGTGGGGGTATATTAGTAAATAGTTAAATAAAGAGTGTTGGACAATTAAAAATTTGTCAGGGTATGTCAGTCCAAAAATATAGAGTTGGGGTATATTGGTAAACTGTGGGGTACAAAATGAGGGGTACATTTTAATAATAAAAAAAAAGTGTTGGACAAAAAAAAATTCAGGGGTAAATCGGTCCAAAAATATAGAGTGGAGATATATTGATAAACAGTGAGATACAAAATGAGTGGTATATTGGTAAATGGCGGAAAAAAAAATTTCCACCAAAAGTGGCTATTAAAGTAGATTTATGATTTATATATAGGGATATAGGGATTCATAAAAATATCCATCCATGGATACATAAGCCTTACTTTTTATTCTCTTCCAAGAAGAGAGCAACCCAAAGAAAAATGTAGTTTGAATTCCTAGAAGTGACACACTTGTGACATTTGTTGGCATGTTGTATGGTTAGTAGAAGTCTACGTGTGAATAAATCAAAGGTCAGATGCGAATTGTGTGAAGTTGGTTTTTACGTGTGTTAGTTTATCGTAAGCCTAATGATATATCTCTCTTTATAATCACAGTATTGACTGAGTTATACTAAAGTAAATGCTAAACTAAATATCCGAATGAGGTGATTTTGAGTCACTGAGTTATGGTAAACTAAATATCTGAATGGGAATGTATGTTGTTTTTAAGTCTACATGTGTGTAGTGTTTCAAATTATGGACATGTTGTTTCTTCAAACTTATGAGGTGTGACTCTAATAAATAGGCAACACGTGCTATCATCATAAATCATTGTTGATGTGTAAGTAAGATAGATGGTGTCTAATTACTATATCTATCTCATATTAAGTATTCTGTTTGAAAGGTTTATTAGTCTCAAATTAATTGTCACTGTAGAATCTCAATCTCAATATAACATTCATTATTACTTTCCAAAAATATCCTTAGTTTATAATATCAATCAATAATTGTGTCTTTTATTCAATCGAGCAAAGTGTAAAGAAATTTTAGTCATACCACATTTTTCCACCATAAATTTTAGCATATTGAATCATTTTTTAATACCCGCATAACTTTAAACGATATGATATCAGTTAAAGTTGGTTGGTGTGGATGGATGAGAATGGAAATTCATGGATGACATATATGTGTTATAAGTATGGGTGGTTTCTTTGAGTGAGTGGGGAAGTTTGCAGCATATAGGCATTAAATGTAACTAGCTTTAACTTGCTAAGTGGAAACCTCCTGGCTCCTGGTAAGTGCTATCTTTTGCAAATATGAAGGTGTAGTGGAGTTATGACGAGTAGCCTAGCTCCATGCCTTGTCCCATCGCGCTGTGTAGTTAATGATATAGGTTAATAGGGTATGATTAATCAGTAGTGCAATTGATTATTATAGCTAGAAAGGAAGTGAAACACGTTGTTAGATAGTCTCCATATCTCAACATCATTTAAAATCTTCATCTCCTCCTCTTCCCCTCCTCCTCTTCCGTAACAGCTTTGGAAACCCTGCAGGAAAATCCTCCGACGTTAGAATCCCAAGCTGAGTCTACAACGAGGCAAATACAATCAGCAAAGAAGCTTCTTCTGAAGTAAAATTTTAAAACGTAGCATCGGAGGAACAAAATGAAGAGGACATTGAAGTAGTTGATGAAGCTAATGTGAGTGACGAAATCGCTGCTCCTTTAATTGCAAAAAAAAAAAAAATTACGTGAAAACTATTGAATTTTTTTTTCATTATCATCTGATCTGTATCTTGAACCTTCCAATGTAGATCTGATGGCAAATGAACAGAAAGAAGTGTGTAATCCATTTGGAGATCATATCGTCATTGACTATTCCCCCAATGAGGTAAATTTATGCACCATCAACCTCTATCGTTTTTGTTGTTGTTTTACTGATTTATTCGTTGTGTTGCTAACACGGTCTTATACATTCATCCAGCCTTTTGTAAGAATGCCATCAGTTTTCTCTAGGCTCTATCCCGATGCTGTTCCGATGCATGCAATTCTGATCGATCCCCTGGGGAACACCAACACTGTTAAGTTGGAGAAAATTAGGGGCCATTTTTATATGACGGATGGTTGGGGGCATTTAAGACGCTATTATGGAATCCAATTTGGAGCTTGGATTAAGTTGGTCTATGTTGGTGATGCAACTTTTAGGCTTAATATCAAAACTTACAAATGGATAGAGTGGGTATACCCTCCAATTCCTGAACCACTTGAGGGGGATGGTGTGGGTGCAGGTGTTAATATGGCTCAACGTGATGAGGATTTGATGGTAGCTAACAATGAGAGGTTCACATTGTATCTGGTGAAATGGCTCTCTTTCGCGGAGTTTACGGGTGACGGCATGGTAAGCGGGTTGTATCTTATATATCATTGAAACTATATGTTCAATCTGGATATCGTGGATGTTGTTGTACATTAGTACGCATTTCGTTATGGTTTTTTAGTAATAATTTTTTCAACATGTAATGTTATTAATCTTTTTGCAGTCTGTCCCAAAGGAGTTCTATTGGAATGCTCTCATTCAGCCTGAATCTGAAATTTATATTGTTGATGAGTATGGGAAGCTTTGGCCTTGCTATTTCCGTAGAGGTCTTGGTAGTCAGGCTGAGACATGCATCATTACCAAAGGTTGGGCTAGATTTGCCCTGCACAAAGGTCTTCAGCAGGGCCAGAAGGTGATGTTTGGTGTTACAACACTTCACTCCAACATGCTACACTTCATCCCTGTCGTTTAGAGATTAAAGCAGGAAAATGTTTACTATGGGCATTGCCAACTTATCTTAGTTTCAGCTTTCTGTTTATGTTTTTGGACTTGGTAGTAAGATGTAGTAGTCTTACCTCTGGTATTACAACATAGTTTCTAATATCTAACAGGATATCTTTTCAATTATAAGGTTGTTGAACTTAGGCTTATTTTGAACTGTGGTGGTTTAGTTGTTGTGATGCTCTTCTTTGATATCATTCTGGGTAAATATTAATTATATTCCTGTTTGTGTGTCAAAGCCAATTTACAACAAAAGCTCTATTAACAGGATATCTTTTCAATTATAACGTTGCATATCAAAGCCAATTTACAACAAAAGCTCTATTAGTGTTTTCAACCGTGGGAGTAGAGATGATTCCGTCTGATAGGGTATGTTAAAAATTCTTGGAAAATATAGTCTTCCCAGGTTATTGTATGTGTAACATCCTTTGCCTGAACATTAGATTTATGGTATGCAAGTTTGTTGATTCAAAATGTTTTCTTACGTTCCCAAAAATCAGCTTTTAATTAAGTATTAAGTGTGTCCGCTAATTGGATCACCATTAACTCATTGGATCATTCATTTACATATTGGGTGTTATTGTTGAGTTTTAATAAACAATGTCATCAATGTTTTAATCACTATTTTTAAACTTGGACTGGTGGTCGATTCGGATAAGGTTTCGACTGACTGGGTCAATGGTCGGACCAATCGGTCGACAGTTGATCTGCATTACAAAAATCCGGTTCACATAACTCGGACTGAACATTACGATAAAGACGCGGCCTGGTACCTATATATAAATTCCTAAGATTACACATCCTGTCTAATTTAATTTCTTATTATCTGAGATTCCTAAATTTGTTACGTATATAGACGCGGCCTGTTAATGAATAAATTTGTTACGTATATAGGGGCGATTGCCATATTGGAGTATATGTTTACCATCGTTTGAAGGCAAATACGATGCAAGTTTACCATGTACATGACATGTATGAGCTACTATGCAAACCAACAATATAGACATAAAATAATAGCATACATACCACATTACCATATTAAGGCGTTTACATAAGTCCATAAAACGCAACCACAGAAAACATAAACCACATAAGAGAAAAGCAGTTTTTAACAACTTAAAGTCAAATACAGTTCACAATACATAGACTTCGTCAAACACTTCTTAGCAATAGTTGTAGATATATGGACAACGACATCATGCAAATTCTACGCAGATTATCATTGGTGGGAGGCTTCTAATAGTGAACCGAAGAACATCCCCTACGCGGAATTTGTTTTCTTCAACAAACCAATTCCATTCATCTCCAGCCAGAAACTTTTCATGTTCATGTCTTTCCGAAGTACGAATGCCACAAAAATATGACATCTCAGTTGGCACAAATATCAAAGGAATATCAGTCTTCGTCTTCGGTATAATCTTGGCAATCCTCCGTGGAAAATGCTGACAAATAAAAATATAACATATCAAAAATGACATCTTCTCCATACTCAATATGAATGTTAACTTGTATACGCTAATGATATTATTTATACATACCATTCCACCGGATCTGAATTTGATATACCTAGAAATACGAAGCAACCATGTTTTGTCCTCTTCTTCCCCAATAAATTCCTCCGTATCTTCAGAATTGAATCCACTTAACTCCTCAGAGTCTTCTGAACCATCAGAGCCAGAATTGGTGATCTCTTCACTGTCTGTGATTTCAAAACCCGATGAGTCCGAGCTGATCTCAATGATCTCATGGCTACCAAAATAAGATTAAAATAATGAATGTCAATCTAACATCCTAATAAGTTTCTTAAATATTTTGGTAGATAAAGGTAATCACAGTTATATTCAGGCTGAAAATAGACCAATAAATGTTGAAGTCAAGTAATTTGAGATCCATTTTCATGCATAACAGTAAATAATGTTTGGAAGAGTACACATAAAATTAGTACCCAATGATGTCATGGCTACCTGATTTTTGTTAAAAAATTAAGTGAAAGTCACTTACTAACAGTTTCCACCTATGATTAAGTTGAAGTATAATTGTTCTGTTAATTATCTGAAAATAAATGTAAGTAAAATCTAGCATACTACTCAGTATTAACACATTATATGGCTACCCTATTTTCACATATAGTATTGCACTTCTCAGGGAACTCTAGCATAGTACTCATATTTAAAACATTATATAATAGGACCTGAAAACAAATACGATAATAATACCTAAACCTATACAAATCACAAACCCAAAATATGTTACCATACGGATAGTAACATCCAACCAAGAATGTCATGATAGTAAGTTAGAAACATCTCATATTTAAGAGTTTATTGATGTTCATAGAAGAAGACTTTAAAGAAATACCGGATGGAGCCAAACCCTAATATTAAGCCAAACCCTAAGAGTTTATTGCTAACTACCAGCCCACTATCTCTTAGTAGCCCACTCTCTCCTAATGGGCCATGAAGCCAAACCCTAATATTAAGCCAAACCCTAAATTAAGTCCTTTTCCTACTGCAGTGCACAACTCAACGCCATGTTATCTTCTTCTTCCTCCCGTCTTTATTGCTTCGCTTTTTTTCGATCCAGAACTAGGGGCAATGAAGGAAAGAAAGTAAGTTTTGTAACTGACACGTGATAGAATCGATTTATGGTCACCGCAAAAGCTAGGAATCCTGGCTTCTCCTAGAATTGATTTCACAAATTAAAATCGATTTTGGAACAGAGATCCAAACAAGATAAAAAAACGCAAAATCACGAAAGGTAGCTTCAAAATCGATTCCACACTCTCCCACCGTCAAACCAAACGAGCACATAGTGGTTTATGAAAAATTTGCATAAGAAATGAGGAAAATACCTGTGTGGTGGAGATTCCATATGCGACTGTGAGAGTTTCGAATGAAAACTTAGAGCGAATAAAGGGTGAGTAAACTTAGAGCGAATAAAGGGTGAGTATTAGTGAAACTTCTGGTATCTGGTATATTTCTGTATAGGTTATGAGTGAGTAATTCGGGTAGGCTTTGTAGGTGTGGTTGAGTTAATGGTTGAATGTGAAATTAACATTGAGAAATGTGTGGATTGAAACGGCGGTGCAGGTCGGCTTCATTGGTCCAATCAATGTCAAAACATTGATGATGATAAACGTGCATCATTATTATGTTGAAAATGAAACGGATACACGGTCCGTCGTGCATACCGATGTGTGGTAATTGTGCAGCTTTGGAGAACAAAATCTGTACTCCCTTCAGTAGAGCGTGACATAATATGGCATTGAAAGTTCAAATCAAGTAGACCACACATCTACTGTATTAGTAATGATGATGAATGAGGAATTGGATCATACTCCCTCTGTTTCTAAATAGGTGTCGTTTTGGACTAATTTGTGGATACCAAGGAATACCTTTGTGAACCAAAATGTTCCTATTGTACCCTTAATTAATTTTCAGATTCAGCTCTACTAATTTTACCTCCCTCTATATTAAATTAAATTACCTTTATACCACAACCTAACTTGCACGAGATTTGTGCTTTCCTCATTTTTATTATTTCAAATAAGACTATTCATTGGTCTGTTATTTATTGACAGTATTAAAAACTCAAAATAAAACACGTTCTACACTCATCACACCTGTTGGCCTTCTTTATATTTTTTTTAAATTTTCAAGTATTTATTAGTTTAATTCATGGGAGATGTGCAAGACAATAAGTAAAATTAAGGGTATATTCGTCACAACAATACTTAGCATATTATACAACACCTGACATTCAGTTTTTTCCTTGCTGAGTTGGGTAATGTTGGCAGGACAAATTCTTGCACATCTTGAAAGAATGATAGTCATTATATTCGGTTCAATTCGGTATAATGCTTTTATAGTAATGTATGAAACTGTCAAATGAGGTAAATAATTTACTTCATGAAATCAGGTGGTTTGCTAACATATGGGATCAAATGCTTTCATGGTAACGTTATGAATTGAGAAATAAGGAACCTAATTAAACAAATATTATTCTTAGTAATTGAGGTTTTATTGTAATTCTAATTCTAATAGTTAAATGAGTGATTACTTTTATGGATTTATTAGTAAATGGAGTAGAGGTATTTCAAGTTTCACAAAATTATTTTATATATATATATATATATATATATATATATATATATATAATATAAAAAGTGTAATAGTTACTATGTGTGAAACCATATATATGGTAACTTAAATATAGTTATATAGGGTAATAAAAAGCATAGCATAAGTTAATATTGTATTTGGTAATATTTTTGTTAGCAGAAGTGTTAAGGAAATACCATGTGTGTTCATAGTGAAAAACTTAAACACAACTATAATCTTAATACACTCAAAGTTCTGCAAATAAAATTTAAACACCAACACACATTTTACCATAACTGTAAATAAAACATAGATAATACTATGAACTAAGCTTAACAAAATACATAGTTTAGTAGTTCGATGGTTTCCACACCATAAATACATACCATAAACCATAATAAAACATATTAAGAACACATAATGTATATTAATTATTCTTCCCACCAAGAACTGAGTCACAGTCGCTTACATAGCCCTTCCCAACCTTTCCTTTCCCCTTTTGGACTCTGGGTATGAGCTCCACTTTCTGAAACTTTGAATTTCCAATGTGACCAGCAAGCTTCCCAAAAATATTATTATCACCAACCTTGAATCATGTTGTTCTTCCTCAATTAGTTCATCATCATCGCTGCCAGCCTCTGTCTCCATATCAAGTTCATTTGCAAATGGACCATACTTATCAAAATAGCGAGATGAAACCGGCACAAATAGCTTGAAATTACCCCTTGAAACATAAGTGAGACGACCAATGGCATACTCATTGAAACCATATAGATTGCAGATGAAATTGGTTTTGGTGATCATGTATGGAACACCTGAATTATCAATCTTTATTTTTGCAGGTATGGATGTCCCAAATTTGTTTTCAAGTGTTATATTTGAAGGCAGTTTCGTATGGTATCTTTGAAAAAAACCAACTGGAATTTCCACACGGCTCTAATGGAAATAAAAACATTTCCAAAATTAATTTCTATGTAGCATATTAAACAAATTAAACAAATCTTAAGAAAACGAAATAAGTGAAGAACATATTAAGATCCAACACTCACCGTCTCACGTTTGAACACCACGATAAATACTTTGCTTCCAAAATTTTTCCTTCAATATCAACAACCAACATCTTATATATAACACTTATAACATGAATAACTATAAGTGTAAAACAAACATCATTGATTAGCATACCTCATTGTTGTTCCACCTATGTTCCTTTCAGACATCACTGCTTCAACTTCAATTTGCTCAGGTAGTTTTTTGCACTGGGTAGTGGAGGATTGAGCCTTGATGCATGAGTAATAGGTATTTAAGTATGATGGAAAGGACTTAATAGTTGCATCGGTTAACGTATCCTTGAAAAATAACTTTGTGGGTTGGGTAATGTGGGCTAAAGGTATTATTTTGCCCACCATATCCATCACTTTTACACCCCCACACCCAAAATGTTTGTTAAAGCATAATAAGTTACATGTGACTTACTAAATTTTAACGTATGTAGATCGAATAAATATAATATTACTTAGTTTTGCATAGATCATAGAAAATAACGTACTCATAATTGAGCATATATAGAATAACTTTGTAAGTATAACGATTACATTAATAAAATTAATAAAAACAAATTATAACGCTAACTTCTTAAAATTATTAATAAAAGAAATACAACCAAGTAAATATTTGTAAATTTTGTAACTACTCTAATTGAAGTTTAAACTAACAATGCGCTTTTTATGTATTCTTCATCATTTTCATCTTCATCAGAATTTGGAGCACCATCAACTGATATTACCTCCTGGATATCATCAGTTGTTGGATTAAGGACATTGGTGCTATCCACCTGAATTAAATGTGTCTGGTTTTCAGCCTCATGCGGTGCTAAAACTATACGAATCGCCTCATAAACAGCTTGCAGTGCTTCTGTAGTCCAAACAAAAGGTCCTTCGACTTGGTCGACTCTAACATTTTGATTAAGTGGTTCATGGTTGGGTGCTTCATTAGTCATCTCAAAGGGTCCTTCATTTGGTTCATCATTATAATCAATTATCTCAGAAATTTCTTCATATTCGTTCCCATTATCATTATGACTGGGTATATTAGTAAATCCACCACTTTGACTCAATCTAAAATCAGCATATGATGGTTCAAAATTTTTAAAAAACCCACTAAATGTGTATGAAATAAACAATACAGCTCCATACTTATAGTCATGTATATTGCATATATCAAATGTGTCTGTTTCAAGATATGGTGTCCCCTCTATACCATCTATTAACCCCAGATACCCTGGGTAGAGATTACCATGTTTGTCTTCGACATAAACAGTTGATGGGAATTCGCTTGAAAATGTGTCATAAAAGTTCAACGGAAGAGTGATCCTCGATTGGAAAAAATACACTATTAGAATATGTATATCATTATCATTATTATCACTATAAAAAAACAATAAGCAAACAAAAAATAATGCTTTTAGTGTCCACGATAATTATAGTAATGTGCAGATTACCTTATGAGGGAGAATGACACATATGAAATCTGCATTGTCCATGTTGAATGTTAAAAACTCTTGGTTTCTGAACCTATATCAATAACATATAAGGCGGCGTGTATTAGTGGTGAAAAAACAATGTATGGATGATGTTTATATAATGATAATGATGATGTATGATATGTGGGCCACGTGAGGTACTATTATTTTTACTAGATACATTATCATCATTACGTTACCTTTTCTTAGATTTGATTGTGAGTAGTGTTAAGCTGTTGTACTATTCACAATGACAGTCACATGGTCGAATAATTAATACATGACATCATTACTTGGGTAGGCGTAAGGCGTAGGGGTTATTATCATCATCTATGCGTATGAGTGGTGTTGGGAACTGGAATCCTTGTATCTAAGTTATTGTTACACCAAATAAGGAAAACTATAGCACAACCCATTAATTCTTCTACTCCGTACTAATCCGCAAAAATTGGTCTTATTTTGGCTTCATCTGTTAAATGGACCCCCACATTTTTCTCCCTTTTAGTTTGCACTAATAGTACAACTATTACTGTTTGTGTCCCACAATATTCGCTGACAATGAAGCGGCTCAACAGTCAATGTGATACTCCCTCCGTCCCATATCAGAGATTGTATGGAAAAGAGAGATTCTGAGTTAGTTTAACAAAATGTCCCTCATTAATGATATTGGAAATATAAAAAATAAAATTGTAGGAAGAAATATATTAAATAATGAAGGGTATGAATGGAAAAACATAATTTAGGCTTTATTGGTATTCAGAAAAGACATGTAATTTGGGGCAAATTTTTTTGGCTAGAAAGACATTTAATATGGGAAGGAGGGAGCAACATACAAACCATGCAATCTAAATTGCCGCTCAAAGTTGTGAAAAAAGTGGATATATTCCCTAAATATAATCCAGGGTCTACTTTCAGCAATTTTCCCCCCAATCACCACATGTATGACCAACCAATAAAAACCTGCCACATAATTCTTCTTCTCTCACATACGCTCCCTCTCTATCTCACGCGTTCGAGACTCCACTCTCTCTCTCTATATCTCACAAAACAATTCCTTCTTTCTATTTTGTTCCCCAGCATCGCCTTCAGCCCCATCACTCACATTCACACCTTCAACCCCATCAAAGTGTAAAGGTATTAACTTTTAACATTTTTCGTGATTTACTTGCCATTGTTAGGTCACGTTTGGTTATGGGTTGTTTGGAAGTTAAAGATCAAGTGTAATTAAGTGATTTTCTCAGATCTGTATACTTTCGTGCTATGTTAGTGTGAAATCAAATGTTTTTCCTTTTCGTTTCTTATCCAATATGTTCATCTAACAAAATATTGAATTTATTCTTTCGTCAGTAGGTAAGTGCATCATTTTTGATTATTCCTTTCTCTAAACTCTTGCTGAATGGTAGATTTGTTGTTTTGAATTTGTGTGGAGACTTTAATAGGTGATCAGATTTTTTTTAAAGGTCACACAAACCCTGTTTCTCTCTTATTCGCTCTCTTATTCAGTGAATGGTCTTTTTTATTTTGTCAAGTAGTTAATTGTATTTGAAAAAATAAATAGGAAGCAAGTTTTGTAAGTAGGTTTTCTGATTTGGGGGTCAGATGAATGATAGATTTGTGTCAAACGATTCAAGAGGGGGTTTATTTCTTTCAGTGAATGGTGTAGCTGATCAGTTTTTTTTTAAAGGTGACACAAACCCTCTTTCTCTCTTATTCGCTCGCTTATTCAGTGAATGGTCTTTTTTTTTTCTTCAAGTAGTTTATTGTCTTTGAAAAAATTAATAGGAAGCAAGTTTTGTAAGTAGGTTTCCTGATTTGGGGGGCCAGATGAATTGGGCCTCACTTCAAACATCCCAATGGTTTATACATTATATATCTTGTAGGGTTGTATTGTATAGTGAGAACACAGTTGTTTTCAGACAGGTCGTCCTTCTCCGATTCTACCCAAAGATCAGCAAATCCTTGACAATGAGCAAAGGAGCAAAGCTTGCGAAGTTCATGGAAAGGGCTGTCTCGGCTTTTCTATCTTCGAAAAGGTTAGTTAATTGATAACTCAAATTCTAATGATTTTGAAACCCTAACCCCCGATTTTCTTAACACTGTCTACATTGCTGTATTTGAATGTTAGATGTTTACACATTTATTTCATAACTCATTCATCCATCAAATATGTAGGATCACAAATAACACACCTTCATCAATTTATGGGATATATATTTTGTTGAACTATCATTACACTGTTATCTTTCTTTTTTAAAGTTGGGTATATGTTGATTGATCTATATACATTTCTTTAGATTGTCAGGACACACCACCTATGTTATATGTTTACACATTTCTTTCATCACTCATTCATACATCAATCACTTAGAACCACAAATAACATACCTTCATCAATTTATGGTAAATATCATTTTTTTTAGCTATAATTACACTGTCTGTTAACTTTTTTAATTTTGGGGTGTATTATTGAATTATCTATGTTACAAAGTAACAGATTAGTCCACTTACGATATATTAAACGGTTTTACATACTAATTATTCATTTGCTATAATTTAACAAAGCATGTTATGTTTAACAAAAATTAAACATGTTCTTCTCTTAGCCCAAATCCTGAGTACATTGAAATTTCATCATCAACCTCAAATGCTGATGCCCCTACTGATACCAATGAAATTTCTTCTGAGTTCAATCAATCTAATGTTTACACTTGGGAATTTACAATCAGCCGTTATGTAAGCAAAAGATCTGGCCAAATGGTAAGTTTCTCTAAATTGTTAGTGTCTTATCCATTAGTTACTATTTATTTACTATTGTCTTACTTTATATTACTATCTGAGACAGACAATTCCACGTCACATTGCAAGGATCATTCCTCCGACTATTGAAAAATTAGTGCTCTATGATAACTCAACAGACCAGACGTATGATTGCATACTCCACGCTACGAAACGGTCCGGGAGTGAAAAATACGTCAAAGGAGCAACATGGTTGTTATTTGTAAAGGAGAAACAGCTGCAAGAAGGAGATGTACTCAAATTTGAGATGGGTGGCCGCCCTCTGACTGCATTTACTGAAATTATTCGCAAATCTGCTAACTAATTTCTTTTGTGTGAAGACAATATGTAGTACACCACTGCTTTCTAGATTACGTTTTAAGTGCTTTATCTACGTTTGTTCTAAATACAACCTTGATTTTGAAATATATTGACTATATCTACATTATCTACGTCATTTCCCTGACTGTTTGTGTATGATTAGATGAGATTTGTCATGACAATGTTGTTTAGATTTGGTTTTGTATCACATACCCTACTTGATTAAGGCAATGTTATTTGGTAAGATAAAACTGTTACTCACAATGAGACTGTTACTCACAATGTTATTTCAGTTGACAATAGCAGCAAACAAACTTGCTAATGTTTAACTTCCCCAACTGGAGCAAGATGTTTAAGACAACACATAATCTGAATTAACTTTCGATTGGAAGAAGTTCTCTCATTAGCAAAAATTGGGTTTTGATGTTTAAATAGTTGAGCTTTATTTCAGTGTTGTTTTAATTGGGCTCTTAGGTCTTAGGCCTTTAATTTTACTAGCCCATGTTAGGCACTATATATGTAGTCTCTTGGAGGCATTTTAGGTCCAATGAATGAAAAACTTTTTTTTTGTAGTTTAATTTATTTATTGTTGCCATCTTCTTTCTTAGGTTCAATTCTCTTCAGGTTAAAGTGATATGCATATATGTAACGTATGCATATGAACTAAACTCAAGTGTTGAAGGAGAACTAACATGAATGAGCTTTAGAAAACCAAATTGAACAGACTATCAAATAAAATGGTAGTTAAAATCCACATGTTTGGAATTTATGATTAAAATGGGTTGTTGGCCAATTAAAATTCACATGTTCTAGCACCCTCATTCCATACTGCCATAAAAATGGGGCGATTCAATTCAATAAGCACTTAAGGATCCACGTGGGTCTATGATAGAAGAAAAACAACTTGCTAAAGGCTCATCAACTTGACAAAACAAATAAGGGTGATCTGATATCTGGTTAAAAAAGCTTGTAGTGTAATTATGGCTGGATTGCTGGATGTTGCAAATATATATTTGGTAAGATAAAGTTATCGGATGGTAAAGTTATAGTAAACAAAGTGAAATAACTTTTTGAGTCAGCATCCTCTAAATAAAGTGGCATACGGATGGCATTTATTGAACAATATTAATGAGGTGGCTGATAATTGGTTGTAACACACTATAAGTTTGCTCACTATATAACGCTCACATCATCAAACTATAACTGGAAGAAGCGGTACGTTTACGAGGCATTATGTCGAATGATCTTGATGATAGTGGTACGCGTTACTTTAGGAAGAAGCGGAAGCGCTTATAATCGAACTAATGAAGGTACCTTTTATCATTACTCTGCAAAGAGGCATGCATAATTATGTTGGTTTTGTAAGGTTTCTCTATGCACGTGTGTACCAAATAGTAATGTAGTTGTTTAAATCACTAGATGGTCGTGATATATCATCTGGAAGTGATAGTCTAAATAGAAGTCTTGGCAAAGAAAACAGAAATCAACTTGTGTATACTTTTAGTGAATTTGCGGAGCCATCATGTATTACACAAGGTAAGGTGAATCGTGTTTAATGTAAGGATATTTGTTAAATAAATATTTATAGATATCCACACACACATATATATATATATTAACTAACTTGGTGTATTATGGTTAACTTATATATTGTTGATGACTTTCATATATAGTGTCGAAGTCTAATGAAATACACAACAAGAAGACAGAGCAGAATTCCAGATCAGAGCCTTTGTATGATATAACGAACGGTAAAAATATTGTTTCAAGCTTAGTATTTCCTATCTATTAACTATATACCTAGGGTAGTGATGATTAATTCGGACAAGGTGACTCAATGTTTATTGGTTATATTTAAAATTTAAAAATGAAATTTACATAGGCACGAGACGAGGGACAACTGCTGCTATTCCACCCTCACGATCCTTTGAGCGACAAACCAAAGGACGTCAAAAGGTTGGGGTTGGTAGACATAGTCTTAAAGGGAAACAATCGGTGAATGCAGAGATCCATATACAGAACGACGTACGTGTGGAAGGTAGTTTGCAAGTTTAGTTTGCAACGTCTGTGTAAATTTGGTTTAATGAATCGGTATGTAGTTCTATTTGCGAAATCCAATGTGTATGTAAATGTTTCATATGTGTTAAAAGATTCTGCAGTTGACCTATCCAGCTTAGACATTGGCAGTGCACAACACAATAAACAAACATCTAATATGACAGGTATATTTGATGGTGAAAACGCCGATAATAAATATACGATAAGCGGTAGGCTATACAAAAAGTATGACCTGATGCATATTATTGTAGGTGGCCAACAAGAAGATAATGGGTTCCAAGGTGGTAGTAGAATGCAAAACTCCGAAAATGTGTTGTCACTAGAAGAGTATACAACGGAACATGCTGAGAATGATGGTTAGTATGCAATGCAGTTAGTAATTGAAGCTTTGTTGTTTGTTGATGATTAGACAAATTCCACAGTGGGGTGTATTATTTACAAGTTGATAAATGTATTTGACTAGGTGTGTCCTCTGAATATTGGGATATTGGGATTCCCACACACACATGTATTTATTGTGGTGCTATTCTTTGGAAAGAGGAACGTATACAGAAGAGCTACAACGCCGATTTAACCCAAGTTTGGGTTATCTTTGTTCTCATGGACGAGTGATATTACCTCGATATAAGGAGCAACCGGAACAAATGAAAAACCTCTTCTTGAATAATGATAGGCGTAGCAAATATTTTCAAGCTAATGTCAGGTCATTCAATTCTATGTTTTCCTTTACATCAATGGGAGGAAAAATTAAAAAAGACATAAATGTTGGAGGAGCACCTCCGGTATTTGTCATGGGTGGAGAGAACTATCACCAGATTGGTAGTTTACTACCATTTGATGGAGAACAACCGAAGTTTGCCCAGCTGTATATTCATGAAACAATTAATGAGGTGCAAAATAGAATGTCTGTTGTAAGGTACGTGAGGTGATGTTTATGAAAAGTTAGCTTTGCATACAATGCTGTTAGCTTTATTTATACGTTTATTTAAAGTTAGCTTTGCATACAAGGCTGTTAGCTTTGTTGTTGCTATTAAGGGGCGATGCATGCATGCATGATAGAAACTTTTTTTTTGTTTTTAAATGTGTAAATACTTTGAATAGGATGGTTGATGATGAAGAAGAAATGCAATCTAGCATTGTGGAAGAGATTAAAGGTATTCTTGATGAATGTAACCCGTATGTTAAGATCTATAGGCAAGTCAGAGATAGAATCAACACAGGCGAGATACAAAATATGAAGTTGAGAATAATTGGAAAAAGGGTCGAGAGATGGAAGGCGATATAATTTGCCAACCGTGGTCGGTGGGCTGGCCTTATTGTGGGGGACTTTGATTCAGCCCATTATGATAGAGATGTCATAGTAGAGTGGCAATCCGGCAGGCTAAAAAGGATATCGACATTGAGCGCAGCATATCTTCCGTTGCAATATCCATTGTTTTTTCCAAGGGGGGAGGACGGTTGGTGGGAACACATCGAGTATAATGATGAGTCATCCGCACCAACAATAAAACGTGAGAAAGTCACCTTACGTGAATGGTTTGCATATCGATTTCAGCACCGATTCATTGAGTTCTCGATATTCTTGTATGGTAAAAGATTATTTCAACAACTATTAGTTGATGCATATAGCATGATAGAAGCTCAACGGATTTATTGGGTCAAAAATCATCAACAAGAGGTGAGGGCGGACATGTATAAAGGCTTATCAGATGCCTTACTAAGAGGCGATAGAGATCCGTCTGTTGTTGGGAAGAGAATAGTTCTACCATCAAGCTTTACAGGAGGTTCAAGATATATGCAGCAAAACTACCAAGATGCCATGGCTATTTGCAGGTGGGCTGGTTATCCTGACCTGTTCATTACATTTACTTGTAATCCAAAGTGGCCAGAGATTGTAGGTTTCTTAAAATTATTCAACCAGCGCCCTGAAGATCGTCCGGATATTGTAGCAAGAATGTTCAAAATAAAGTTAGATCAATTGGTCCGAGACATCAAGAAAGGACAGATATTTGGTTTCACGAGGGCAGGTATGTACATAAGATGTAATTTATGATCCTTTGTATTTGATTAATTATTTTGGTCCATGTTAACTTTCTATTTTCTACACTTGCAGTGATATATACAATAGAGTTTCAGAAACGTGGATTGCCTCATGCACATATATTGGTATTCTTGCAACCAATTAGTAGAGTGGTGTGTCCTTCTGATATTGATAAAATTATATCGGCTGAGATTCCAAATAAAGAAACTGAACCTGAGTTGTATAAAGTGGTTTCAACATTTATGATGCATGGCCCATGTGGACAACAAAGATTATCGTCGCCTTGCATGGCAGCAGGTAAATGTACCAAGCACTTTCCTAAGAAATTTTCAAGGACAACGAGTGTTGACAAGGATGGTTATCCCGTGTATCGGAGGAGAGACAACAATCATTCAATTCAAAAAGGGGAGGCATTTCTGGATAACAGATATGTTGTGCCACACAACAAGACATTGTTGTTAAAATATAATGCTCATATCAATGTTGAATGGTGCAATCAATCAAGATCAGTCAAATATTTATTCAAATATATAAACAAGGGTCATGATAGGGTTACAACATCATTTTATGATAGTGATAACAGTAAAAATGCAAGCAATGTTGTTGATGAGATCAAGATTTATTATGATTGTCGGTATTTGTCAGCAAGCGAGGCTACATGGCGAATATTTAGTTTTGATATACACTATCGGGACCCAGCTGTTGAAAGACTCGTATTTCACTTGCCAGGAGAACAGTATATTATGTTTGACACTAGGCGTACTATTGACACTGTCCTTGATCGGACCAGCTCTAACTACACCAAATTTTTGGCATGGTTTGATGCAAATGCAACATATGAAGAGGCTAGGAATTTGACATACAATGAATTTCCCCTCAAATTTGTTTGGAAAAAGAAGGAACGCAAGTGGATGCCAAGGCAAAGGGGATTGAGTATTGGGAGGATGCATTTTGTCCCTCCGGGCACAGGAGAGATATATTACATGAGAACTTTGCTAAATTATGTTAGAGGACCTACATGCTTTGAAGATTTGCTCAAAGTAGGGACCAAAGTTCATACGACCTTTAAAGATGCATGTTATGCAATGGGGTTGTTGGAAGATGACAAAGAATATATTGATGCATTCAAAGAGGCCAGTCATTGGGGATCAGCTCATTATCTTAGGAAGCTATTTGTTATGTTGTTGGTAGCTTCCCAAATGATGAGACCAGAATTTGTTTTTCAAGAAACATGGTCATTACTTGGTGATGATGTCGTATACAACCAGCGACGGCTACTTAGAGCACCAGGTAATAGTTACTTTTTTGATTGGCTATTTTGTTTATTGATGTTTAAATGTTGTAAATGTTTAGTAATAAAGTAATAGCGACTTATTTATATAATTTTTGATCTATTGAACAGAGTTGACATTGACGGATGAACAAATTCAAAATCATGTAATACATGAAGTGGAAATATTGTTGCAGTCATACAACAAGAGGTTAAAGGATTTTCCGACAATGCCGGTTGGAGACAACATAGATGCAAACCAAAATTACAATCGGTTATTGTATGATGAGCTAAGTTATGATAGGCTTGCCTTGGATCAGTGGAACATGAGCGCTTACTTTCTTCAATGACAAATGAACAAATGATGTCTATGATAGAATAATGTTGAGTGTCACGGATGAAACAGGGGGTTTGTTTTTCTTAAATGCATTTGGTGGTGCTGGTAAGACGTTTATATGGCGAGCACTTGCAGCTGGGTTACGGTCTAAAGGAGAGATTGTATTAACGGTTGCATCTAGCGGTATTGCTGCATTATTAATACCAGGTGGTAGGACACCACTCATTCAAGATTTGCAATCCCCTTAATAGTAAATGAAGACTCTACTTGCAATATAGCACATGGTAGTGACTTAGCCGAGCTAATTCAAAAAACAAAGCTCATCATTTGGGATGAGGCACCAATGATGCATCGCCATTGTTTTGAAGCGCGATTGATCGGACATCGAGAGATATATCATCGCGTTTCCAAAACTCGGGAACCATGAAAAGCCGTTTGGTGGGAAGGTCGTAGTATTAGGTGGTGATTTTCGACAAATCCTTCCTGTCATACCTAAGGGCACACGACAACAAATTGTAAATGCTTCAATCAATTCCTCACATTTATGGATGAACTGCCATAAAATGACTCTACACACAAACATGAGATTGATGACTGCTATTGCTGGGGAAGATATTGTTGAACGAAGGGAATTTGCAGATTGGTTGTTAGAGATAGGAGATGGTCGAAATGGACAAATTGTTGATGATGAAATCAAACTTGAGGTGCCATCGGAGTTGTTGATCACAAATAGAGGTGATCCAATTGAAAGTATTGTGGAATCGACGTACCCAAATTTTGTTAACTCATTTGATGATATTCGATACTATCAACAAAGAGCCATTCTTGCACCGAAAAATGAGATTGTTGATCAAATCAATGAATATATGTCAGAGCAAATCCCAGGAGAAGCTGTAACATATATTAGTCTTGATACTCCCCATTCAGACAATGTTGACTGTGATCGGATTGACAATGTTCACTCAACTGAGTATTTAAACACAATATCTTCCCCAGGGTTGCCAAATCATTTGCTTCATCTAAAAGTTGGAATACCAGTAATGTTATTGAGAAATGTTGACCCAAATTCTGGTTTATGTAATGGCACAAGATTGATATTGACTAGGCTTGGGAAGTATGCGCTTGAAGGTGTTGTCATCTCTGTAGCAACATTGGAGATAAGGTATATATAGCTCGCCTATCATTGTCACCGTCTTCGATGTTAGACTTCCATTTAAGTTTCAAAGAAGACAATTTCCAATTAGCATCTCATTTGCAATGACAATCAATAAAAGTCAAGGACAATCATTGCAATCTGTTGGTGTATATCTTCCAAGCCCAGCATTTGCCCATGGACAACTATATGTTGCATTTTCTCGTGTTACATCAAAGAGTGGTTTGAAAGTTTTAATTACCAATGATGATGGGGAGCAAACAAACACCACCACAAATGTTGTGTACCATGAAATATTTTCAAATTTGTAACAATATGTATTGTAATCTTTTAAGCATGCAAGTAAGACTTTCTTGAATTTGTTTGTCAAATATTATTTGTAAGTATAACATTGTTATAATATTTTGTCAAATAAATTATACAAAATTAGACAATAAATATTTAAAAAATATTAATTTTATTAAAAGACATTAGCCATAAATACTTCAGAATTTTTATCTATTATTAATGTAGGAGAAAAAAGTATTTGCTTGGTTTTTTTTCCCAACACTTATAGTTTTTTGTTATCAAAATATAGACTTTTTTTTTTGTCCAAATTATATCAAATTTAAAATTGGGCAAAGCCCAAACCAAATACAACAATAGTAGCCCAAGTTCAAAAAGTAAACATGGATCAAACAAGATCCGGCCCACCCAATATAGAAAAAGCCACAAAAGGCACAAAAAGAACCAACGAATTAACACTAAACGACAAAGGAACCACAATCTCTGACTGCATACAATCAGACCAAATCGAAGAAACCGCTATGAAACACCGTTGACGCCGATCTTGAGCATAGAATAAGAGATCCTCCAAGCAACAAACAAATAGCAAAGCAGAGACAATCAACCCCACTTTATACCCAGTACATCTTCTATGAAACACTGCTTTGTCAAGTTATAACGCCTCTGCATTCAGTTATTAACCTACCATTCATTAGAAAAAAAAACAATAGGTAGCCCGTCCGTAGGACGGGTGATTGACCTAGTAGTTCTTTTAAGGTCACACTTTCTATTTCATTTAGCTTTTTCCACAATATGAGACTCATTGATTCTCTTGATTTGTTGTTGATCTTACTTATTTCTAAGTTTTAATAGGAGGATTTAGATAAAATTTAAACACTAAAGATGTGGCAATTTGTGGAGTTGTAAATTTGCAATGAAAAACTAATGAGGTTGGATGCTTTTATTAATTGTTCAAGGAAATTTTTTGAATTCTTTTATTTTGATATTTTATCTTCTACTAATGTATCCATTTTCTGGTTTGTCTGTATAGGTGTCATTATTGCATCTCATATATTAGTCAACCATCAAGTTTCCCGGTACTGGAGACACATAAAAGAGATAGTTGATGGGGTTGAAAAATTTGATCAAATAGTATAGTTTATTTTATGAACTTATGATGTAGTTTAAAAGTAACTATATCTTTCAATTTTATGTATTTTTTTTATAGGAAGCCATCAAAATGTGCTTTTATCTTTCATAACGAACTTTTATCTTTCAATTCAACGTAGTAAAAAGTGATTACATATGTATTATATAGTTTTTAGATAAGTTATTGACTTTACAATTTATTTAGAGTTTTTTTTAATATACAGTTTCATCGTTTGAATATAATTTCTATTCACTTTCTTTAAATTCTTACTATCCTATTAAATAATAAAATGTTAATCATTTTTGCCTACTCATTTATTTCAGTCAAATAAATGAAATGCTACTATAATCACCACATATTTATTGTATTATGCTATAATGTTATATAGGCAAAAAAAATGCATTTTGAAGCCAAGAATTATGGTGGTGTTTAAAACATTCTTATTTAATTTTCCTATTGACCAAATAACATTTTCATTATAGAATATTAAATAAAATAAACTAAGATTAAGAGATCACTTGATAAATTAAGAATAATCAAAAAGAGAGTAATTTTTATAAAATAAAAATGTTTATACGCACTAATGTCTCTGGTTGCATAAGGGAAGTGAATAGGCGAGCTGTGAGCATGTTCACCTTCTACATATCAAAGCTTACTTGGGATTATAGGACTATTAAAATGAAATATGTTTATTTTTAGTGATATGTGAAAGTAATATGTGGGTGAAATTTACAAATTACATTTATAAAAAATCAGTGAAGGATTTAAAAATATATACACATTATGAGTAATTGAAATATGTATAGAAAAACATATGTTTTGAGCAACATATAAAATGATTATATACAATAATTCTCCTAATCAATTTTCAAATCCAAATCAATATTGAAACTAAAATTTCAACTTTTAAACTCAAATTCCAATAACGCCTTACAATGTTCGATACGAAATACAACATTGCCTTATCATTATTTTTTTTTTAAGCGATTGCCTTATCATTATTAATATAACATGTTTCACGATTAATATATGATATACAATGAAAAAAAATTAACAAACTATTAGACAACATTCAGCACATTACTTACAAACAAACCTAAACAAAAAATAAAAATAAACAATATTATAATACCTTAGAAGCAAAACATTTTAAACAAACCCGTGCAACGCACAGGCTTATCCCTAGTGAAATTCTAAGTTTACATAAATAAATAAAAACTAAGGAACATGTGATCCATGTTCAACCGTTTTGAGAACCTTGATTAAAATACATTTATATAAATATTAGAAGTATTATCATCAATATCTCTTGCTTGATAGTTGACTTTCCAAGGGTTCATTCTCAATAATTGGTTGTACGAACCTTCATTCATTACATGGTTGCATTTTTTGTTTCCATTCACACAGAAAAAGAGATCTCCCAATCTCCAGAAAATAAACATGGCAATTGCTTCTAATTTCCTTGTCTTCTATACTCTATCTACTATGCTTTTGTTAATGCATTTGCTAAGGAAGTTGGAGATGTTCCAAAAGCAAATCCAGTAGCACCTTTCAATCTATGTTATAAGATGAACAAGTTGGGTTTTACAAAGGTGGGACCTACGGTACCAATAGTTGACTTTGTGTTGCAAAAAAATGATGTGTTTTGGAGGATTTTTGGGTCAAATTCTATGGTTCAAGTTAGCAAAGAGGTTTCTTGTCTTGTATTTGTAGATGGAGGTGTAGAAGTAACAACTTCAATTGTTATTGGTGGATATCAGCTAGAGGATAATCTATTGCAATTTGATTTGACTAATTCAAGACTTGGGTTTAGCTCCTCCCTATTGTTTAGACAAACTACATGTGCAAACTTTAACTTCACTTCTAGTACTTGATTGATCTAAGCAAACTTTTTTGTTCTTTTTTCTCGTCATTTTTGTGTTGCATAAATTGGTTGCTTGTTATTTGTCGATCACCATTTAAATTTGTACCTATCATATATTGTGCGCAATTGCAGAGAATAATTCTTCCAGCCGGATAAAATTATAAAGAGTGGTAAAACTCTCCCTCAAGAGTTTAACGCTGATACATTCTCAAGGTTAAATTCAAATCTAGAATTTTAATTAAGTTTGAAGAGACTTAATATTTCATCCAAGCACTCTTGAATAATTTGGTCATTTTATTTTTATAAGAAAGTTTCTAAATTACTTGATGTATTAGTAACTTTTTTTTGGTAAACAATAACTTAGTGGAATTGGGGTAAGAATAATCTTGGAAAGCGCCATGGAAGTTTTAGTGGAGCAAGCACTTAGGCTTAAAATGAAAGCCAGCAACAATCAAGTCGGAAAAAAAAAATCAAGTCGAGTACTACGTACGAAGCATTACATGTCGGATTGCAATTGTGACTAAAAACTCGGAGCTCATGTCAAAATCAACTCTCAGCTAGTGGCAAACTAGGTTGGGGCAAGTATTACGCTCGAGATGAGATATTGGCTCGCTATCGTAAAATGGTGCTAGAGATAAAATATAAGTTCTGAAGTACGAGCTGACAACATTAAAGTGGATCTGCTAGCAAAATTGGCTAGTATGAAAACAGAGGGCCAACATAACTCAGTGGTAATTTAAACCCTACAGATTTCGAGCATCAATCTGACACCTATAGAAGTGATAAAAGTCTCTAATTCCTGAATAGAAGAGATGAAGAATACGAGTGCAATCTAGAGTTTGTTTTAGAAATTTTTATGTGCAGCACAAGTTGATTTGTTTTTATCACTTTTTAATTTTCTCCCTCATGTAGTTAAAATCAGATTTTCTTAGAAGTTACTAAAACAACTTCTTGTTTTAATCATAAACTAGCGGTATACCGATGTATACACACGCGTATTCAGATTTAAGAATGACTTAGGTTTACGAAATGAACCGACATGTTTGGTTTCACTTCAAAAGATGGTAGAAATGATAATTTTTATCTTATTATTGGTGTACAGTATCCTCCCCGACTTTACCTATGACTAATCTACGCTTTGTTGGCCATGTGTACCTGAATTTGCCAATCTGTGTGGTTTTCTCCTTCCAATAGAGGTTTTGTCACACCCAAAATTCGAACTCAATTACCGCTCGGACCAACCCTTATATTGATGGTAGCTAGAAGTGAGTTTGGAAGACTAAAAATGATTTTAATGCGTTAAATTGATATTTTGGCTCTTTAACGCAAAATCTATTTTATTAGTCTAGAAGTGATTCTACTATAAGCTAGAAATTGTAGCTTCTAATGTTATTAGGAATTGATTTTACCATTGTATATTTACATCTTCCATTTCTTTTGCTATTTACCCCCAAAATCTAGGATTGTTTTTTGGTACACCCCATTATCTCTCCCACCCCCATAAATGCCAAAAACCCAAAATGCCCATCTCATTTTCTAAAAAAACGCATCAGACCCCACCACTATATAGGATTTCCGAATTTACCTCCCAAAAAGGTAAATCCGGAAAAATTGTTAACGTTACACCGATTTGTAAAACCCCCATAAATTCGATTCAGAATTGTTGTGCACCGAATTTACCTCCTTTAAAGGTAATTCGGAATTTTTTCCCAAGAATACCGTTTTTAAATGTAAATCCGGTTCAAAAAATGTGAACCGAATTTACCTTTAAAAACGGTATTTCCGGATTTTTTTTTGTTTTTTTATCTAATATTTATCTTTGTTTTTAACAGATAATTATTATGGATTTAACCGCTGCGTTTACGCAGGGCCGTCCCAAACAAATTGGAGACCCTGTGCAAATCTTAAAAATTAGGCCCCTAATTATACGTTTATCAATTATATCACTAAAAACTCAAACTATTTATTTAAGGGTTCTACACCTACTAAAGAAATGTCTCCCTTATAGAAAATGATAAATATAAATAAGTATTAGTAGTTGAAGTTGGTCTTTAAATAATTAAATGTATTTTAAGTAATATATGTTATTTGTAATAATGGTGTCAAAACGTTAATTTTGTGCCTTTTTTTTTCATGAATTTGGTGCCTTACTATCCAAATGATACTGGTTGCATGTGGCTTTTTTTTGGGGTCAAATGGCAGCATGTTAAAGCAATCAAGATGATTAATGGGGGCCCCAAAACAAATCCATCAAGTTGGGCCCTGAGCTACTGCACAGGTGTTCTCACAAGGGCCGGCCACTGCGTTTCTTACATCTCGGATATTTTCTACTCGAGATGCAATGACACGTTGGGCTAGAGATACTGGGAAAGCCAACAGAGTCATTGTGGTTATTATTCGATCCGAGTCCACAGATAATGGGAAAGAGAAAAAGAACAAGGTGGTTTATGGCTGTGTGAGACGTGGCACATACAGTCGAGTAGATGTTGCGTGTTCTGCTAAACAATACATCAAAAAAATGTGGTTGTAAGTTTGCATTGAAAGCTAAACCACTCTTACCTCCTAGTTCTGATTGGAAGGTGAGAGTGGTGTATGAGATTCACAATCATGAGCCTCATAAGACTATTTTTGGAGCAGCAATTTTTGGTAAGTTTAGCAAGGAGGAGCGGTCAGTTGTTGAGGAGCATCTGTCTTTGGGAGTGAAAGCCGCCAAAAGTCTTGATGCATTGAAGGTCAGATTTAAGAACAACTTGAACAACATTAGTTAGCTGTATAGAACCCGCAACAGTATCCAGAAGGGAAAGAGAGATAGTATGACTGAGATGCAACAACTTATGACACTAATTCAGGCGAATCATTACTTGTTTTGGACGAGACGACTTAAAAGTACTGATATTGTTGAAGAGATCATGTGGTCACATCATGATAGTATCAAGTTATTGAGGATGTTTCCGACTGTCTTGATTATGGACTATACCTTTAAGACCAACAAGTATACATTGCCTCTGTTGGAGATTGTTGGTGTCACTTCTTTCAAACACAACAAGCCTCTCATGGACACTCTGAATACACAATATTCTCGTGATTCCGCACTCACTACCTTCACCATCAGGGCACAATCACCAACAGAGAAAATGATGTTCATTTCGAGAGTCCACAACCCATTTTATGCAGGCTTAAAGACAACATCACCTTTGAAGCTCTGAAAGAAAAAATAACAAGGAAGGTGCAACTGGAGGGTGATGAGCAATAAGTCACTTGGATCATTTATCGCTACCCCACTATGGGCGATAATAATCGTGTTCAGTGGTCCACCATGGATGTGAAGAACAACGACAACGTTCGAGCAATGATGGACAGGCATGACATCTTTCAGATGCAGAGTCCTTTGCAACTGTATGTCGAATCCAGAAGGACTGTTGTTGAGATCCTTCGCCGTTTCAATTCACCATCGCAGAGTTTATACCGTGTTTTCATTTCGCTTTGTTGTTGTGTTATGTTATTTTTTCTCAATTTCATGTCTTCTTTCGCTTTTGTCATCAAAATCATTGTAAAACGCTTTTTAATTAATGTTAAGTTGTTTTTTATTATTATTTTTTCCGAAATACCAATAATATAAGGTAAAACCGGTTGGGTGTTTTCAAGCGGGCGGATCTTCTTGGGGCGGAGGGATGCCATGGTACCCCCATTATTATTTTTTTGACAATAACCCCAATTTTTTAAAATTTGCCATATGTACATATATTTTTAAGCATAACTAAGTTATGTACGATTAAATGAACGTTACTAACAAAGAATAGTTAGAGTCGCAGATGGTTTGACTTTTTTTATAACGTCCGACACGAGTTCGAATCCAGCAATTGCGTATTTCCATTTTTTAGCAAAGAATTAGTTTTCCACCGTCCGATGGACGTGAAGTCTTATTTTTTTGTGTTACTTATGTCTTTAATCGTGATTTCTTTCTAATACTTAAAATTTGGTTGATGTTGTTATTTATTGTTGTTTTTGTCTAGAAATAATTCATTTAATCAATAGTAAGACTTCCCATCCATCGGACGGGTGGTGAGGCTAGTTGATGACTAAATGTTTTTTGTCACTCTATTCCTTATCACAACTAGGACACATACCCGTGCATACGCACGGGAAGGCCAATTGAGCAATACGATGTAGTAATGAGGTAAACTCAAGGATTTTATTGGTACGAAAATAGGTGGATTCGTGTTTTGCCTTTCTTCTTCCATATAAATGAATAATTTTGATTGCGATCACTATACACTAAGCAGATATAATTTCACAATGTTTATTTCCAATGGAAGGCATAAATGCATATTGACATAGACATAGATACACATTTACACATAAAATGAGACGGAGGGAGTATATTTTATTTTATCCCTCCCTCCGATTGTGTCAGGATAGAACATTTAATCACCCCATTGTTTGAGGACAAGCCTCTCACTGTGTTATTCACCTGACACTACGCCGCATTCCCCTCAATTGTCAATCATCACTGTGTAATTTCAGAACACGTCATCTTTGATGATCCCAAGTAAGTCGTGTTCGATACACAAACACACCTAAAAGTATACCATCTTCCCATGTAATGACACAAACGACATACATATCACATTTTCAAGCCAAAACATGAGATACATAGATGTGAGATTTTTTTTTGTACCCACATCGTCCCTCCCCCCCCATAAAACCCAAATTGGACAATAATACCCATACACAATTACAAAGAAACGAATTTACCTCACTTATAAGTAAATCTGGTGGGGGGGGGGGGAGGATTCCCACATTTAATTCACATACCGAATTTACCTGTCTGTGACGTAAATCCGAGAATCATTTTTTCTCCCCAAATTTATCTATAAGTGAGGTAAATTCGGTTAGCATTTTTGCTAACCGAATTTACCTTTATGTGAGGTAAATCCAAGAATCCTTTTTTCTCCCAAAATTTATCTATAAGTGAGGTAAATTCGGTTAACATTTAGCTAACCGAATTTACCTATATGTGAGGTAAATCCGAGAATCCGCAACATTACGTTTTTTTTTTTTAAAAAAATACGAACCGGAAATATCATTATTTGAGGTATTTCTGGGAATTTTTAATTTTTTTTTTAAATGAGGGATATTTTTGGAATAAAATGGTTTATGGAGGTGGAGTTAGGATGTGGGGTGTAAAAAAATCCATAGATGTATAACCAGTATGGTGGCCCATACTTGTATAACCAATATAATTATCTATCATTTGACAACAAAAAAACATTTGCCGCTTAAATTGGATCCAAAAGTCGATAGTGTCTTAATATATAGGGGATAGGGGATATTGAAAATCGTCCATAAGTCCATCTTATGGAATAACAAATTTTGCATCAATGATATCAAATATGTATAAATCCATATATCAAAGGCCAAAAAATTCTCTTAACTCAATACCAATATAATTAACATTCACTATATATACAGCAAAAGGTAGAAAAATTTGAACTCCGTAACCGACAGTAATAAAATCTTCAAGAAGTGTCACTGAAGACAAACGAATTAAAATTGAATTCTTAAGAAAAGAGAGGATCTGACTTGGCTTTAATTTTTCTCAGCTGAATCAAGCTTAAGATCATAGATTAAAAATCATTAAGATCCTACTATCATCATCACTATAAACAATGCATTGTCACTTGGAGTTAAGATCATAGCCTAAAAAACAAATCAATAAGTTGCACATAGTCCTGTTAAAGCATTAACAACTGATAGCCAAAATAGTAAACCAGGATATGTAGATAGTGTTTGTGACTAAGTACATGAAGATATTTTACTCTCTCCTACAATGAAGTTTCTATCGAAAACACCATCTTCAACTTGATGAATTCCATCTTTTGCTCCTTGATGTTCAAAAACTCCTTTCAGTCATTAGTCTTAGAATGTGGTTTTAGGCCTAACTCAACCTCACAAACCCAGAACAGAAGGTGAGTGACGCCTCCCACTTATAATTTCTTTTTAGAGACTATATCTCTACAATCGATGTGACTGTTGGGTTTTTCCCAAATAATTAGAACATGGTTCGTATCCTTGCTCCCCACTTCAAATCTATCAAAGCAAAACAACTTACAGAATTAAGTTTTAGAAATCTAAATTCATGCTAAAAGCATAAAATTACAATTTCAATAAGGGATAACATTTTTAAGTTTTCATTTATGAAAAGTTCATACCTGCAAAATTCAGTCATAATTGTCACACATCTTTCCCCTCATACTATAAGCCACCGCAACACCTCTGGATTCTTTAACTAACAAATGGATAAGAAGAAAACATTATAGCTTGATTATACCTGTTGAATTTCTGACTACCTATAATTTATTCCTAATGGTGAACCCATCAAGATAGAACTATAAGAAACGATTTAAAAAAAATATCAGTCAATTATTCTTTCATAGAGTATATGACTTCATATCACAAATGAGAAGGAAAAAAATGGAAAAATCAGACTTCACCAATTAGTTGGTGACTCACCAAAGGATGTGTACAGGTGCACAAACTATCAACATGAAATTGTACCACATTAGTTTTTTTCCAAAAGATATTGTACATGCTACATTAGCAGGAACATGATTTAATTTGTTTAATGAGAAAAGCTTTGCTTCTGCATAGTCCTTCTGTAAGAAGACTAAAATGAAAGGTCGTAGAGAACCATGGGAGGCATTGTTGATGAGCTATTCACATTTCCCAAGTATACCAAAGGGTATTGTTTCTTAACTGTGAGCATGGTTTTCTCTTTGTAGAGTCATGTTCCTGTAACTTTACTTCCATTTCCAAGTTTAACATCGGCAGGAAAATCTCTATCCATTGCGCTGGCCCCTACTTTGGTAATCTATGGTGACACATTTGTGAGACTTACAGAATCAGGTCCTGCATTTCCAACTGAACATTAAACAAAAATACCTTTCCCATTGCTCCAAATGTTGCTACAGATAAACTGTCTCTGTAATAAGATGAGACTCCACTACCTAAAGAGATACATAAAACATTAACTACATAAACTACAACTCTATCAACAACTGCAAGAATATCTGAGCTGAAACATCAACCTGTCCAACACACTTTATAAACTGCAATTCTTGCTCCTGGTGCCATTTCTGTTTTGTTCCATAAGCATATCCTAGATAATTAGATTACCAATCTAATCCATAAATATAAATTAGCAATGACCATTTTGATTTTAAAATCATTGAAGTAATAGAGTATATATCGATATCAGTCATAACAAAACTACCTTTGTGGATCTCTCCATTTGTCGCCCGCATACATTTCTAAGATTTTTTACATTTTTTCAAAATTAAAGCAAAAAACTGCCCTTAACAGAACTTGAACCGCGTACATTATTATTGGTAAAGGTAAAACTTACCATTGAACTAACTGAAACACTTTGAATGTAATAGTGAAACCGATTTTATACATCTTTGGCACCCCCTAATTTTTGTTCCAAAATCCGCCACTAGTTTGAAGATTTCCGAATTTAACAAAAATTGATGTAAATTCGGTTCACTTTTTATGAACCTGATTTACCTTCAATTTTTAGTAAATCGGGAAGGCTTTTATTTTTCTCACCCCCTCCTTCCCTATCTCACCCCATATTTCAAAAATGCCAATAATACCCCGCTTTTTAAAAAAAAAAAAAATTTAAAATTTTCTAATTATCTCAAAATAAGGTAATTCTGGTTCAAAAAAATTAAACTTTCGAATTACCTATAAAAAGGTAATTCCGTTCATAAATAAAAAATTTTGAATTACCTCTAAAAAGGTAATTAAAATTTTTAATTTTTTTAAAAGTTTATATTTTGGTCTTAAGATTTAAACGCGCTTTATTGGAAATATGATACTTAACGATTTAC
Organism: Oxytropis ochrocephala; assembly: GCA_020916435.1. Lineage (NCBI taxonomy): Eukaryota > Viridiplantae > Streptophyta > Magnoliopsida > Fabales > Fabaceae > Oxytropis > Oxytropis ochrocephala. The sequence goes on along the minus strand of CM037093.1, from coordinate 10,863,689 downwards.
GATTTAATAACAATACGTCAAAATATATAAAATGACCAACATAAAATAGAGTACAAATACAATTATGAGTCCAAAATGTCTAAAATGATCAAAAATAAGCACGTGAAGTAGGTGAATGGGCGATATCTAGTGCATCCCGCCAATCCATTTGACAGGCAAGGCGTATATATACGATTTGTTTTAATTTTTATTACTAAAAGGCTACTAAAAATAGTCAAAACTACTCTAAAAAAATATAAAAATACCACTAAAAATCTAACAAAACCAAAATAAGGCTATACAATTTTTTTAGATTTTTGGAGACTATGAAAAATTAAAAAAATCGTAAAAAATAGTAAACGATGGAATTTGGGATTTTGAGGCCGTAGTCCCGTAAGAAGTCCCTTCTAGGGAGTCTTGATTCTTGATTTTTTCCGCTTCTAATGGTCGTGGTTTCATTACGATCGTAGTATGTTGTCCAAAACCGATTTTTTTAGCCTAATTATTCGTTTCAAATAAAAAATTGTAATTTTGGATTACTCGAAATAGGTAATTCCTGTTCATTAATGTGAACCTAATTACCTCATTTCTCGGCGAATTCAAATTCCATTTTTTTTTTTTTAACAAATCATGTAATTTTTGGGAAAAAGTAAGCAGATTTTCATTCATTTTATATTATGGGGTGAGATAGGAAATGAGGGGTGAGAAAAATAAAACCCATCGGGAATCTTCAAACCCCAAACCGAATTTACCTTAAATCGTTGATATTTCCGAAAATATTTAAGAAGTTGGGGGCATTTTTGTCCAGAGGGTATTTATGGGGTGCAGGAAATGATGAGGGGGTACAAAAAAAATCCCAAAATCTATTCAATGAGAATCACTTCTGGTTGCGATAGAAACAAACACGCACTGAGATTTGAGAAGCCGTGAGGTTAGGTTAGGTTAAGCTAAGGTTCCATTGTCGCCGTGCAATCATCTCCATATCCGTCTTAACAGAAGTCATTATCCTTCAAAAGCTTCCAATCTCGTTACACCTTTTGAGGAGTAACACCTCTGCTCTGAACCTATTTGACGACTCCAACGAGAGTGAAAGTCCAGACCACGACTCATCTTCGTAAAGGGGTGGTGTCCCGATTGCACCTCTTCTCATGTGAGTTTTTAATTTTCCTCACCAATCTGTTCCCAAATCGTCATATACTGCCCTGATTTTTGTTCTTTGGATAATAGGCTTGAGTCCAATTTGTTTGCAATTAGTGTTATTGTCAATTTTTGTATGAAACATAGGTAGATCGATTATGAATATGAGATGCTTGACAAAATGCCACATAAGAATTTTGAGTCTAGGAGCCTCCTTTCACATAGTATTTACTTGCAAGGGGAAACAATCTGAGAAAGTGATAGATGGGTATCTGGAAAATTTACTGCCCTGTTTACCTGAAATTAATGATTTTGTGTGCTAAAGGATTTGATGCAAACTTTGATCTTAAATTACTGAAAGATCTACATGAGGCTGAATGTTTTTATTTATTTATTTATTTATTTATTTTTTATAAAAATCGTTAACTTTATATCAAAGAGTGGTTTATTCTTTCTTTTTCCATTACATTTTACTCATAGGAAAACATTGCTATCTCTAATATCAAATAGTATACTGCTATCGTGGATGAGATGTTTATCTGCATTCCTTGTTATGGTCTGGTTCAGTGGATTGTCTAGTGGAACTCCATTGTTCTGCATATTTCCATTCATTTAAATTTTATTTCTCACTTAATCAGATCATACCTTCATTAATTCGTAGTAGAGTAGAACCCCTTGATAGGTTTGTCTTGTTTGTTACAAATTTACAATTTGTTAATTAGGTTGAGTTAGGAAGGCATGTTGCCTATAAATAAGAGGAAAGGTTTAAAGAGGTAGCTATCTTCTCAATCATTTATAGGCTACATGCCTTCCTATTTACCAGTTGATAGAAACCAACTAGTTAATTGTTGAAAATAGGGCAAATAGTTCCTCTCTCTAAGCCTTTCCTCTTATTTATAAGCAGCATGCCTTCCTAACTCAGCCAAACCTCCTCAACCTAATTAACTAACTAACTCAACCTAATTAACTAATTGTAATTAATAGGGACAGACCTATGACCCCATGTTAATTGTATCTCCAGTGAAGTACCAAGTTTCATAATAATTCATTTTGTTCAATAATTTAGAGTGGGTTCATTTTGCAAATTCATTCACACTACTAGTCATAAATCAACTTCTTCAGTTTCAGTTATCTCGTTATTTGTGTTGATTACATTGCTTCATATTTCAACCAACTAAATATTTCATATGAACTGCCTGAAGTTGGCAGCTTGCTGTTCATGTTTCAAAGTTTCTTGTTGTGACCATGAAATTACATTTATCAGATATATATTGGCTGCGCTCGCTATTAGGCTTTCTGAAAGTATGCTGCCAGGAATGAACTATTAGGACCAATGGATCCAAGACTATCATCTTCGAGCAACACGTTAGCTGAAACATTTAACAAGGCATTTGACATTAAACTATGGTCTAAAATGTTTTGCAGGATCTTGGGCATCTAAACCACAAGGTAAGTTTTCAACTTATGTTCATTACCGTTAAATCGTACTATATATGCCGGAACAATCATACTCTTGTTTAGTATTTCCTTTTTTAAAAACATTTGGTATCAGTTATTTGAGTATGGTTACTAATGCTAATTGCATGCAGTCTTGTAACATTACCATATAAATTATATCATATAATTAGAAGTTTTGTAATATTATTGTAAATTTTGAATGCTATATGATTGTTTGTTTTTTCGTTAGTTTATTGGCCTATTGGCTGTTTTCGTGATTGGCTTAATTAGTGGTGGGCTTGTTGGCCTTTAAATAGCAGGCCCTGTAGCCTATTTAAAAAGCCATACTTATCAAACAACCCCTCTCCTCACCACACACTCCCTTACCCTAAGAAAATGCCAAAACACCTCGTAACACTCCAAAAAAATCCCCCCCTCCTTTTTCCTTCTTCTTCCCCTCCATCTCCTACACACTCCCCCCAAAAACCCCATACCTCCCATCTCTCCACTCAACACCCCTCCGAACACAATTCTCCTTACCCACCTCATTCACCTTCTACTCATCTTCCCCACATTGACAATCTTATTGAGGTATCATCTCTACCCATCATCCTCCTTTTTTCGCTTAGAAACTATCTATCCGTTTTTTTTTCTGCATTCGCGCCTGGTTCGGTACTATAGTACCTAACCAATTCGGCAACATAACACCGCACTTGTTAAAATGTGTAAAGGGGGTGTTGAGTGAACTATTAGATACGATATTATGACGCCGAACCGGTTCGGTACTATGGTATCGTACCTGTATTAAAATATAAGTCCGGTATCATAGTACCGAACCTGTTCGACACTATAATACTGTACCTTATCAGATTGTGCAGAAACTATTTTTAACATCTATTTTCTGTTTTTTTTACAGATTTAGGAGTATAAAATGGAAGAAAATTGCACAACCTCACATACAGATGGTGTTCCAGACGACATTGTTGTGGACCATACTAGTGCGTTCACAACTCAACAGGTACAGGTTGAGTATATTTTTTGTTTAGGTTCATTTAATTATTAGTAACTAACTGATTGTTTTTTGCAGTTATTTGCTACTCGTGACGAGCTTTTGGCATGGGTACGTTCTCTCGGAAAGTCCCTTGGGATAAAGATTACCATATCTAAATCCGACAACGGACGAAAAGTCATGGAAAGAATTTCGCATGTTGGTGTGTGAAAAAAGAGGATCCTACAAGTATGTTAAATTGGCTCCTAGAAAATGCTGCTGCAAGTTTAGATTGAAAGGAAAATTTGTTAAGAAGCTTGGAGGATGGATGTTGAAGGTTATGTGTGGAACTCATAACCACGCAATAATTCCTTACTCAAGGTCATCCATACACCTCTAGATTAACAAATGGAAGAGAAGGAAGTAGTGGCTAGAATGACCAAGAATTTGATCCCACCAAATCGCGTCTTGGATGAAATCAAAGCTATGAACCCTAATAATAGCCACACTACTCTCACACAAGTATACAATGCACGCTCAAGGTTACCGCCGAAGTCTCACGCCGTGGTAGGATCAACTCCAACATTTGATGAATCTTTTGAACGCGTGATCACTATGTGCACCGCATAGAGTTGCACATGATAATCGCTCTTATCGCCACGCATCTTTCGGCGCATCCGAACTCCATCGAGCTTCTAAATACATTCAATATTGTATTGTTGATTGACTCCACTTATAAGACCAACCAATATAAGTTTCCTTTGGTTGAGGTAGTCGGTGTAACCTCTACAGAGAAGACTTTCTCCGTTGCATTTGCTTATGTCGAGGGGGAGAAATTGGACAACTTTGCGTGGGTTATGGAAAAACTGAAGGGTCTATTTAGGAGACAAGATGCTTTGCCCAGTGTTATAGTGATCGACATAAATATTGCTATGATGAATGCCGTGGATACGGTATTTCCCACGCCTTCCAACTTGTTGTGCCAATTTCACATCAAAAGAATGTTAGGGCCAAATGCAAGATGTACGTGCATCCGATGGACAAAGTTGAGGACGTAATGGATGCATTTCAAAAAGTCGTCCATGCAACCACTACGGATGAGTATGAGAAAGAGTTGCAAAACTTCGAGAATGTGTTGGCACCATTTGACAACTTGATAAGTTATGTGAAGAACACTTGGCTCACCCCTCACAAAGAAAGGTTTGTTGATGCTTGGATAGACCGTCATATGCACCTCGGAAACACTACCACCAACAGAGTTGAGTCTGCGCACTCGCAGTTAAAGAGACTATTGCACGACAGTAGGGGAGACTTATGTAACTGCTGGGATGGGGTCAATAACATGCTTAGGCTACAACATATTGACCTTAAGATGTCTTTTGAGGATAGCCTCAACAGTGTCAAATTTGATCACATAAGACCGATATATAATAACCTTAAGGGAATGGTGTCTGCCAATGCAATAGATTATATAGCCAAAGAGTTGAAGCGGTGTAACATGATTGGTGTTGATTCATATGAATGTGGATGCACGATCAGAACCACGCACGGTCTACCATGTGCGTGTGAGCTTGTTAGGTAAATATTCTATTTGACCCCATTAATATGTACTTATTTAGTCTATTTAAATTCTAAAAAAAATCATAATTATTTTGTAGGTACATGATGGACTTCATCCCAATTCCGCTAGCCACGATTCATGTTCACTGGAAGAGACTGAATTTCAAAATACCCCATGAAGCTTCTGAGCAACCTCCGAGAACCCAAATGATAACCCGAGTCAAGATTGTATTTGAAGCATTGCAAATGAAGGTTTGAAGTGTCGATCATCTTTGGTAGAGTGGTGTTGATGGAGAAACTACAAAAGTTGGCATTCTCGTGGTGGTAGCACATCCGCTTGTAAATGACCTTCCCCACCAGTATCAAAGACGCCAACTCTAACCCAAAGTAGAAATTCCACTGGCACCCCACCACTACCAAAGAAACCAACTCCAACTCAAGCTAGAAGTTCCACTCCTACCCCACCACTACGAAAGAAGGCAACTCCAACTCAGACTATAAGTTCCAAATTCTACCCCCCGCCATTACCATAGAAGCCAACTCCCACACCAACCCCATAACCACCACCACCACCACTAGAAAAGAAGCCAAGTCCAAATTTAACTCCTACTCTAACTGCTACTCCTACCCTTGCTCCTACTCATACAGATGATTATAATAAATTCCTTAGCAGTATGCCAATAATAATTCATCCTTATATTCAAGAAAAGAAGCCAAGTCCCGCTTTGTAAAGGTATGTGAACCACAAATTATAATTCATTTCTATATTGTAAAATGTTAGTTATAATAATAATTATGTTGTCTTTGTAGGTATTTATGAATGATGGTAGTCCAATGCCCCCTCGTCTGATGCGTTATGGCGTATTAATAGGGAAGACATAGCACGTGATTGGGAGAAGACATTTACGGGTCACATGCAACGGTGGAGGTCTTCCCTTTTTTTATCCTCATGAATCTTACAATACTATGCTATTTTATATGCTTGTATTAGTATTATTTACTTTATCCGTTGGGTCCATTGGAATTTCTTTCAGTCAAGATGGAATAGATTTGGATCTCTTATCCAAATTGTTAATTCCGTCTATAGACCTTTTACATCAAAATTCATAGAATTCTGTTGATTGGTATGAGTTTTTTGGCTATAAAGATAAAACACTCTTCTTATGTAGACTTAACTGAAGATTAATAGGATTAATGTTTGGTTGAACATTTTGTTGGTAGTGTAGTCGAATTTGTATTCGATCGACTCATTTGTCACGTAATTAATGTTATGTTGAATATTTACCACATGTTTAGCGTTAGTTGAATATTTAGTTTGGATATTTGCAATTTTATAACATGATATTGTTATTTGAATATTTAGGAGTAAACTGAAACTGCAGTAGAACATTCTATTTCAGCAGTATCAAGTACGGTACCTTAGTACCGTACCAGTTCGACAATATGGTACTGCACCTATGTAAACAAGCCACACACCCCTTATAACACACCCTAAACATCAGTACCGAATTGGTCTGGTTGATATCGTACCCAATTTTTCTATACTCGGTATTGAAGTACCGTACCAGTTCGGTACTAATGTACTTTACCTGTCCAACACGTGGTGTGGGGGGTTTGGGAGCCTGTTCCACGTGAAGTTATATTTGAATTTTTTTAAATTTAAGGGTGTGTGGTGAGTTGGTGAAGGTGTTTAATAAGTATGGCCCATTTAAAAACCTTAATGTAAAGTAGGCCTATGTAAACCTTATCAAGCCAAACTAGACTTTTGAAAAGATGATGTTAGGCCTTAAAGTAGCCTACTCTCCATTCTTTGCTCTGCAGGGGTTAATGCTAGAGCAAAAGAAGGAATTACCACTTGGTTTTGTGGGCAAATTGGGGACTTAAAAACGAATGCATTTTTCCCGAGTAGGCGCTGACTATTGTTTCCCCGAGACGGTGTTTGTTTGTACATAGGCATTATGCAGACTTTTACTCCTCCCTATTTGTACTCCATGGTTCTGAGGTTATCTTGTTTAAGTTTTCCACTTCATACATATAGTTTGCTGTTACAAAAAGACTTCCATTGATTCCTAGTCAACAATAAGTGAGCCTTTATTAACTTCAGGCTTAAACAGAAAGTGAAAAGGATAGAAGTTAAACTCATCGTCACTGCCAGTTACACTGGAAACATATCAGCTTCGGAAGTTGGAACATCTTGTATTATGAAGCTGAGTTTGGAGGAATCTAAGTCAAACTCCAGAAGGTTGTCCTCCAATTGATGCCCGCCAATAACAACAGCTGTTCTTGGCTCTCTACCTCCATCCACATATCCGAGGCATGCCACCTTTTGTTCACCAATACCATTGAATTGGCACCATTAATTGTCCACTGCACTCCCCTTGCAGCTCCAACCCAATAGTAGGCACATCCAGCCCAGTACTGGTCCTACCAATGGTGCTCAGATCAAAACATGCTCCGAATGGTGCCACTGCTTCCACTTTCTTTAATTTCCTAACAGCAGCCTTCTTGACAAAATCTCTAACAAGGGGTTTGTATATGGACCTATGTAACACAGTGAAGGGATTCATGGTGCTAAGTTTAGTTCCACCGTTTCCCTTGTTGTCAATAGACAGCAGGGAGGACTTAAAGTTAAGAACTTCACCATCAACTTTAATTGATTTCACATCTATGAAGTATTCATAAGACGCATCACCTTCTCTAAAGACTGGAGCAGTGCTGAAAGGGTACAATCAAAGGTGTGGTGTGTAGGGAAGAAGCATCTCGATGAGGTCCCCCACCAATGAAGAGATTGCCAAGTCCTTTCTTGTTTGAAGATGGCAAGCTTAGAGCAAACTTGCGAGGAAGATTATGAGTTGATGAGATCTGCGTTGGTAATGCAAGTTGTGTTCTTGCAAGGCCTAATATTCCTTTAGCAGATTTTGGTAAGCCATTTAGAGGTGAAGGATCTCTGGTGCATCCAGAGAGTGGACCAGAAACTATTGAATGAGATATGAACAACACATCCTCACTTGTGTCACCGGAAAATATAACATCAACTAATGGGTTGAGTATGTTGGCACCACAAGTGTTGTTTGTGCAACCTGGTTTGAAAGGGCCATCGCAGCCATTGCAGCTAGCAAAATCTTCAGGGCAACGTTTGGAGTCACAAGAGATAGGATTGTAGGTTGAAGAGTTGTATTCATTGTTGCTTTCGTACCATAGGACTGATCCTCTAAGATCAATCACTAGATCGAAGTTATGTTGAGGAGTTCCAACGCCAACTGATGTATAGAACAGATTGGTTGAATGGTTGTTGGGTCTTTCACAATGGGCAAAGTGAGGAATTTTGTTTTATCTTGTGATTGTGATGATGATAAGCAGGAAAATGAGAGAATGGCTAATGCGAGGAGGGAGAAATGTAGAACAAAAGAAGCCATTAGCAAGCAGCTTGTTTGTTGTTATGGCTTTGGAATATCTCACTAGCTATTTGTAGACGTTTCCTTGTGATGTTGAATGAATAAATTAAGGCCTATGTTCTTTTTATATTTGACAATTGGGTTTTTAAATGTTTATCGACAAAAACAAGTATTAACACGTGCTTAATTGGCTTTTTTTGCACTAGTATGGAAGTATGAGAAAGGAATATATTAAGGCCTATGATTCATTTAAATTTGACAATTGGGTTTTATTAATTAATTAAAATAATGTTAACTATTTGACCCGAGGGGTCACTAGTTGACCCGCATAACCTGTAATATTACTAAAATCAGATAAAATTAGACATATTGTGCATAAAATTACATATTACAGAACTATAATTTTTTTTACCATACCATAAAAATATCTAAAAACTTACTACACATTTGTTAAACACACACATATATGTGTGTGTGTGTGTGTGATATATGACATATGACGTGGTTGAAATTTATAGATAAGAGGTATTAGTTTGCATTAAAAACGTAAATGGTTTAAAATAAAACTAAAGTATTACACAACTATTATCAAGCAGTTGACCGGCGCAAGTGGTTAATACATGTTGTTTGATAAACAGGGTTGTGGGTTCGAGCCTCATCCCTTGCATTTTTTAAGTAACAACGATAATTTATTTGTGGAAGGCCGAGTTGGCCGATTGGAACGCGGGTTGACCGAGCGGAAGACCGGGTTGCTGACGTAATACTGGTTTATATGCAGAATCAATCCAACAAGCAGGCCGAATCGAATCGCTCACGGTCCCCCTGAACCTGCTCGACCGACCGTTCGGTCCCGTTTGATAACACCGACTAGTACTATGATACTATTATTAATCCCCACGTTGAACGAAAAATAAAAAGAAAAGTAGTAATATTTATAAAACCAAAAGATTTGGCTGATTGCTACACAATAATGGCATATCCCTCGGGCCACGCCGCTTCTTAGGGGTGTTCGCAGGCGGTTTGGATTGGATTTGGCCAAATGTGTTACCCAAACCAATTACAATTACTCGGTTTTGGGTTGAACATCTTTTCTCTAAAACTGAACCAAACCAATCCGATATTGGACGGGTTGGTTTTCGATTGAAACTCACTGTCATGCACTAAAAATTAATTTTTTAAAATATAAAAAATAACACTTTTTTAATATTCCAATGCTTCTAAATAACTAAACAAATCAAAATTTTAAATATTACGCCAAATCAACCTCATATCTATTAATAGTCTTCCCATTCATAGTATTAATATTTCACAATTCTTCTTTATTAATACAAAGTCGCATATTTTATGTGATTTGGGGGGAAACTTTTTTTTATTTTTAATTCCTTTATGTACTTTTTTTATATCCGGCCCACTCTATATTTTGTGCCCCACCATTTACCAATATATCCCTCATTTTGTACCCCACTGTTTATCAATATACCCCCACTCTATATTTTGTACCCCACCATTTACCAATATACCCCTCATTTTGTACCTCACTGTTTACCAATATACCCCCACTCTATATTTTTGGACCAACATACCCCTGACAAATTTTTTTTTGGTCCAACACTTTTTTTTATCCACGTTTGGTGGGAAAATTTTATTCCCACCATTTACCAATATATACCCCTCACTTGTACCCCACTATTTACCAATATACCCCCACTCTATATTTATGGACCGACATACCCTCACTATATATTTTGTACCCTACCATTTACCAATATACCCTCATTTTGTAACTCACTATTACCAATATACCCTCACTCTATATTTTTGGACCGACATACCCACGATAAATTTTTTATTTGTCAAACACTTTTTTTTTTTATTATCAAAATGTACCCTCATTTTGTACCCCATTGTTTACCAATATACCCCCACTCTATATTTTTGGACCGACATTGTTGCCTCATCCCACCAAGGGCTATTGTTGCCTCTTCGTCTTATATATATGTGTTGTGTATTGTTATATCCCCTTATAAAATGTTGATATTTTTCAAACTACATACATCCAGAGGCTCATTCACACCTCGCATCGCATCGCACGAAATAATCGCCCCAGTGTAATCATAAATTATTAAGGTGAAAAGTCTAAACAAATAAAATCTCATGCTTCTAAAATTACAAAACTAATATAACCTAGTATGGGTTGGTTCGGGTTCGCGAGTTTGTTTTTTAAAATTGTTGTCCGAACCAAACCACTATGGGTTGGTTTGGATTTGTTCAAGTTTGGTCGAACACGAAAAATATCCGAATCAAACATTTCGGTTTGGATTGGATTGTGGGTTGGTTTCGCTTGACCGAATCACCAACACCCGTATCACTTCTTATTGTAATCGATTTTAGCTTGTTCGGTCGGTTTTCGACCTTTAGCGCTTTATTTTCAATTTTTATATGAGCAATTTTAGGCTCAGAGAAATTGGAGAGAGGTCTGACAGGTTCGATTTTGATACACATCATCTTTGACAACATAGAGATTTGTTGTAAAAAATATTTAGATTTGATATTTGAGACTTTCAATTAAAATTTTCAATGGAGAGAATTTCCTCCCTAACTAGAGACATGCGTGAAAGTGTGAAATACAACTAAAAAGTTTATTCATTAATTTGACTTGAGTGGAGTTATTTTAGTGGATGGTATTTTGAAGACTTTACTTAAAAATGACAAGAATTAAATAAGCTCCTTGTTAGTGGTGATTTTTGTATTTTCTTCTTATAATAGAGACTGGAGGGAGTACACAGTGGCGGAGGCCAGGACATTGAGTCAGGGGTACAAAAATTTTCAAACACATACATCACTAAAAACATAATAAAAATAATACTTTAATAGGTTTACAACTTGTGTTGCTCTAGACCAACACAACTTAAATAGCACCGACAAGTTCTTAAATACAAATTAAATAGCACTAAAAGAATCAACATATTCACAAAATACATAACAGATTCAAATTAAATAGACTAACATAATCAAAATAAATTAAATAGCACTAACACAAAATACAAATTAATTAAATAGTACTAATACAAATTAATAATTAAATAGCATTAAAAGAACCACGGTACTAGTACAGCTAATGCGAGGAGGAATAGATGGAGTACAAAAGAAGCCATTGTTTTTATAGACAAAGTGATTAGTAATTAATGTGTTAGTTGTTAGAGGGGAGGGGGGAGCGGAGTTCGAACCCCGTACGCCAACATTTTTTCACCAACAATGTCCCTTTTACTCAACCAAGTTAGCTACCATTCTGAGACACAAAAGAAGCCATTGTAGTATTAGTTTGTTGCTATTGCTTTGGAATATCTCACTAGCTACTTGTAGACGCTGCCTTGTGATGTTGAAGGAATAAATTAAGGCCTATGGTTCATTTTTTATATTTGACAGTTGGGTTATTAAATGTTTAACCACAAAAACTATGATTAACACGTGCTTAATTAGCTTTTTTGCACTAGTATGGAAGCATGCGAAAGGAAAATATTAAGGCCTATGGATCATTTTATATAATGTTAACTACTGAGTTTTTGGGTTTACATTGTACTGAGGTTGGCTGGCTGTCTGCACCAAAAAAGCAATTCACTTATTTAGTCACTATATAATACTATGATACTATTTGTCCCCCACGTTGAACGAAATAGAAAGAAAAGTAGTAGTATTTATAAAACCAAATGATTTGGCATATCCCTTGGGCCACACTGCTTCTTATTGTAATCAATTTTAGCCGATTCTGTCGGTTTTCGACTTTTAGCAATTTTATTTTCAATATTTTTATGTGAGCAATTTTAGGCTCAGTGAAACTAGAGAGAGGTGTCTGATAGGTTTGATTTGATTTTGAGAATTTTCATACACATCAACTTTGACAAGATAGAGATTTGTTGTAAAAAAATAATATTTAGATTTGATATTTGAGACTTTCAATTAAAATTTTCAACGCCCTAACTAGAGACATGTGTGAAGTGTGAAATACAACTTAAAAGTTTATTTATTAGTTTAAATATGTTTTTAATCCTCAGTAAATCTAGCAATTTTCTATTTTCGTGTTTGTAGTTTTTTGAATAATTATTTATTGCAAATATTTAAAAAATTAGTTTTCGCTCTTTTTATTAGTTACTCTGCTAGTAATATCTTTGATGTGTCTTATAGAAATCTTAAGTGGCTCTGCCACATCATTGTTTTCATTTATTTTAAAGGGTGCTTCGTGGTACTATCCTCGAAAAGTGATTATCGATCTCGGGTTGTCAATCGACCAATAGTGTGCGCTTTCCTAAGCCATGTCGGTGTTTCACTTATCCACCTCATTCCTTATTCCTTGTATACTTACCCAACGCAGTCGGCTCCTTATTCATTGTATTATGCTATTTCATTATGGTTCCTTGTTTGAATTTCCACATGTATTGTTTATGTGTGTTGTTGTATAGTGTGTGTATACATACCAATTCTAATAGATTTGAATTTCATATGCAAGTTTTTTCGATAAGATATACTCCTCCATGTTTGAATATTAGAAAAAGACAAATTTACACTACTGGTTTTTAAGAAAAGCTAAAAAAAATATGAGATGAAATTTCAAAAGTAACCTTTCAATTTTTTTATTAGAAAAAATCTGCATAAGAAAAAGAAAAGAAAGTTTGGAATATTAAAATATTTTTTTTGAATTGGTAAAAGTAAAAGTAAAAGTAGTGTAATGAATAGAGGTAAGTTTGGTAAAGTAGGATAATTTTTTTTTGACTTGCTTATATTTGAAAACGGAGGGGAGTACTGGAAAATTTCTCGGGCCATGCATTTATATTGTCAAAGTGGGGTAAACATTTTTTTGACCAAAAAAGAATTTAGTGAGTTGAGATTTCGGCTCCTTAAGGGGTGTTTGTTTGGGTGAAAGAGAGAAGAGAGAGTGAGAGAAGAAAAATTGATTTTGTCATGTTTGGATAAGGAGAGAAATATGAAAGAGAGAGCAGAAAAATTAATTCAGTGATTTTTGTAATCTCTCCACAAGTGAATAAAATGTGAGAAAAAAGCGATCTTAAGAGTGTGTTTGTTTGAGGTGAAAGAGGGAAGAAAGAGCAAGGGAAGAGAGAATAAGAGAAGAAAGAGTAATTTTGACATGTTTGGTTAATGAGAGAAATAGAAAAGAGAGAGAGGAAAGATTAAAAGCCCGTTTGTTATAGCTTATTTTTTAAAAAAAATCATTTTTTTAAAAAATAATCACTTATGATTTACATGTCATCCGCTTTTATTCTGATTCTTAAAAAAATGAAAAGGTGAAAATAATCTAAAAACCGCTTCATATGAGAAGCTGTTTAGAGTAGCTTCTCATGAAAAACCGTTTTTTAAGAATGATTTTTTTTAAAATAAGTGATTTTCAGTATGTTACGCATACACAAAACACCTTCTCATTTTCTTAAAAATCTCTAAAAACTAATCTCTAAATTATTTTACAACAAAATAACTTATTTTTTAATCCATAACAAACGGGCCCTAAATTAGTGGTTTTTGTAATCTCTTCACAAATGGAGAGAAAGTGAGAAGAAAGAGTTCTTAAAATTGACTTTTACGATTTTATCCTCTTAAACCATGAGACACAACTATCTATTTCCTATTTCTCTCCTCTTTCCCTCAAACCAAACAACCCTTCTAATCTACTCTATTTCTCTACTCTTTCTCTCTTCCCTCCTTCGGTCCTAATCCAAACACACCCTAAAAGCATTTTCTGAAGAAAGAAAAATTTGAGAAGACACAAAAGTATGTCTTTGAAATCGCCAAATCGCTTCCCCAAAAACGCACTGCACTGTCCATGGCTCCATAGCCGTCGTATTGGGTAACACCTCTTAACGTATAAGGTAGCTAGCTCACCAAGCTTCACCCTGGTGATCGGCTTTGTTGGGGTACTTGACAACTCCAACCAGAGTGAAAGTCCAGAATATGATGCAATGATGCTGTAAATCCCCAAACACTCATCTGCGGTTGCACCTCTTCTCATGTGAGTTTATAATTTTCCTCACCAATCTGCTGTCAATTTTGTCATGCCGCCCTGATTGTTGTTCTTTGGATAAATGATTTTCAGTCCAATTTGTTTGTGATTTTAGTGCTGTTGTCAATTTTCATGTGAAAAATAGGTATATCAATTATGCATATGAGATGTTTGACAGAATGCTACACAAGAATTTTGGGTGTGTGTACGAGTCTTCTTTCACATGAGAACCAAAGCAAACAGTCTTAGATTGATTCTATCAATTTTGGGATGCATAATGATTTCCTTGTTCTTTATCTTGTCACTCAAGTTATTTATAGTAGTTGGTGAATTGTCTGTTAGCAATTAGGAAATATACAAAAGGCCTGAAGTATCAGTTTTTCTTGATGGTTTCCCCTTGAATGATTGGGTTGTGCAGAGTGGATAAGGTTGTAGTTGACACCTGTTCAACCACACAGCTGCTTCTTGTTGTGATTGACACCAATAAATAAGTGTTCCAAATCCCAGCTTGGCTAGTTTCGTGTGGTAAGGAATCACGCTTTCAGTAATTATAGTTTGTGTAGAATTCTCATGTTTTAGGTTCCTTTTTAAACTTGTAGTTATGAGGCATATGTCTGCAAGGGGAAACAATCTGAGAAAGTGATAGCCGGACATTCGGAAAATCTACTGCCTCGTTTGGCAGCACCCACTAAAGCTTTCTGAAAATATGCTGCCAGGAATGAATTGTTACAACCAATGGATTCAAGACTCTAGTCAGTCTCAGCTTTGTGCAACATGTTAGCTGAAATATTTAACAAGGCAATTTGACTTGAAGTTATTGTCTAAACTGTTTTGCAGGATCTTGGGCACATACGAGGTAAGTTTTTGAGTTATCTTCATTACTATTAAATCATATTATATATGCCGGAACAAACATGCTCTTGTTTAGTATTCTTCTTTTGAAACATTAGCCATATGAGTTATTTGAACATGGTTTGTTAAATTAATGCTAATTGCTTGCAGCCTTGTAACATTGCCATCATATAATTAGAAATTTTGTAATATTGTAATTTTTGAATGCTAAATGATTGTTTGTTTTTTTGTTAGTTTATCAGCCTATTTAGTGATAAGATTATATACCTATTTAGTGATTAGCCTGTTGGCCATTTCAGTTATAGGCTTAATTAGTGGTAGGCTAGTGGTCTATTTAGAAACCTTAATGAAAGATAGGCCTATGTAAACCTTATCGTGCCAAACCGAGACTTTTAAAAGCTCAGTCGGGCCTTAAAATAGCCTATTCTCCATTCTTTGCATTGTAGGGGTTCATGCTAGAGCAAAGAAAGGAATATCACTCAATTTTGTGGGCAAATTAGATACTAAAAAGACTACATATTTTCAAGTAGGCGCTAACTATGCTTTCCCTTGGTGGTGTTTGTTTGTTCATAGGCAATCCATTATGCAACCTTTTACTCCTCCCTATATGTAATTTGCGGTTCTCAGGTTATCTTGTTTAAGTTTTTCATTTGTGTATTGGGTTGAATTTGAAGTGTCCTTTCTACTTCCATTTTAAACATGATTTGCTGTTAAAAAAAACTTCCATTGATTCTTAGTCAACGATAAGTGAGCCTTTATTTAATTCAAACACAAGCACATAGTGAAAGGATAGAAGTTAAACTCATCGTTACTGTCAGTTACATTGGAAAGAAATCAGCTTCGGAAGTTGGAACATCTTGTATTATGAAGCTCAGTTTGGAGGAATCTAAGTCAAACTCCAGAAGGTTGTCCTCCAATTGATGCCCACCAATAACAACAGCTGTTCTTGGTTCTTTACCTCCATCCACATATCCGAGGCATGCCACCTTTTTGTTCACCAATACCATTGAATTGGCACCATTAATTGTCCACTGCACTCCCCCTTGCAGCTCCAACCCAATACTAGGTACATCCAGCCCAGTACTGGTCCTACCAATGGTGCTCAGATCAAAACATGCTCCAAATGGTGCCACTGCTTCCACTTTCTTTATTTTCCTATCAGCAGCCTTCTTGACAAAATCTCTAACAAGGGGTTTGTATATGGAACTATGTAACACTGTGAAGGGACTCATGGTGCTAAGTTTAGTTCCACCGTTTCCCTTGTTGTCAATAGACAGCAGGGAGGACTTAATGTTAAGAACTTGACCATCAACTTTAATAGATTTCACATCTATGAAGTATTCATAAGAGGCATCACCTTCACTAAAGATTGGAGCAGTGCTGAAAGGGTTGACAATCAAAGGTGTGGTGAGTATGGAAGAAGCATCTCGATGAGGTGCCCCACCAATGAAGAGGTTGCCAAGTCCTTTATTGTTTGAAGATGGCAATTTTAGAGCAAACTTGCGAGGAAGCTTATGAGATGATGAGATCTGCGTTGATAATGCAAGTTGTGTTCTTGCAAGGCCTAATATTCCTTTAGCAGATTTTGGTAAGCCATTTAGAGGTGAAGGATCGCCAGAAAATCCAGCAACGTTGGTGCATCCAGAGAGTAAACCAGAAACTATTGAATGAGATATGAACAACACATCCTCACCCGTGTCACCAGAAAATATAGCATCAGCTAATGGGTTGAGTATGCTGACACCACAAGTGTTGTTTGTGCAACCTGGTTTAAAAGGGCCATCGCAGCTAGTGCATCCATCACCTAAAGAGCAACGTTTGGAGTCACAAGAGAGAGGATTGTAGGTTGAAGAGTTGTATTGACTGTTGCAGTCGTACCATAGGATTGGTCCTCCAATATGAATGACTAGATTGAAGTTGTGTTGAGGAGTTCCTATGCCAACTGATGTATAGAACAGATTGGTTGTTGGGTCTTTCACAATGGGTAAAGTGAGGAGTTTTGGTTTATCTTGTGAATGTGATAGGCGAGAAAATGAGAGAATGGCTAATGTGAGGAGGAAGAAATGTAGAGCAAAAGAAGCCATTGTACCAGTACAGCTTATTGCTATGGCTAGTTGATTTAATAGTTTTTAGTTGGCTAGATTCAATCTGCTATACATTTCTGGTATAAATGTTTTCTTTTACTCATGTCCAAATTACTAGTAGTCATTTTATATTCCTGCCGACAGAGGAGTCATTTTATATTGGCTCTTCTTTTTAAATATATTAAGCTCCCTGTCTCCTTTCAATGTTCTTTAAAGTTCAATGAAATTTTGTCAAAAGATTAACACAAAAAACAATGGTTATCACGTGCATAGGATAAGGCCTGTTTATTCTGTTTTTAAATATCTGATCTTCGACCCGCTTATATATCTCATTAGCCCGGTCCTTAAAATCAAATGCAATAAAAAACATAAGAGGAGTAAAATACTAGCTTTACATTAAATTTGAAGTTTAAGTTAAGAGAGAAAAACCAAAATAACAGCTTCACGGTGCAATTAACATGATGCATGGAATCTAAAGACTGTTCAGACAAGCGTGCATCCGTCCTTTCTCGCTGTCGGTAGCATCCGTTCATCACTCATTTTATATATTTATTAAAAATGTGGCACCCTCCAATTTTTTCCCAAGATCCGCCACCGCTCATCAGTACTCCGCCACTGCTCATGATTACTCATTTTATTAACATTTTCCAGGGAAGTTTCGCTAACTTCTAGCAAAGTGAACTTCAGGGAATAGTTTCACCAATTATATAAATTTTCAAAATGAGGTTTTATTGTTTGCCTAGCATTTCTACATGCCCAGTGTCCCGTGAATTTTTCAAAATGTTCAAATGCTAGATGATGTAAACCACATTGGAAGTAGCACTGCATTACAAACTCTTGTCAAAAAGTATGGTAACCCAATG
Source organism: Oxytropis ochrocephala (assembly GCA_020916435.1). Lineage (NCBI taxonomy): Eukaryota > Viridiplantae > Streptophyta > Magnoliopsida > Fabales > Fabaceae > Oxytropis > Oxytropis ochrocephala. The sequence continues at coordinate 10,845,387 of CM037093.1, read as the reverse complement.
CCAATACAATCCAATTTAACAAATGCCACAATAATAGATGGACAAGATACTTTCCGAAATCTTTGTGCTCTAGCATACATGCCTAGGGTCAATCATAACTTCAATCAATCACATATGAGTGCCTACATACAAGCTCTTGAAACTTGCATGGTAGTTGTAATTGTAATAATTAAGAAAATATGATAAAAAAAAAGTGATTTCTTAATAGGCCTACCGATGCAGTTTCAAAAAAACATCAACATTTTATAAGGGGAGTATAAAAATACGCAACACATATATATAAGACGAAGAGGCAACAATATCCCTTGGTGGGATGAGGCAACAATGTCGGTCCAAAAATATAGAGTGGGGTATATTGGTAAACAAATGGGGTACAAAATGAGGTGTACATTTTGATAATAAAAAAAGTGTTGAACAAAAAAATTTGTCAGGGGTATGTCGGTCCAAAAATATAGAGTGGGGGTATATTGGTAAATAGTGAGGTACAAAATGAGGGGTATATTGGTAAATGGTGGGGTACAAAATATAGAGTGGGGGTATATTGGTAAACAGTGGGGTACAAATGAGGGGTATATTGGTAAATGGGTGGAATAAAACTTTCCCACCAAAAGTGGATAAAAAAAGTGTTGGACAAAAAAATTGTCACATGATGGGTATGTCGGTCAAAAATATAGAGTGTGGTACAAAATGAGGGGTATATTGGTAAATGGTGGGAATAAAATTTTCCTACCAAAAGTGGATAAAAAAAAGTGTTGGACAAATAAAAAATTTGTCAAGGGTATGTCGGTTCAAAAATATAGAGTGGGGGTATGTTGGTAAATAGAGAGGTACAAAATGAGGGGTATATTGGTAAATGGTGGGGTACAAAATATAGAGTGGGGTATGTCACCCAAAAATATAGAGTGGGGTTATATTGATAAACAATTGGGTACAAAATGAGGGTATATTGGTGGTAAATGGTGGGAATAAAATTTTCCCACAAAAAAAGAAGTCAACGATTGTGTATTAATTAAGAGAGATAATAATAAATAAAAAAGAGTGTTGGACAAATAAAAATTTGTCAGGGGTATGTCGGTACAAAAATATATAGTGGGGGTATATTGGTAAACAGTGGGGGTACAAAATGAGGGGTATATTGGTAAATGGTGGGGTACAAAATATAGAGTGGGGGTATGTCGGTCCAAAAATATAAGTGTTGGTCAAAAAAAAATTTGTTAGGGGTATGTCGGTCCAAAAATATAAAGTGGGGTTATATTGGTAAATAGTGAGGTAAAAAATGAGGGGTATATTGGTAAATGGTGGGGTACAAAATATAGAGTGGGGGTATGTCGGTCCAAAAATATAGAGTGGGGGTATATTGGTAAACAGTGGGGTACAAATGAGGGGTATATTGGTAAATGGTTGGAATAAAATTTTCCCACCAAAAGTGGATAAAAAAAAGAGTGTTGGACAAAAAAAATTTGTCAGGTGTATGTCGGTCCAAAAATATAGAGTGGGTGTATATTGGTAAATAGTGAGGTACAAAATGAGGGGTATATTGGTAAATGGTGGGGTACACAATATAGAGGGGGGTATGTCGGTCCAAAAATATAGAGTGGGAGTATATTGGTAAACAGTTGGGTACAAAATGAGGGGTATATTGGTAAATGATGAGAATAAAATTTTCCCACAAAAAGTGGGGAAGTCAACGATTGTGTATTATTTAAGAGAGATAATAATAAATAAAAATCAGTTGTTGGACAAATAAAAAATTTGTCAGGGGTATGTCGATACAAAAATATATAGTGGGGGTATATTGGTAAACAGTGTGGTACAAAATGAGAGGTATATTAGTAAATGGTGGGGTACAAAATATAGAGTGGGGGTATGTCAGTCCAAAAATATAGAGTGGTGGTATATTGGTAAACAGTGGGGTACAAAATGAGGGGTATACTAGTAAATGGTGGAAAAAAAAATTTCACACCAAAATGGCTATTAAAGGCGATTGTGCCTTGATAGATACCGATTTTACGTTTTTTTTTTTTTGGTGAATAAACAAGGCAGAAGCCCAAACAAACCCAAACTAGGCCACAATAGGCCCAACACCCTCAATCATCTCTTTGTTTAACACAACAGCAAGATGAGGAGGGGCAACATCATAAATATTACAAATATAAGGATCTAAATTGCAGGAAGCCAAACAGTCAGCAGCAGAATTAAAATCTCTAGGAACCCAAAACCACCTAATATCACAATTACCAACAACCACATTTACTATTTCTTTGACTAGGAAGTGTGCAGTAGCACTCACTCCCGATCCAATCTTCACCAGCGCCTCCATAGAGTCTGTGCAAATTACCATATTTTGATATCCATTAGCCAAACCAACGTTGATAGCCTTCAAAATTCCACCCAATTCACTCTCAATCACAGAACAAGAAGGAAGGCCGAAGGAGAACGCAAGCTTGAAATTCTTCTGGTTATCTCGGAATAATCCACCACAGCCGCATCGACGCCCGGAGTTCATCACAGATCCGTCACAATGAACCATAACGAATCCATCAGGTATCTCAATTATCCCATGTCTACCAAACATCATATGGTTTTCGTTTTGTAGCAGAGAATAGGATAATTGAAGAGAATTTCTAATTCCACTAACACTGTGAAGAACTTTCAGGTGTATTTCATGTGTGGAAAGGATCTTCCTTGAAAACACTAACTCATTCCTTGCTCTCCAAATCCAATCCAAGGTAACCCCAAAGCACAAACTATTCTCATCATTTAATGTATATTTGTTTCTGGAATTGAGGTTTTTTGACAGCCAAATCACCCAATTATTTTCATTCCAGAAACCAGGTAATCTAGAGATAGGAAAATTCATCCATATACGAGCTGATCTGTTACATTCCCGAAATAGATGCATCAATGATTCGTCATGATCACCACAAAAAGGGCACGCAGCATCAATTGCCATATATCTTCTACATCTCTCTTGATTGGTAAGAATGGCTTTATGCGCAAGTTTCCACAAGAAATTTTTAATTCTTTCAGTTCCTTTCCAAGTCCAAATTATCTGAAATAATTTTTTCTCACTGTGAGAATGATTACCCAGCAGCTCTTTATAAGCAGACTTAGAGGAAAACAGACCATCAGAAGAAGGCTTCCATCTAAATTCATCAGAATTTCTCGTTACCAGAGGAACAGGTAATCCCACTATCTTTTGAATTAGCTCAGTAGGTATAGAATTTTGCAATTTCTCCACATTCCAAACTCCATTAAAGTTTACAAAATCTGACACTTTCTCAATAACAGTGACTTCACCAATGGGATCCAATTGATTGGTAATGTTAGTATCCAAGTTAGGAATCCAATGATCTTGCCAAAATCTTATATCCTCTCCATTTCCTAGATCCCAAGTTAACATGTTACGAAAAGAATCCCAAGTTTGGCAAATACCATGCCAAATATTAGAACAAGGATTTTTCTCTTTGATCTTAGGGAAACCATCAGACCCACATTTATACTTGCCTCTAACAAGTTGAACCCAAAGAGACTCCAAATTAGAGCATAATTCCCAATCAATCTTCAACATAAATGTAGTATTGGCCATTCTAGAGTCTCTCATCCCCAGCCCACCATCTTTTTTGCTTTGGCAAATTTGGTTCCAATTTACCAAATGAACATGCTTAACCTCTTGGTCATCACCCCATATAAAGGATCTACACATTTGATCAATCTTGTCACAAGTTCCTTTAGGTAAGAGGGTAGACTGCATAGTGTAGGTAGGAATAGCTTGTAGCACAGATTTAGCTAAAGTAACTCTCCCTGCAAAGGAAAGAGTTTTGGACTTCCACCTACTCAATCTTTGGCTAACCTTATCAATGATGAATTTGAAGGCATTAATACCCACTCTCTTATGGAAAATTGGAATTCCCAGATATTTCCCAAGGTCCTCAGTCATTGAAAAGCCCAATTCATCACAGATCATCCTGCGAGATTGTCTAACCACATTTTTTGAGAAAAACACTCTAGTTTTCTCCATGCTCACTTTTTGTCCAGAGCTAGAACAAAAAGTATCAAGAATTCTAGCTATAATCCTGGCCTGCTCAATGTTAGCTTCTGAGAAAAGAATAAGATCATCAGCAAAAGCCAAATGAGATATCTTGGGACATCTAGGACTAATCTGAATAGGTTTCCATTTATTATCCCCCACAGCTTGATCAATCATGTGAAAAAGTCTTTCAATACATAAGACAAACAGGTAAGGTGATATTGGATCACCTTGCCTAATCCCTCTACCAGTTTCAAATTGTTCTAGGGCTTCACCATTCCATATAACTTGCATTCTAGCCGAAGAAATACAATGCCACAGAATTTGGATAGTTTCATTCGGAAAACCAATGTCTTCAAGAGTTTCTTTGATAAAAGCCCAACTTAACCGATCATAAGCTTTCTCCAAATCAATCTTAATAGCCATCCAACCTTTTTTCCCCTTTCTTTGTCTCATAGAATGGACAATTTCTTGAGCCACAATAACATTGTCCCTGCTTTGTCTTCTAGGCACAAAGGAACATTGAGCAGGTCCTATTATGTCAGGAAGAACCCCCCTAATCCTTTGAGACAGAATCTTGGTGATGGTCTTATAAGAAACGTTACAAAGACCAATAGGACGAAATTGCTTCATACAAGTCACATCATCCACCTTAGGAATTAAGACTAATAGAGTTTCATTAACCTCTTTAATTCTCCAAGGTTCATCCATCATATCTTTGATCATTCTACAAAAGTCAGACCCTATTGTTTCCCATTGACTTTGGAAGAAAATGGCTTGGTAACCATCAGGCCCTGGAGCCTTGAAGGCTCCAATACTTCTAACAGTTCTATGAATTTCCTCAATAGTCACAGGTCTAGCAATATCTTGTAACCTCGTAAGATCAATAGAGGGAAATTTACCTGGAAGGCAACCAGAGTTATGAGTGTTTTCATGAGTGAATAGGTTCCTGAAATAGTCAGTAGCCATGTTCTCAAGAGTACCGGGATCAGTCACCCAATCACCTCTAGCATTCTGAAGAGTCTTAATATGGTTTTTTCTCCTTCTAATGGTAGTGACACCATGGAAGTATTTGGTATTACGATCACCAAATTCTAGCCATTTAGAACGAGATTTTTGAAACCAAACAATTTCTTCCATTTGAAGCAAACCTTCATACTCCTTCCATTTTCTAACTTGCTGAGAAGAAAGATTTTGGTTAGGACCTCTAGCTAATTGATGTTCAATTCTACCAAGCTCTTTTAGAAGACCTTTCTTCTTAAAGAATATGTTGCCAAACGTATTTTGATTCCACTCTTTAAGAATAGTTTGCAACCCCTTCAAGTTCAATTGCATATTGCTGCCATTACAATGCCAATGGTCAATAATCAGATCTTTGAATTTAGGATGAGAAAGCCAAATTGCTTCAAATCTAAAAGGACGACGATGTCGATTAGGAGGAGGCCCTGCATCAAATTTAACCCATAGAGGAGTATGATCCGACTTAAGCTTAGGTAAATGGAATAATTCAGTTTCCTCATATTGAAGTCTCCAATTCAGATTGACAAGGAGCCTATCAAGCTTCTTAGCAATGCCTCCTCTAGCCCAAGTAAAAGGGTTACCATTGTGAGGACTTATCATAAGCTCACAATGGTCAATAACCTCCAAGAATCTATGGTCATGTCTCATGGGGGAAGCAAGAGCAGGCCCTATTCTATCATTGTCATTGATAGTGGTATTGAAATCCCCAATAATAGCCCAACAACCCGAAATGCTACTATGGATCTCCAGCAGAGAGTCCCACAGCTCCTGCCTAGGAGTATAATGAGGACTACCATAAACTGCAGTAAGGAACCAAGGTTGCTCATGAATTCTATTCACCTTCATATGAATGAATTGAAAGGAAGAAGATATCACTTGGACATTCCACATATTAGAATCCCAAAGACACCAAATCCCCCCAGAATGGCCACGGGCTTCCTCAATGTATTGGCAATCGAGGCCAATTCTTCTAATAATTTTCTGTGCAGCAGCACCACTATTGTGAGTTTCCATTAAAATAACCATAGAGGCACGAAATTCTCTTCTAAGGTCTTTCACCAAACCAACAAAACCTTTAGAGGCCGCACCTCTACAGTTCCAGCTCAAAAGATTCATAAATCAACTAGATTGGGATTTGAGGTATCAACCACCCCAGGGATAACCATAGGAACACTTCCTTGTTGATCACCAGAAATATCCATAGGAACACTTCCTTGTTGATCACCAGAACTACTTTCAGTATTCACTTCCATAGGAGCACACTCCTCATTTTTACTATTCTGTGAAACTCTTAGAATCTCCATTTGAGATTTTATTTTGATGCTATTTGCTCTATCAATATCATTCTCATCAATGACAGCCAAAGACTTTCTGAAAGAGTCTTCACTTCTAAATTTTTTAAGAAGATTTTCTCCCCGGGATTTGTACATAGCTCTCATATACTCAAGCATGGCTTTTTCTTCCTCAATTTTTTCCTTAGCACTATTATTCATACCATTAGAAGAAGAAGTATAGGCATTGTCCTTTACTATTTCAGCTCTCACAGAGCCACCTTTATCCTTTGCATTAGCTTTAGGATTGAAAGTAGATTTACTACCTTTCTCCTTAGACACAAGGTTATTACCAAAAGAGTTACTACTCTTAGTTTTAGGTTGTTGGGGATTTTTTCCACCAAGAGAGTTTCTCACCTTTGATCTATTTTGTTTGACAGGTCCTTGAGGCTTAACCTCAGAATCTTTTGGATTTTCATTGGATTCAACATGAACACTATTCTCCACATTCTGTTGCACATAAGCAGTATGCGTGGATCCCTCATGGATCTTACTCTTGCCTTTGATTTGTTCTTTATATTTCATAACCACTGGTTCTTTGTTCTTCCCTCCTGATTGGGATTGTTTGTTCTTCTTAGACACATATTTAGGAATGTTCCAAGGCCCCAAAGCTGATTCTTCCTTAGAGCTATCCATCTCAGATTTATCAGCCATAGGCATCTGCTCTGGATTTTCCCCAGTGTTAACCTCCTCGGTAGGACTAATAACCGCAGGTATTTGAACCATAACCATATCCCCATTTATAACTTTAGATGTTGTTTCCACTTCTAGCATCTCTCTACAAGAGTCTTGCTTATGACCATACTTTCCACACCTAAAACAAATGGAGTGTAGTCCTTCATATTCAAGGTATAATTTCATTCCTTTGATCGTAATGTAGGAATCCAAAGGTTGGTCCAAGTTTAATTCAACACAAATCCGGGCAAACTTGCATCTTTCTTGCATTGAAGAAAGAGTATCCACTTTCAACATTGTACCAAGGTTAGAACCTATTTTCCTAAGAAAATATTCATTACAAAATTCAATTGGTAATTTAGGAATTCTAATCCAAACAGCTACCTTTTGTGAAATGGAGGCTGTTAAGGAGAAGAAAGGTCTCCACCTTTGGACAATAAGATAATGATCAGCCACTTTCCATGGCCCTTCAAAAAGAGCATGTCTATAGTCTTCCATGGCTGACAATTGCACAAGATAGAAGTCATCCGATAAATCAATGAGCTTAAACGAGCCTTCTTGCACCCATAGATTTCTCAATCTATTTTCCAGCATCCTAAGGTTAACCTTCTTTCCCAAAACTTTAACAATAAGGGCATTTTTCCAAGGTTTATTTAGGTATAGGATTTCATCTTCAGTCACCGGAATGGCTGGGTTCATAGCTCTCGGTTTAGGTGCTGTTTCAGGTTCCTTATACCAACGATCTTCTGGCTCTTCAGGTTGCAATAAATCTCCCCAACATTCATCTGAAAAAACGCCTTGTGTCTCTGTATTAACCAGAGCATCTCTAAAGGATTTGGCAGCTTCAACTGTTGCAGTTTTCTCACCTAATTCAGTAGGAATAGCTTCCTCTGTCATAACAATTTCAATACTCTTCTCAGCAATACCAGAGTTATTCAACTTACTCTTCTTAATGTTTCTTTGCAGGACTACGTTTTGTTCAGCAGAAACAGAGGACGGAGAGGCTTCAGGAACAGAGGGTGGAGAGGCATCGGAAGTAGGGGCAGGAGAGACGTCGGAAACAGGGGTAGGAGAGGCGCTCCTGTCCGGCGGCTTCATGGTTACCGTTGGGGTGTCCGGTGGCAACGTCATAACCTAGCAGAGCTCACTTGTACTTTTCTTAATTTCTAAGATGATATGGTTGTTCTTCACGTCAAAAAAGATGATATATATTACCGATTTTACGTTTTCAAACATATACGCATACTATATACATATAGCTGGACCCCTGCGCAAGGATGACAAATACTATATACATATACATATAGCTAATGAGATGATATGTAAAGTCAGGGTTAGTAGTGCAAGAAGCAATATAGTATATTTGAAAATGGCATAAACAACTTGGTAGCATTTTCACCATTTCCAAATATGTTATTCCTTGGCTATCTATGTATATCATTTTGTATAGGCTGTTTTTTTTCTCACCCCCCTCCTTCTCTATCTCACCCCATATTTCAAAAAATTCCAATACTACCCGTGCCTTTTAAAAAAAAAATTAAATTTTTCGGAATTACCACAATCAAAGGTAATTTCGGTTCAAAAAAAAATTAAAATTTCGGAATTACCTCTTAAAAAGGTAATTCCGGTTCATAAAACATGAAAAATTTCGGAATTACCTCTAAAAAAGGTAATTCCGAAATTTTTAATTTTTTGTTTTTTTTTAAAGTTTGTATATTAAAATAATATTTAAACGCGTTTTATTTTGGAAATATGATACGAACGGTTTACGATTTAAATAACAATACGTCAAAATATATAAAATGACCAACATAAAAAAAATATAATGTAAAAATATAATGCCGCATATTGTACTCATAATCAGGGTGGTCACGGTAGGGTTGCTCATATCGGGCCGAGAGTGAGGCTCGAGCTCAACCACTCTGGGTGCTCCTCTATCACTCGCGCGCGGCTCTCTGGCGCCTCGACGCTGAAGCATGCCCAGCACTCCGAGAGCCTCGTAAAGTGTCCGGAGAAGAGTCACGCTTCTCTCGCCCTCCCGCAATGCTCTACTCGCCGCCGTCATTTGCGGTGCTTCTCCCGAAGACTCTGCTCGCGCTACGTTGTTTCATCGTCTACTCGCCACTGTTAAAAAAATAATTGTAATTAGAAAATATAAAAAAAAATTGGATTTTCGGAATTACCCAGTAATTCCGAAAATCCCAACCGAATTTACTTACTTTTTCGAAATTATGAAATGTGAAATGTGAAATGTGATTTTTGTAAATTTTCAGGGGTGTTTTTGTCCGTTTGGGTAATTATAGGGGTGGGATCGATGTTAAGGGGGGTGAGAAAAAAAACAGCCTTTTGTATATCATCCCCTTAGTTATGTGTGTACAAACATCTATATCTTACTGAAATCAGAAAATGAAAACTTAAAAACTGTGTCCTAGCTTTCTTTACTGTCATCCTCGCATGTCCAAATTGCTAATACTCATTTTATATTCCAGTCAAGAAAATAGTCATTTTATATTTGGTTTTCTTTGAAATGGAGGGTTTTTATTATTAAATAAAAGAATGTTAAGTGTGCCATTTTAAAATTTGAGTAATGATATTTGGACATAAAATTTTAGACAAATATAGACAAAAACCAATTCACAACACCAATTAACCAAGTTTTTTAGGTTATTAACCAACCTGTCTTTTCAGAGTTTTTTAAGCCATTAACTAAAAACTTGGTTAATTGGTTACTTGGTTAATAGCCTAAAAAACTTGATTAATTGGTGTTGCAGATTGGTTTTTGTCTATATTTATCTGAAATTTTTTGTCCATATAACATTACCATTAAAATTTCAATGTTCTTAAAAGTTTAATATAATACTGTCAAGAATGTAAAGTTTTACGAAAATAACAATGGTGATCACGTGCTTAGCTTTTTGCATGTATATTTAACTGTTTAAGTACGAATTTAACATGTTAATGCATTATAGTTGTCTCTTCGACTCTATCGGGGTATCTTCAAATCCTAGTGAGGTATATACATCATTGACGTCAAATATGATGATAATGGTGATGTTATCTATCATCTATTATTTATCTTTATCTCTTTAATCAAACAATTATTTATCAATGAGCTAAATTAATGATATATAAGAGAGGGAGTCCATATGCCTAATTTCTTAAGGTTTTGGGTGGAGATGTAGCGTCGAGGTCTCTTGATGGTCTGATTCATTGGCCGACTCGGTGTTGCTCTCAGTACCTAGACTCCCCAACAGAAAGAAACTTCAATATTGTCAACAAAAAAAACCCAATATGTTACTAATTTTCATGTGCAATGAGGGCTTCATAAACCTAATTTGGAGTCCCACATCGAGCGTCATGAACCTGGTGTGAGGGCTTATAAGGATTGGGCAAACCTCCCCTTACAACCATGATTCTTAGGATGAGTTAGATTTAATTCCTTAAAATAATAATTTCTACCACATCCAATATAATTGATTAAGGGATTTATGGTTCAATGAACTTGTTGGTCTGGATTTCTGTAAATTGTGTAGAAAGAAGAAGAATGTCGAGAAAGATCAATGTAAATCAATGAATTGCAGTTTACGGACAATCAGTTCACTTTTGAACTCTCAGTTCGTTTGGTTCGTGAACTGTGTTTAACAAAGGCAGTTCAGTTTAGAACTTTAACGAAAAGTACGATTCATTTAAGTTCAGTCCGTTTTTTTTTTGGTTCGGTTGAACAACTCTATATAGAAGTGGATATGTGAAGAAATTAATGATCTGATACATTATTTAATAGTTTTTAATTGACTAGATTCTTCTTGCTATACATTTCTGGTATAATTGTTTTCTTTTACTCTCATGTCCAAATTGCTGATAGTCATTTTACATTTGGTCTTCTTTGAAATATATTAATATCCCTGTCTCTCTGCTAGTTGTAGTCTTGTAGAGGATTGCTTGTGATGCTAAATGAATAAATTAAAGACCTATAGTTCATTTTAAATCAGACACTTGGGTCTTTATTATTTTAAAAAATGTTAAACTGTGCCATTTTATGTTTTCAATGTTCTTAAATGCCTAAATGTTTAATGAAATGCTGTCAAAAGTTTAAAGTTTAGGCCTTTGATTTTCTCACCCCCCTCAACCTCCATCTCACCCCCATATTTCCCAAAAACCCAATACTACCCCTGCCTTTTTTTAAAAAAAAAAAATTAAAATTTTCGGAATTACCTCAAAGTAAGGTAATTCCGGTTCAAAAAAAAAATTAAAATTTCGGAATTACCTCTAAAAAAAGTAATTCCGGTTCATAAATCATGAAAAATTTCGGAATTACCTCTAAAAAAGGTAATTCCGAAATTTGTAATTTTTTTTTTAAAAGTTTATATTTTGGTCTTAAGATTTAAACGCGTTTTATTGGAAATATGATACGAACGATTTACGATTTAATAACAATACGTCAAAATATATAAAATGACCAACATAAAATAGGAGTACAAATACAACTATGGGTCCAAAATGTCTGAAAATAAGCACGTGAAGTAGGTGAACGGCGACATCTAGGCATCCCGCCAATCCAAGACAGGCGAGTCATGTATATATACGATTTGTTTTAATTTTTATTACTAAAAGGCTACTAAAAATAGTCAAAACTACTCTAAAAAAAATATAAAAACACCACTAAAAATCTAACAAAACCAAAATAAGGCTATACAAAATTTTTTAGATTTTTGGAGACTATGAAAAATTAAAAAATCGTAAAAAATAATAAACGATGGAATTTGGGATTTTGAGGCCGTAGTCCCGTAAGAAGTCCCTTCTAAGGAGTCTTGATTCTTGATTTTTTCGCTTCTAATGGCCGTGGTTTCATTACGATCGTAGTATGTTGTCCGAAAACCGATTTTTAGCCTAAATTATTCGTTCGAATAAAAATATTGTAATTTTGAATTACCTCGAAATAGGTAATTCCGTTCATTAAATGTGAACCTAATTACCTCATTTTCTGAGGTAATTCCGAAATCTTTTCGAATTAGAGGTAATTCGAAAATCTTTTCGAATTAGAGGTAATTCAAATTCCAATTTTTTTTTAACAAACCATGTAATTTTTGGGAAAAAGTAAGGGTATTTTTGTCCGTTTTGGGAAATATGGGGGTGAGATGGAGGTTGAGGGGGGTGAGAAAATCAAAAGCCTAAAGTTTATCGAAAAAACAATGGTTATCACGTGCTTAGGGTCTGTTTTGTTTGTTATTAAATTTCAATTTTACGTTTTAAAAAATATACACGTACTAGTACACACATAACTAATGATATGACATGTAAAGTAAGGATTATTAGTAGAACAAGATGCAATAACATATTTGAAAATGGTAAAAACCACTTGATAGCATTTTCATCATTTCCAAATATGTTATTTATTGGCTATGTACCGCGACGGACTTAGGTTGTGGTGAGGGGGTTCACTTGAACTCTGTGAAAAAACAAATTATATTGTTTCTCTTATATAATTTTTTTGAACCCCCTCAAATTTTATATTTGCATTAATGCCCTTAAGTTTGCATTTAAGATACAATTTTGAACCTCTTGATCATAGGTCTTGGATCTGCCACTGGCTATGTATATCATCTCTTTCCTTTCTGGTGTTTTTTTTCTGAGGAGGGTTTTGCATTAGAAGGTTTTAACGAGACTTCATATCTATTTCTTTTGTTTAAAAAAATGTGTGTGTACTAGCAGCATGTATGTCTTATTCAAAACAGAAACTTAAAAATAAAGGGTTAAATATGTTTTTAGTTCCTATAAAATCTTACTATTTTGTTTTTTAGTCCCTATAAAATTTCATAATTTTATTTTTAGTCCCTATAAATGCCAATTTGTGCATACCCATTGAATTTTTGAGTGACATTTTGCATACATGTTAAGGACGTTATAAACATCGCTTCCACAAAAACTTAGATTTTTCTAACAATGGATGAAATAAATATAAATTTTTTAAGTGCAAAAAATTCGAGAAATAAATTAAAGGAAATATTAACCTATAAAATCAATTTTGTAATTATTTTTTGTGAGAGAGGTATTTTTAATTTATTTAACATGTATGCAAAATATCATTTAAAAATTTGAAAGGTATACATAAGTTTACAATTTATAGGGACAAAAAACAAAATTGTGAAATTTTATAGGGACTAAAAATTGATGAAAATTTTATAAGAACTAAAAACAAAATAATGAAATTTTATAGAGACTAAAAACATATTTAACCCAAAAATAAATTAAACGTGATCTTAGGGATGCTAAAGAAATAAATAAAGACCTGTAGTTTATTTTAAATTAGAGAATTGAGTTTTTATTATTAAAAGAATGTTAAGTGTGCCATTTTCAATTTTTACAAGTTTAATATAATATTGTAAAAACTGTAAAGTTTTTCGAAAATAACAATGGTTATCATAATATCATGTGCTTAGTTTTTTTTTTTTTTAACGTATAGATAATTGTTTAAGTACGATCAGAGGCTGATCCAGGATTTATAAATAGAGTGTTCCTTCAAGGTATGTTTGGATAGTTTAAAGTGAGCGGAGCGAAATGGAACAGAATGGAATGGGGCCGAGCAGAACGGAATGGAATAAATTCTCATTTCATTTTTTGGTAATTTTACGACGGAGCGGAACAAAATTTTCACTCCATTATTTGGACAACAAATGGAACGAAAAAATTACAACTTTTTTTTCCTTTAATACCCTCATTTAAAAAATCAGAACTTAACTTTATTATTTGATTATAAATATACTTTATTTTTTTTACAAGTAAATATACTTTTATCAGGTTGATTTTATTGTTTGAGCAGAATTTCTGGCAGAATTTTTCTTTTTGACAATAGTTTTTGGCAGAAGTTAACCATAGTACTATTCAAAGATGAAAAATTGAAGAAAAAATACAGGACAAAAATGATATTATTTGAGCAAAATACTTATGGTATTATCCACTAATGTCTTGAAGCATTAAAAGAAATACATAAATATGATTATTGATTTATGAAATGGAATTCTTCCCACCAATTTGTTCAGCTTTTTTCATGATGGAACCAATTTATTCAGCTGATAACCATGATGTATGGAGACTAATGGTATTAAAAGATAATAACAAGCTTATAAAAAAATGATAATAATAGAACGAGCTGAACAATTTTTCACAATAATTGAGCGTAATTTTATGATAAATAAATAAAAACGAAAAGTTAATTAGTAGGATAGATAACAGTTTTAATAGCACAAAATACAAGTATTAGCTTGATATGAACACTTATAAAAAAAAACTTCATATAAACAAATTCTGAGAAAATATACTTAAAAGTTAAATTTGGGAGGGAACAAAAGTGAGGGTAAGTAGTGGGATGAATGAAATTATAAGAAAAAATAAATAACTAATTGTGTTCCAGGATTTGAACCCAACTCCTTTTGTTTAAACTATGGGTATATTACCACTAAGCCAAGATATTTTGGGTGTTCATGGGAATACCCCAGGAACACCATTTGAATCCGCCCCTGAGTACACCTTTAGCATGTTAATTATCTCTTCGACTCTATCGGGGCATCTTCAAATTTGAGTGAGGTATATACATCGATGTCAAATATGATGATTATGGTGACTAGTTCTATGTCCCGTGCTCCGCACGGGCTCGCCCTATTCTAAATACTACTATTGTTAAATTATTATGTTCTAAATAAATTTTTACGAAATTACTCTTATTATTATTGGAAATGAATTGAGATGAAAACCACAAATAAAATACAAACACTTATTCAAAGTTCAAAGAATATGATGGAGGTTTTATTGTAAATGTGATTGAAGTTTCCGTAGGAGTAACTATCTATGAAATAATATATATTGCAAGACAAAGAAACAACTATAAATAATGATGGATGCAACCATACACGGAGAGTTAAGTTTTATTCCTAACCGTAAATTCTAAAAAAATTAAAATATATATATATATATATATATATATATATATATATATATATATATATATTTGTGGTTTGTTAGTGATCAAACTAAATGAATTCAACACATATTTAGGTTCAAAAAGTACAAAAATAAATTATTTTTTAAAGGTTCAAAAAATATGGTTCTAAAAAATATAAAGAAAAGAAGTATAAAAAGAATAATTTTTTGAATGGTGAAATTAGTAAAGGGTGAGTTGCACGAGTTAGTGTTACCAATTTATTTTCAACAAAATGGTTATTGAGAAACGAAATTTATGTATTTTAATAGTTAATTTTTTTCCCGAATGCTAAAGTACCTCCAAAACACGCCTCTTATCATCACACTTTACGTTTTATCACATATATTTTTTCAACATATCAGTTATTGAGGAACAAATTTTGTGTATTTGAATCGTTAAATTATTTTCGAATGCTAAAGTACCGCAAAACACAATTCTTAAAATCGCGCTTTACATATTTTGCCACGTATTTTATTACCATACCAGTTATTGAGGAACAAATTAACTTTGTATGTTTGAATAGTTAACATTTTAGGAGCCATAACTACACCAAAACACACCGAAAGTATCCCAAAGCACACTACTTAAGATTACAATTATTATTATTATTATTTTCACCAAACCGATTATTGAGGAACAAACTTTGTGTATTTGAATAATTAAAAAAAAATTGTGAACGCTGAAGTACCCCAAAACACACTATTTAACATCACATTTTTTGTATTTTATTACAAAATTATTATTTTTTCACCAAAGTGGTTATTGAAAAAGAAATTTTGCGTATTTCAACAGTTAATATTTTTTTAACCATAAAATACAAAAAACAACTGCTTAGCATCTCGACTTACGTAGTTTGTTTTTTAAAATTAATTTTTTCTACCGAACCAATTATGGCGGAACAAACTTCACGTATTGAAATATCTAAAAAAATTTCTACCCATAAAATAATTCTTAAAATATAGAAAAGAAAAAAAAAGTAAGGCATTTTGGCGCGGAAGGCCAACTGCAATTTAACTGCAGGACGACTTCCGCACTAGATATAGAGATAGAGATGTTAATATGACTGATGACACCATTCAATTTGTCGTTCGAGGAGAAATCTATCTATTATCTATTCTATTATCTTTTTATCTATCATCTATTCTATTATCTCTTTAATAATCCACGTCACCACACATATGAAGGTAAAGTTGTCTATTAAATAAAATTATTTACATGTATTCTGATTTTCATTGGGTCGATCACTCAATTGCACACCACCAAAAAATTCTTTTATCTCCCCTTTTGGTTTTATTGTCCCCCTATTATCATTTCAAATTTTTATTTTACCCACTGTTATTTTTTTTGGCACATCATCACATTTGAGGATAAAATTGTCTATTATATTAATAAAATCATTCACATGTATTTTCCTTTTCATGGGTCTCACAACACATTCACCAAGGATTGAAGTGGTAGATTTTCTTCAGCTGAAGTGCATCAACTATGAGGAGGCTCAATCAGTGGTAAGGCCAACTGAGGGCTTTAATGAAGAAACGCTTGTCGAGGGAGGCAAATAAGGACTATACTTGAGAAGGATTAGTGGCAGAGCTTGGACACTCAACCCATATGCTAAGGAGCTAAGAAGATGACTCTACTTGTTGAGTATATGCAGCTCAGATAGGGGACAACTCAATCGAGGAAATAACAGCTGAGAGCCAAAGGATTTGCAGCTGAGTATACCTTGGCCAAGGCAAAGGAGCTTGCCTTGGGAGAAAGTAAGCGAAGCACGTGACAAATTAAGCGTGGAGCGGTCGAAGAAGAACGTGGGAAAGATGCCTTTAAAATAGGAACAAAGGTCTTCTACCAACTTTCCGTGCTAGTGGGTGTTGTGGAGCACTTCTCCTAGTTTTTAGGGCGTGTGAGTGTTATTGTATGTTGATCTTGGCCGATCCAACGATGGGTAGCCGTTGGCTAGTGTTAGTGGGACCTATGTATGTAGCTTGTACATTTGTAAAAGAACGATCAATCAATCAAACTTACATTTTTTCAAGCATTTTACTTTCTTTTTACTTGCACTTTACCTTTTATGCTTAGCTTTTAGATCTTGGTACACGTTACTCACAGATAGCCTAACACTCTTTGGAGTAGTTAGGGAACCCATAATTGAGAAACAGAGTTCCTATCTCAGTGTAATCGTTTGAAGAAAAGGAGTTAAGAGTTCAAGCTCTTAGCTGATCCTTGGCTAAACAAAGGTTTGACAACAAAATGAAACTTTCTCAAGACAATTTTGAGAAATAAAATAGCGGAATAATTATCTTTCTGATACCATATTACAATTCTTGATATCATATAATGAAAAAGTAGAGAAAGCTAATGAACAAATATTATTGATACTTGATCAATTGATTTAACCATAAATACAATGAACCCTATTTATACATGTAAGTCCTTATGAAAATGAAAAAAAATGAAAACTAACAAAGATAACTAACATAAATAACTCTAAACTAACTACTAACAAAGTGTTAACAAACTTATCTCTAATACTAATTGTAATCACGACGAGATATGGGTGAATCACACCATTTTGTCCAAGCTTTGACACTATTATTATAAGAGCCATGAAACCTAAGTAATCCCACCTTGCATGATTTGTGTGAAGCATCATGTGCAGTATCGTCTCAAACAATTTGGAGACCTTGTTGAAATCTTAAAAATTGGGCCCCTATTTATACTTTTATCAAATGAATCACCAAAAATTAAATTTTTATAGAATTACGAAAGAACAAACTTACTAATAATTTTTGGGCCCTAAAAAATGTAATGGGCTTAGGCCCTATGTAATAGCATGGACTGCACACTATAATAGCCGGCCCATGTTTCGTACAACCCCCTAGCTACTCACCAGAACCCCCAAACCACTTAATATTCCAAAAATACCCCTAATTTAAAAGTTAGTGATGCAACTGTCTAGTTGCTGTTCGATCGAGCGTGCATCGAACCTCTTTGGGGGTGTTCGATCAAGCGTGTGCCGTTTGTGGTCGAACCTGGAACGGTCGAACACCCCTGATTGTTGTTGTATGCTGAAGTTGATTGATTTTTACTGGTTTTATACAATTCAATTGCTAATGTACCTGAATTGGAGCAAGTTTTTGACTGATTTTTAATGGTTTTTTTAAAGTATGGCTAACACAAGAGGAGGTGGAACTACTGGATTGGAGCAGCCCGAGGGACGTGGATGAGGATGTGGACGTGGAGAGACGCAGGTCGAGGAGGACAGGATCCGTCCACTGCAACTGTTTTGTTAAAAGTTAGTTATTTTATCGTTCAAATGAGTTATTTAATCGTTCAAGGTAGTTTTGGTTAACCACTCTTTAAAAAAACTAACAGCAACACCGTTCGACCATGTTCGACCCTCGCTTGGTCGAACCTATATTAATTTAGCCAATTTGGGGTGTCTCAGTAAAATTAGCAGGTTCGGTGCTGCCAGATTCGACCTGGTTCGATCAACCGTGCGCCGAACCGTGCATAATCTTTTAAGAAAATAAAAATCAAATTTCAGTAAGGGCTTTTGGTCTTTTCACACCAAAAATGGATGTCTAGTGAGTAGGAGGGGGGGGGGGTTATACGAAGTATGACCTAATAGCCGACCCTTATCATGAGACTTCTTTAGGTTGGTGGGAAACACCATTGTAATGAACAATGAGATCCATTAGGGGCGCCACAATTGAGACCATAGCCCTTAAAAGAGTATGTTTTATGCTTTCAATTATAAGATACCTAGTAGACTTCGCTAACCTGACAGACAACATTGACAAGATCGGTGAGAGTGTGAGGTGACAAAGTATACACATTTGTGGTGCTCTTTTTCCAAAGGCTAAACGCGACTCCTAGTCAGTTTCCTAAAGTAGTAGAACGGTAACATGCACAGTGGCGGATCTAGAAACCTTCTTATGTGGAGGAAAAAAAATTCAATTAGTACAAATTTATTTCTAGTTGTATGATATTTTTGCGGATGTGTGGGAACCGAAGAACAACACAAAGGTTGATTTGAATTTAGTGTCTTTAGGGGGCGTTTGTTTCCCGGTTAGAAATTACATTCCAAGGAATTACATGCTCAAGAATCCATTGACTGGGAATGTGATTGCTGAGTATTTTCTTAAACGTGTTTGGTTTGTTACAAGTTTAGGAATCCAATTCTTGGGAATAATTTATAAACTTGTTTGGTTGGTACCATACATTCCTGGGAATAAACATTATAATTATCAAACTACCCTTGTTTATATGACATGTTATTTTAACTTTCTAAGTTATTAAAGATGAAATAAAAGTATAAAATTAAAGTGATTATTAACTTATAATTTTCTTACAATAATCTTTTGTAATAAAGTTTATTGTTAATAAATTATATATATATATATATATATATATATATATATATATATATATATATATATATATATATATATATATATATATATATAATAATGTAGTGGGTGGGTGAGGGTTAATAATGTAATTTCGTCTAAAAATTGAAACCACTCTATCTTTGGAATGAAAGATTACCACCAATTATGGGAGGCATCAAATTCAGCATAAGTGGGAGCATGGTTTCAGGCCTATACATAATTCCTTGGAATGCGACTTTTTTTTTCTCATTATCAAACATGAGAATCTTCCATTCCCAACCTGATTCCTGAACCCTATTTGTGTCTCCCAAACAAACGCTCCCTTGGTATTCCATACTTTTGGTGACTACGAGCATTGTTGGAGGAAGAGAGAAAATGTAATAAAATGTGAGAGAAACCCAACATTAAATTAAAGATACTGAATCCCTCCCTAGAGTTGGACACAAAGACACGCATAAGGCACAAAGTCTTTTCCATTCTAAAGATCCCTAATTCTCTCGCTATGAAGGTTTATTAAATTATCATATTAGATATGGAAACAATCACTCACCATATAATTTTGAACTATAAAATGTTAATTTTCACTTTATCATAATAAATTTTGTCATTCTTGTATTTATCTCAACTCTAAATTTGGATGAAGCATTTTTTGAGGAAGTTAAAATATTTTAGCTCAAAATTTTGGACTAAAATATTTCAATTTCCCTTATAAATACTCTATCCAAATAAACGTATAGCTATTTTCGTGTTTTTTCTTTTTATTTTTTTAGATATGCAATTGTTAGTGGGGGGTGGGGAAATGTTAGTTTCGGGACTTGAACTCGAGACCTCCTTCTTGCACTCATTTGGTGCACTCCTTCGATATCTCTTGCATTTCATGCATTGAAATTCTCTCTTGGGATTGAGTATTCTCTACGCCAAAGTTGGAAAAGACCCTTATCATCTTATCAAATTGCTCTTAACCCATGACCTTGAAGGCTGAAGCTAAGAGAGTAAATCTCATTCTCAAACGGCCTAGCTCAATATCATTCTTACTTAGATAACGGTGGAGGGTTAAGATCAAAATGTATTCAATCTTATCTTATATTTTCACATCTCCCAACACATGTGAGAAACAATGATCTCTTCTCTGTTATGAGAAGTAAAACGAAACCACCATAATACAAAACAGAAATGGATACATCTCTATGTGGGGGCAAGGTAAATTTTTCAATGGGGGCAAAATTTAAGTATAGTGTATGTTTAAAATATAAGGAAAACATAACACTGGGGGCAATTGCCCCCATATCACTCTACATGCATCTGCCTCTGAACATGCATACAAAGTAGTCGATGTGTAGGCGGGCGTAGTCATGGGACTTGATACGACATGTTGCATGTATACACTTGTATGAGTTGGTATACCCCCTCTACATTTCATTAATATATGTTTGTCATTCAAAAAGAAAAAAAAAAGACGCATTTTTTTTTAGATAAACTTTCATTGAAGGGAAGCATGAGGGTCTTAACCCTTACAATAAAAATTTAAGGGAAGGGGGGCCTCCTCAAAACCTCACTTGAGCCAAAACCCATTGGGAAAAAGACTCAATGAGGAAAAGAGTACCCTGCAGTGCAAAAGCACAACAGTGACTAGTTCACTGTTTCTCCCCCTTCTAAAAAATACATAGAATCCAATCATACAGTGCAATTGTTATAACATGTCCAAACAACCCATTGGGCAGCTATACCAATCTGACCAAGTCACCCTGCAGTTCCTGCCCCTCCTAGCCTTGAACCAGCTCCACGCCACATCCTTAATTCTTGCTTTGTTATACGATGCGGAGAAAACCTCCCTTTGAAAATAACTCCGTTCGTGCTAACCAAACATTCCAAATAACCGCCATCCAAATGAGATGTCTGACCCTGCTGCGTTTTTTGCCTTTCACAAACTCCCCAAACTCCGTAAAGTGGTTGACAATATTCTCCTCTTCACCCATCACAACCCCCAACCAAGCGAAGATTCTCCCCCAAATTAATTTAACAACCCCGCAAGACATAAACAAATGTTCTGTTGATTCAATTTCCGTGTTGCATAATATACAATTTATTTCAGTTGGAGATTGGATTATACCTCTCTTATGTAGCTCAAGCCGAGTAGCAACCCGATGCAACAACACCTTCCACGCGAAAATTTGAATTTTGGACGGAACGTCACAAACCCAAACCGAACTACACGCAGCTGCTGCCACGGTTGACAGCAGAACCGAACCTGCAGCAGTGTAATTTGACAGCGTTTCGTAATATTTCTTGACCGTGAAACCTGTCACCGAGTCCGGGACCCAAACCCACCTGTCAGCGCTCTCACAGGGCGGTACCCTGACAGATCGCAATACCTGCGCAAATAATCGCAGACAACCAAATCGCGCGCGCTCTGCACGCAAGTTTTCGGTCCAAACCAAATTCCATCGCCATCCCGAATTTGTCCAAAAACCGTGATCCTCTACCGTGGCTTCCTTGGACCTGCAGTAAACAAATAATTCCGGGAATAAGTCAGCTAGTTTGTCACTTCCAATCCACTTATCTCTCCAAAATTTTGTGATGTTCCCCTTCCCCAATTTTATTTTCACTAGTCCACTAAACCAGTCTTCTTGTAATTAAAGGTAGTTGGTACTTGGTATACCCTTGAATTTAAGTATAGGTATACCAAGACGCATTTGAACATCGTAGATAAGACACTCACTTGTTAATTAAAGGTAGTTGGTACTTGGTATACCCCTCTATACTATCCAATAGACTAGACACGCACTTAGCATTTCCACTTGTTTTTCTTTTGTGTGGGCGGTTTCGTCTTGTTTGTTTGGGTTGAGTACTCGTTGTGCTCTGTATTTTATATTAATATATCTATGTTTTTCTTTAAAAAAAACCCTTAGCATTCCACTTAGTTTCTTGTAGTTACGGGTGGTAATAGGCCAGATTGTCTAAGAGGGGCCTATAATCCAAATTTTCTGCACTGACAGGTCCAGTCGAGCTAGACTTTTTTAGATAGATAATGTCAATACTTTTTTAAAAGCCTATTTAGCTAAATAGGTCAGGTCATAGGCCATCGAAAAAGCCTTTTATGTCTATCAGGTTGGCCTATTTAACTAAATATAACTAATATTTTTAATTATTAATATCATTTTATATTGTATTTGGTACTTTGTGTTAAGTCATATCTTTGCTAACATTTTTTGTTAGTTTAAACATATTAATTAACCTACATAAATTTTTTACATAATTGAAGTTATTATTATAAAATAAAATTTAAATAGGATGTTATATAAAGATATTTCCGTAAAAGGTTTTATTAGATTTCAAATTAATTAGAACTTAATCTTATTGGCCTCTTAGTTTGTTAGTCTATTTACAAAAAGCTTACACCATTGAAATGTTGCCGGCCTTCTTAAAAAAATAGATAAAATAGACTTTTAAACAGACTTTCAGACCTTGTTAGGCTTTCAGGAAGACTAGACCAGACCTCAAAAATGAGCCTACAACAGGCCACAGACCAAACTCAGACCTAACATTTTCGATGTAGTGTATCAAACACAAGTGTTGCTTCCATATATAGTCACAAAGCCTTTCTATCAACATACTCAGCTGTCCCACATTGAGTGTAATCTTTTTTTTTAACAGCAAAATATATATTATATAAAACATGTATTTTAAGGAACACAAAAACTCATATACAGAGACACCTGACAATCCAAGACAGCCTACAAAGAGAACCAAAAAGCACAAAGGAAAAACCAACAACCAATATCTAAAAAACAAAATCCGGCTATAAATCATTGAAGGACCAAAACTTTTTAGAAAATTAGATTTTCTAACAACAGCAAACTGCATTGTTTTATATTTTTAACAATTTTCCTCGAGAAAGATAATAGATCATTGTCATGGCATATATATACGACAACAATAAAGCCATTGAATACCCGCCAAATTTGTTTGACAATAGTAGTTGTTAGGTTGCAACTTGTTATATATAAGTTGAGCTAGCGATGAAGATCACAGCAAGTCATGCATGAATATATGATATGGAAATTAAGAGAACGGATAAAAAATGCATGGGAAAATAACCAACCCCCTTGCTGTTTTAACTCACGAGGGCATGTAATTGACGCAAGATCATAAACGTGAGACGCGTAATGTTTTTAAGCAAGAAAAGAGAGAGAAACATATTTTGTTCATATAGGTGTCTACGTGCAAACCATGTTAAAGAATACTTCACGAGAAAGCAACCTATAGCATTTATTTCAAACCAAAGTTAGCTGTTTTTTGAGGACTCTTACTTTGGCTCATATAAATAGACCACACTTTGATTCGTGTGTTAAAGTGAGACAAAAGGATAAACAATAACAAACCCTCAAAACATAGTTATCTTGAACCAGAAATCATGTCTCACATAGCTGTTGAGAGGAACAGGAGAAAACAAATGAATGAACATCTCAAAGTTTTAAGATCCTTGACCCCATGTTTCTATATTAAAAGGGTATTTATTTATATATTTTTAATAACTATATATTTTTTTTCTTCTAATTATTCTTTTTTTTTTTGTAATCTTTTGTGTGTTTTAATTGTTGTTTGATTAGGGTGACCAAGCATCAATAATAGGTGGAGTTATAGAATTCATCAATGAGTTGCACCAAGTTCATCAAGCTTTGGAGTCACAAAAAAGAAGGAAGAGTTTAAGCCCTAGCCCTGGCCCAAGCCCAAGAACAACACTCATGAAGGCAAAACTTCATCAATTTGATATCTCATCTGGAATTATTGGGACTAATTCTTTCAAGGAACTAGGAGCAAGTTGCAACTCTTCTATTGCTGATGTGGAGGTGAAAATCTCTGGTCCAAACGTGATTTTGAAAGTGATTTCTCACAGAATTCCAGGTCAAGTTGCAAAGATTATTACTGTTTTGGAAAGTCTTTCGTTTGAAGTTCTTCATCTGAATATTAGTAGCATGGAGGAGACTGTGCTATACCAATTTGTTGTCAAGGTAAAACACACAACTTTGTGGCTTTATCATTCTCCTAGCAACTAGAATTTGTAGGCTTCTTGAATTAGGGTTTCAAGCCAATTCGATGAATCAAATACAATCACATCAAACTACTAAAAAAGAGCAAAAGTGCAATTCATGTGATATGAAAGAAGTTAACTTGTTTTTTTAAACAGCAAAAGTATATATTATATATAAAACTGTGCATTCAAGGAACACAGTAACCTCTATACAGAATGGTTCGAATCAGTCAAAAGAAATAGCTAAACCTACACAATGAAAAAACCAAAAACAAAAGTGACAAACGAAGCAATGACTACATATTACTCCTACTCCCTAGAGATGCACTCCACAGGGTCCACACACCACTCATAGAGAAGACAATGACTAGATTTAATTTAGCCAAAAACCAATTCTACAAATATAGTTTTGTTAAAAATAAAGTCTTAGAGAGGTCAAAAGGTCAATATAAACCCGTTCTGGCTTTCTCAACCCAAAGAACAACATGCCAAATCAGTATAAGGTCTCCTCTCCATTTTCTAGGACTAAAACCTGAGTGAAGGATCGAGAACTAAAATTGAGTTCTAAAATCAACAAATTAGTCAATACAGGTAACTTGCTCTTCTTAATTCGACTATTATATGATTGAGTAAATGATGAAAATTAGAGACAAAAAGTGAAAATAGTTTTCAATTTTGATGTTATTAACAAAATTAGTGATGAAAGTGGAGATCATTCATTTTTCTTAATCTCTAATTTCTATTGGGAATGATCAACTTTTTATAGCACTGAAATTCCATGGGATTATACATCCTTTTGCATGTTTTGACATTCTTTCTTCACTCCATTCCATATATAAGCAATTTATTGAAAAGTTAATTGTGGTTCTTTGCAGCATTTATGTTAATTCCAACATGAATTTCCTCACTTATATACTTGCTTCTGGCATTACGTGTCATGGATATAATAAATGAACCAGTGAATGATATAGTACAGATTGTAATACTATAATTTTATGTACGCAAACTTGCACATAAATAATTTGCTATATTTGGATTTGGTTTTAATAATAATAATAATAATTCATATTCTCATATATTAATTCATTTTGTTACTACAGATAGAGCTGGGGTGTCAACTAAGCTTGGAGGAACTAGCGATGGAAGTACAACAAAGCTTTTGTTCAGAGGCTATGAAGTTAACTGCACTGTGATGATTTAGCATTTTAATTTTCAAAAGAGACTTAGATTTCCAATGGTTTGTTAATAAAACAGAAGCATGCGAGAGACATGCACAAAAACTATTTCTTAAGTTACTATATAAATTAGGGTTATATATTAGTAAGTCATAATTGTTGTCATAAACTTCATGACAATGGAAAAGATCCTGTTTCTCAATATATGGTAATATATGCATGCATTTTGTTTGCCTATGTACTGATTCCAAACACTCTTTGATGGATCCAAACATTACAAAATATCCTTAATTAGTAAGTTGACTATATATGATAGTTTAAAATATTATTTTAGAGGTACGTACATTTTTTTTTGCACCATTTTCTTACTGTAAAAGCTGCTTATATATACATGCTCTCTCTTTCTCTCCCTCTCCCTCGTGTTTTTTCAGTAAGACTCTTTTTTTGGAAGGCAAACAAACTATATATATATATATAAAATAGAAGTCGTGTACAAGACTCAACCCCTATACATGAGAAAAATCCAACCCCACAATGGAGGAAACAACCAAAAAATCAAAACGGCTACCTCCTACCTCCTGAAAATACAATCAATATGAGATAAATGGTTCACATAGAATAAGCAGGAAGAAGACATACCCCTTGTTTGGAACCATCGCCAGGAAATGGATACTATCTGATCAAAACAAGACCCACGTACATCTCCAGAGAAAATGCATCTATTCCTTAAATCCCAAATAACCTAGAGCACAGTATGTCAAATTAACATCAAACCACGAATGCATCTCGCCAGACCACCCACATGAATGAACTGTAGAAACAAAGATGAAATATTCTGCTGCATCACAAAGTTAAAACTCAATCAGCTGACAATGGTGTACCAGATTGCAGAAGTAAATATATAGCTAAAGAAGTGATGAAGAGAAGACTCAAAAGCGTTCTAG
The DNA here is from genome assembly GCA_020916435.1 of Oxytropis ochrocephala. Classification (NCBI taxonomy): domain Eukaryota; kingdom Viridiplantae; phylum Streptophyta; class Magnoliopsida; order Fabales; family Fabaceae; genus Oxytropis; species Oxytropis ochrocephala. Next base: position 10,818,814 of record CM037093.1, on the reverse strand, counting down.
TAAATGATACACACCGTAGTTGCAACATCCGTAATCACCCCTCTACTAACCATACTTAGAATAGAAAGGAGTTGCATCCATAAGGCACCTCTACCAGAGATGAGCCTCCAATGCCACATACCTAGTAGACTAACATTTTTGTCCAGTATATTGTTTGGTGAATAATAGACAGCTCAAGCAAAAAAATATATAGATTTCACTATGATTTTATATAACATATTATCATATAATTAATCAAAAAACTATAAAGAAAAATGTGCGATGAAGAAGATAGAAGAGAGAGAGAGATAGAGATAGAGAGAGAGAGAGAGAGGAGAGAGAAAGAGAGAGAGAGTGAGCGAGAGAGAGAAGGAGAGAGGTCAAGAGATGAGAAGATATAATTAGAGAGATGAGAGGGGAAAGGTAGAGATAAATAGATATGGGAATATATAAGAGAGGTGAGAGGAAAGAGGTAGAGAGAGGATATGAGCTAGGGGAGAGAGTGAAGAAGGAGATAGGGAGAGAGAATAGAGGAGAATAAATTATTGAGTATAAAAAAAATTTGATATTTTTAAGGGTGATCCGAAAGTTGTATTGTGATTTTTTTTGACCAAAAATTGTACTGTGATTTTGTGTGGTACATAAATTTGGGTTTTTGTCCTGTATCTTGCCCTCACTTTTATCCAGTATACCATGAACAGTTTCCAAATCAAACAAAAACAATTGGAGTTGTCTAGTTCTGTCACTTACTTTTTAGCAAATCGTCAAACACACCCTAATTGGTACACATTTAAAAAAATGCTTAGGTGTACACACACATATTTTTATGTGCCTTTGTGGGTGCACTCAGCACTTAGAAATATTTATTCACTCGTACATGTGTGTATTACAAAGTAATTCACGAGAATGCATTTAGTGTTGATGTTAGTTGTAACTAACTAATTCAGCTGATTACTCCCTCCAGAATTAATTATAAGCAAAGATAATTACTTTCACACAAATTAAGAATAGTTGATACTCCCTCCGTTCATATTTACTTGTCGCTTTTTGGATTTTTATACATACCAATGGGACCAATGAATTTTGTTACTTTCGATACAATTAATTTTCTAAAATCCATGAAAAAAATAAATAGATTTACTAAACTATCTCTAATTAATAGTCATCTTCTCACAACATTAATGAACTAATTTAAGCATAGTCGTGGAAAAATAGCATTAAATATGAATAGATTAGTCGGCATTTGCTTATATTTGAGTCCACCAAAATTAGACACTTATTTTTTGCTTATAGGGTCTGTTTTTTAGAGATTAAAAAGTAAGTGATTTTGTTGTTACATAATTTAGAGATTAGTTTTAAGAGATTTTTAAAAAAATGAGAAGTTGTTTTGTGTTTGTGTTACAAAATGAAAATCACTTATTTTGAAAAAATCATTCTTAATTTTTTTTTTTTAAGAAGCTAGTCAAAACTGATTCTCTTTTTGTAGTATTCTTTAGATTATTTTTATATTGTCATTTTTTTGAAAACCAATAACAAACTAATGGGAGTCCGGAGTAGTAGCTAATAATTTAATGTGTATAAATAGTAGTACAAATTTTAATAGTGTATAATTTTCTTGCTCATTTGTTGTTCAAAAAAGATTCTTACTCGTTCCTTCCTCCTCTACTGATCTAGTCATTGAGTGTTATAGAGCTTTTTCTCTAACAATTTATTCATTGTTGTATATATGTGCAACTAAAGAGTCTAATGGTTTAGTATTTTCGATCCTGCCAATGTGGAATTCAAAACTTGTTGAGTCAATTTTTGTGATGTCCAACAATATTTCTGGCCATTCCTTTATTGAAGATATAGCAATGTGGAGATTCAATTCTGATTGATATTTTATACTCTAAAACGCAAATTACCCGTGTGTTGGTAAGTCAATTGAAATTTCTAAGAAATTGAAAAGGAGTGGAAATTCAAGAGGTCCATTTCACAAGGTGGATAGATATATCTAGAATCTTGAAAATGTGAATCAATTAATGTCCACTATGTTAAATACATGAATGGATATTGCCATGTTATCTTCAATAAATAGAGAGACTTGTGAGGCAGTGAAGCATTCTCATATGGAGAGATGAGGAATCACCATTCTTAGATGATCATGTATAGAGTTAAAGAATCTCCAAGCATGTCCTAGTGAGAGGGTTTTGGCGTGAGATGTGACTGCTATTATTTGTTGTAGTTAAAAATTGTTGTAATCATATTTGAGATGATGAATAAATAATGTTGAGGTGATTTCGTGGATGTAGGCAAGAGGTGTCGAAACACGTAAATATTTGTGTGCTATTATGTATTCCTTTCTTGCGGTACGTTCATATGTATTTGACCAAAGATTCTTGGGTGTGTGGGTCAATCTAATGACGTGTACAGTCATCCCCAATAGTGATATCAGAGTTAATGGTTTAGAGGTGACCGGCTCAGAGCTATTGGTGTGACCATGGTAGTGGCTCAGTCAAGTATTGAAGCTCAATGAGTTTGTTGGTTAATCCATGTGCACTGAGATTATCAAGGGGTTCCAATTAGCTGCAAAATGCTCTAATTACTAGCTGCAAAATGTTCTAATTAGCTTACATGAGAATTTGGTTTTATCACAATTATAGTGACGGCGGTGGTGGTGATGATGATAAAAATAATGTGTTGTGTGTGTGAGAGAGAGTGAGTGAGTACAGGAGAAAGCATAAAAAATAAATATCCCCCATTTATTCAAACCCCCCATTCTTTAAGAAGAAATCATAAAGAATAACAGTAAGTACAGACGAAACAAAGATAATGATAGTAAAGAAAATAAACCTTGAGGAGAAAATGAGTGAGATAGCATTTTTCTGTTCATCCCCACACCTTCCTTTTTTTTTTTGAAATTGTATTTGTTCGCAAGAGGAGGAGGAGCCCACCACTATCTTGTTGCATCTCATACTTCCCAAGATCATTAAATTATTATTATAATAAAAATTCATAAAATTACTACCATATGATTGGCAAATTAAAGCTCTAACTTAGGGACCAAAAAAGAAGATTGAAAATCAAACTAAAAATTAAAACTTATTTTCTTTGCTGCATTTGCTTAGTAAGTTCTGCAACTTCACGATGCAAACCATGACCAAATAACCTTATTTTGTTCATGTCAGCATAATACATCACATAACACTGCAGCTTGAAGTATTTTCATCATTGAAATAGTTGGGATATGGATACGAAGGAGGAGGATACACATAATTAAAAGGTGCATGAGGTCTTGCAGACATCATTGGTTGAAATCTATCATTTTCCATTGGCTTTTGCTGATTCATCGTCATAGTAGCCATGTATGCTTGTTGTTGTTGTTGGTAAGGATTTCCAGGCATCATATCCAGACCAACTGCACTTGGAAAGTAACCACCACCATTGTACACAGCGGCAGTTGAAAGGCTTTGAATTGCTGGGATGTTTTCGATGTGATGGTCCATTGGCATGTTTCCAACTGGTCCTCCTTCTCCTCCTCCTCCCATGGGAAAACTCATGTTTTCGATGGGGCCCATATTAGCCCCTAGGATACTAGAATGATGATGACGACCACCCATGTTTGAAAATCCAGAGTTAATAGGTTGAACAACTTCACCCATTATTCCATTTTCCTTTTTACCCTCATTACCATTTGGCATCCCTCCCCCACCCCCTCCATCATTTTTGTTTTCCATTCCATTTTTACCCCCTAGCATTCCACCTCCATTTTTGCCACCATTGTTTTTGTTCCCCCCACCCTGATTCTGATTATTTCCACCACCAACACTTTTCTTTCCTTCATTCCCATTTAGCACTTGAATAGGAACATATCCACAATAACCACCACCACCACCACCTTTCTTCTCATTGTCGCCGCTGCCACCACCACCATTGCCACCATTTTGAATATTCATAAGTTGTTGTGGGTGGTTCCCATTCATCATCATGTCAGGACCGTTGCCCATACCCATAGGACGTTTCATTTTGTTAAGAGGGTATTTAGGATTGTCCCTTTCATTAGAAAACTCATCATCAGAATCATCATCATCATCTAACTCTTCATCAAAAAAGTCATCATCTTTAGGCAAATTGAACTTAATAGCTTTCATGTTTGGGTTCCTTTTGTTTATTATCTTCATGTCTTTGAACTGAGGCATCTTCATATCTTGTAAACCTTTCATTTGCTGAAGTTGTTGTTGGGGAGCTTGTTGTTGGCCACCACCCTTTTGTTGTTGCTGAAGTTGTTGTTGTTGGGGATTCCGAGCTTGTTGTTCGCTATTGTTAATTTGCATATTCTTCAACAGGTTAGCAATGTTGTTGTTGTTGTTGTTGTTGCTGTTGTTGTTGTTGCTGGTGGGGTTGCTATAGTTGTTGGTGTTGATATTGTTGTTGTTGGTGCTGCTGGTGTTGCTGTTGATGCCGCTGTTGATGTTGTTGTTGGTGTTGGTATTATTATTGTTGTTGTTAGGAGCACCCCAGAGTTCTACACGTTTCCCTGATTTTGCAAGCTTTTCTATTAGAATCTTGGGGTCCACATTCCCAGAAATGGTCACCTTCCCCTGCTTAGCATCTATCTCAATGGTTAAAACCCCTGTTAAATTTTAAAAAAATGATCCAAAAATAAGAAATATTTATACCAATTCAATATATAAGTGGTAGTACTATAAGTATGAGATTTGTTTTCTTTAGATAACAAAATAAAACATAACAAACTTTTTAAGAGTAGTTATGAATCAAAAGGGGTAAAATAAAATCATTTTTTTGTTCTACTAGATAGATTAGTAGAGTGAATAGATGTATTATAATTATTACCATCAATTTTCTCAAGAAGATTTTCTTGACTTTCTTCTTGCATCCGCCACAGTTTATTTTCACTTTGAGAACACATTTCTGCATGCATAATCAATCCCAAAACCAAAAATAGAATAAAGAGTATTGGTTTAAATAAGAAGATATTAAAATGACATACGAAAAAAAAAAATATCTAACTCTATAGAAAATGACATACACACAAAAGAAACAAAAATGAAATAAGCTAAACACAACAAGTAAAAGAAATCATAAAAGTAATCATTCAAATGAGACAGATATGAAGGACTACCTGTATCTTCCAAATCTCTTCTGTAATCATGTTTTAGTTTGACCCCCTCAATGAAAACTGAAATGCAGAAAGGTTGGAAACTGATCTGAGAAACAAAGATAGACAAAAAAAGAGAAGAAGCTAGAGAAGTTTTGTTTGAATCTTTGGTGAATGGTGTGGAAGCAAATACGGAGCCAAAGGCAGAACATATAAGAAAATAGTGCCCCAGTTATTGAATAACAGAAGAAGCGAGTATGAACAAGAAGGCCAGACTTGGGAGAGAGAGAGAGAGAGAGAGAGAGAGAAGAAAGAGAAGAGAGAGGTCTTCAAAAATTGTGGATAGTCATTAAAAACCTTTGAAACAAGTCATGTATTTCAGAGTGGGGAGAGGAGAGTAATAAAGCGAATGAAACATAACAAAGAGAGAGAAGAACAATTTTCCAAGCGAGCAAGCTTCCAGTCTTAGTTTTGTGCCATTATTTATGGGTGTTTGAAAACTAGTGATCTTTTGAGACTTTCTACGTTGTAATGCAACTCCCACCTACGAGTATAATTTTAACTGTGGTCATGTTAACGTTTGACTTGACTAATATTCTATTCAATCTTTAATTCCCACTCTCTCTTTCTTATCTTCTCGAGCTTGTCTTGGCTTGGCTTCAGGAAGTGTGTGATTCCTTTTTCTTCCATCATCATCACTCTTCATTAAATGAAAAGTAAAAATAGTCTTTCTTTTGTTTAGCTTTATTAAATAAAAAGTAAAAATAAGCGTAGGTATAAATGTTAAAGTACTTTTTGTTATTAATTTAATAGAAATTTTTTATTTACATCATCTTTATAATAAATGACGTAATATTTGGTCAAAAGAAATAAATGATGTAATACAAATAAACTAATAAAATATAAGACCAATTAATTTATGAGTGAAGATAAATTACTCTAAAAGTATTCGTAAGAGTTACTTCACCTAATATCTCATTGTATATATTGAGGTCCATCTATCTATTCATTAAATATTGACATATCAAGGTAGGGGTCTTTTATAGCTTTACCAAGGTCCTGGGTACGAATCCAACATTAGACATGCAAAGAATGTTAAATCTCTTGAGTGAGAGTTTTGCACGCCCATTGTGGTTCTACTCTAGCTAGAGGATTAGTCTCTATAGTTGCACGTAGAGGATGCCCATTTGTTACCAAAAAAAATATTGACATATCATCTTAACAATCAACCACAGTCCATCATGTCAAAAAAAAAACAGTCCACAAAATGTAATAACAATGAGTTGTGTAAATTACAATTTTATCTGTCATAATAACTTTACTTTTTCATTTCTCTCTCTACATTTCCTTATTTTACTTTTTTATTTCTCTTTCCTCCTTTACTTTTTCCATTTCTCTCCATACATTATATAAATAATATAGTGAGAGAAAATTAAAGAATGTAGTGAGAGAAATGAAAAAGTAAAGTTATTATGAACGACAAAATTGTAATTTATGCAACCCAATGCTTTTATATAATGTAGTGAGAGAAAATTAAATAATGTAGCGAGAGAAACGAAAAAATAAAGTTATTATGAACAACAAAATTGTAATTTACGCAACCCATTGCTTTTATATAGCCCGTTGTTTTCATATAGTGTAGTTGATTGATGTTGGAGATAGAAATGGAAAAAGTAAAGGTGGAGAGAGAAATTAAAAAGTAAATTAAATAATGTAGTGAGAGAAATGAAAAAGTAAAGTTATTATGAAGGGCAGAATTGCAAATTACACAACCCATTGTTTTTATATATCGAAGTTGATTGAAGTTGAAGTTGGAGAGAGAAATGGAAAAGGTAAAGGTGGAGAGAGAAATAGAAAAAGTAAACTAAAAAATACAGTGAGAGAAATGAAAAAGTAAATATATTATGAAGGGGAAAACTGTAATTCACACAACCCACTGTTTTGATATAGTGTAGTTGATTGATGAAAGGGGAGAGAGAAATAGAAAACGTAAAACAAATAAATGTAGGGAGATAATTAAATGAAATAGTAAAGTTATTATGCCAAAATTGTAATTTACGCAGCCCGTTGTTTTCATATAGTGTAGCTTATTGATGTTGGAGAGAGAAATGGGAAAAGTAAAGGTGGAGAGAGGAATAAAAAAGTAAATTAAATAATGTAGTGATAAAAAAAATAAATGAAAAAGTAAGTTATTATGAAGGGCAGAAATTCAAATTAAACACCCATTGTTTTTATATAATGTAGTAGATTGAAGTGAAGTTGGAGAAAAAATGGAAAAAGTAAAGATGGAGAGAGAAAGAAAATGTAAACTAAATAATATAGTGAGAGAAATGAAAAGTAAAAATATTATGAAAGCAAACATTATAATTTACAGAACCCATTGTTTTTATATAGTGTAGTTGGTGAAGAGGGTGAGAAATAGAAAATGTAAAACAAATAAATGTAGGGACATAAATCAAATACTAAGTTATTATGAATGACAAAATTGTAATTTACACGGCCTATTGTTTTCATGTAGTGTAGTTGATGATTGATGTTGGAGAGAGAAATGAAAAAAGTAAAGGTGGAGAGAGAAATAAAAAAAGTAAATTAAATAATGTAGTGAGAGAAATGAAAAAGTAAAGTTATTATGAAGGGCAAAATTGTAAATTACGCAACCCATTGTTTTTAGGTTAAAAAATTAAATGTCACTTTTGGTCTTTTATTTTGCTTTAGGTTTCATTTTGGTCCTTCATCTTGTTTTGGGTCTGTTTTGGTCCCCCATCTTTCATTTCCATTTCATTTTCGTCTCTGCCGTTAGTTTCTGTTAACAGACGTCACACTAGCAGTTACCTACTGACGTGGCGTCTTACATGTCAGTGCTGACTTGGAACTCATTAAGCGATGTGACATATAATGGACTAAAATGAAACTTAAAAAAACACGAGGGATCAAATTGATAAAAACACAAAGCACAAATCAATCACCATCTTCATCTTCTCCGGCCAGCCACCACCACCTCCGACGAGCCACTACCATGACCACCACCACAAACAGTGACATCTTCTCTCTCTCTCACACACACATTCACTTATTTTCGAATACATAAAAATCAATCAACATTCACTTATAACGTGTAAATGAATTTAATTATTAATTTCTCATTTTTTAGTCTTTCGATATTTTATTTAACTTTTGTCGGAAAACCATTTTTAATTTAACCACAATATTTGTTGACTCAAAATTAAATTACAATTTTGATTTGCTCATATACGAAGATTAGGAATCGAAAATTCATAAATCAAGTGTTTTACTCAATATTGCATCGCTTTCATGGCCTCAGAGGGCGAGTATATATAATGGGAAAGTGTTCTGGGGTGTATTAGCAATACCAAGAGGTCACATCAGAAGTGGGCCAGCGACCTAATCCAACAAAACGGCCCAAGCACGTGGCTTGGGGCGCAATTCTCGGGGACCGGCCGAACTTCGCGCAACGGCCAGGGCGCCCCCAGTAGTATAAATATGACCCTCATCTACAATATCAGGTACGTTATCTACCCCTTGTGAATCCTGCCCGTTAGCACACCTCTGACTTGAGCGTCGGAGTGTCTTTGTAGGTACCACCCGAGGGTATTCAAGACCGGTCCAGACCTCTCTATGACGGCCGACCAACAGAACAGCAACGACGACTTAATCTCTATTGGTCAGGTACGATCAGAAAGTATATGTAATTTACTTAGGATTATGGGTCATAATTGCCATGCTTTTATGGTTACGGTCATTGGGAGAATGAGAAGGTAGAAAATCAGGGATGCTGGAGTTAATATAGGAATTTTCCAGTTACAAATAGGAAGTCTCGATCGTAATTAGGGTTAAAACCGATGATTTTCATGTGATTGGTTGGCTAAAGGAATTGTCGTCCTCTCAATGGACTCACTCGACCATTGTTCAATCGTTTGGCTGAGTCTTCTAATAAGTACTAGTCAGTTAAGATCATCCAGTGATGAACATATATAAGTACTAGGCGGTTTCTAGGTTTTTCCTATGGTACTCTACCTTTTAATTATCTTGGAGTACCCATTTTCGAAGGTAAACCCAAAATTACTTACTTGCAGCCCTTAGCTGATCGTATCACAAGTAAGTCATCTGCTTGGAAGGGATCTATACTCTCAATCATAGGAAGAGTTCAATTAGTGAAGTCCATCATTAATGGTATGTTACTATACAACATTCATGTTTACATGTGGACTATTGCTCTTCTAAAGTCTTTGGATCGTTGTATTAAAAAAATTATCTGGTCTGGTCGCATTGATCAGAGAAAGGTGGTAACTGTTTCTTGAAGAAAGATCTGATTTCCGTTGTAAGTGGGTGGTCTTGACATTAGATCCCTGAGGTATTTAAATGAGGCCTCCATGTTGAAGCTTAAATTTGATATGCTTTCTTCTCCCTCTCATTGGGTCGGGTTATTAAGAGCTAGATTTATCATGCATAATAAACCTATCATACACTATGCAAAATCTTCTATTTGGCCAAGCATTAGGCAATTCATTAATACGACTATTGATGATAGTTGTTGGCAACTTAGGGATGGTAGTAACATAAATTTTTGGACTGATTGTTGGCTTTCTCATCCATTAGTCGAGTTACTGCATCTCCCGGAAAGTACGTCTTCACTTTTAAAAGCCTCAGTTAAAGACTCTATTAGTGACAATGCTTGGAACATTCCTCCGAGGTTTATCGAAGCTTATCCCTCTATCATGACTGAAATACAACAAATCACCATCCCTTTTGATCTTGGGGAGGATGCTCTTGTATGGAAACATTCCAATGAGGGTTCTCTGAGTCTGAAAGATGCTTACCTCTACCCCAATCCTCCTGGCTCCTCGGTCGGGTGGGGTAACTTTATTTGGAGTCAAGCCATTCCCCCTCCAAGTCATTTCTATTTTGGAGGCTCATTCATAAAAAAAATGCCCACTGGTGAAAATTTAAGATCCCAAGGTTGCACAGTTGTTTCAATGTGCAACATGTGTGGAAAAACTAGTGAAACTGCTCATCACTTATTCTTGCATTGTGATTTTTCTACTAGATTTTGGCGCCGATTAGGAGATCTTCTCCATCTACCGATAGATGTTAGTAGTATACATATTGTGCAAGTGTACATAGTACAACAAATAATATAGTGATATGAAAAGGTCGATCCCACAGAGATTATTTAAACTTTGTATTGTTCAGAAAACATAAATTAGTGCAGCTACACTACTCACAAATTGGGGTGTTGGAGATTAAGTAAACATAATGTAAATAAACAATTAAATGTAGAGGAAATCAGTTGAGAAAGATAGTTGAGATGTCTTCACTAAATAACTTGCTTATGAGGGTATTGTGTTTTCTTGTGGTGCAGTTGCACCAGTATGTACCTTTCAGCTACTTTCTTTAGAGTTTCTTTAGAAGCTCTTATGATCTTGTAATTGCAGTAAAGAAAGAAGTTGTCATTTCCTTTCTTGCCTCCTAACAATTGATCCAATTTGCTAAATTAGTTCACTCTTTTATTTTAAGATCTCACCGCATTACTCTAAGGACTATGTTAGCCTATGTCTAGGACTTAACATGAAATTAACAAGCTGACTTTATTAAAACAAGTTTAACAAAGGCTATTAAACATGTATCCTTATTAGTTCTTGATTTCTAGTTATAAACCATGTCTGTGAATATAACTCTACTTATTTTAAGTTCAACCTTAAAACAAGATGAATGTAGTATAACACAAGAACTAAAAATGCTTACACCACTTGATAGACATGATATAATAGAGAGAATCTGCAAAGAACATATTATAATGAATAATACAAAAGAAATCAACAAGGTAGAAGTTACACAAATTGAAGTTCCTTTGCATGAGATTCCAAGTGGTTGGTGCAGATGCACTGATTCCTTCTACTTAGCTACTCTATAAAGAAGTGAAGGGAGAAGTGGTCAATTTCTTCCTTACCTTCTTACAGAACTACTACTATCTTAAACTAGAAAAGAAATTACAAGAGAAGAGTAAAATTGGAGTGTAAAGCTTATGTAATTGATGCCTTCTTCAAGTGAGAAGTGAGTCCTTTATATAGCCTTGGAGTTTTCCTTCAATTGAGGGTTTCCTTGGAGATCAAGCTAACCTTGGGCGACTAACTTTAGTTACTTTTCAGATCAAGTTGAAGGAAATTGAGTGCCACACTTAATCTTAAGTGTAGGTCAAATAAGGTAGAGTCATGTGTCCCTTATGAATGAGCTTTCATGATGGTCTTTTATTGTAGGCGCCGCATTTTGCAAGTGGCCATGTGCCTCCATGTGAAGATTGACTAAGCATGATGGCATAGAGGTGCTAAAGCTTTGGTGAAGATTGAGGTGCTTCCAATGTCGCTCCATATGTCTTACTGCAGAAAGGTGCAGAAGCACTGAACAAATTTCTTTAGTGCAGAAGCACTAGCTATCTTCCTGGTGCAGAAGCACTAACTGCAAATGCGCTGAACAAACACATCAAACATATCAATATACATGCAAAATTCTAAATTACGAATGCCACTCATCTTAAATCACCAATATTGTTATCTTTATTCATAATACTATATTTAACACATATTACCCTTGAAAATAAGCAATTATCTAAGTTTAATTAAATGCATGAATAACTCTATGTAAAATAGATCACTTATAGCACATGCGATAATTCTTGGAGCTCCCAGATTCTTGACATGGTTCTCTCTGCCATCTCTCACATTATTTGGGTCATTTGGTATGGCAGGAATTAGAATCGCTTCAATGATGTTTCTATTCCTTTTGCCAGATGCCTTCATCTTATCTCTGTTGTGGTTTCTTTATCCGATCACATCTCTACAGGGGTGAATTCAAACTCCACTGATGAGTTTTGTTTCCTCAAACATTTCTCTGTGTCGAGCCATCCTCCAACGGCGCCTCCGTCTATAATTGTAGTTGTAAAATCCCAAAATTTCAGACTAGGAATAGTTAGACTTCGAAGGCATAAAATAGTAATTTACCAGCTTAGAGTTGATTAGATATTTTTCCTAAAACTACCGTAAGGTGGGTTTTATAATAACCAATTAATTAGGAGGTGGGTTATGTAACATCTGATAATTTTAGAATAAGATAAATTAAACTTTGAAGAAATTCATTTAGTAAATTATTTAACTACCTTAGGAGATGTCCCTATAGTTTAGTAATTAGGAATTGTTAAAATAATGATACTTATTGTCTGATTATTTAATAGGTATACCATTCTTTGATTGAGGTAAATAAAATGAATCGTTAAAAGTATATCGATTGTCAAGCATAGAGAAACATATGTAGCCTCACTTCTAAGGCTTACGGATCCTAAGTAGAATTGTCATTACAGTGGGGGCCCAACATGAAAGCCTATGATTAAAAGTGGTGAAACCTAAACCTAGGAGTAAGGAGTCAATGTTGCTATCGATGAGAGCATGGAAAGGATGTTGACGGCAGCCCTAGTCGACCAAGGAGATCGTGGAAAAGAGAGAAAGAAAGGCAGCTGATAACAATAGATTTAATTGGTCTAGAAGGTGAGTAATCACACCCCTATAAACCTTCCATGGTACATTATTTTTAGATTTTGACACCAAAAAGAGTTAGAAATTTGGATGTCTGTTAAATTGAGGCTTGATAAACTTTTTATTCATCTTTGTATCTAAAACAAGGAATTATATCAAGTTTTATTCTTTCTGACTGTCATTCCAGGCTTATGATTTCTACTTGAGTGTTTATTTGATTTCATTCTTAGCCTATTAGCTATTACTAAATTAAATGTCTATGTCTCATTACTTGGAATTTGTTCATCTATGGGTCGTATATGTAATGACCGTGGAGACCAGTGATTTGGAATTATACTTGTTACTGATTGTCCTTTTGAAGTAGTATAATCATATAATTATATAATTATATGCCTTCCTTTTATAAGTAAGAAAAAAATAATAGAATAAGCGGATCTCATGAGATTATTATTTAATGAATTACTTAACTCTTGATTTCATGAGATTGTTCTAAAGTCATGAGATTGTTTTCTTTAAGCTATTGAATTTGTTTCATACCTTTTATTGTGTTATATATTCGATTTGACTCATGTAGAAACAGAACATTAGTTATTCTTTTTATTAGTAGAACATTAGTATTCTATATTTGCTTTTGTCGGTTTGCCAAGTGTTATTTGGATTGGTATTTTTATAGAGGATTTTGATCCGAAGTTTAAATATTAATTTGGGTATAATTGTTGCAAAATATATTTTCAGTTGTATGTGTTTGAGATGGGCTTTGAGCCCCACATGGATGGGTCATGTACCCCATATCAGACGAGCTTCGAGCTCCATACGGATGGGTCTTAGACCCCATATTAGACGAGTTGGTGCTCCAAACGGATGGGCCTAGAGCCCCAAATTAGACGAGCTTCAAGCTCCACACGGATGGGTCTGGGACCCCATACTGGGACCCCATATTAGACGAGCTTTGAGCTCCACATGGATGGGTGCAGGACCCCACAATGAGACAGTGGTGCTCTCCATACAGGATATGTGTTGTACTTGATTTTAATTTTAATAATTCATTTATTTTCCGTAGGAAGAATATGTGTGATTGATTTACTTATTTTACTAAAGTGAAATACTATTGATTGAGGGACTCGGGTTAGAATAATACTACTAGATACTACTATTTAATGTAGGAAATTATTTGAACCACCTATATTATTTTTGAAAACTATTTTTGAAGAACGCGGGTACCATGGTGGATTTTTCCAGTTACCGCACCGGCGGAGAACAATACTCATTTTAAAATTGTGTGCATTATTCACTGGGATTTTGTATCTCATTAGAGTGTTGTTTTCAGTGACTGAGTTTCAAGTAGTTGATGACGTGGAGACACGAAGAGTTCGTTGATACTAGGGGGACATATTTTGGGAACTTTTAGAATACGGCCAATTTTGTAAACAACGTGTAAATATTTTTTTTTTCTTTTTGAGATAGGATTTGTTATATTATTTAGTATTATGAAGTTTATTTTCAAACTATAAATTGCAATTGCAACATATTTATTTTATTTGATAATATTTTCTACTAGCTCTACTGGTTTTTGACCTGGAAAAATCAGGGCGTTACAGTAGTCACCTGGCATAAACCTTTGTGCAGTTGAGTTAAATGCAATTCTGATGGGGCTTCCTGTGGTAATCTTGGTTCTGCGGCATATAGCGGTTTGTTTCGTGAATTGAGTGGGACAATTATGGGTTGTTTCTCAGACTATGTAGGCATTGCTACCGCTTTTGAAGCTAAAATCTTGGTTGTTATGAAGTCGATTGAAGTTTCTATTCAGAGAGGGTGGTACAAGCTTTGGGTTGAATGTGATTCTGCTCTTGTAGTGGCATCTTATAAGTCCACTACTCTTGCAGTGGCATCTTAGAGAGAATTGCATTACTATAACCAAGAGCATGGATTTCCTGATTTCTCATATCTATAGAGAAGGAAACTCTTGTGCTGATAAGCTAGCCAATTATGGCTTTATTTGTCAGGGTTTCAATTGGTGGGAGTTGCTGCCTAATTTTGCTTTAGAGTGTGTTTGGATAGTTTGAAGTGAGCGGAATGTAATAGAGCAGAACGGAACGAAATGGAAGAAAATTCACATTCCATTGTTTGGCAATTTTACAATGGAACGGAACAAAGTTCCAACTTTATTGTTTGGAAAATGAACGGAACAGAATACATTATAAACTTTTATTCCTTCTTTACCCTTACTTAAAAAAACATTATTCCAAAAATCAATTAATTTTATTTAGTAAACACACGGGCTAGTGTTAATGAATATGTAACATTATTCTTCCCCTTTAGATAGAGTACAGATTTTGGATTTATATAAAAAGATATCACAAATGAGCAATAAAGGCAATATATATGTAAGATTTTTTTTTTAATAATTGTTAGAATTTGGAAAAGAAAAAATATTTTGTACTAAAATTTCGTGGTTGAGAAAATGTTTTCGCAGCAACTTACGATGCCACTGCCAACTAAAGCCAACGAAAACAGATAAAAATATGGATAGCAGGAAGGCTTCATGGAAAGATTCTACGGGTGGGAGGGGTTGATGGAACTCCAGGAGCTCGGCTAACATTGGCCAGCGTAGGGGCGTTCTATCCATGTTGGGTCTGTTGGGTGTACTATCCATGTTGTAATTTCTTGTTGTAAGTTTCTTTATTATTAGTAGTGGGAGAAACAGTGAGGTAGGAGGTTGCCTCACTGTGGTGCACACTCTGCACGCGAGACTTTTTTTTCTCTGCAGTGCTTTTTTCCAATGGGTTTTGGGTCGGGGAGGTTTTGAGCCTCCCTTCACTTACCTCCATCCATTGTAAGGGTTGACTTTTCGCTTGTCTTTCCTTCAATGTTATTTGTTGATTATCTAAAAAAAAGATAAGCTCATAAGCATGTTAAGTTGCTGCGAAAGATATAAAACGTAAATGAATATATAAAACGTGCAGGTGTGAAAAATAAAGAAGTGCAGGTGAGAATGATAACGAACTAAAGGTGAGAAAGATAATGAAGTAATTAAAAAGTGCAGGTGAGAATGAACAATAAGCATTTTAAAGAGGAAGAAGTAACGAAGTACAGGGAGCAACACATTAGAGAGGTATAGAAAACACAACGAAAGTAATATAATTTAAGGGCAAAATATATGTAATAATATAATTGTGGTGGGTGATTCCATCCCATTCCGCACAATTTGGGGGTAAGAAAAATGAGGGCAGGAATGAAATACAATGGAATAGATACCATCACTTATCATTTCATTCCATCCTTTTTTTAAATATTCAAACAATGGAACATGATACCACTTCATTCCATTCCATCTCATTTCATTCTATACCACCAATCCAATACGTATCCGATACCAATACGTGTCGGATACTTCTAGATACGTATCCTGAGAGTATCCTAGAATTTATGTTTATTTTTAAATCAAAAAAATACCAGATACTTACCGGATACTTATCGGATATGTATCCAGTTGGGAGTATCCTAGAATTAATATTTATTTTTAAATCAAAAAACAACTAGATGCTTACTATTTTATCCATTATTTGAAGAGAAATAAAATGAATCCAAAGATGTGGGACATTATGGAGATGCACATGATCCACTTGATGGTGTTGGAATTGAATTAGCAAAGATATCTCTTGATAACCTAGAGTTGGAAGCTATGTTATTTTTTGATGATGGATATGACTTATGATGTTGTTTTTTGCTATATTCTAACTAGGGTAGTAAACTGTATATCTTTTGTGACATGTTCGCAGGTGGAAGAATATATTTTAAAATGGTGGGGAAAAAACATTTAACTATGCTTACTTATTTATATTTTTTGGGTTACCATGTCATTGGTGCACAGTTTCCACAGGCTTTGCCGATGACTAATCTACGTCGGGGAACCTGGCTGGCCACGAGTACTCGACTTTGCCAGCCTGTGTGGTTCTCTCCTCCCAATAGAGTTTTTGTCACACCAAATATTTGAACCCGAGACCTTGGAGTGGGATCCGAGTCTAGTTACCACTCGGAGCAACCCTTGTTGTTACTATGCTTTTATTTTGATTACAAGTATCTTTATGTTTTATATTTTAAATTTTAATTTAATTTTTTATTGAAGTATCATTGTCGTATCGTATCTTGGTTTTTTAAAAATTTCTGTATCCACGTATCGTATCGTGTCGTATCTCATTTCATCCTACACGTATCGGTATTGAATACTGGTACGTGACCTATTTTGGAGTATCAGGGTTTCATAGGCTTTGTATTAAGCCATTGAGGCCATGCAAGAGATGATAGAGTTCCAATAATGAGTTTCAATTGAAAGAGATAAAATTGGAAAAATAAACTCTCTATATTTTGATTGATGGTACAATAGTATAATATACAAGTGTTTAACTATAGTTAACTCCAATAGAAAGTTAACTCACATGTAACAACTTCTAAACTAATCTAGTTAAGTTAGTGAGGCACTAACTAACTTCTAAACTAATCTAACTAAGTTAGTTAGACACTAACTAATTTTTTAATTCCTAATACTAACTATATCTAATAGTCCCCCGCAAGCTTATTCACAACACTTCTAGCTTGACAAAGCCAATGAAGACACAACAGAAGCCAAAGAAACAAGCCATGAAGGCAACAAAGTGAACAATCTTGTCTGCCACTAGCAAAGTGAAATCTGCGGCAACATGCTAATGCTTTCTTGAATTGCTTGGTCAGCACAGACAAAAAAATTGTGTAATTGTGCACTATAGGCCAAAACTCTCCTCCAGTCTGGTACTTTGGCACGTAAACATATAACAGCTGGTTGCGGTAAATGATGTATCCCAGACAAAAGTAGACCAAGAGAAATGGTAGTATCTGAGGAGCAATGATGAAGTATATTACACCAAGAAGACTGAAGAAAAGAATCTTGGGAATTTCGCAGTGGTAAGGAATTGATGGTGCCTCAAAATCACTTTTTCCACCAAAAATTCTTTTTACATTATTGGAAAAAAGTGGAAACAGTTGAAAAAGTTAAGTCCATCTGAATGTCACAACATATGCCATAAAGAACCAACACAAATGGCAAAAAGCCAAAATCGACTCAATCAAAAATCAAATCGAAACTCCGCTTCAGATCACAGTCATTGGAAATCAAAATGAAAGGGGGACAATGAAGCCAAATCGCAAAACTGATGTGCAAGAATCGCAAACGGAAATGATGATTACCAATACAAGATTGACAAACAATTTGTGTCAAACGAATTAGAAACAGAATAAACGAAAGCAAGTTGCACAAACATAAACTCTCAAAGAAGCGAGAGGAAGGATAAAAACGCGATTCTGATTGAAAAGCGAATGATAGAATCAAAACGGATTCAAAGAATTTGCGAAACCGAAATTGCGAAAAACGCAAAAAAAAAAGAGGAATGCAAGAAGAAAATAAGATTGAAATCTGTGAAACCGAAATTGCAAAATTGCAATCGCAAGCAAAATCGGTCATCAAACAGAAATCAAAATTGTAGAAATTGAAAACAAAAGTTGCAAGAATTCAGAGGAAGCCAAAATGTAGAGATCGCAAAAGGAATGACTCAAAACTGAGAAAAAAATATAAGAAACTAATAAAATGAATATAAAATTAAGAAATTTCTTATCATACCGCAATGAGCCCCATTCTTCATGAATCACAAAACAGTAGAAGACATTCATGTGACGACAATGGAGGAATCATTGAGGAGAAAGGAACGCGGAAGCTATATCGCTCTTGATACCATATTAAGCCATTGGGGCCATGCAAGAGATGATAGAGTTCCAATAATGAGTTTCAATTGAAAGAGTTAAAATTGGAAAAATAAACTCTCTATATTTTGATTGATGGTACAATAGTATTATATACAAGTGTTTAACTATAGTTAACTTTAGTTAACTCCAATAGAAAATTAACTACACATGTAACAACTTCTAAACTAATCCAGTTAAGTTAGTTAGGCACTAACTAACTTCTAAACTAATCTAACTAAGTTAGTTAGACACTAACTAATTTTTTAATTCCTAATACTAACTATATCTAATACTTTGGTCTAGTCCCTCTTGGACTCTCTGTTCCTCTCTTTCTGTTTTTCTCTCTTTTTTTAATGATAACATGGGGGGTACTCTTTCCTTTTAGATGATTTTCCTTAAGGAGCGTTTGCATCAAAATGTTTTAACGAGACTCCCTTTCTTCTTTGCTAAAAAAAGTTTGTTAACTATTTGGCAGAATTCCTCTCACTTTTACCACCCAAATTCCATCGAGCCAACAAAATAAAGAGAAAAATTCTCCATCTGGTTCACACTTCAGTTTTAATGATAACATGGGGGGGTACTCTTTCCTTTTAGATGATTTTCCTTAAGGAGCGTTTGCATCAAAATGTTTTAACGAGACTCCCTTTCTTCTTTGCTAAAAAAAGTTTGTTAACTATTTGGCAGAATTCCTCTCACTTTTACCACCCAAATTCCATCGAGCCAACAAAATAAAGAGAAAAATTCTCCATCTGGTTCACACTTCAGTTTTGTAAGAGTTAGCTAAAAGATGAGACTCATACCAAAACCCAGGAGTGGCTCTGAGCATGGGAGAGAGGGGCAACCGCCCATGGCCCCCTTTTGTTAAGGGCACAAAAAAAATCTTTTACTTGTAGTATATAGATCTATTTAAATAAAACTTTTATGTTATTACAATTATAATTATATATTTGAAGAATTGAAAATATTAGAGAGAGAATTTAACAACCGAAACAAAATCAAGCACTACAAAAAACACGGTCATTAGCGAGGGAATTTTCGGTCGCTAACATGCCCAATTCCGTCGCTAATTGCCATTAGCGAGGGAATTAGCGAGGGACCAGTTCGGTCGCTAATTCCTCCTCGCTAATGGAAATTAGCGAGAGAAATGTGTTAAAAGTCGCTAATTAGCGAGGGACAGTCCTCGCTAATTCCTCGCTAATCGTCGACAACACGCTTCCCTAGTCTGATTGGGACGCTTATCAATCTGAATTATTATTATTATTATTATTATTATTATTATTATTATTATTAGTATTAGTAGTAGTAGTAGTATTATTATTACTGTTGTTATTATTATTATTATTAGTATTATTATTATTATTATTATTATTATTATTATTGTTGTTGTTATTGTTATTATTATTATTATTATTATTATTATTATTTTGAGAGAGGAGTGAGAGTGGTGGTGGTGTGATGGTGGTGGTGGTGGTGGTGGTGGTGTCGTAAAGAGAGAAGAAGAAGGAGAAGAGTAAGGGAGAAAAAGAGTGAGATGTATGTGGTGGTGGTGGTGGTTGTGTGGTGGTGGTCGTAGAGAGAGAAGGAGTAAGGGAGAAAGAGAGTGGTGGTGGAAGAAAGAGAGTGAGAGAAAGAGGTATGTGGTTGTGGTGGTGTGGTGGTGGTGTGGAAGAAAGAGAGTGAGAGAGAGAGAGGTTGTGGTTGTGTGGTTGAGGAGAGAAAGAGGAGTGAGAGTGGTTGTGGTGTGGTGGGGGCGTGGTGGTGGTGGTGGTGGTTGTGTGGTGGTGGGTTAGAGTTTGTAGGTGAGAGAGAAGAATGAGGGTGTTGTAAGTGAAAAATAAGAGTGAGTGGTGGTGGTGGTGGTGGTTGTGTGGTGGTGGGTTAGAGTTTGTAGGTGAGAGAGAGAGAGTAGAGGAAGAGGAAGAGGAAGAGAAGAGGAGTGAGGGTTAAAAGTGAAAGAATGAGAGAAGAGTGAGAGAATCAGATATTTGATAAAAAAATAACTGGACATTAGCGAGGACGTGCGCCTGGCGCGCTAATCGTCACTCTGGGCGTAGTCGAGCAATCGCAGCAGATCAAATCAGCCAGGACGTTCAGACATTAGCGAGGGACTTGAAATTCCGTCGCTAATTCCCTCGCTAATGGTCACATTAGCGAGGGACTTGCAGTTCCGTCGCTAATCCTCGTTTTTTGCGAGGGACAAAATTTCCCTCGCTAATTCCGTCGTTAATCCTCATTTTTTTTGTAGTGAAGTTATATAATATCCAATTCTTTAAAAACAATTAATTGTTTCCTAATGGTTGCAGATATATAACATAATATTAACTATTCCTATTACTAAAAAAACATTTTTCTAAATTGAAATTGTTATAAACTGATTTGTAACCTACAATATCGCAAATTGGATTAAGGAGTCTCACTTTAATTTCCATTGAAATTAATTCTAAAAAAAAAAACTTTTAATAGGATTGTTATTTTTCCCTTATGGTTGTAATGTTGTTTTACTTATGGGTATTGGCCTAGTCCCCCCTTGCCTTTTGTATCTTTTCCATTTTGTTATCAATAAATTTTAGGGGTACCCTTTCCTTCTTGATGGTTTTTCTTAAGGAGGACTTTCCATCAGAAGGTTTTAACGAGGCTCCATAACTCTTTCTTTTGCAAACATGCAACAATAATGTTATTCAAATAACTACAAGGGCATCAGTTTATTTGTTTGTCCATGATACAAAAAATCTCAGAATCGGTCGTGTCTTAAGGCAGAGAGCTGCAAAATGCGCTAAATTGTTTTTGACTTATCGATCTTATCAAGGTATGTTTTAAATAGCTTGTAAAATAAAAAAATGTTAACAGATTACGTGTTAGTTAAAATGTCATGCAAGTCACCTTATGTCTTTATTTACTTTTTACTTTAAAATTTATCACATTAGAGTTGCATGTGTTATAGTGTACCCAAAAAAATTGCATGTTTACATGACAACTAGTAACAAGTTTTAAACAGAAAAACACAATAGTGTTGCTTGATAGCAAACACATGATAACAAAGTCACTCTCCCTTACAAAATATTATTCATTCACCTCTTTTCCTCATTAACTTGCTTAGTCTCTCTTCTTCTATTCTCATTATCTTCTATTTTATATTAAAATTAGTGTGCGACTCGTGTATTGCATGTATATGAAATGTTATTTTCTATTTTATTGAGAACAAATTATTTTTGGAATAACAATGATAAATAGTTAATTTGAAAGATAAAAAATTCCAAAAATAGATATTTTCGTATATTGAAATATCTAAATAAGTAGTTAAATTTATGGTTTGTTTTTGAAAATTTTAAATTTATGGTTATTTTGTATGAGATATATTTATAAAAAAATAAAATAAAATTGGATAAATATTGATTAATGTTGCCAGATAGATATTCACTAATAATTTTTTTCACATAGTGTTATGGCATTTAACAATAATATCACTAATAAATTTTAGACCAAAGTATATTTTTGGTCTCCCTGTTTTTGAAAATCCAAACTTCTAGTTATCATCTTTCAAAATTTAGACATTTAATCCTTGTGTTTTATAAACATCATTTTATTGATTCATCCAAAACATTCAAAATCTCTGTTCCGATCCGCCAATACCCCATTCCTGCTTTTGCCGTGGAGGAGTGATAATTATAACCGTGAGAACCAAATATCTTAAACATTAATTAAAGTACCACAAAAAGTCATTTACAGTTTTTCACTTAATATGTCACAAAAGTTACCATTAGGAATAGTGGCACATTTTCTCAATCGAAATTCTAGAAAAGGTTCATAACACTATTAAATACCTTAAACAGATGAAACGTATCTATAAACATGGACATGAAAATTAAATGAATATGTAACTATGTATTGTTTGGTCTATATAATGAATAAACTCCAACAAATCGTTAACTTACATGATAATTTATTGACATATATGTCTCCCAAAATAGTTAACTTACATGATAATTTATTGCCATATATGTCTCCCAAAATAATTTATCTTCCCCATCACTCAAATTAACTTTTACATTGCCATCTACTACATTTGATTTTCCTTTAAAGCTCAAGGCCCACAAGAAGCCTCAATGATGAGATCACTTTAGAGAAACTTTGAGATTGGTCTTAAACCATTCCACCACAGGTGCTGCCAAACCCTAAAGGTTTAGGCGGAACTTGAAGTGAAATACTTGGACGCCTCCCGCTCGATCTACTATCTAAAACGTCTTTGTTTCTCCGAGTGTAGGTATGAATGTAAGAAAGAGGATAGTTTAATCAAAAGTAACTTAGTCCCGGAAACTTGTTATTAATGCTTTGTTTGGATGAAAGAAAAAATTTGAAGCTCAAATAGTAGAATCACAATAAAACTAAATGTGTGGTAAATGGAAATGGGCGAGTCCCAGCAGGGTAGCTCATTTGGTTGAGTGAAATGGACATCGTGGGTGGAAAAACGGTGGCGTACGGGGTTCGAATCCCGCTCACCCTCCCCTCTAACAACTAACACACTAATTACTAACCAATTTGCCTATCGAAAAAAGAAATAGGCGAACCAAATTGGAAATAATAAAATGAAAAGCAATGAAATTTAACTTGTTTTAGATGTGTAATTTTGGGAGCTTTATAGTGATCGATCGTTGAGCTACTTCCATAATCTCAAAATATGGCAATGAAAAACAATGAGAAAAGTTGAATGAAGAAAGACTAAAAAGGAAAGAGAAAGAAATAAAGTGTTAAGTAAATAATATAATCCAACAAACATACATACGATATACTACAAAGGAACAAAACAGAATCATTGAGTTGTGGAAGACTGTGTGTCGTTTACATCGATTGTTTACTTTAAAATGTGAGTAGGACTTAACTCAACCCTACAAAATTAATTGGTTTTAGAGCGAGAGATGCCTCCCACTTAAAACTCTTTTTCAGGCTATACTATATCTAATGTGGGATTTGGGTTATTCCAACATTATTATTATTATTATTATTATTATTATTATTATTATTATTATTATTATTATTATTATTATTATTTGTCTTCCTATAGATAAATGACAATTATATTTAAAATATAAAATAGTTTACAAAGTATTCGAACTAATTTGCACCGTATTTTTTATAAGTTTTTCAACATATTGTTTGAATTTTTAAATAATTTTATAAAATATATAACTTATAGAGTAAAGGTCTATTTTATTCCCTTACAATTTTCTGACAGGACAAATTGGTCCCTCACAATTTTTTGGGACAAATAAGTCTCTGACATTTTCAAAATGGGAACAAATTAATTCTTGACATAGGGATTAATTTTTCGCTGTTTTGAAAATGTCAGAGACTAATATGTCCCAAAAATTTGTCACGGACCAATCTATCCTATTAAGAAATTGTCAGAAACTAAAATGGGCCTTTACTCAAACTTTTATGTTATGTTTTCTTTTCAAATTTTATCAAGTCGTGAAATTTAAATTTAATTAGTGATCCACGAGTATAGAGACTGACTCACATAATTTAATTAGTGACCCAGTCAACCACACAATTGGTTTATCACTATACGGTTGATTGACCACTGCCTTTTTTTGCCCCCATTGACTTGAGATTATGGATCCGCCACTGTTGGCGTCGACAAATTAAATCACTTAGCCACAACAATTGATTTTCAAATCTCACTAAAAAACTGGGCATTTGATCTAAATTACCCCACATAAAAGATTACTTGAAACTCACAATCTCTGAAAAGTTATATATAAAAAACTAACACCAATACTACACCAACACACAACAAAAGTAAATTCAACCAAAAAAATTTTACACAAATTTAAAGCCCTCCATGGTAAAGAAAAAACTAAGGCATAAACCAACATGTCTCAAACACCCACCAAAATCCTCGTGACTCTTCAACAACGGTTGACTTGATTCTAAGTAAACACCCACCTAAATCCTCGTGACTCTGCAAATATCAAGAAAATCCAGTTTAGTCCCTCCTTTTTTAAGAGTAAAGTAACAGCAGGGACTAAAGTTGTAACGTTTACTAATTGCAGGGACTATTTTAAAAATTTTGGAATTGCAGGGACTGAACTGGATTTTCTTGACATTTGCAGGGACTAAAAGTACCTTTTAGCCAAAAAAAAACTATCTATCTGGAGTCAGTGCCTTTGCTTTGTGTTACTTTTTTTATCAGTGCTTTGTGTTACATTTAGTTTGCCTAATGAATTTTTTCGAAAGCCGCAAGAACTGATAACTATAACTAGTATGTAACATGTGCGATGCAATAGAATATATCTACAGCTTAAGCTGAATTTAAATAATGTTGTCTTAAAACTAACAAAAGTAAGAAATAAAAGAACTAAAAAAATGTATCTAATTATAATGAAGTCCGGTATCAATGTATTATTTAAATGCTTTTAGTTTAAAATGTATCCTACATATGTTTCTATAATGTAACATCCCAATTAAACAGACTTTTCCTATTTGTATCATTAAGAATAGAAATTAATGATAGAAATATGTCACACAACAAGTTATAAACATTCATCAAATGTAATTAGGAGTTTCATTATACTTCAAGGGGTAGTTAAGATAGGTCAGAAATTCTTCTTAAAATAAGTTCAAAAACACAATTCCTAGTTTGTTTCTAACTGTATATTTTCTTGTTAGCTTTCCAACGAATCTTAGAACACCTAAATCGGAGTTTCAGATCAAAAGTTACGAATAAAACAAGTTGGAAGGCTACCGAAAAGAGTAGTTGTCCCGAAAGAAACACTGGTGCCCGTGTTTTTCAAACACGACTGTGTTTTTTCCTTGTATGTGAAAAATGCATATTTCACGTTTTTAACCCACTCCCAAGGTTTCAAACCTATCCTAGCTAACCGAAAAGAGTACGTTTTTAAAGTACTTTTTTTATTGATTTAGTAGAACTTTTTCTTTGCATTAGATATGTAATAAATGAAGTAATAAAAAAAGTGATAAAATATAAGGGTCATTAATTTATAAGTGAGGATAAATTACTCTAAAAACTAGTAGTATACCCATATGTTGCAATCTATGTGTTGTCATGTATTTACATGGTTAGTAATTTAATTTAGAGGTGGTATAAGTTGTTGTTTTTGGATCACTTATAGTTGGTAAGCTATTGTGGAATACCATTGGTAAGCTATGGTGGTTTTTAGAGTAATTATTACTAATATCATATCCCATAGGATCTAACCCTCTAAGGAGGGGAGGGGGATGGGGGAGGATATATTGTTACATCTCATGCTTCCCAATATCATAAAAACATTATAATAATAAAAGTATCCTATGGCTGATAGATTAAATCTCTAGTTTTTAACTTAGGGGCCAAAAAAAATTGAAAATCAAACTACATATAAAAACTCATTTTTTTCTTCATCCTTCTATACTATTGCATCAGATTAGTAAGTCATGCAACTTCATGATGCAAACCATGCATGAACAGATTACCTTGTCTTGTTGATGTCAGCATAACACGTCACATAACACTACAACTTGAAGTATTTTCATCATTGAAATAGTTGGAATATGGATCTGAAGCAGGATAGTTGTAAGGAGGCGGATACATGTAATTAACAGGCACAGTAGGTCTTGCATACATCATTGGTTGAAATCTATCATTTCCCATTGCCATTTGTTGGTTCATCATAGCAGGCATGTATTGTTGTTGGTAAGGATTTCCAAGCATCATATTCGGACCAGCTGCACTTGTAAAGTAACTACCACCACCACCACCACCACCGTGCATAGAGGCATTAGGAAGGCATTGAATTGGTAGGACATTTCCCATTTGGTGGTTCATTGGCATGTTGACCATTTCTCCTCCTCCTTCTCCTCCTCCTCCTCCCGTAAGAATGCCCATGTTTCTCATGGGGGCCATATTAGCCCCAGGCATAGTAGGATGATGATGACCACCCATGTTTGGAAATCCATTGTTCATAGTTTGAACAGCTTCACCCAATATTCCATTTCCCTTTTTATCCCCATTATCATTCGGCATCCCACCACCACCATTTTTGTTTCCCATTCCATTTTTACCATCGAGTATTCCACTCATGTTTGGAAATCCATTGTTCATAGCTTGAACAGCTTCACCCAATATTCTATTTCCCTTTTTATCTCCATTACCATTTGGCAACCCACCACCACCATTTTTGTTTCCCATTCCATTTTTACCCTCGGAGATTCCACCGATGTTTGGAAACCTATTGTACATAGCTTGAACAGCATCACCCAATATTTCATTTCCCTTTTTATCCCCACTACTATTCAGCATCCCACCACCACCACCATTTTTGTTTCCCATTCCATTTTTTCCATCGAGCATTACACCCATGTTTGGAGATCCATTGTTCATAACTTGAACAGCTTCACCCAATATTCCCTTTCCCTTTTCATCCCTATTACCATTTGGCATCCCACTACCACCATTTTTGTTTCCCATTCCATTTTTACCCTCAGGGATTCCACCGATGTTTGGAAATCCATTGTTCATAGCTTGAACAGCTTCACCCAATATTCCTTTCCCCTTTTTATCCCCACTACTATTCGGCATCCCACTACCACCCAATCCATTTTTACCGTCAGAGATTCCACCCATGTTTGGAAGTCCATTGTTCAAAGTTTGAACAGCTTCACCCAATATTCTATTTCCCTTCTTATCCCCATTACCATTCGATATCCCACCACCACCATTTTTGTTTCCCATTCCATTATTATCCTCGGGGATTCCACCTCCATTTTTTCCACCATTTTTCATGTTCCATCCACCCCGATTCTGATTATTTACACCACCACCATCACCACTTTTCTTTCTTCCATTGCCATTTAGCATGTGAACAAGCACGGGTCCACAACAACTGCCACCACCACCTATCTTTCCATTGTCGCTGCCACTACCACCATTGCCACCCTTTTGAACATTCATAAGTTGTTGTGGATGATTTCCGTTCATCATCATGTGAGTACCATTGCCCATACCCATAGGGAGTTTCATTTTGTTAAGAGGATGTTGAGGATTTTTCATTTCAACATCAAACTCCTCATCAGAATCATCATCAAACTCATCTAATTTATCATTAGACAAGTCATCATCTTCAGGCAAACCAAACTTAACCGCTTTTGTGTTTGGGTTGTTTTGGTTTGGCATGTTCATGTCTTTGAACCGGGCATCTTCATATCTTGTAACCCTTTCATCCGCTTGAAGTTGTTGCATATGATGTAATTGTTGTTGATGTTGTTGTTGTTGTTCTTCTTTCTTTGAAGTTGTTGTTGTTGTTGGGGATTTTGACCTTGTTGTTGGCCACTACCATTTTGTTGGTTATTTCTGCCCCTTTGACCACCCTTGTTGTTTCCGCTACCTTTGACATTGTCAATTTGAATATTCTTCAACTGGTTAGCAATGTTGTTGTTGTTGTTGTTGTTGTTGTTGTTGTTGTTGTTGTTGTTGTTGTTGTTCTTTCTTTCTTTGTAGTTATTGTTGTTGTTGTTTTCCTTGGGAGCACCCCGAGTTTTGCATGTTTCCCGATTTTACAAGCTTCTTGATGAGAACGTTGGGGTCCACATTTCCAAGAATCCACCTTCCTTGCTCAAAGATCTATCTCGATGGTAAAACCTCTCATGTAAATAAAAAAATGACGCAATAAATAAGAAATATGTACACTTATTCAATATATGGGTGGTAGTGCTATTAATATGAGATGTTTTTAGATAATGAAATAAAAATAACAATAAACTTTTAAGAATAAATATGAATCATAAGGGGAAATAAAAAATCGTTTTTTTTTCTCGTAGATAGATTAGTAGAGTGAATAGATACATTATAACTATTACCATCAAACTTCAAGCAAGATTTTCTTGACTTCCTTCTTGCATCCTTTACGATGTATGTTCACTTTGAGAACACATCTCTGCATGCATAAACAATCCCAAAACCAAAAACATAATAAAGGTAAAACTTCACCGTAAATAAGAATTAAAATGAGATAAGAAAAAAATCTTACTTTATTGGAAATGACATACACACAAGAAAAAAGAAACAAAAAAATGAAAGAAGCTAAACACAACAAGTAAAAGAAAGCACAAAAGTAACCGCTCAAATGAGAGAAAGATGTGAACGAGTACCTGTATCTTCAAAATTTCTTCTCTGCTCATGTTTTAGCTTGACCCCTTGAACGAAAATCAAAATGCAGAAAGGGTAGAAACAGATCTGGGAAACGTAAATAGCAAAAAAAAAGAGAAGAAGATAGAGAAGTTGTTTGAATCTTTGGTAAGTGGTGTGGAAGCAAACACAAACCAATGACAGAACAAAAAAGAAAAGAGCGTCTCAGTGATTAAAAAGGCTCGGACTTGGAGAGAGAGAGAGAGAGACACACACACACACAGATAGATATAGAGAGAGATAGAGATAGGGAGAGGGGGGTCAAAGGTAGTAGGTAGTCATTAAAAGCCACTTTAATGAGTCCGGTATTTCAGGGTAGAGAGAGGAAAATAATAAAGGGAAAGGAATCTTAATAGAGAGAGAGAAGAAGTGTATTTCAGTCTAACTTTTGTGTCATTATTTATGGGTGTTTAGCAACTACTGATCTTCGGAGACTTTCTCCTTTGTAACGTCATTTGTAACTCCCACCTACGAGTACGATTTTAACTGTGGTTATGTTAACGTTTCTGTTGGCGAATATTCTATTCAATTTTTACTTCCCACTCTCTCCCATTCTTATCTTCGATCGCTATTATTTATGGGTGTTTGGCAACTACTGATCTTCGGAGACTTTATGCATTGTAACGTCATTTGTAACTCCCACCTACAAATACAATTTTAACTATGGTTATGTTAATGTTGCTGTTGGTGAATATTATATTCAATATTTAATTCTCACTCTCTCCCATTCTTATCGTCGATCGCTAGCTTAGTTAGGCTTAACTTCGAGAAGGGTGAAATCCCTTTTTCTTCCAACATCATCTTTAGTCTTCTCTCACTCCGCGTGAATTACGTTTCTCAATGAAAAATAATAAAAAATGAAAGTGATGTTTCCTTGAAGAAAATAGTCTTTCTTTTATTTAGCTTCATTAAATAAAAAGTAAAAATACGCAGAAGTATAAAAATTAAAGTACTTTTTTTATTGATTTAATAGAACTTTTTTCTTTACATTAAATATGTAATAAATGAAGTAATACAAAAAAAGTGATAAAATATAAGGCTCATTAATTTATGAGTGAGGATAAATTACTCTAAGAACTAGTAGTATACTCATATGTTGCAATTTAGTGTTGTCATGTATTTACATGGTTAGTAATTTAATTTACAGGTGGTATATGTTGTCATATATTTAGAAGCTTGAATTTTTATTGTTGTACAATTAAGCTTTCAATGCCACTCTTTCTATCTGCATCACACTTTTCCTGAATTTAATTTATGTGTTATCATGTGTTTACATGGTTAGCAATTTAGAGGTGGTATGTATCATATAACCTTTGAGAGGGGTGTTCATGTTTAATTTATGTGTTGAGTCATTGACTATGGTGAGAATAGAAAGGAAAGGTTTATATGTTACGGTACTTTATTTGAAAGCCTACTTAATAAATCATCTTGAATGGGATATTTAAATTCATATAGTATTTAGATTTATATAAGTTTCTCGATGGGAAATGGAAAGAAAATATTGTCTCTACCATTTAATGTTTTTCAAAGTGAGTGAGAGAGATGGATAGTTTTGTGAGGTTATAAGGCTATTATTTATGACTTGGGCACACACTATAGGTTTTGGTTCTGATGTAGGCTACATATTCTTCCATTTTTACCTCATTTTTATGTTAACTTAATTGGTGATAATATCCATTGGTTCTGATGTAGGCTATTATTTATGACTTGGGCACACACTATTGTGGACTACCATTGGTAAACTCTGATTTAGTGTATTTTTCGAGATACTTTTAAATCATTTTTAGAGTAATTATTACTAATATCATATCCCATAGGATCTAACCCTCTAAGGAGGGGAAGGGGAGGGGGATGGGGGAGGATATATTGTTACATCTCATGCTTCCCAATATCATAAAAACATTATAATAATAAAAGTCTCCTATGGCTGGTAGATTAAATCTCTAGTTTTTAACTTAGGGGCCAAAAAAAAGAAAATTGAAAATCAAACTACATATAAAAACTCGTTTTCTCTCCATCCTTCTATACTATTGCATCAGATTAGTAAGTCATGCAACTTCATGATGCAAACCATGAACAGCTTACCTTCTCTTGTTGATGTCAGCATAACACATCACATAACACTACAACTTGAAGTATTTTCATCAATGAAATAGTTGGAATATGGATCTGAAGCAGGATAGTTGTAAGGAGGCAGAGACATGTAATTAACAGGCACAGTAGGTCTTGCATACATCATTGGTTGAAATCTATCATTTCCCATTGCCATTTGTTGTTTCATCATAGCAGGCATGTATTGTTGTTGGTAAGGATTTCCAAGCATCATATTCGGACCAGCTGCACTTGTAAAGTAACTACCACCACCACCGTGCATAGAGGCATTAAGAAGGCATTGAACTGGTAAGACATTTCCCATTTGGTGGTTCATTGGCATGTTGCCCATTTCTCCTCCTCCATCTCCTCCTCCTCCTCCCGTAAGAATGCCCATGTTTCTCATGGGGCCCATATTAGCCCCAGGCATAGTAGGATGATGATGACCACCCATGTTTGGAAATCCATTGTTCATAGTTTGAACAGCTTCACCCAATATTCCATTTCCCTTTTTATCCCCATTACCATTTGGCAACCCACCACCACCATTTTTGTTTCCCATTCCATTTTTACCCTCGGGGATTCCACCGATGTTTGGAAATCTATTGTTCATAGCTTGAACAGCTTCACCCAATATTTCATTTCCCTTTTTATCCCCATTATCATTCGGCATCCCACCACCACCATTTTTGTTTCCCATTCCATTTTTACCATCGAGTATTCCACTCATGTTTGGAAATCCATTGTTCATCCATTACCATTTGGCAACCCACCACCACCATTTTTGTTTCCCATTCCATTTTTACCCTCGGGGATTCAACCGATGTTTGGAAATCTATTGTTCATAGCTTGAACAGCTTCACCCAATATTCCATTTCCCTTTTTATCCCCACTACTATTCAGCATCTCACCACCACCACCATTTTTGTTTCTCATTCCATTTTTACCATCGAGGATTACACCCATTTTTGTTTTTAACTTGAACAGCTTCACCCAATATTTCCTTTCCCTTTTTATCCCTATTACCATTTGGCATCCCACTACCACCATTTTTGTTTCCCATTCCATTTTTACCCTCGGGGATTCCACTGATGTTTGGAAATCCATTGTTCATAGCTTGAACAGCTTCACCCAGTATTCCTTTTCCCTTTTTATCCCCACTACTATTTGGCATCCCACTACCACCCAATCCATTTTTACCGTCAGAGATTCCACCCATGTTTGGAAGTCCATTGTTCAAAGTTTGAATGTAACGCCCCAAAAATTATTGGCTATTTATTTAATAAATTATTGGGGATTAGATTGTGGAAAAATATTAGAAACAAAAATATGGTATTTTATAATGGGATGTATGTGGGTTGTAGGATTTATATTGATCTCATTGTGATTTTGTTGTTGTTTTGATGTATGATTGAAATGTATGATGAATTGATGCTTTCTATGTGGTTGATTGAAAAATGTATGAGTGGTTAGGTGTATGTGGTTGATTTGATTGTGGCTGGACGATTCTGAAAATGTATGTAATTGTGATTTTTTTTAAACAAATAGGAGAATCGATTGTTTTTCCTCCAAAGCGAAGCTAGAAATCGATTCTGGGCTCTATACAGAAGCCAGAAATCGATTTCCTCCTTTAAACATGAGCTAGAAATCGATTCCCTCCTTTAGAAATGAAGCATTGAATCGATTTCCCTCATTTAGAAATGAAGCATTGAATCGATTTCCCACTTCAAATTGAAAGCTAGAAATCGATTTTTCCCTTTAGAACAGAAGCTAGGAATCGATTCTCTCTTTGAAAATGAAGCCATGAATCGATTCCCTCCCTTAGAAATGAAAGCAAGAATCGATTCCCTCTTTAAAAATGAAAGCTATGAATCGATTCCTCTTTTGAAAACAAGTAGCTATGAATCGATTCCTCTTTTGAAAGCCTTAGGTACTGTTGTAGTCCTGATGGAGTTGTTTTAGTCCTTAGGTGTTGTTGTAGTCCTGATGGAGCTGTGTTGGTCCTTTATGTGTTATTTGAGTCCATGAGTGATGTGTTGGTCCTTTATGTGTTGTTTGAGTCCCTGAGTGTTGTGTTGGTCCTTTATGTGCTGTTGGAGTCCTTGAGTGTTGTGTTGGTCCTCTAGTGACGTTTTAGTCCTTGTTACACAATTTCTAATAACGAAGTTGATGATGTATCGATTTGATGAGGATGTTAATGACGATGGGTCTATTGACCAAAACTAAAAATGACGATGATGTGAGAGATGATGTTGATGATGTATTGATTTGATGAGGATGTTAATGACGATGGGTCTATTGACCAAAACTAAAAATGACGATGATGTGAGAGATGATGTTGATGATGTATTGATTTGATGAGGATGTTAATGACGATGGGTCTATTGACCAAACCTAAAAATGACGATGATGTGAGAGATGATGTTGATGATGCATGAATTATGATTGTTGGTTGTTCATGGAGTCACATGCATACATTCGGCTGCGGTCGCGACGATGCATTTTTTTTGTAGGTTGCGGTCTCGACGTTTTATTTTTCGGCTGCGGTCGCGACGTGCCCAATTGGCTATGAGAAGTGATGATGGTACCACATGCATGACTACATTTCATTGCATTTATTCTCATAAATGATAAATGCTCTGCTGGGTGATAACTGATATGACTGTTGACGGCTGTATAGATGTTTATGTGCTGATGTGATCGATAAAATTCTGTGATTTATATACTGCTTAGCATAAGCTTTATTATGTGGTTTGAAACTCACCCCTTATGTTGTTTATTACCACAGGTAACCATGAGTGAAGGCTCGTTTCCTTCACATCCCGAGTCGGTCTGCTCTGATACGTAGCACCTAGAGGATGGGCTTAGATTTCTATTAGTTTTGTGTGTTTCACTGTTGAACAACTTTATTTGAGAATAATGCATTATTGTGAGACTATGATTTGGTTTTCTTGAGATTTAAATTCATTCCGCTGCGAGATGTATTAAGTTCTGTTATGTGAACTATATTAATGAGTTTTGAGGATTCCATTCCCACTTGATAGATGTTACGTATCATTTTGATTTAATAGATGATTTGTTTTATTTTGTCGTTTTTTAAATGAAGTAAGTGTAGCATCCCGTTTGGATGAATAGAAAAATAAATTTTCAAACTCTGATATTTCATTATAAATTGCCGGGTAGAAATGGGGTGTTACAAACAGCTTCACCCAATATTCCATTTCCCTTCTTATCCCCATTACCATTCGATATCCCACCACCACCATTTTTGTTTCCCATTCTATTATTACCCTCGGGGATTCCACCTCCATTTTTTCCACCATTTTTCATGTTCCATCCACCCCGATTCTGATTATTTACACCACCACCATCACCATTTTTCTCTCTTCCATTGCCATTTAGCATGTGAACAAGTATGGGTCCACAACAACCGCCACCACCACCTATCTTTCCATTGTCGCTGCCACTACCACCATTGCCACCCTTTTGAACATTCATAAGTTGTTGTGGATGATTCCCGTTCATCATCATGTGAGTACCATTGCCCATACCCATAGGGAGTTTCATTTTGTTAAGAGGATGTTGAGGATTTTCCATTTCAACATCAAACTCCTCATCAGAATCACCATCAAACTCATATAATTTATCATTAGACAAGTCATCATCTTCAGGCAAACCAAACTTAACTGCTTTTGTGTTTGGGTTGTTTTGGTTTGGCATGTTCATGTCTTTGAACTAGGGCATCTTCATATCTTGTAACCCTATCATCTGTTGAAGTTGTTGCATATGATGTAATTGTTGTTGATGTTGTCGTTGTTGTTGCTGCTGCTGAAGTTGTTGTTGTTGGGGATTTGGACCTTGTTGTTGGCCACTACCATTTTGTTGGTTATTTCCGCCCTTTTGACCACCCTTGTTGTTTCCGCTACCTTTGACATTGTCAATTTGAATATTCTTCAACTGGTTAGCAATGTTGTTGTTGTTGTTGTTGTTGTTGCTGCTATAGTTATTGTTGTTGTTGTTTTCCTTGGGAGCACCCCAGAGTTTTGCATGTTTCCCTGATTTTACAAGCTTCTTGATGAGAATGTTGGGGTCCACATTTCCAAGAACAATCACCTTCCCTTGCTCAAAGATCTATCTCGATGGTAAAACCTCATTAAATAAAAAAAAAGTGACGCAATAAATAAAAATAATGTACACTTATTCAATATATGGGTGGTAGTGCTATTAGTATGAGATGTTTTTTAGATAATGAAATAAAAAATAACAATAAACTTTTTAAGAATAAATATGAATCATAAGGGGAAATAAAAAATCAGTTTTTTTCGGTAGATAGATTAGTAGAGTGAATAGATACATTATAACTATTACCATCAAACTTCTGCAAGATTTTCTTGACTTCCTTCTTGCATCCTTTACAGTGTATGTTCACTTTGAGAACACATCTCTGCATGCATAAACAATCCCAAAACCAAAAACATAATAAAGGTAAAACTTCACCGTAAATAAGAATTAAAATGAGATAAGAAAAAAATCTTACTTTATTGGAAATGACATACACACAAGAAAAAAATAAACAAAAAAATGAAAGAAGCTAAACACAACAAGTAAAAGAAAGCACAAAAGTAACCGCTCAAATGAGAGAAAGATGTGAACGAGTACTTGTATCTTCAAAATCTCTTCTCTGCTCATGTTTTAGCTTAACCCCTTGAACGAAAATCAAAATGCAGAAAGGGTAGAAACAGATCTGGGAAACGTAGATAGCAAAAAAAAGAGAAGAAGCTAGAGAAGTTGTTTGAATCTTTGGTAAGTGGTGTGGAAGCAAACACAAACCAATGACAGAACAAAAAAGAAAAGAGTGTCTTAGTGATTAAAAAGGCTCGTACTTGGAGAGAGAGAGAGAGAGAGACACACACGCACAGAGATAGAGAGAGATAGAGATAGAGATAGGGAGAGGGGGGTCAAAGGTAGTAGGTAGTCATTAAAAGCCACTTTAATGAGTCTGGTATTTCAGGGTAGAGAGAGGAAAATAATAAAGGGAAATGAATCTTAATAGAGAGAGAAGAAGTGTATTTCAGTCTAACTTTTGTGCCATTATTTATGGGTGTTTGGCAACTACTGATCTTCGAAGACTTTCTGCATTGTAACGTCATTTGTAACTCCCACCTACGAGTACGATTTTAACTGTGGTTATGTTAATGTTTCTGTTGGCGAATATTCTATTCAATTTTTACTTCCCACTCTCTCCCATTCTTATCTTCGATCGTTATTATTTATGGGTGTTTGGCAACCACTGATCTTCGGAGACTTTATGCATTGTAACGTCATTTGTAACTCCCACCTACGAATACGATTTTAACTATGGTTATGTTAATGTTTCCGTTGGCGAATATTCTATTCAATATTTAATTCCCATTCTCTCCCATTCTTATCTTCGATCGCTAGCTTGGTTAGGCTTAACTTCGGGAATGGTGAAATCCCTTTTTCTTCTAACATCATCTTTAGTCTTCCCTCACTCCGCGTTTGTTACGTTTCTCAATTAAAAATTAAAAAAAAATGAAAGTGGCATTGCTTCCTTGAAGAAAATAGTCTTTCTTTTGTTTAGCTTCATTAAATAAAAAGTAAAAATATGCATAAGTATAAATTTTAAAGTACTTTTTTTATTGATTTAATAGAACTTTTTCTTTGTAATAAATATGTAATAAATAAAGTAATAAAAAAAAGTGATAAAATATAAGGGTCATTAATTTATGAGTGAGGATAAATTACTCTAAAAACTAGTAGTATACCCATATGTTGCAATTTATGTGTTGTCATGTATTTACATGGTTAGTAATTTAATTTAGAGGTGGTATATGTTGTCATATATTTAGACGCTTGAATTTTTATTGTTGTACAATTAAGATTTCAATGCCACTCTTTTTATCCAATTGCATGACACTTTTCCCTATTGCAATTTATGTGTTATCATGTATTTACATGGTTAGCAATTTAGAGGTGGTATGTATCATATAACCTTTGAGAGGGGTGTTCATTTAATTTATGTGTTGAGTCATTGACTATGGTGAGAATAGAAAGGAAACGTTTATATGTTACATTACTTTATTTGAAAGCCTACTTAATAAGTCATCTTGAATGAGATAATTAAATGCATATAGTATTTAGATTTATATAATTTCTCGATGGGAAATGGAAAGAAAATATCGTCTCTACCATTTAATGTTTTTCAAAGTGAGTGAGAGAGATGGATAGTTTTATGAGGTTATAAGGCTATTATTTATGACTTGGGCAAACACTATAGGTTTTGGTTCTGATGTAGGCTACATATTCTTCCATTTTTACCTCATTTTTATGTTAACTTAATTGGTGATAATATATAAGTAGATATATTCATACAAATTTTATTTTGTAAGCTTATTTTAATGCTCATTAATTGTTTAATTTGAATTATCTGTAGTATATTTCCATGCTTAAGAATTTTGTTATGGGTTATTTGATTTACTTTTCAGACTTGGATGGTGTAATGGTGGTTGTTGGATCACTTATAGTTGGTTAGCTATTGTGGACTACCAATGGTAAACTCCAATTTAGTGTATTTTTTGAGATACTTTTAAATCATTTTTAGAGTAATTATTACTAATATCATATCCCATAGGATCTAACCCTCTAAGGAGGGGAAGGGGAGGGGGATGGGGGAGGATATATTGTTACATCTCATGCTTCCCAATATCTTAAAAACATTATAATAATAAAAGTCTCCTATGGCTGGTAGATTAAATCTCTAGTTTTTAACTTAGGGGCCAAAAAAAGAAAATTGAAAATCAAACTACATATAAAAACTCATTTTCTCTCCATCCTTCTAACTATTGCATCAGATTAGTAAGTCATGCAACTTCATGATGCAAACCATGAACAGATTAACTTCTCTTGTTGATGTCAGCATAACACATCACATAACACTACAACTTGAATTATTTTCATCATTGAAATAGTTGGAATATGGATCTGAAGCAGGATAGCTGTAAGGAGGCAGAGACATGTAATTAACAGGCACAGTAGGTCTTGCATACATCATTGGTTGAAATCTATCATTTCCCATTGCCATTTGTTGGTTCATCATAGCAGGCATGTATTGTTGTTGGTAAGGATTTCCAAGCATCATATTCGGACCAGCTGCACTTGTAAAGTAACTACCACCACCACCGTGCATAGAGGCATTAGGAAGGCATTGAACTGGTAGGACATTTCCCTTTTGGTGGTTCATTGGCATGTTGCCCATTTCTCCTCCTCCTTCTCCTCCTCCTCCTCCTCCCGTAAGAATGCCCATGTTTCTCATGGGGCCCATATTAGCCCCAGGCATAGTAGGATGATGATGACCACCCATGTTTGGAAATCCATTGTTCATAGTTTGAACAACTTCACCCAATATTCCATTTCCCTTTTTATCCCCATTATCATTCGGCATCCCACCACCACCATTTTTGTTTCCCATTCCATTTTTACCATCGAGTATTCCACTCATGTTTGGAAATCCATTGTTCATAGCTTGAATAGCTTCACCAAATATTCCATTTCCTTTTTTATCCCCATTACCATTTGGCAACCCACCACCACCATTTTTGTTTCCCATTCCATTTTTACCTCGTGGATTCGTGTTTGAAATCTATTGATGTTTGGAAATATTCCATTTCCTTTTTATCCCCACTACATAGCCCACCACCACCACCATTTTTGTTTCCAATTCCATTTTTACCATCGAGGATTACACCCAAAATATTGTTCATCCCCAATATTCCTTTCCTTTTTTATCCCTATTACCATTTGGCATCCCACTACCACCATTTTGTTTCCCATTCCATTTTTACCCTCGAGATTCCACCGATGTTTGGAAATCCATTGTTCATAGCTTGTGCGACTTCACCAATATTCCCTTTCCTTTTATCCCCACTACTATTTGTCATCCCACTACCACCCAATCCATTTTTACCGTCGAGATTCCACCCATGTTTGAAGTCCATTGTTCAAAGTTTGAACAACTTCACCCAATATTCTATTTCCTTCTTATCCCCATTACCATTCGATATCCCACCACCACCATTTTTGTTTCCCATTCCATTATTACCCTCGGGATTCC
This sequence comes from Oxytropis ochrocephala, assembly GCA_020916435.1. NCBI lineage: Eukaryota > Viridiplantae > Streptophyta > Magnoliopsida > Fabales > Fabaceae > Oxytropis > Oxytropis ochrocephala. The sequence goes on along the minus strand of CM037093.1, from coordinate 10,780,019 downwards.
AACTCCATTTTTTCCACCATTTTTCATGTTCCAAACCACCCGATTCGATTATTTACACCACCATCATCACCACTTTTCTCTCTTCCATTGCCATTTAGCATGTGAACAAGCACGGGTCCACAACAACCGCCACCACCACCTATCTTTCCATTGTCGCCGCTGCCACTACCACCATTGCCACCCTTTTGAACATTCATAAGTTGTTGTGGATGATTCTCGTTCATTATCATGTGAGTACCATTGCCCATACCCATAGGGAGTTTCATTTTGTTAAGAGGATGTTGAGAATTATCCATTTCAAAATCAAACTCCTCATCACAATCATCATCAAACTCATCTAATTTATCATTAGACAAGTCATCATCTTCAGGCAAACCAAACTTAACTGCTTTTGTGTTTGGGTTGTTTTGGTTTGGCATGTTCATGTCTTTGAACTGGATCTTCATATCTTGTAACCCTTTAATCTGTTGAAGTTGTTGCATATGATGTAATTGTTGTTGATGTTGTTGTTGTTGTTGTTGTTGTTGTTGTTGTTGTTGCTGCTGAAGTTGTTGTTGTTGGGGATTTTGACCTTGTTGTTGGCCACTACCATTTTGTTGGTTATTTCCGCCCCTTTGACCACCCTTGTTGTTTCCGCTACCTTTGACATTGTCAATTTGAATATTCTTCAACTGGCTAGCAATGTTGTTGTTGTTGTTGTTGTTGTTGTTGTTGTTGCTGTTGTAGTTATTGTTGTTGTTGCTTTCCTTAGGAGCACCCTAGAGTTTTGCATGTTTCCCTGATTTTACAAGCTTCTTGATGAGAACGTTGGGGTCCACATTTCCAAGAACAGTCCACCTTCCCTTGCTCGAAATCTATCTCGATGGTAAAAACCTGCATTAAATAAAAATGACGCAATAAATAAGAAATATGTACACTTATTCAATATATGGGTGGTAGTGCTATTAGTATGAGATGTTTTTTAGATAATGAAATAAAAAATAACAATAAACTTTTTAAGAATAAATATGAATCATAAGGGGAAATAAAAAATCAGTTTTTTTTCTGGTAGATAGATTAGTAGAATGAATAGATACATTATAACTATTACCATCAAACTTCTGCAAGATTTTCTTGACTTCCTTCTTGCATCCTTTACAGTGTATGTTCACTTTGAGAACACATCTCTGCATGCATAAACAATCCCAAAACCAAAAACATAATAAAGGTAAAACTTCACCGTAAATAAGAATAAAAAATGAGATAAGAAAAAAATCTTACTTTATTGGAAATGACATACACACAAGACAAAAGAAACAAAAAAATGAAAGAAGCTAAACACAACAAGTAAAAGAAAGCACAAAACTAACCGCTCAAATGAGAGAAAGATGTTAACGAGTACCTGTATCTTCAAAATCTCTTCTTTGCTCATGTTTTAGCTTGACCCCTTGAACGAAAATCAAAATGCAGAAAGGGTAGAAACAGATCTAGGAAACGTAGATAGCAAAAAAAAAAGAGAAGAAGCTAGAGAAGTTGTTTGAATCTTTGGTAAGTGGTGTGGAAGCAAACACAAACCAATGACAGAACAAAAAAGAAAAGAGCGTCTCAGTGAGCTCGGACTTGGAGAGAGAGAGACACACACACACACACATAGAGAGAGAGAGAGAGAGAGAGATAAAGATAGAGATAGGGAGAGGGGGGTCAAAGGTAGTAGGTAGTCATTGAAAGCCACTTTAATGAGTCTGATATTTCAGGGTAGAGAGACGAAATTAATAAAGGGAAAGGAATCTTAATAGAGAGAGAGAAGTGTATTTCAGTCTAACTTTTGTGCCATTATTTATGGGTGTTTGGCAACTACTCGATCTTCTGAGACTTTCTCGCATTGTAACGTCATTTGTAACTCCCACCTACGAGTATGATTTTAACTGTGGTTATGTTAACGTTTCTGTTGGCGAATATTCTATTCAATTTTTACTTCCCACTCTTTCCCATTCTTATCTTCAATCGCTATTATTTATGGGTGTTTGGCAACTACTGATCTTCAGAGACTTTATGCATTGTAACGTCATTTGTAACTCCCACCTACGAATACAATTTTAACTATGGTTATGTTAATGTTTCTGTTGGCGAATATTCTATTCAATATTTAATTCCCACTCTCTCCCATTCTTATCGTCAATCGCTAGCTTGGTTAGGCTTAACTTCGGGAAGGGTGAAATCCATTTTTCTTCCAACATCATCTTTAGTCTTCTCTCACTCCGCGTCAGTTACGTTTCTCTATGAAAAATAATAAAAAATGAAAGTGATGCTTCCTTGAAGAAAATAGTCTTTCTTTTATTTAGCTTCATTAAATAAAAAGTAAAATATAATCCATTTACCCCCGTAAAACAAAAAATTTAAAAAGCCCCTTACAAATAATAAGTGTTTCTAGTTACCCCTACTGAACTGTATAAAAATTAAAAACACTACTTTTTATTGATTTAATAGAACTTTTTTCTTTACATTAAATATATAATAAATGAAGTAATACAAAAAAAGTGATAAAATATAAGGCTCATTAATTTATGAGTGAGGATAAATTACTCTAAAAACTAGTAGTATACCCATATGTTGCAATTTATGTGTTGTCATGTATTTACATGGTTAGTAATTTAATTTACAGGTGGTATATGTTGTCATATATTTAGACGATTGAATTTTTATTGTTGTACAATTAAGCTTTCAATGCCACTCTTTTTATCCAATTGCATGACACTTTTCCTGAATGCAATTTATGTGTTATCATGTGTTTACATGGTTAGCAATTTATGTGTTATCATGTGTTTACATGGTTAGCAATTTAGAGGTGGTATGTATCATATAACCTTTGAGAGGGGTGTTCATGTTTAATTTATGTGTTAAGTCATTGACTATGGTGAGAATAGAAAGGAATGGTTTATATGATACAGTACTTTATTTGAAAGCCTACTTAATAAATCATCTTGAATGGGATATTTAAATGCATATAGTTTTTAGATTTATATAAGTTTCTCGATGGGAAATGGAAAGAAAATATTGTCCCTACCATTTAATGTTTTTCAAAGTGAGTGAGAGAGATGGATAGTTTTATGAGGTTATAAGGCTATTATTTATGACTTGGACACACACTATAGGTTTTGGTTCTGATGTAGGCTACATATTCTTCCATTTTTACCTCATTTTTATGTTAACTTAATTGGTGATAATATCCAAGTAGATATATTCATACAAATTTTATTTTGTAAGCTTATTTTAATGCTCATTAATTGTTTAATTTGAATTATCTGTAGTATATTTCCATGCTTAAGAATTTTGTTATGGATTATTTGATTTACTTTTCAGACTTGGATGGTGTAATGGTGGTTGTTGGATCACTTATAGTTGGTTAGCTATTGTGGACTACCATTGGTAACCTCCAATTTAATGTATTTTTTGAGATACTTTTAAATCATTTTTAGAGTAATTATTACTAATATCATATCCCATAGGATCTAATCCTCTAAGGAGGGGAAGGGGAGGGGGATGGGGGAGGATATATTGTTACATCTCATGCTTCCCAATATCATAAAAACATTATAATAATAAAAGTCTCTTATGGCTGGTAGATTAAATCTCTAGTTTTTAACTTAGGGGCCAAAAAAAAAGAAAATTGAAAATCAAACTACATATAAAAACTCATTTTCTCTCCATCCTTCTATACTATTACATCAGATTAGTAAGTCATGCAACTTCATGATGCAAACCATGAACAGATTACCTTCTCTTGTTGATGTCAGCATAACACATCACATAACACTACAGCTTGAAGTATTTTCATCATTGAAATAGTTGGAATATGGATATGAAGCAGGATAGTTGTAAGGAGGCAGAGACATGTAATTAACAGGCACAGTAGGTCTTGCATACATCATTGGTTGAAATCTATCATTTCCCATTGCCATTTGTTGGTTCATCACAGCAGGCATGTATTGTTGTTGGTAAGGATTTCCAAGCATCATATTCGGACCAGCTGCACTTGTAAAGTAACTACCACCACCGTGCATAGAGGCATTAGGAAGGCATTGAACTGGTAGGACATTTCCCTTTTGGTGGTTCATTGGCATGTTTCCCATTTCTCCTCCTCCTTCTCCTCCTCCTCCTCCCGTAAGAATGCCCATGTTTCTCATGGGGCCCATATTAGCCCCAGGCATAGTAGGATGATGATGACCACCCATGTTTGGAAATCCATTGTTCATAGTTTGAACAACTTCACCCAATATTCCATTTCCCTTTTTATCCCCATTATCATTCGGCATCCCACCACCACCATTTTTGTTTCCCATTCCATTTTTACCATCGAGTATTCCACTCATGTTTGGAAATCCATTGTTCATAGATTGAACAGCTTCACCCAATATTCCATTTCCCTTTTTATCCTCATTACCATTTGGCAACCCACCACCACCATTTTTTTTTCCCATTCCATTTTTACCCTCGGGGATTCCACCGATGTTTGGAAATCTATTGTTCATAGCTTGAACAGTAACACCCAATATTCCATTTCCCTTTTTATCCCCACTACTATTCAGCATCCCACCACCCCCACCATTTTTGTTTCCCATTCCATTTTTACCATCGAGGATTACACCCATGTTTGGAAATCCATTGTTCATAACTTCAACAGCTTCACCCAATATTCCCTTTCCTTTTTTTATCCCTATTACCATTTGACATCCCACTACCACCATTTTTTTTCCTATTCCATTTTTACCCTCGGGATTCCACCGATGTTTGGAAAACCATTGTTCATAGCTTGAACGAACTTCACCCAATATTCCTTTTCCTTTTTATCCCCACTACTATTCGGCATCCCACTACCACCCATTCCATTTTTACCGTCAGAGAATCCACCCATGTTTGGAAGTCCATTGTTCAAAGTTTGAACAGCTTCACCCAATATTTCATTTCCCTTTTTATCTCCATTACCATTCGATATCCCACCACCACCATTTTTGTTTCCCATTCCATTATTACCCTCGGGGATTCCGCCTCCATTTTTTCCACCATTTTTCATGTTCCATCCACCCCGATTCTGATTATTTACACCACCACCATCACCACTTTTCTCTCTTCCATTGCCATTTAGCATGTGAACAAGCATGGGTCCACAACAACCGCCACCACCACCTATCTTTCCATTGTCGCTGCCACTACCACCATTGCCACCCTTTTGAACATTCATATGTTGTTGTGGATGATTCCCGTTCATTATCATGTGAGTACCATTGCCCATACCCATAGGGAGTTTCATTTTGTTAAGAGGATGTTGAGAATTTTCCATTTCAACATCAAACTCCTCATCAGAATCATCATCAAACTCATCTAATTTATCATTAGACAAGTCATCATCTTCAGGCAAACCAAACTTAACCGCTTTTGTGTTTGGGTTGTTTTGGTTTGGCATGTTCATGTCTTTGAACTGGGGCATCTTCATATCTTGTAACCCTTTCATCTGTTGAATTTGTTGCATATGATGTAATTGTTGTTGATGTTGTTGTTGTTGTTGTTGTTGCTGCTGCTGAAGTTGTTGTTGTTGGGGATTTTGACCTTGTTGTTGGCCACTACCATTTTGTTGGTTATTTCCGCCCCTTTGACCACCCTTGTTGTTTCCGCTACTTTTGACATTGTCAATTTGAATATTCTTCAACTGGTTAGCAATGTTGTTGTTGTTGTTGTTGTTGTTGTTGTTGCTGCTGTAGTTATTGTTGTTGTTGCTTTCCTTGGGAGCACCCCAGAGTTTTGCATGTTTCCCTGATTTTACAAGCTTCTTGATGAGAACGTTGGGGTCCACATTTCCAAGAATATACCTTCCTTGCTCAAAGATCTATCTCGATGGTAAAACCTCTCATTAAATAAAAAAATGACGCAATAAATAAGAAATATGTACACTTATTCAATATATGGGTGGTAGTGCTATTAGTATGAGATGTTTTTTAGATAATGAAATAAAAAATAACAATAAACTTTTTAAGAATAAATATGAGTCATAAGGGGAAATAAAAAATCAGTTTTTTTCTGGTAGATAGATTCGTAGAGTGAATAGATACATTATAACTATTACCATCAAACTTCTGCAAGATTTTCTTGACTTCCTTCTTGCATCCTTTACAGTGTATGTTCACTTTGAGAACACATCTCTGCATGCATAAACAATCCCAAAACCAAAAACATAATAAAGGTAAAACTTCACCGTAAATAAGAATTAAAATGAGATAAGAAAAAAATCTTACTTTATTGGAAATGACATACACACAAGACAAAAGAAACAAAAAAATGAAAGAAGCTAAACACAACAAGTAAAAGAAAGCACAAAAGTAACCGCTCAAATGAGAGAAAGATGTGAACGAGTACCTGTATCTTCAAAATCTCTTCTCTGCTCATGTTTTAGCTTGACCCCTTGAACGAAAATCAAAATGCAGAAAGGGTAGAAACAGATCTGGGAAACGTAGATAGCAAAAAAAAAAAAAAAAGCTAGAGAAGTTGTTTGAATCTTTGGTAAGTGGTGTGGAAGCAAACACAAACCAATGACAGAACAAAAAAGAAAAGAGCGTCTTTGTGATTAAAAAGGCTCGGACTTGGAGAGAGAGAGAGAGAGACACACAGAGAGAGACAGATAGAGATAGAGATAGAGATAGAGATAGGGAGAGGGGGGTCAAAGGTAGTAGGTAGTCATTAAAAGCCACTTTAATGAGTCCGATATTTCAGGGTAGAGAGAGGAAAATAATAAAGGGAAAGGAATCTTAATAGAGAGAGAAGAAGTGTATTTCAGTCTAACTTTTGTGCCATTATTTATGGGTGTTTGGCAACTACTGATCTTCGGAGACTTCTGCATTGTAACGTCATTTGTAACTCCCACCTACGAGTACGATTTTAACTGTGGTTATGTAAATGTTTTTGTTGGCGAATATTCTATTCAATTTTTACTTCCCACTCTCTCCCATTCTTATCTTCAATAGCTATTATTTATGGGTGTTTGGCAACTACTGATCTTCGGAGACTTTATGCATTGTAACTCCCACCTACGAATACAATTTTAACTATGGTTATGTTAATGTTTCTGTTGGTGAATATTCTATTCAATATTTAATTCCCACTCTCTCCCATTCTTATCATCGATCGCTAGCTTGGTTAGGCTTAACTTTGGGAAGGGTGAAATCCATTTTTCTTCCAACATCATCTTTAGTCTTCTCTCACTCCGCGTCAGTTACGTTTCTCAATGAAAAATAATAAAAAATGAAAGTGATTCTTCCTTGAAGAAAATAGTCTTTCTTTTATTTAGCTTCATTAAATAAAAAGTAAAAATATGCAGAAGTGTAAAAATTAAAGTACTTTTTTATTGATTTAATAGAACTTTTTTCTTTACATTAAATATGTAATAAATGAAGTAATACAAAAAAAAGTGATAAAATATAAGGCTCATTAATTTATGAGTGAGGATAAATTACTCTAAAAACTAGATGTATACTCAAACATCCGCCCGGGCGATACTGTATTTGTTATAATTTGTTTTGAACTTATAAATACTTTAAAATTGTGAAATACAATAAAATATAAAGCTAGAAGTTTATGAAAAAGGTTGTATAGCAAGTTGTTTAAAAAACTTGTGTTGTAGATAGTTAAAAAAAGCCACCACTTTCTTCAAATCAAATGGAGTAGAAATCAGAAAAAATAAAATAAGATAAAGATAAGATGATGGGAAATGCAAATTAGACATTTGTGAAAAAATCATATATAAAAAGGATAATCCTATACATTGTTTTGATTAATTGTTTCCCGTTTGATCAACATCAGCAGCATCTAATGATTTTCCCGCTTTAACTCAAAAGAAAAATAAAAAATAATTATTTTGCCAATATCTAATATTTTCTTATTTAGACTCTGATAACTCATATTTATATGAGTTATTTATACTTATTCAAAGATAAATCATGCAAGTTCTCTAGCAATAATAGGTTGTTTCTATTAGTTTTCCGTTAGTTTACTGTTTCTTAGTTAGCTAGGGGCTAAATTACTAGTTCTGTGCATTTTGGCACCAATTGGTGCCTTTGTGAGCATTTTGATGCTTCTTGTGTTTGTGCAGTAAAAAGTCGAACGTCGCAACGTCCCTCACCACGTCTGTAGAAGGGCGTGAGCAAGAGTGAAATATCTCGATTATGGCGCACTAGCAATGATGGTTAAAGATTCGAGAAAGTCGAAGATCTTCTATTCCCCGTGTGTCTTGACAAGGATGACGCCTTCGTAGCACCTTTATGCTGATGTCGATTCGTAAGTGCAAACAGGCTTGGTAGGTGGGCAAATGACATCAGCAACATGTGACCCCTTTTTCTATAATTACAAGACTTATCTCTCTCTCTCTAAGGGGACATACACACACCTGCATCATACCAGTCCATACATTCATCATCTACCTTCCTCCATTGTTCAGAAAGAGTTCTCAAAACGAAGTTCTGGACACAGACTTCGGTTTTTGAACTCTACTCAACTCCATTTCCAGTCATAACCACTACTGTGAAGCTCTAACGTTGTAACGTCTCTACAGACTGCATGCAGGAAAGTTACTTAGGCGTATCTGTTGCACTCAGTATCTTTTCCTCTATGTTTGGTATTTGGATTTTAACTCCTTATCTTTCTGTAAAGATGCTCAGCATGAGCTAAACATTTTGTAGTTGGGTTGTTGTTTTGCATGTAATGAATTTCTAGTTAAATGTTATGAAGTATTGACGCTTACATGTTTTAAATCTTTGCATGATAATATTTCCAAACTTGTTTTGAGGTTGGCCTCTTAAAATAGGTAGATTCATAGGTACAGACATGGTCTATGAAAAGAACTCAAAGATTTATATGAACGAAAAGGTGCACTAAAGACATTTAGGCATTTTTATCTAAGTCTAGACATAGAACGGATAATAGTTCATAGAACATTGCTGTGGGTGCTTAAAATACAGGAGCAGGCCTACTTAGAACCTAGACATAGGACATTCTAGTACTTGAAGCTCGGCGTTTTGTCTTTGAAAAGCCTGACTCTTTTACAGCGACGTTGGGGGCGTGGTAACGTCTATCTGAAATAACATTTGTATGTAATAACGTGTAAACGTTATAACGTCTGACTAGAGAGGATTTACTTGCATGCAACAATCCAACTCATTCTCATCCATATTCACAACCACTATCTTATTTACTTGTTTTATTTATGTTCCTAGTTTTAACACCAACTTTTAGTGCCGATTTGTTACTTGTTTCACTTGTGTTTTTAAGACTTGAACTTTGAAAGTACAACCAATCCTCGTGGGAACGATCTCTTACTTATATTCACTTTATTACTTGTACGACGTGTATACTTGCACTATATTTGCGAATACCACACGAACGCAACAGACTCAAAAATAAAAGTTTCATTTATAAAATACAAAAAAATTCAGGGAAGCTTTATATAAAAAATGATTATATCAGATACATTTTAAAGTTTCTTTGAAAGAAATCAAAGGTAATGAAAATACTTTCTTTGCAATGGCAAAAAAATAACAATTGATAAAATATATATTTTAGTAGTGAGAGTAGAAGTGGATTAGTTAAGTACAATGTAAAATGATTAGTTAGAGCTCAGAACATGTTGTAATGACACATTTGTATGACAATAGTAAAGATATTCATGAAGTCATAATACAAAAATAGTTATATCAATGATGTGTAATTATTTCCCATCGAGACTCAAAAGTAAAGTATTTGTATGTTGACAACGTGTAATGTTTCACCATCGAGATACAAAAGTATGGAAGTTCAACAACATCTAATGTTTCCCCGTTGGAATTTAAAGGAAAAATATAAAAAGAATTTATAAATTAAGAGAGTCGATAAAATTATACAATAAAAAAATTAGCTCTAACAAAGATTATAAAATAAGTGATCAAATTATAGAGGTAACAACTGATATTTTCGCGTTGGAATTGTTTAACAACAATAAATTTAGGTTTAAATATGTTTTCCGTCCCTGTAAATATAGTTGTTTTTAAAATAAGTCTCTGCAAATTTTTTTAAAAAATAAGTCATTGAAAAATATATTTTTCTAAAAAAAATAAAGCACGCCCTTTTGTTAGTGATCTGTTAAAAAAAACCGATGTGTCTAATAGAGTTATGATGTTTAATTTCATTTTTAATTTTCATTTTTTTAAAGGCAAGTTGGCATATATGATGTATGTTAACAAAAAGTTGATGTGTCTTGTATAAAAAAAAACAAAAACTGATGTGTGTCTTTATACGTCTTCCTCTTCACCTACCACCTACCACCCACATCTCCATATATATATATATATATATATATATATATATATATATATATATATATATATATATATATATATTATATTTAAGCTATCCCAGATTTGTTTATGTATCGAAATGCAGTTATCTCGTAGATTCAATTGATTATTTGAGTCGATTAGTAGATTATAGTATATATAGTAAAAAGATAGATAGTGGATTTTTATAATAAAAATATTTATCCCGAGTTTTTTATATATCAGTGCAATTATCTTGTAGTTTCAACTATTTATTTAGTTTATTAGTAGATTATAATAGATAGTAAACTTAGATACTAAATTATCAATAAGAATTTTTTTTTTTGAAGCAATAACAAATATTTGTTTTATATTAATTAGTAGTTTAAATAGCCATTAATCTCGTGTTTTTTTAAATATCACTGCAGTTATCTCGTGTTTTTTTATATAGCAGTGCATTTATCTCGTAGTATCAATTTATTATTTTAGTTGATTAGTATATTATAGTAGATATTAAAAGTGAGATAGTAGATTATCAATAAGAAATATTTGTTTTAAATATTAATCAGTTGTTTAAATAGTCGTTAAATCTTCTTGTTTTTTTAGATAGTAGTCTTCAAAATTTTTAATTATCAATTACAAATATTAATTCTGTGTTTTCTAATATATCAGTGCAGTTGTCCCGTATTTTCTGCAGTTATCTCATAGTTTCAATTGATTATTTTAGTTGATTAGTATATTATAGTAGATAGTAAAATATAGATAGTAGATTATGAATAAGAAGTGATAGTAGAGTAATTTTAGTAGAGTAGTGTTTCTATAAATTTAGAAATTTAGTTAAAAAAAACTAAAGTGGAGTGATAGGAGAAAGATAATAATTGTTTATGAGATAAATAAAAGTAAAGTAAAAAGAAAAAATGAAGAAAGAGAGTGTAAGAGAAAAGTGAATATGAGGAAAGAGAGTGTAAGAAGAAAGAGAAAATAAATAACAAAAAGAGAATGTAAGAGTAAAGAAATGTTATTAAACCTGAACCGGTTGTCGACCCGATCGCGACACTGGGTCATTGGGTCAATGGGCGGACCGAAGGGTCAGTTATTGAACCGCATGGCCTGATCTTTAACAAAAAATTATTAGTAATAAAAGTTAGACTTACTAAATAAATTAAAAAATATAAAAGTTACTATGTATTTTTTTTATATTGTTATATATTACCTATACATATATATTTTACCAATATATTTAAAGGTTAACTAAATAAACCAATTATTAATATATAAACTTAAATTGTATTTATTATAACAATAAAGCTTATGCATTAATTGTATGCATTTGTTTTTGGTGAGAAATTACATTATATGCAATTCATGTTATCTGCAATTATAATATAACGGAACAATAAATATATATTATGCTTGCAAGATGCTATCACAAATCAGCGCTTGACTCAATTAGTTAGGCAGTTTGCAATGTTAGTGCAAGCACCTGGGTTCGAATCCCGTATTCTGCACTTTTGCATAATTAATAAATAAATAAAAATGTGTTGTTTCAGTTCCGGTTCGGTCCAATAACCGGTTCGCACTACTGTGAGGTTAGTATATAAGCGCGCTTTTTTCATCTGGGCAGCGCGTTTGAAGACGCTGCTGCTTGAACGCATATTGGTATTCCACTCCAACAATGGGCAGCGCTTCCTAAAAAGCGCTGCCCATTGCCCAAACACGTCCTCAAATAGGCAGCGCTTCCTAAAAAGCGCTGCCCATTGCCCAAACTTGTCCCCCTACGCTACTCTTGAATGGCTTTGAACGCATTATAAATAGGTTTGCTTTGCCCCAACCTAAGCTGAAACTTAACTTTATCTGCCTGAAAATATAAAGTAATCCATGTCAGTAACACAAAATTACTGGATGCACTAATAACTATAATTCACAAGAGAAATTCAGATATAGCCTAAGGGGACAAAACAATGCAATAGCATCTTGCAATATGGTTCAGATAGTTCATAGTCATACATTAAAAAGTGTAGCAAATTTATATATCAATTCACATAATGTTTTGACCAATATCCCAAATGCACATAAACAATTAAAACAATACATCAAAATAACACTCCCATCAACATAATAAAGTATCGAGAAATGCACAAATACACAAAGCAAAAACACCAAAACAAAAAGCAAAAAAATAAAACAGTACCTGCACATCTTCAATAGCTGATCGGAGCTCAGAAGTATCCTTAACGGACTTGAGATGATTGACAACACCCCCAAACAACGGACAACCTATCAACAATTTTCTCCAACGGTTCAACCAACCGGCCACGAGGTTCCACATTACGTTCAAGTTCCTCCAAATCACGCTTCCTACAAAAACATCCCATCAATGAAAGAAATTTCAAAACCCTAAATCAACCTAAACCCTGTGAAGAATCCAAAACAAAACGAAAGGTGAGAACTTGTTACCAGCTGATTGAGAAGTGAGCGAATTCCAAGTCGCACGTGTTTAGGTTCTACAACATCGAAGGGTGGGAAGACGAAGTCCTGGAGAAGAGGGTTGACTTCAACGACGTCGTTGAATGCGGAAGTGGCCATTGATGAAGCAGAAGGAGAAAGGAGAAGGAAAAGAAGAATAAGAGCAGGTGAAGGAAGAAGGAGAAGTGGACTTGTGAAGTGAGTCGAGATAGATGGAGAAAGAAGAAGACCAGAGAGGACAGGGTTGTGATTTAGGGAATTGTTTGGGGTTGAAAATGGAACGAGAAGTGTGTTTTAGAAGTGGGTTAATGGCACGGACACGGTGGGAGAAAGAGAAGATTTGAGATCTGATTTATTTTGGTGTAGTTATACCCAGTGCTTTTTAAAAAACGCTGGGTATTGGGAGAATGCGTTCTCCCAATACCCAGCGTTTTTTAAAAAGCGCTGGGTATTGGGAGAACGCGTGAAGCAATGGGCAGCATTTTTTAAAAAGCGCTGGGTATGGCTAGTGCGTTTAAAGGCAATGGGCAGCATTTTTTTAAAAAGCGCTGGGTATGGGTTAGCTGTTTTGGCCATCCGTGGCGTTTTTACTTAAAGCGCTGCTTATAGGGGCGCTCTTTTTTGACAAATCTGGCGTAGTGTCGGTCCAATAACTGCAGGTCTCCGGGTCAATCGAAAAAAACACCGAGTCAACTCGGTTTCCACCGGGCCAATTACATCTACGATCCAACATGTGGCTCGACCCGTCCATTGATCCGGTTCGCGGGCCGACCGACCCAACCGTCCGGGTTCAATAACACTAGAAAAGTGAAAAGAGGAAAGAGAATGTAAAAGAAAGAGTGGGTAAAAATCAATAAATTAGGTGTAATTGACTTGTTTCAGGGGCGGATTTAAAGGGTGTTCCTGGTGTTCCCAGGAACACCCAAACATCCTGGCCATAGTGGTAGTACCCCCATATTTTACATAATAGGTCCTGAGTTCAAGTCCTAGGGAACACACTATTATAGTTTTTTTTGTTTCTTTTAAATTATTTTGCCAAACAATGTTGTTTTAATGAGCCCCAAATTTAGCGCACACTCTCTCTTCTCTTTCACGCTGCCGCTTTCTTCTTCCCTTTCACGCATTCTTCTTCTTCTTCTAAAAAATTCAGCGCACAATTCTATTCTTTTTCACCCATTCATTTCTTCAATTTCGTTCTTCTTCTTCTCTATTCTTCAATTTCGTTCTTCTTCTTCTTCATATTTCTTCAATTTCGTTCTTCTTCTTCTCTATTTCTTCAATTTCATTCTTCTTCTTCTTCTTCAATTTCGCCTCTGCAGGTAATGGTTTTTTTTTCTTCGTAACGTTTTTGTTTCTTATTCTTTGATTTCAATTGATTTTTTTCTTTCTGTAATATTTGTTTTAGGGACAAGAACTCAAGAAGCCATTTTGATTCAAGGAGAGGAAGCCATTTTCATTTCGGACAAAGAAAATGATTTATTCTTCTTCAATTTTGTTTTTATGTTAGTCGATAAACAAAACATCGATGATGCAAAAGCAGCTTCCTATGTTCATCCTTATTTTTTCTTCGTTTCATTGGAATGAATGAATGTCTTATGCGATTGTCCCTTTATCTATTGATCACAAGCCCGATAGAATATCGATATAAATTATTAGAATGTTAGAATGTTTAGAATATCGATATAAATTATTAGCGAGTCATGTTCATTGAATTTGGAATTAATTCTATTTCCGTTCATTCAAAAGGATGCTTAGGTATTTTCCAAGAAACCCAAAGTTTCACCACCAATTCAACCACCAATTCCACCACCAATTCCATCACCGCTTCCACGAGATCATGACCAACCAATTCCACCACCAATTTCACAAGATCATGACCAATCAATTCCACCACCGATTACTCAAATTCGTGAACTCACAGATGATGATATTATTGAGAAATGGGCATATTTGGAGATGGACCCCTCAAAAGAAAACAAATTCTTGAGTATCATCCAAATGTGCAAGATGAAGTAAGAAGAGCTTACCTTTTAAATGGTCCTAACCAAATATGTTTGACGGAAGTATCTGTTAGAAAGATTTCGGGAAAAATCGTAGTTTTTGTGCAAGTTGGTTTGATGAATATAAATTTGTGTATAGGCTTCTGAAATTAGCTTTATCTTTACCGGTGGCAACTGCAAGTGTTGAGCGAGTATTTTCAGGAATGAAGTATGTGAAGGATGAGTTGAGAAACAAGATGTCCAACCCTTGGCTTAATGATTGTTTGGTGACATTTGTGGAGAAGGATGTTTTTAGCACAGTCGGTGATTTAGATATCATCAAACGCTTCTAAGCTATGAGAAAGAGGAAAATGCAATTAGACTTGGATTAAAATATTCTTTATTTTGAAACATTAATTTATCGTTGATTTTTTTGGAACATTACTTTATTGTTTTTTTTAAATCGTACAATTGTTAAATCATTAAAGAAAAAGGAACACCCTAACTTAGAATCCTGGATCCGCCACTGACTTGTTTGCCCTCAAAAAATCTAAGTGTCAATATTTCAAAGTGAGGTAATTGGTATTTTCAATTGTTGTTTATAATAATAATAATAATAATAATAATAATAATAATAATAATAATAATAATAATAATGAAGATGTAGATATAGTGTAGATGAGAAAAATGAGAACATTTGAAAATTCGGAATGAGAGGTTTTGAGTCTTTTTTCCAAAGGGTTTTGGCCCAGGGAGGCTTTGAGAAGGTCCTCCTCCCCCTTTCCTACTTCCCATTGTAAGGGTTGGGTACCTCTTGTGCTCTCTTCAATGAAATTATTGTTTATTTAAAAAAAATCTGTTAATGTTTGTTTCAAATTCTTTAGAGCCCGTTTTGTTATAGATTCTCTAATCATTTTCATAATGTTTGGAAGGATGCAAGGCACACCTTCTTAGAAGGCTTTTACTTTCAGAAGGAGACATTTCCATCAAGATAGATGCTTTGAAATTTCAACTTCAAGCTCTTTGGCAACTAACAAGTAAGTGGGGTTTGATTTCTTTAGGAAAATGATATTATGAATTTTATTTTTCCTCTATTGATGATTTGCGAAGAGTTCAGTCGCAACCTTCTTGGCTGTGCAAGCCAAGGTTGTTGCAGTTGTTTGACTGGCGGCCTGATCTTAATCCTTCAAATATCAAACATAAAAATGTTCAATGTTGGATTAAACTTACAGGTCTGGCTCAAGAATATTGGAGCCCCCAACATAGGCCAATGCTATTATTAGTTTATCTGTTTACCTAACCTTGTTAGTTTGTTTTTATTCTAGTTTCTTGGTTGTTTTGTTTTAGGGGCATATGTTTGGGGATTCCTATTACCGTTTTGACTTTTGCTCCTATTATGCCAAGGGTTTTGGTCTAGTCCCCCTTTGTGCTCTTCTCTGACTTATTTTTCTTTTGTTAATATATTCAGACA
Source organism: Oxytropis ochrocephala (assembly GCA_020916435.1). Taxonomy (NCBI): domain Eukaryota; kingdom Viridiplantae; phylum Streptophyta; class Magnoliopsida; order Fabales; family Fabaceae; genus Oxytropis; species Oxytropis ochrocephala. The sequence goes on along the minus strand of CM037093.1, from coordinate 10,763,793 downwards.
AGTTGTCTGTTTCATAAATAAAAATATATATTTATTGTAACATTTCATTTTGTTACTCTTCTCTCTTCAATAAGCAATGTGGGTTGGCAAAATTGCTTTCTATTGAAAAATGGGGTAAACTTCTAAATTATCCTTATCATCAAATTGTGCAGTCCTGTGGAAATTATGTTTGTTTGTTACTTGAGGGTTGCAAGTTCAAGTCCTATTTCCTCTCATGTTGTAGTCTTTAGGAGTCTTTAATTTTGTTTGAACAATGTCTGCTATCTCTCTTGTTCAGTGGTAATTTGAAAATTTCAATTCTCATTTTGTATCTCTTATTAATTGTTTTATTTTTGGGGTTGTAACCCCCATTTACTACCAAAAAATAAGCAATTAATAGGGGTGTTTGGGCAAATTAACTGGAAAAATTCCCACCCGCCTATATTTAAATAACTTGAGAAATGTTATGAAAATAACTAAAAGAAGAGTATTATAATAGACTATAGGAAGATGAAATAGATAAAGAGGAGAAGAGAATGATTGGATATTTTTGCTTATAAATAAAAATGAAAGGGGCAATTTCCATGTAATAAATGTTAAATCCCACAATGTGGAGATCCAAGTAGTGTCAATCAATATACATACATATACATATAATCAAGAAACATGCTACGAAAATTACAATTTTAGTACTTATACCAAACTGACAATTATCCAAAATTAAGGCTAATATTGTCAATATCTCACTAAAAGACAAAACATTTCAGCTTTTTCAGCAAACCTCTCAGCTTTTTCAACAAATCCTTTTTCTCTCTCTCACTCTCTTTTTCTCTTTCTCCTTTCTCAAAAAACTCAAGAAAATTGATTTCAAACTCTTTTTCGCTCTCATACTCTCTCTTTCTATTTCTCTTAACCACTAACAAATTGACAAAAATATATTTAACCACTACCAAAAATTCTAAAATAATATTTTTTTATAATTTCATAATATAATTAAAATGACTAAATAATATTAAATGATCTAGAATCTAGAATAAAGAATATAAACAATTGGCAGCGAGAGACTGACAACGGAGAGCGGCAACGAAGGTGTATATCTTGTATTAGATCTATTTTTCTTTATTTTTACTCCATTATTAAGATTAGAGGAAGATACTGTCTTTTGTTTAATGTATAGATTTTTTTCTTGAGTTGACTGATAGGCCAATTGGGAATAGCAAATGGCTAAATGGAACTAAACTTTTTATCAATGTTGTCTTAACTGGAGTTGTTGAATACAAGGAACAATATGCATTTAACTGGATATATTTCTTAAGGGCTTCATGGTGGGAAAATTTTCACCATAGGGACTGGATGAGGGAGAAAATCCTTTGCGGTCATTTTGGAGACGGGGACGAGGACCGTGTCCCTGTGGCAAATATGAGGAGCGAAGGAAACTTCTCATGGCAGGGATCGGGGGAGGAGAAAAGTTTTGGGGATGGGGATGAGATCTACCATACCTCTGATGGGAAAGCGATGGGGGATTTCCCAAAATGGGAATTGGGAGCGGGAACAGAGACAAGTTTGTGGGATGGGGATAAGGACCACATTGTGAGAGGCCGGGGAAGTAAAAATCCATAAGACAAAGATTGGGGGCAGAGACGGGGACCGAGAATAGTTTGCGGTGATGGGGCGGGGAGCAGGAGAGTACTCATTGTCGTTAGTATATGTGAAACAACTTTTCATGTTGGGAGTTGAATTCGAATTTATTTCATTAATCATGATTGTAAGGGTTGAGATTCGAATTTCAATGAGTCACTAGAAGATGAAGAGGCAACGAAGGTGGAGAGCAAACGACAAAGCATTGTTATAAATACCAAAATACTATGCAACCAAACCCATATGTGATTCCATACGACCATCTGGTGCAAGTATAACTATGTGACAACCATTGTGAGCTATATCAATTGTTATTTATTTTATAGAATTGTATCTTATATAAAAAATAAGTAACAATTATATATGTTTGTAGTCTTCTAAGATGTTTTGTAATTCTCCTATAATCATTTGCTAATGAATCATGTAATATACAGTTTTTTGAAAGTACCAAAACTACAATTCTTTTTGCAATCATCGTATAATTTTTTGAAAAATGAATAATTTTATTGTTCACAACTTTTTCCCCGTGCATCGCACGGGCAATGGTCTAGTAAGAGAAAAAACAAAGTCAAATACAACTTAAAGTAATTCCAACTAGTACACCTTGTAAAGTAGAACTTGGGTCCATTATTTAGTCTTAGTCTTCCTCTTCCTTCACAAAACTAAACCATGTGGGACTTTTTCAAAATGTCAATTTCAATAAACTCCAACATAGATACTTGTATGAATCGGTTTGTTGAGTTAACTTTGTAGGAGCAAAATCCCTCACCCAAGTCAAAGATGCACACTTGAAGAAAAAAAAATCAAGCTTTTCAGAAATACTACATAAAGTGGCCTCTTGACATCCCCAATTCATCATTCAATGGGTAGATGAACTGAAGGCCAAATCAAAGAAAACCCATTAAAAAATTTGGACCAAATGCACAAAAAAATTGCACTACATCTGAGAAGATTTAAGAAAACCTTTCTTCTACCTCCAGTTCAGTGCCTTTGCTTTGTGTTACTGATGAATTTCCTAGAATGCCGTAAGAGTTGATAACTATAGTATTGCAATATTCACCATTTATTGATTGGATAAAGTTGGATTCTAGTATTGGATGTTGAAGAGGTTGCTCCAAGTTAGCAGGGCAGATTTTTCTTTTAATCAGGTATCTTCTACGCGCAATTATAAAAAGTAATTCATCAATTCGAATAGAACTATAATGGGCGGTAAAGTTTTTCCTCAAGAGTTTTAATGCTACTGCATTACGAAAGTTGAATTCGAACCAGAACCTTGATTATGCTAAGTGTTATTGTTGTTCGTGTGGATATAATGACAATCGAGGATAATTTTATTTCTAAAATTAATTTCCGTTAAAACCATACAGAAATTGTTTGTTGAAGATACTTGTGATCGGTGTAATGTTAACAAACTAACACCTATGAATAATTAGCCCCCTTTTAATATTTTCTATTTAGTAAATAAAACTTTAAGTGAATTGGGTTTCAGGGACTCATCAAGGTTAGGGCAAGTCTCACGACTCTTTGAGCGCTTAGAGAAGTACTTACGAAGTATCCATCAAAAAGGTCCCCACGCAGGTCGGGAGTTGAATCCACACCCTTATGAGGAATGAACCAACTCATTACCAACTGAGTCAACCATCATTCGCAGCTCCCTTTTATTCTTAATGGTATTTATTCTTTTTCTATTTATCTAATATTTGGACGTCGTGCACAACATCATTATACCACAACACAAGGAAATAACCAGCAATGCTAAAATTTACGAAGTATTCTTGTCAGAAATTAGAAGAATTGGAAATCAGCAGTCCAAAATGAGATAATAGAGCTAATCTTCTGCCAGTTTCGAACCCTGTAGATGAGGGATGAATGCATTGGTACAAACCAACAAACTACAGGGGAATACACAAGGGAATAATAAAGGATCATACGATGGTGTGTGATTTCGTGCATTTCGTTCAACCCTTTTCTAATAACAATCATTACCCGGAAATAACCATGTCTTTCGAGCAAAGCATGATTTTAGTCAATCACGGTTTCATTGATTGATTCTTTATATACGAAGTTTGGGGGGAGGGGGTTAATGAGTCCAAATTTGCGCTTAATCTTATTGCTTATGAAGCAGAATGATCAAATAAGGATGTCAAAGTGATCCATCCTTTTTTTAAGCATATTGACACGAGGGATATATGATCAAATTTTCCCTTGACCACATACACACGAGAACTATAAACAGATTATTGACTACAATTTACAAAAAAATAAAAGAAAAAAAAACAGAAACTGTCATATATCACACCTCATGGATCGCAGTTGCTCACTTTGATTTGATCACTATAAGTTACTCACTTTGATTTCCATAAGTTCCTCAATGGGTTGACGGCATATAGGGCATTTATTGGATTGAAGCCGCAGAGCTTTTGCACACTCACTGCACAGACACTGGAAAATATAACAAACAAGTAATGTGAGAATAATCAAAGTAATGAATATGATGTAAAATAAAATATGGAGTCATGATGTGACATAGCAACTACTTCTAATGTAAGGATCTCTCTACCAAGTAATTAGTCCATTTGCTGCTAGCCAAGGGGGTTAAAGAGTGCACTAGTCACTGTATATATATAATATTTCACATACAATTTTATGTCCCATGATTTTAAACAACACATGTATGACAAATTACATGCACAACTTTGAAAACAAGCTATGATGTTGCGGCAGGAGATAACGAGAAAAATTGAAGGTGGAATAAGCCAAAGATCACATGGCATTCCTTTTTCACTTTTAAAAATATTAACAATGCCTTTGATTTTTGATAAGTCTCTAAACACTTGGGGATCCCTCCCGCAAAAGCTAGCTGTCAAGGAGAAGAACCAAACCACATAAATACTCCAACTAAATACTCCACCTAGCATCCCATACTGCCCGACGTGGGACTTGAGCACCTCTAAATACCCAAGTACCTATATGTTTTCTGTAAGCAATCCCATACATACAGATGATGCTATTATCCAAGGTGGAGACGTATCAAGTGATAGAGGTTGGTGTATATGTGAGAGAAACAAATCATAGTCATTAGATCAAGCTATGAATGGTCAAGAAGAAAACATAAAGTCAGATGATTTTTTCAAGACCTAAAAATGTGCTTCTTCCTTGAAATTGATTATCTACTCTGTACATAAGTAGATTTGACATGAAATCTTACCATATGTCGACAAGGTAAAACAGCTGTATCCCTTGGTTCAGTCATGCATATTACACACTCCTTCCCAGAATCACTGTCATCAAAATCTGTTGCGGCTGAGATTCCGTATATCTCTCTCAACTCATAACGAACGCCATCAATCCACAGAATCTGCCTAATTACTTTTATCTGGAAAGGACCATTGCCGTTACTTTTCTCCAAAACACCTTGAGTTATTTGCATGTGAGGGGATGCATGTGGCATGGAATCATCAGGAGTTTTGTCTTCTGAGGGTGTTTCCAAACATGTTTCGGCACATATTACAAGCGGAAAGACATCTTCTCCAGGAGACGGCTTTGAAAGATCATCCAACTCAAAGAAGCCTAGGTCAATCCCCATTCCTGAAGGCTGAACAAATTTCTGGCCAGCTCCTTTCTCAAAGGGGATTCTGACTGGCTTAAATGCTTCAGGATATAGCGGAATAAACCTACATTTCTCTTCTTCCTTTGCAAAGTAGTAGATAGTAATACTGCCAATTACAATTACAAGCAGAAAATAAGTTAAGAGAAGCAAAAATATTCCATTATACGGTGATATTCACTCCCTCTTTGAATCATTTTAGAGCAATCAAGCCATGCAATTAGTTAATCAAACTAATCTGCAACTTCAACTCATAAACTGTGGTTTCCTTTTCTTCTTGTGTTAGTATTTAAAATGATTTGAATAATTCAATCAATGTAAGCTTGCTATTAAAACTAACATTAAACTGATCATGATCAGCACTTACTAGTTCATTCAACAGATCATTGTAACAGCAGAAAAACATTATTTTTTTTCAAGAAGCAAGTAGAAATTTTAATAGCCTACCCAGCAGAAAGCTTCTACTAAATTCATAAAAGAAGCTTAACCAAGATACACATCAACAAGTAACTCTTAAAATTTGGGCTTTAGAGCCTACCCCAACCCGAGAAAATCGGTTTGTAAGGTGAACACTATCCAAGCCTTATAAGTTATAACCATACTTAGGTTATATCTCTAGTTGATGTATGGCTCTAAACACATTCCCTTGAGCTAAGGATTGAACATCTAAAGCTTGGACTAATGCACACACTCGTCCTTAGGATCTGACATCTAGAGCGTGGACAAATCTGGGAGGAATAACAAAGATTGCTACCCAATAACAGATCTAATATAGGCTATGATACCATCTTATAATTTGGATTTTATGGCCTAACTCAACCCACAAAACCCAGTGGTAGGGTGAGGACTGTCAAGCCTTATAATCACTACTGCCTTATAACCACTACTTAGGCCAAGTCCGTAGTCGATACTAGTCTCAACAGAAACCTCACAAACACCATCAAACATGCTTCATGTAATTTTCAAACTAAGCATAACATGAGCACTCTAGGTCTAGGGAACCCAGGAAATACCTCTCAAAGAAAATAAAACCATATGGAAGGAGAAGCTTTTTGGTCCAAGGAAAAGTGTCTATCAGTTGGTTATTTTGTGAGTCTCCCAATAAGGTTCAAAATTAGAAGTTTATTCAATCTGGAATAAATGGAGTTCTTGCTTAAGCAAAGCAACCATAGATTGAAACAAAACAATAGTAACCTCTCTAGTAATCGATACTTCCGGTTTAAGACGTGTCCGTGTTCGACACGTATCTTGTTGGACACCGATACACTTCAATTACTTATATTTATCAATATTTTTCAAATTAAAATCGGTGTCTCTATGTCTGTGTCCTGTCAGTGCTTCCGGTTTAAGACGTGTCCTGTCGGTGTCTCATTGAGTTGAAACTTTTCTGAACATACATTTAAATGCAATATCGTGAAACTCCAACTAAGAGACTTTCAAACTCGGTAAGAATTTATGCTTAGCACACCTTCACTAACCTCTTTCAATCTTGTTGATTAACTAGCTTTTAAGTGAATTCATCCAATCAAAATCAATCAATTCAAAATCAATTTTTGCCACACACTTAGACCCTTTCAAACTATCAGTAGATGTTTTGCCAAATACCGGTGGAGATGTAATTGAGAACACATAACATACATAAATACAGGTATATTTTACAGAGATTTCGTAACTGTTATGCAAAATTAAGGGATTTATATGTACATTAAAAAGGCAGAGAGGAGGGGGTGAAGAATGAATTGTTTACCTGCCATCATATACTGCATCAAAAACGAAAGAAAGCAAGTGATGATCAGGGTTATGCTGATCAACCTCAAGACTCAAAGTGTCTTTGTGGACATTAACATAGTTCCTGATCTTCTTGGTAGTTTGATGGTCAACATAGGGAGGAGGAGTGGTGGGGGGAGGAGGAGGGAGAGCGAAAGGGGGGCGATGTTGTTGATTGGGATAGTAAGGGTGGTAGTGATGTCGACTCACGGTAGAATTAGCGTAGTTGGTGTACCCACTGGGATTGGGGTTGGAGGGAGTGGCATAGCCGGTGGTTTGTGGAGGAGTGTAAGGGGTTGTTGAGGGAAGAAAGTAACCTTGCGGAGGAGGAGGAGGTTGTGGCGGAAGAGGAGATTGTGAAGAGTAATAATAAGGGGGTGGTGGTGGTAGTTGTGGTGGTGGAGGTGGGTTGTGAATGAAATTGTTTCTTCTTCTGCTGCTACTCCACGAAATACCCATAGTCAATGATTATGAATGAAGAATAATAAGAAAAGAGGGAGCTTCGAAGTTGACGAAAGAAACGGAGAAAAGAACGGGAGGTAAGGTACGTACGGATAGAGATTACCTGCCTTTTTCTTCTTATTTTCTCGGTGCCTACCTAAAACTAAACGCGTATTCTACTGTATCGTGCCGTGTTTTTTTAATTTTTTTCGTCTGCCTTTAGTAGTTTTCTTACCCAGCAGGCTACCGCTACAGTTGGTCTATATGGGGTGGGTCAATTCTATTTTTTTTTCCTCGACCATCGTTTACTACTCATCTATTGTCCCAACATTTTCAATGAAAAACTAATTTATGCTCATAATTAGCATCAATTTGAGTATTAGTCAACACCAAGTTTGTCCACTATAAAAATCAAATTCGAAAATATCAAGTTGACCTCTATATCCCAGAGTAGATTAAGTCACTCGTGTTAGTTGTATGTCTATTCTAAATGCATTTGTCAAATGCTGAAAAAAAGTTTAAATATCATCATTATTGTCACAAAAAAAAATTAAAAATATCTCTGGCAATTTATAAAAGTATTCATTTTAATTCCTGAGATTATTTTAGATTTGATGTGTCATATTTGAATCATGTCGACCATTGGTGGCATAGTCAGTTTGCCTGCGCGAAACACCAACATGGATGAAATCGGTTGAAATTCCTAAATTTCATTTTCCCCAACCCCAATCCCCGTTCTCCTCCATTCTACAACCCAAATCTCATAGTCTCCCTCCCTCCTCTTTGCGAAAGAGAAAAGCATCTCCCTACAAAACAGAAAGTCATGTTACAATGAATTGGGTTGCACTTTCAAGTTCAAATTCTGACTTGAAACTCGATTCCTTTTGTGTCCTTGGGATACCCGTATAGCCTATAACACTTTTCTTTGTTGTGAACAAGCACGCCACAATGTGAGCTCATGTTTTACTTATTGTAGTCTATACACACACATCAGACCCCCGATTATTATCTTGATCAAGTCCTACCAATACTTTTGAAACGACAGGTGTGGCCACTGTGGGAGCAGTTCCCTTGGTACATAATATCGGGTATCCCAATGTCTATTTTCTGCCGAATAAATGACGTGGTCATTTCCACGGGCTCCTTATAATCTTGAGGGGAGTTCTCATTTGAATCAGCATTAACTGTTGGGGAGCTTGTACCCGGAGCACTTGCTGGATCCCTATTATTCGCTTTGGGAGCGCCTCCTTTTTTGCCGATGGTGGCTTCATAGTTAGGTCCCTTGTTTGTTCACCCGTTCTGGTCCCACCGGGCGTACCAATTTTTGTTGTCGTCAAACTCTTAGGTCCTAGCCGTGGGATCGGCCATGGGTTTGGACAAACTTTGGTTCATCTGTTCTTCAAGCAATTGCGCCGAGGAGGGAACACTGCTCCTCGACTGTGGGTTTTCTGACTCCTCTAGAAAAGGTCAGGTTGAGTGAATAGGACACGAGGGTTGGATTATTCTACTGCCGTAATGCATAAAGATAAAGATAAAGATAAAAGTAAAGTGTGGTAAAATGAAGATAAAAAATATAGAGTTGTTGTATTGATGTGTGTCTGTTTACAATTTTCCTTTCTCTATTTATATACATAGGCCCTCGTCGGCCACTACTCGAGCCAACACTTGTCTACCGTTGGATCAATCAAAGTTCAAATTCTGACTTGAAACTCGATTCCTTTTGTGTCCTTGGGATATTCGTATAGCCTATAACACTTTTCTTTGTTGTGAACAAGCGCGCCACAATGTGAGCTCGTGCTTTACTTATTGTAGTCTATACACACACGTGAGACCCCCGATTATTATCTTGATCAAGTCCTACCAATACTTTTGAAATGACCGGTGTGCCCACTTTAGGAGCAGTTCCCTTGGTACATAATATCGGGTATCCCCATGTCTATTTTCTGCCAAATAAATGACGTGGTCATTTCCACGGGCTCCTTATAATCTTGAGGGGAGTTCTCATTTGAATCAGCATTAACTGTCGGGGCGCTTGTACCCGGAGCACTTGCTGGATCCGTGTTATTCGCTTTGGGAGCAGTTCCCTTTTTTGACGCTGATGGTGGCTTCATAGTTAGGTCCCTTGTTTGTTCCTGTTCTGCTCCCACCGGGCGTGCCAATTTTTGTTGTCGTCAAACTCTTAGGTCCTAGCTGTGGGATCGGCCATGGGTTTGGACAAACTTTGGTTCATCTGTTCTTCAGCAATTGCGCCGATGAGGGAACACTGCTCCTCGACTGTGGGTTTCCTAGCCTGACTCCTCTAGAAAGGGTCAGGTTGAGTGAATGAGACGCGAGGGTTGGATTATTCTACTGACCTAATGCATAAAGATAAAGATAAAGATAAAGATAAAAGTAAATCATGGTAAAATGAAGATATATATATATATATATATATATATATATATATATATATATATATATATATATATATACACAAAGACTAAAGGGGATATTTGCTATATTTGTAAGAACCAAAATGAAATTTAAACCCTGAAAGAAATGTCAAACCTTTTCTTTTTGTTTTCTAAACAATAGATAATATATTTTTTGCATAAGAAATCATCATAAAAAATTGACCGATAATAGTTGGTTAACGCAATTCAAATACAAGATTAATTAAGTTTAATAGAAAATTAATAGATATAGAAACTGTCAATATTGAATGTAATTAACTACAAAATTGAACCTAATTATTTTTAGGTCTACAAATCTAGATGTAATTGAACGCCTGGAAGTTATGGTTAATCATGTTCAAATTTGTGGTTAAATACATTTTATGAATGGTTATAATAATAATAACTTTGGTCAAAAAATGAATGATTAATAAGTTTCGCCACATGTTGAGACACTACTTTCCATCTCATCAGCAACCAAGTATTTTCCTAATAATATGCAGAATTGCTTAAACTTAATGCACACAATCAAGCACTAGATAAAAAATTTCCACCCATTTTAAAAGAAAACAAAAACAGAAGATAAGTGTTTGTAAAAAGAAAACCTTGTGATTACCATTGTCACCTTTTTCCACAAAGACCCCAAAAATATCATGACTGTCATGACTTGTCTCAAAACACAACCGACCTCGGAACCAACTGATTGATTCACTGGCCTCACTAGTGTACAAAGGGACTACAGCTCCCGCCTCCCTCGAAGCTCTAGAAATTCTCAAGCTCGTATGAACTTGTTGAATTGTCCTCACTACCAGATGTAAGGTCGCTAGACTCCTGAGGTTGTGGTACCTCCAGACCTCTCTGCGCAAACAGTCGATGATATGTTCTAACATTGTCCACTCTGCGTCTAAGTAGCCCTGCCTGGATAAAATCATGATGAGCCTCCCAGATACGATGGAAAGGGAGTGGCTGAACCACTCACATGTCACATGTCTATCGAGTCTTAGAACAACCCGGAGATCCGGAGATGTGTATAGTATGTCTTCTATAAATTGCCATGCCCCATTCCGCATCCATTTCCCAATCGGTCTCGTTTTAGTCCTCATATAATATATGTAGGTCATACCACCTTTGTGAAAGTTGAAGCACTTTGCCACGATGTACCTCAACATCATCTATGATCTTGTTTTTGTAAATCTAATCCCAACATGTTTGTACAAGCATGCATATACAAAAAAAATAGGGGTTAAGATACATGTATAAATCAAAAAAATTATATGAGAGCAATAAACAACATCTAAACATGCTATCTAATATATTTCATTGTCAAAAGTAAAATATTTAAATGAAGTACTAACAATATTTTTAAAATTATATTGTTTACATTTTTGTACAATCGAGTCTCATCTTAATCTAATATTAATCTTAATTAAACACAATCCCAAATTAACTCATAGTTTATCGAGTTAATTCAAACTTAAGAACGGATTAAGCTCAGCAAAATGACCCGATCAAAGTTTGGAACTAAATTAATACCAAAAGAAAATAAAAATGTTTGGAACTAAATTAGGGTTAGTTATATAACCTGTTGTACTAACTTGTCTATGCTCACCCCCTCTATGAAGAAGACTTTCTTTTGACAAAATATCAAAAAGCCTTTTATTATTCGTCTTTTAATTTTTGGTTTTCTTTCGTTACGTCTAGTCTAGGGGAGAATTAGAGCTTCGAGAAACGAAATCGCTCAGCTCCGATCTGATTCCACCACCATCGTCGGATCTTTCTTCAACAACCGTCTACCGCCATTCATTGTCACCGTCGGTGCCGGTAAAGCTAACTCTATTACCTTCTCTTCTTCAGTTTATTCATTCCTTCCTTAATTGATTCTATCGAATTATCACCGTGCAGTGTTTCCGATGCTAACCCTTTCTGATTCGTTTCTTTCATCATTTTCACTGTTTTACATCTCTCTCACAAGTTTCCGTAAATGCGATTGTATTTTGATCATGCATGTATGTATGTGAATGAAGTGTCACTGAGATCTAGCGTTGCGTCGTTGATAAATGTCAAATTAGACGCATATTTCGATTCAGAAATTGTTTGATTGAAAATCAATAAAAATGAAGGAAAATATCTTGTTTCGTAGGAATGTTGTTCGATCAGATTTGTGCATTACCAAATTGAACACTGGAATTTTCAGATGTAACTTAAAATTGAAATTGGAGTGTTTCTAATTGAAGGCATGGTTATTTGCTTGCACAGGAATTCTCAATGCGGATGATTTTGTGAACTGGTGATGATTGCACGAGATATCAAGTAACATGGAATGAACTTCATGTTCTTCTATCCTTGAAAGTTGGGCTAAGTTGAACAAGATAAAGATGTTTTCGTTGTTTTATGGACTTTGGCAGTACATGTTTAGTAAGATGGAGCTTCATGTACTTATTCTGGGGATTGACAAGGCTGGCAAAACAGTATACATCTTTCAATGCCATGTTTTTTTATCAAATTACTGAACTTTGTTATGTTGCTCTGAATTGCTATTTAATAAATCATTTTGTAGACTTTGCTGGAGAAGATGAAGTCAGTGTACTCGAACTCAGAAGGCCTTCCTCCTGATCGAATTGTTCCAACTGTGGGATTGAATATTGGTCGAATTGAAGTGGCAAATAGAAAACTTGTGTTCTGGGATCTAGGAGGTCAGGTATGGGCAATATATAGGCAATACTTATCTCTGTAAATTCTATAATTATGATATTAGGATGAATTGTTTATTCAATTTGGCAGTTATCCTTGCTTTATGAGCTGCTTGTTATAAGTTTAAATTTACTTCATTGATTCATACTAGAAATTTGATGGCTAATATAATAACCATCTACATAGTTCCTGAGGTATAATTGTTTTAAGGTTCTGTATATTATCAAAATGCAATTAATCAAAGGACTAGAAACTGTTTTGCTTTTCAAAAATATTCTCTGTGAAAGCTATCTCCACTAATGTTTTTTCCTAAATTTTATGCCCACTATTTTATCTTTATATATACCAACTGTTACGTTGCTTATGCCTATTTGTAAGAACTGTTACTTAAACTATGTAATTTGGACCACCAATTTTACCTTCTCCATTACTGAAGCTCGGATTTATTTGTCCAAATTGGTAAGGAATTTTGTAATTGAAATGTGCATGGACAACTGATTCAGTACATCATTTTAAACTGTAAGCCTGTCTATTAGCAGGAATAGAATGCATCATTCGATGCAATGCTCATCCACCTGACCCACTTTTTACTGTTCTCTTCTATTATTTTGTTCCTTTTATTATTTTTTGTATTCTTTTAATGTGTTGCCGGGAAGGGGAAGGGTATAAAGTATGTAAGAAAATGTTAATGTAAGTTTCTCTCCTATCAGTCCGGTCTTCGCTCAATCTGGGAGAAATATTACGATGAGGCACATGCTGTAATATTTGTTGTAGATGCTTCTTGTCCCTCGCGTTTTGAAGATGCAAAGTCCGCACTTGGTTAGTGAGCCTTGATTTTAGTATTTTTAAATAACTAAATATATACTTCTTTAAGATGTTGAGTTGCAGTTCAATAATATTAAATATGTCATTATGTCAGAAATAAACAGCACAGTGATGATTTAATTACTGACTTTTTACCAGAAAAGGTGCTTCGACATGAGGATCTCAAAGGAGCCCCTCTTTTGGTTTTAGCAAACAAGCAGGTGAGTGTAACTATTCTCTCCCTGTCGCCTGTCCTATATCACAAATGTATCTATTAATTATAATATAGTCTAGTGTCCACTGTTGCTGTATATTTCAATGTCTAGTTAAATATCATTATACCTTGTGATACTAGTTCTTCCTGTCTGAGCACTAAGCAATTACAAGGGTCTGATTGGATGGAGTACTTTTTTTTGTAGGTAATGTAATTTTTGGGGCGAATTGAAATATTTTAGTTAAAATTTTTGAATTAAATATTTCAATTTCCCCCCAAAATTGCTTCATCCAAACATAGGGTAAGGGTATAAGATATATTTCCGTTTGGTTTTTGAAAGAGAGTGCTTTGATACCAATTGATTGATATAGCATTTCAAGCATTACAAGCTTTCTGCTAATCTTCTCCCACCACCACCACCCCCCCCCACCCCCACCCCCCGGGAATATATATGTCAATTTACCCTCGTAGCTTATTGGTGGAAGTTGATGAGTGATATAGCACAATGTTATTCTATCTTATCTGTCCTTTGAGGATTCACCATTATCGTCTGAATGTTCCGTCTCCTCATTCACTGTCATCCTCTTTCTTGCCCCCTACTGTGTTCTATCAATACAGTAATGGCTGTGTACTTGACATTCTTGTGCTTTCAGGATCTTCCTGAAGCAGTATCAGCTGAAGAACTTGCTCGGTATCTAGATTTGAAGAAGCTGGATGAAAGAGTTTACATGTTTGAAGCTGTGTCAGCATATGATGGGTAAGTAGGAGGTTGTATAAAACTTTCAAAGCTTAAGATGTGAGCATGTGATGATCCATTACCATTTCAATGAAGAAGCTCTTGACTGAGGTGGTTTTCTTTTGAAATGTTGCAGGTTGGGAATCAGGGAAAGTGCAGAATGGTTGGTGGAAGTGATGGAGAGAAGCAAGAGGACTGAAATGTTGATTGCGCGGGCAGGTGCAATGGGTCCAGGTTCTGCCTAGAAGGTCCTAACATTAAATTGAAGTGATTTCTCGATTCATTTATAGCTTTGTAAATCCAAACAGGAAAATACATGATTAAAAGTCATTGTGAAGTAAAAGGAAAAAGAACAACTTGGCATTAAACTAAGCCTTGAAAATATGTCATGTTTTAATTTGTAATACAGCTATTCAGTATCCAGTATCTCATAGAGCAGTTTTCTTCAGACATGCAATAATCATTCTGTCAAGTGGCTGGGCTGGAGGGTTTTCTGCTTCTGCCTCCGTCAATGCTTTTGTCAACTCTAGATCTTATACTTCCTGTTTCCACAGATTTAAATTAATTGACTTCCTAGAGTATGTTATGGACATTGCACTGCCATACAGATCCAGGTTGTGATAAGGTATTGTGTAAAATACGATTTCCGGGGATGTATGGTATGCAGGTACACTAGGGGTGTAGCTGAAGTTTTGTAGACAGAGTGTGATTGGGGAAGAGCTGCTGATGTTTGATTATTATTTAATTTAAAAAATGTACGTTTAGTTTTGACCCTGGATAAATGAGTGAGTATTGTAGTAACAATACTACAATAGGCTACATTATGTAAAAACAGTCTTTGAATACTTCATTGGTTATATTGGTTAAAATTTTATGTTGATTTTGTTAGGTTTCGAAGAGACAGATTTTGTGGAAATGGACATATGGGGGTGCTTTAAATAGTATTTGAAGTAAAAAGAGATTTAACCAAAAAAAGGGAAAATAGAACAATTTGAGCTGGTATTTATTACTCCCTCCGTCTCATATTATATGATTTTCTAGTCAAAAAAATTTGTCCCATAATACATGACGTTTTAGAATATTAATAAAGCTTTGATTATGCTTTTCCTATTATACCCTCAAATTTGAATTTAGATTTTTTTAATTCATTTTTAATTCAATGAATGAAGGGCATATTAGGAAGAATGAAAATACCTTTTATAAATACTAAACTAATAATTGCTTTCCTTAGTTCCTGTATCATAATCTTAAACGACATATGATATGGGACGAAGGGAGTATTTTCTAAAGCAGAACTCGTAGAGAGACACCCTCCCTCAACAACGGCTGCAACTACTCACTCCAAAAACTACCTAGGATGTTTTCATTATGGTACCAATGTAGGATGAGTGTGCTAGACAAAATTCTCGGTCTATAATATATTCCATGGCTACTCATATTCCATGCCTGAAAGTTGCTCGAGTTACCCTGGAATGTGATAGAGTGTGATCCACCCGAAGAAGGACATATTAGCTAAAATCATGTTGCGCTCTTTGGAGATGGGATTCCTTGGACCTTGTGAGGTGAGCGTCATAGAAATCATCAGTGAGAAAGTGAGTCTGGTTGGTGTGATCTGTGATGCTGATCAAGGGGAGACCAACAGCGTACCAAGAGGTGTTCTTTTTTTTAACGCAAGCCAAGAGGTGTTCTTGCTTGCTGACTAGAAGGTCGAGATACAAAATGTCTTGAATCTTACATTTTTTTCACTAATGAAGCATGATCATGGACTTGATTAATAGCAATAAAGAAAAGTAAAATAAAATAAAAAATAAGAAAAGTTATTTCCCAAGCATGACAAACTTCAAAATCAGCAGAAATCTGACCTAGTTCTCTTACAAACTGATATGCAACCTCTATGCTGATCCCTTAAAATCTTAATCTCAGAACATTCCTTCAAATCTTCAAGGCTAATATATTGTTGCTTCACCATCCTCAAGGAATCACCCCCTATATCATGAATCCAAATATAAGGGTGGAAACTCTCATCATAATAATACAGCAAGCTCTTCAACCCTCTATTATCACTTCCATTCCTACAAGGCATATATGCCTTGTAAATGCTTTTACTTTTCACTTTCTTAGAACACCCTGGCTTCAACGTGTGAACCTTCTTTAATATTGATCCCACCCGTATTTGAAGTTCAACTGGCCTGTCACTGAGGTTCCAGATCCTTGTCCCTAATTTGCAGCCTTGAGTGTGGTCATAGCAGCTATCAAAACAACCACCAAGGGATAGAAGACTCAAACCTCTCATTTTCCACTTGAGGGTCTCCAACTGCTTCTTAGTCATCTCACTCATCTCAAGCTTCCCACTAGTTTGTTCCATTTATATATAGAAACTTGATTTGCCAACCTCAGGTTGGAATCGTAGTCATTATAGTGATACTTCTTGCGTGTCATATTTAACTTTCTTTGAACTAGATTCTTTTCATAGGATTGCTATTTTTTCCTTTTGATTGTATCATTTGTCTTATTCATGAGTATTGACCTAGTCTCTATGTCTTTTGTATCTTTTCCGCTTTTTATCAATAAATTTTAGGAGAGCACTTTTCCTTGATGTTTTTTTCCTAAGGAGGATTCTCCTAAAAGGTTTTAACGAGGCTACATATCCCTTTCTTTTCTTAAAAAATATAAAAGCTTCACTTATATGTTTTTTTTAAAGAAATGTAAGAGTCTTGATAAAATCTTCTAATGCAAATATTCCTTTGGGAGAAATCATTAGTAAAGAAAAAAAGTATTCTATCTCGTTTTATTAAAAAGAAGCTTCATTTATATGTATATATAACCCCACAAAACTAATCATGCCATTGTAAAAAAATTGAGTTCTTTGACAAATTTTGTCCATATGTACTAGTATTATGACTAAAGATGCAAATCGATTCTTTAAAAAAAATATGAAGCCATATTTAATTTCTAATAAAATAAAAACCAACATTTTTGACTCAGTGGCTTGAGAGTTACCCTGAGACATGGGGGTTAGTGTTTTAAAAACCGGACCAATTGGAAGGTTCAACCGGTTAAACAATGAACCGATATTGTCTACGGTTTGGGTATTTTAGCGGTTCGACTGCCGATTCATCTCAGTTTGAGCGGTTTAAAACAGTTGATCACACCGATTTGATGTCCAGACAAGTCTTCAAAATATTGACGGGGTTGACTTGGTGCTCTCAAGTTTGATTCCTGCAGTGAGAACTCGGTGTTGGCTTGCTTCAAAACACGAGTATAGATTAGTTTTTCGTTGAAAGCGTTTTACTTTTACTCAAATGTTATAAAGGTCTTTATTGTGG
Source organism: Oxytropis ochrocephala (assembly GCA_020916435.1). Classification (NCBI taxonomy): domain Eukaryota; kingdom Viridiplantae; phylum Streptophyta; class Magnoliopsida; order Fabales; family Fabaceae; genus Oxytropis; species Oxytropis ochrocephala. The sequence continues at coordinate 10,746,158 of CM037093.1, read as the reverse complement.
CTCACCCAAGTGGTTAGTAAATGTATGTGAGGCTGTGACCTGTGATCACAAAAGAACATAAAATGGATTATGTACATACGTGCACTTCAGAACCCTCGCTATGATAGAATAATGTTCATCCCTTGCATTAAGGAAATGGTAGGGTCATATGAACCCTCAAATTCAACACAAGGAGGCAGTGAGAAAGATTAGTTGCATTGACAAAAAATTGAAAATTCCAAGAAAATGGATTTTGCTTAGATTTTTGGGTAGAAAAAGAGGCTATTATTGGCACCCATATAAGGTATTCACAGATTATGATGAGGCAGCATATGATGTTGCCTCACCTTTTATCATAAGGGTGGTCTTTTATTTAATTCTAGTTTCATAGTAAATAACCTTCCCCTCTCCAATAAGATATGCATTCATTTTTCTTTGATAATTACTAGTAGGATACCCGTGCATACGCACGGGTGTTGTCATGTTCTTTTTATGAATGAATTTAGATAGTATTTAAGTAGTTTGAACAATATCCCGTGAAAATATAAAAAAATTTAAAGTAGATAAAAAGGAGTTTCAAATAAAAAATAGATAAATATTAAAATCTAAAATTGTAAAAGTATTATTTAAAAACAATTGTGCATTTATCCAGTGTTATTTTATATATCAATGCAGAGTTTTTTATATATCTGTATTGCAGCTATCCCATGTTTTTATATATACCATTGCAGTTATTCCTGTATTTTTTTATATATCAGTGCAACTATCTCGTGTTTTTTATGTATCAGTGTAGTTATCTCATAGATTAAATTGGTTATTTGAGTTGATTAGTAGATTATAGTAGATAGTAAAAGATAGATAGTAGATGATCAATAAGAAGTAATTATCTCGTGTTTTTTTATATATCAGTGACAATTATTTGTCTTTTTTAGGTATTAATCAGGTTAAATAGTCATTAAGCTTTCTTGTTTGTTTAGATAGTAGGTTTATAATAAACTTCAAAAATTATAGTTATCAATGACAAATATTAATCTCATGATTTTATATATCACTACAGTTATCCTGTGTGTTTTTATATATTAGTGTAGTTATCTCGTAGTTTCAATTGATTTTATTTTAGTTGATTAATATATTATAGTAGATAGTAAAAGAGAGATAGTAGATTGTCAATAAAAAATATTTATTTTAAATATAATCAGTAGTTTAAATAGTTCGTAAATCTTCTTGTTTTTACATAGTAGGTTTATTGTAGTCTTCAAAATTTTAATTATCAATGACAAATATTATCCTTTGTTTTTTTATATATTAGTGCAGTTATCCTGTGTTTTTTATTTATCATTGCAGTTATCTCGTAATTTCACTTAATTATTTTAGTTGATTAGTAGATTATAGTAGATAGTAAAATATAGATAGTAGATTAGTAGATTATAGTAGATAGTAAAATATAGATAGTAGATGATCAATAAGAAATATTTATCCCGTGTTTTTTATCTATCAGTGACAATTGTTTGTGTATTTTAGGTATAGGTTGATTTGTGCTTCTTCCAATTTTACAGCCACCAACCATTTATGTTTTGTTTATCAAGAAAAAAATTATTTCTCTTTTACTCCTACACTTTGTATATTTGAAGTTTGTATATTGGTGACAATTGTTGATAATTGGCTGGACTATATAACTTGTAGAAGTTGTAATATCGGCAAGACTCTAATCTATACCTTATCCGAGCCCGGAAGGACCGACTTGAATAGTAGGTAGTGCGCTCCTGCGGAAGTCGTGACTTAGAAATTAGAATTAACAGAAGACAGTGACTATCCATGGCAAGAAACAGTTTAACCTATGTTCCGAGAATTAAATTGAATATGACTGTGACTAGCCATGGCAAAAAACAGTTTAACCTTGGATAATATGAATTATATTAGACAGAGAACAGAGGAAATTACAACTTAGTCAATTATTCTGATTTTGCAGATATTCAATGCAAATACGCATGCTTATGCTATGATATGCATGCCATATCCAAAATCTTAAACAAACGGAGGCTTAATCTAAAATAAAATTATTGCTCTGAAAGTATAGTCTAGAAAAAAAGATTACATGACATTGCTTCATAGAACAAACTGCTGGAAAAACGCGTGAGTATAAAAATTCCAATCTATAAACGGCGTTGGGTTTGAATTTAGAGACACTTCAATTGTAAACCAAAAATTCACGTAATACATGGTTGGTTGGTTGGTGAGGATACTAAAATACTAAAATCAAGGATCAACAACATGTGAATGAACAGCGTCACAGGTACTCTACAATTTGTTGAAGCCACTTTGACAAATCACTTTCACAGAGTACATTATACTATCACAGTATGACAAATTATTGGGTTTTGATTGTGTAACTTTGTTGTTCCTAACTTTCACCGTCAATAGGCAAATGCGAGACAACAAAGGTAGGAACAACAAAGTTAGACAATCCAAACCCTATTGAGGAACAAAGTTATAATACACTATAAAATATTAAAAATTGTCATTATTAAGAAACATGAGGCATAATACTGGAACTAGACAGAACATAAAGATAGAAATAAAGACGATGAGTTGAACCCTACATGGATTGATGGTGATTTATTTGTATAATATAAATCAATTTTGAAATCTAACATTTTTTTAGAGTTTCACTATATATGATGGCCTATTTAATTTTGTAAAAAGAAATGTAAATATGTCCAAAAAAAATTGTTTAGGCCAATATACTTAATTTATTAGAGGGCCATGCAAGTAAATGATTTAATATAATGTAAAAAATGAAATATAACAATAATAAAATTATTTATGTTACGTTTTAGTGACTTTTGGAAAGGCATAAAACCCGACATTTTTTGTTAAATAGACATTTCAAAGAGTGAAAATCATCGTTTTAATCTTCTCCCATATCTAGCACACCCGTAAAAAATGATTTTTTTTTCCTATTCAAAAGCTACTAAAAACAACTTATTTTAATCACAAGTGACAATTTTGTTTTAGATTCTAGTTAATATAAAAAGCTTAAAAACACAATTAGAACTACGAAACATGATTTTTTAGCTAAAAACATGAATTTTCTCTCAAATAATCTGTATAAGAAACGTGCTCCAACATCAGGTCAAGGCCATACAAAATGATTGAGAATCTTAACAGTATAACTTTTATTTTTGCGTTTGACATGAGATACATGGGTTCGGATCCCCTGCTATGGAATTTCAACTATTGATTAAGAAAAAAGAGAGACAGACCTCAAGACATAAACGAGGAAAAAAGATGTTCAATGGCTGGGATCTAACACCCGAGTCTCGAGTTAAATTTCGACGGGTGAGAATCACTATCAAGGATACATGGTCAATAATGTCCTATTGATTGTAGGCTTAACAACTCCTGTGACAAACTATATTTCTAATATTGGAACTGTACAAATCACAATAAATAGCAGCAGGTAGCTACCTCTTGTGAGCCTTGATGAAAAAACACTGCTTTCAGAATTATGAGAGAGAGAAGAAAGAATTTACACAAAAAAAATAGAATTCACTTTTCATGATTTTCATCAGCATGATCTATCTTAATTATAAGAGGTTGGTTAAGATCTGTTGATGATGCTTCAGCAACAATTGGTAGCTCCGGCGAGGATGTAGTCCCATCAATATCTTCATTTTCAGCCAAGGCTTTATCCAAAGCAGACTTGGCAACTTTTGTAACACATATCATAAGAACCACTGCATATAACCCAATTTGCACCATGAAAACAATTGCAATGGTTTAAATCCAAAACAATTAAGGCAAACTAAATCTTCTGACATAAGTGCTTAATACAAGCATAACATTCAATGAATTATGTGCGGTGACGATGTAACTTACCCGATACTACAAGGCCAAGAATGATAAAGGCCTGCATCAACAAGAGAAAGGAATGTATCTTAGATAATGGCCAAGAATATTGAAAGATTGTGCTCCCAAAGGATCTTGGATGTTCAACAATAAGATTAAAAAAGTAGTTGAAAGATATTATTAATACAAGTAATTCGGGATAGCATCGCATACCCAACGAGTCTTTGAGAACTCGCCCCAACCATGTGTCACATCAGAAAGATCTTTGAGAGTTGTTCCAACATATACAAGTGCTAGTGTTATTGGCTGCAACAGTGACAGTACCAGGTATTAACAAATTGCTGTTAATTGGAATGCCGTCTAATGAGCTATAAACATGTAAGGATAAAGATGGTAGTTTACAGTGCAAACTACCCAATTTCTACAGTCAATCAAAAACCAAAAACGGATGCGCTACTAAATTGCTAACAGAAACAACTATGCAACAAGAATGATGACAACGTGGGCACGGAGAAATAAGAATCTTATGGTGGTGTTTCTACTTATTTGAAGTTTTAATCATCACTTGACTTTAGATTAGGTTTGAGGAAGCATTTTAACTACTGGTGATTGACAGCTATAAAAAATTTAATTAGCATAATCCTGAAAAGCATAAAGCGCAATGGAAATTTATCATTAAAATAACTCCCAAATATATAATTGTTCAAGGGAGAAGAAGATACCATCATTCCTAACCAGGAAGCCAGCATGTATTCCATAATTGAAACAGGGGTCACCGACAAAAGATAATTTAACATGTTAAATGGTAGTAGTGGAACAAGCCGAAGCAGTAATACAATCTGTAAAGACAAAAAGGGAGGTTAAAAATAGGTCAGATGATGAAAAAAGAACTGAAAGACTCTTCTTAAGCAATGACAGTCATAGATTCCTTAAGCAATGATAATAAAATGTCACAAAGTATGACATTGACAGAGTAATAGAGATAATAGTTGTATAAACACTTAAAGGAAAGACACAATCTCTGATTAAATATCATACACTCTAATCCCCACACCAAATAGCTGGATATGATGAAGGCTGGATTTTGTTGCTTCAGATCAGAAGTACGTTATAATTGCTCCCCAAAAGGATTCTTATCACCAACGCATATAGTTTTACTAAATAACAATATTAACAATTAAGATCCATAACTTGATTAATATTTATGACCAATTAAAATATAGGAGTATTATTTTGTGCATTAGCCACAGGCAAGCAGAACAAGGACATGTAAAGCTAAACTGTGTGCATGAACTGCTGTAACAAAAGAAGAGACATCTGCACTACGGTTAGTGAACATCAGTAACATTTACCAACATACCAAGATGACCTTTAATTATGTTTCAGAACTCAAACCAGGAACCGAATTGGTGAGGGTACTGTGTCCTTGTGTCAGTGGCCAGATCAGTGGGTCAATAGTTGAATCACATGGATTCATAAAGATTAAATTTACATGTGTATAACGAACTATTCACTTGGTGTAGTAGTAGTTTGCATTTACAAATAAGTTCAACATCTGGGTTCAACTCCAGATGAACGCATTTTTTGCCTTTAAAATGTTGATTTAAAAACTACTACCAAGGGACTACTTTAAAAACTCTTCCCAAACACGAGAATCAGTAAAACCTAGGTGTGGGAACGCGTTGCAGAACCAGCTACATGTAAACATCAGCAGCAACAGAGTTTGGTAACAGTGAACGAGTCTCAAACCGCGTGAACTCATAAGTCATAATACCTGACCAAGTGGACGGGTTTTACCGGATTTGAAGCCAGTTCGATAGCGTCATCTGGTTTGATGACATAACCAGTCTGAAGCAACTTCAGAACTAGACATGGGTACCGTTCGGTCGAACCAATTCAACCGGCCGGACTGGTTTCTAAAACTGTGCCTTTAATTAGAAAGTATACTTCTTACTCATTTTAATAGCTGATCATGGTTTTTGATAGGGCACAATTTGGCTGATGGCATCAATGATTCATATAGCTGACACCACCAAGTAGGATAAGTTTGTGGTTTTTGTTTTAACAGCCAATCAAATAACACTACTTTAATACACTAAAACCACGGAAATGTTTAAGTATAACCCACTCACTCCACCAAGAGTTCTGAGCTGAAACAAGAATCACAAAAAAAAGAAGGTATAAACAAGAGGAATATTAGAAAGGAAACACCAAAAGACCAGTGTTGTCAATCGTGGATCGTAGAAAATAGCAGTTTATTCAAATTACACTATGCTATAGCGCTATAGCTACTATTTGATAGCATTGATGGACATATCAGACATAGACAACAGTGGTTTCTTCAAATTCTGCTACGCTATAGTAGTGCAGCTATTTGACCATACTGCACAAGACTCGTGAATTTAACAATATTAATAAAAGAACCCTACATACCTTAAAGCCAGATCTCCGAATTGCAATTGCCACTGATCTAAATTGTGGATAATCCTTCAACCTAGAAACAACAAATGGTCTTCCAATCTGTACAAGGTAAAAAAAAAAAAAGTTAAAACTTTGAATAAGTAACCTCATTGGATTCAATAACTATGTCATTATATGGAAACACATGGATGATAATGAATCCCAATTGAAATGCAAATATAGTGTCAAGAAGAAAGCACCATATTCTAATCAAAATAAACCTAACACAATTAACTATTCAAGAGCAAGTAGTGGACCAAATTTTTTTATTAGTTTTAGAACTATTTATAAATGTGAACTTAAAACTTACAGTTCTACCAAGAAGAAATGCAGCTCCTGCACCAACAGTTGCTCCAATAGAGTCTGCAACAAATCCTACTGGAAGCCCAAAAAGATAACCACCACCAAGCTGAAAAAGGCGTATCAAGTAAAGAGACTTATTAATTCCAAGCTTTCTTCTCATTCAGCACATATTGTTTTTGAGATGGAAAACAAAGGCATGAAACTAGTAGAAGTATGAAAGTAACAATCACAACAATAAAGTCATACACATTGTTAGAAGAGTGACCATAAGAGAAACTTTTGTTGGTTACTGTGTAAAGGGTAGTATGGGAATATGATAAAGTTGTAAAGGGTAGTGTAGTAAATTGACTGCAATATCAGTCTCAGTATATAAACTGAGCTGATGCCTTTTGTAAATGAATGTTGAAAATGAATGAATTAGAAAATTCACTCTAACTGTATTCAGTTAGATCAAATTCTTCTACTCTCCCAAATATCCAAAGAAAGAATTTAACATGGTATCATCGACCGGTGACGGTACGGCGACCTCCTCCGCTGCCTCCGGCGACGGCGTCAATCAACAACAACTCGATTTGATTTCTGCGAACACGAAGTCGTTCGCCTCTATCTCTGAGAAACTCGATTCTCAAAACTACCTCCTATGGATTCAGCAGGTGGAACCGGTGATTAAAGCACACCAACTCCATCACTTTCTGGTTAATCCTACAATTCCTCTTGAATTTCTTTCCGTCGCCGATGCTACGGCGTCTAATGTGAATCCTGCGTTCAAAAAATGGGAACAGCAAGATCAATTGCTCTTAGCGTGGTTGCAATCAACAATGTCGCGAGAAATGCTTACGCGAGTTATTGGATCGAAGCATGCTCACCAGCTTTGGGACAAAGTTCATGCCTATTTTCAGATCCACACTCAGGCGAAGTCGCGGTCTCTTCGTTCTGAACTCCGATCTACTACTCTCGAAGGTAAATCGATCTCTCAATTTCTGCAGAAAGTGCAATCTCTGGTTGATTCGCTTCAAGCCATTGGCGAACCTGTTTCGTCACGAGAACACCTGGACATCATCATTGAAGGACTTCCTCAAGACTATGAGTCAACGATCTCTCTTATCTGTGGTAAACCAACACAACCGTCAATTGAAGAGGTTGAAACCTTACTTCTTGGACATGAAGCTCGCATGGAGCGTTTTCGCAAATCTACGGTTCCGTCGGTGAACATGACTACTGCATTCGGTGCTGCGAATCAGTCTCAAACTTCGCAAGGCGATTCTTCTCAGTCTCAGGATGTGAACTCTGGTGTTGTGCGTGAGTCTCAATATTCTGGAGATCGTGGTGGTCGTGGCGGTGCACGTGGTGGTCGTGGCCGTGGTCGTGGTGGCCGGAGTAACGTTCAGTGTCAAGTATGTCTCAAAATCGGTCACAATGCCTTTGAGTGCTATCATCGCTTCAAACGTGACTTCGTGCCTCAGGCACCTCAAGGTACTGTAAACTCTGCACCTCCTTCACCATATGCTGCTAATTTTGCTCAACCTTATGCACAACAATTTCCACCACCACGCTCACCACAGCCACTTTACCCTGCTGCACCGTGGCATGATTACATCCGAATCAAATGTTGAATGCTAGACTGCACTTATGCCTCAAATGTATCCGTATTCACCGATGCCTTCACCGTATGGCTCACTGCTATGACACAAATGGCACCTATTACACTGTGATGCCTCGAAGCACGAGCTCGGGCTTATCTCATCACTTACTTACACTATATGGCTACACCATCTGCGAACTATACTTTGGTGATACGGCGCTTCTCACCATGTGACTCTCGGTTCACAAAGAAATTCAACAACTATCTCCGTTTGAGGTCTGATCAGATTTTTGTAGGAAATGGACAAGGTGTGAAAGTAGGCTGCTTTGTTGGTAATTCTATCTATCAATCTCCTGTTGATCCTAAAAAGGAATTTATCTTGAAAAACCTACTACATGTGCCAAATATCACCGTAAATTTGTTGAGTGTCGATGGGTTTGGAAGAGATAACAATGCTTTCTTTGAATTTTGGCCCGATTATTGCTTGGTTAAATCTCGGGATACCCGGAGGTCATGCTTGAAGGTTTCACGGTCTTGATGGTCTCTATGAATTTCTTTGGTTTACAACACAAGGCTATCTCTAAACCTATTACTACTTGAAAAGACATATGTGTTACTCCATCTATTAATATAGCATCCACTTGTAACAATACTTTCTCTACTTGGCATAATGGACTTGGTCACCCAAGTCCAAATATCCAAAGAACGATGTTAAAACAGTCTAATATTCCTTGTGTTAATAAAGATACCATTGACTTTTGTGCATCTTGTTGTTTGGGTAAGGCACATAGGTTGCCATCACACACTTCTACTACTCAATACACTACACCACTGCACTTATTTACACCGATCTCGGGGCCTGCTCCCATTCGGTCATCTCTTACTCGGTTTTCATTATTACATGTCTTTTGTGGATGCACACACTCGTTTCACATGGTTGTATCACATTAAAGAAGAAGTCGGATGCCTTGATCACATTTCAACACTTCAAGGCCTTGGTAGAGAAACAATTCCCTTTCACTATCAGTGGCCGTATAATCTGATTGGGGTGGAGAATTTCGCCCCGTTCTCTAATCTGTTGCAAAGCGGGGCATAGAACATGTACTCATTTGCCCTTATACTCATCATCGAAATGGGGTGATTGAACGTAAACCACAGGGCACATTGTGGAACTTGGCCTCACTCTACTTGCTCGCAGCAAAGTTGCCTCTCAAGTTTTGGGATCATGCTTTCATCACAAGTGTGTTTCTCATAAACAGGTTGCCATTTGCCTCTCTCAACTTTGACATTCCATATGTCAAGTTGTTCAAGTCCTGAACTGATTACCAAGCACTTAGAGTGTTTGGATGTGCATGCTTTCCATTGTTGACTCCTTACAACAAGCATAAGCTACAATTTAGATCCAAGTGTATCTTTCTGGGGTACTCTCCGCATATAAAGGATACAAATGCACGGCTCGATGGTCGCCTCTACATCTCTAAAGATGTGGTATTCAACGAGATTAAGTTCCTATCCCGAGTGGCATCCACCAAGTACTTCTGTCTCTCCACAAGCTTCACTATCAACACTTCAATTCCTCTAATTGCTTCCTTGGCGGCACCGATGCACTCTGCGCACCAACTCACTCAATTCCTCGAGTAGCTCTGTCTTCACCACTGCATCGCTACTACTCATCGGCTAGCTCGGTTGGTCTTTTCACACCTTCTTTACCCGGTGAACTCTCCTATACCAAAGAAGCTCTAACGATATGGAACACTCGCCACTCAAACTCACTCTACTACCTCATCCGGTTCCATCTTTGCATCTGCTACACCAACAAGTTCCTCTGCGGTTCTCGCTTCACGATGCCTCCTCCACTTATCAACAATCATCCAATGCAAACAAGAGCCAAGTCGGGAATTGTGTGTCCTAAAATACATCCTACACTTCTTCTCACACATGCCGAGCACCTTACTACCAAACAAGCATTAGCGAGCCTGTTTGGCTAGTTTTGCCATGCAAGATGAATACAATGCTCGCTTTAACAATCAGACTTGGAAACTTGTTGAATTACCTCCCAACAGGACACTATTAGGGTGCGAATGGGTATTTCGCATCAAAGAAAACCACGATGGCTCTATCAACAAGTACAAGGCTAGATTAGTAGCGAGGGTTTCACCAAAAGTTTGGAACCGGTTACACCGAGACCTTTGCTCCTGTCATCATCAAGCTGTTACCACCATCGAACTATTCTCTCCATTGCTTTATCTGAGGTGGCCACTACAACAACTCGATGTAAACAATGCATTCTGAATGGTCTCCTTGAGGAAGAGGTCTACATGGTTCAACCTCCTGGATTTGTCTCCTCAAATCCTAATCTAGTTTGTAAACTCAACAAAGCCCTCTACGGACTCAAATAGGCCCCTAGGGCATGGTTTGACAGATTAAAGGCAACTCTACTTCAATTCGGGTTTACTTCTAGTAAGTGTGATCCTCCTTATTTGTTTACTCCAGAGGTACTACTCAGGTTTATATGCTCATCTATGTGGATGACATAATTGTCACTAGCAACAACAAGCAAGTTATTCACTCCATTGTCCAGAACCTCAATTCTGTCTTCTCCTTAAAGGACCTGGGTTCCCTTGACTATTTCTTGGGTATTGAAGTTAAGCCTCAAGCAAATGGAACACTATACTTGTCTCAAGGCAAATATATCGTGGATCTTCTCTAAGACTAACATGCTCACTTTGCTAAGCCTCTTCCAACACCTATGGTGCCTAGTTGCAAGCTTACTAAGACCGGTTCACCTCCCTTACATGATCCTACCGAGTATAGAGTGCATTTGTTGGGGCATTGCGGTATGCCACAATCACAAGACCGGACATCACCTTTGCGATGAAAAACAAAGTTTGTCGGTTCATGGCGTCTCCTTTGGAGGCTCGTTGGCTTCTTTGTCAAACGAATTCTCAGTACACGAAAGGTACAAACCACTGGGGTCTCACCTCCGAGCGACTTATCACTCCACTCGCTCACAAGCCTTCTTGTGATCTTGACCGGGCTCGACACTCGATGATAGGCGTTACATCCGGTGCTGTATATTCCTTGGTGACAATCTTATCTCTTGGTGGGCTAAAAAGCGACTATTGTAGCTAGATCTAGCACTAAAGCCGAAATCTGAAGCCTCAGCTCAGCCATCTGCTTTGAAGTCTTATGGATTCAATCCTTGCTCACCGAACTTGGTATTCCCTTTTATTCACCAACTATTCTTTGTGACAACTTGAGTGCGGTTTCTCAGCCCACAACCACTATTCTTCATGCCCGTACTAAACACATGGAACTTGATTTGTTCTTCCCGCGAGAAAGGTCTTTGCAAAAAACAACTACTGAGTTCAATTTGTTCCGTGTCACTCACAAAGAGTGATATCCTCACGAAACCACTTCCGGGCCCTCGGTTTGAAGATCTGCGAGGCAAACTCACTGTTGTTGCCACACCCAGCTGAGTTTGAGGGGGCATGTTAGAAGAGTGACCATAAGAGAAACTTTTGTTGGTTCTTGTGTAAAGGGTAGTATGGGAATATGATAAAGTTGTAAAGGGTAGTGTAGTAAATTGATCGCAATATCGGTCTCGATGATATAAACCGAAATGATGCCTTTTGTAAATGAATGTTGAAAATGAATGAATTAGAAAATTCACTCTAACTGTATTCAGTTAGATCAAATTCTTCTACTCTCCCAAATATCCAAAGAAAGAATTTAACACACATGAAGAAAAAGACGAAAGCCCTGCAAAGAAATGTCAAACTGTAAGTCGTTGCATGTGAAAATTATCTCCCAACTACGAGTTTTTCTCTCCTCATCATCAAAGCATGCTTCTTTTATCCCTAGTTACCAATCATTCAGCCTCTTGTACTAAATAGAGGTGTCAAACCTATGCTAGAATTAATAGAAAATGATTAACTTTATAGAATTTATACAGATTACCGTATGGGTGGCAACTTTCGCAGAAATTTGGGGAAACTGCGGGATCTATTACAATCGAGGGCACTAAGATAAAAGATTTTCTCCCCTGCATCGATGGGAACAGGAAACCCCAAGGATAACAAAGGATGAGGCTGTTGGTGTTTATTTTCTACGTATGATGCTTTGAACTTTCCTATCTATCAACATTTCATTAGTGGGAATAGGTTTGGCCGAAATGAGCTTTATAAGGCCCAATCCTAGCTTATGTTGAAAATGTTAGGCTGAGCTTTGGCTTTGTCATAGGCCCATTTTTAGGCCTAATCTAGCCTTTTGAAAGTCTAACAAGGCTGTGAAAGCCTATTTCACTATTTTTAATTGGGTCTTGTATTCGCATAAAAAGGGTTAATGTTTAATCTTTTCATATCAAATCATAATCATCAATCATATCAAACCATACTCATAATTCAAAGTCTCTCTTCCCTCTTTGTCTAGAACCCCAGAACTTAAACATGGTATCATAGAGGTACAAATTTTCCATGATCTGTCCCATCACTCTTTGCTACTTCGTCAGCCCTTCCTGGTTTCGTTGAGAGCTGAGACCACTTCCAGCTTGTGGGTCTCTCATATGTGTTTGGTTTTGCCACAAATTGAAGCTCAAAGACAACTTCACATGATATTCCCGAATCTATCCTTATTTCGTTGAAAACGTTGGTTTTGTCTCAATTGCAATTTGGCACTGATTTTGTCTCAGTTGCGGTTTGACACTGGCTATGTCTTGTTGCAATTTTGCACTAGTATTTTTTTCTCCATTGCAGTTTGGCACTGATTTTGTCTCGGTTGTCAATGCGCAAGTTTTCTCTCATCTGCAATTTGACACCAGTTTTTAGTCCTAGTTATGGTCTAGCCCCAACTTTTATCTCAGCCGCAATTTGGTCTCATATCTTGTTCCAAAGATGATCCGGGCTTAATGATTTTCAATATTATAAATACTACAAATAATTATAAAGCTCATAAAGCACATAAAGCATTTCGATCCTAATTGACATTGAGCTCCATTTGATGAGAACCAGACATTATTGGAACAAATACTACTTGTTTGAATCAACTGATAATTGAGAATTGACATTGGAGTATTTCAGGACAGATTAACCTTATCCACGGTCACAGTCTTCTTCACTTATTTTTTTTCCTCTATTTTCCTTTTGACAATTTCAGGGTGCTGAAAAGGATCTGAGAGGCGCCAAAGAACAGGGGCGGGGAGAAATTGTAAACTCTTAATGCCCTACAGAAAGGATTGAGGATTGGGAGCAGAACGGGGAGAGAGGAACAGAGAGCAGGTAAGTACCCCCCACCCCCCAACACACACACACACACCCCAGCCTTGCATTGGGTGCCATCCCTCAGCACATGATAATCCATGAATAAATTCAAGCTATAAATTTAAAATGTATAAAGGTGATAATCAGAAATCTAAAGATTGCTAATACTTGAGAATATCATTCCACAATAAATAATTGCAAGAAATGCTAGATTAATAATGGCCTTACCGTAAGCACCGAAGCCGGAACTGCCAAGACAGTCAAAGGAATGTAAGCAACAGCCCTGAAAATCACCAAACAATTATTGAACTATGAGTTGTGCCAGTTTACACACGTAACCCACAGCACCACAACTAAGACCAATATGTTAAAGCCTAAAAGCATTTCCAAATTTGGTACAATACTGTCAAGTATCAACACCCATAACACAGGGATCTTACTATCAAAGGAGTGCTCAACATTCATATTAGAAATAATAACAATACTTCAAGCATACAGCAGGAACTTACTATCAAAGGAATGCTCAACATTCATATAAGAAATAACAATACTTCGAGGATACAGCAAAAGGGATCTTACCCTTTGATATAGTCCAAAGGGTAATGAACTCCAGCTAAGTCATATATGAACTTATTTTATAAGAAACCACTTTCAAAATAGGCTTGAGAGAAAAAAAATAGCTCCCAAACAACCACTTATAATAATTTAATAACAACAAAAATAAGATAAAACATGAAGAGAAAAAAAAAGCCATACTTCACCTAGACAATACTTCACCTAGCCAGCTTAACCACATCAAATGGTATGGCTTTTCAGCACTAACAAAAAGACTATCATGATATGATCTTTATATTGGCCAGAGGACACAGTATAAGAGCTCAAGCAACAACTATTCCAATTAAGCTAGTAACTACTTCGCACAGAGATATTTCCTTTTCACAAGAACTCTATCAACAATTGCAACTAAAACTACACAAATTTAAACAAACTTGACAATTATAAGACTGCAAAAATCCAATGAGATGAACAGAAATCTCCAGAGACTTACAGAACAAATGGACCCCATGCCCCAAGATCACGATCAACCCATATTAGAAAGTCCTTCATCATCTACATAACAAAAACACGAAAAGGTTAAAAACGTCACACCATAAACAAAATTACCAACCAATTTTCCAAGAATGCAAATCAAATTACAGCGATCCATGAAAAAAGGAGGGAGAAATCTAAAGAAACAAAGGAACCCTAAAATCGAAGAAAAAAGAACCTTTTCAACAGGGAGAGTGAAACAAGCGACGATAACAGCGGCGATGAGAAGAAGAAGAAGTGTGATCCTGAAGGCAGAAGCCCAGGAAAAAGCCATGGTTATTCTTCGGCGCCAAGGTCTGCACTCTTCTTCGTCGTCGTTCAAATCAGGGGAAGGTTGCTTCAACGACGAGCGAGCCCTCAATCCCCCAAGATTTGCCAGGGTTGAATTTTTCTTTTCTCTTTTCTTGAACTGAAATGTGTACAGTATTCTTTTTCTTCAGTTTTAGGCCATCAATATTCAGATTGCTTTAGATCTTTGCTTGAATTTCTTTCAGTGCAAATGGAAATGGAATGTTTGTTGGAAACGGATTTTCTGATCCAAGGGAGAGGAGATGGAGAAGATTCTCGAGATCATGTGAAAGGTTCGTTTGGTAATTTCGCTTTGCGTATGTGAATGTGCCTTAACCGATATTCATATTCATATTTGGATTTGATTGCAATCACTTGGTAATTATTTTGGAACCAAAATTTATTTTAGTCCCTATAAAAATATATTTTTTAAAAAGATTTGCGTGAGTTAAATATTGACTTCACAGCTTCTTGTGTGTAATTTCACTTGTTCGAACGAGGTCATTCGAATCTGTTCGCATAACCTTATTCGAACCCCTTCGAACGGCATCGTTCGTGTGAGTTAAATATTGAATTCACACCCTCTTGTGCGTAATTTCATCTATTCGAACGGGGGCACTCGAACGTGTTCGAACAAGGTCGTTCGAACCGTCATTAAACACGTCCTCACAGCGTTTCAAGTGAGGTTATTTTTGGAATAAAATTTGTTAAGGGGTGTGAAAGAGTAGGAGGGGGAGTGGGAAAAGCAAAACCCAATAATTAAGATTGTGTAACACAATTGGTAATACGGAGGAGGTGACAAGGTAGTATAAGAGCACAAAGCTAGGGCTAGCCCAAATGAATAAGCTAGGTCGCAAGGGAATAAATAAGGATTTTGCTTTTCCCACTCTCCCTCCTACTCAAAACACACCCCATAAAGGTGGGAAAAGACCAAAAGGCCAGCCAAAGCGTCTTTTTTTTCAAGAAATTTCACCTGTTCGAACACGGGCCTTCGAACACGTTCGAACAAAGTCGTTCAAGTGTGCTAAATATTGAGACACACCATATTGTGCGTAATTTCACCTGTTCGAATGGGGTCACTCGAACATGTTCGCATAACATTCTTCGAACACCCTATTGTATTTTGTTCGTATGATGTTAACCGAGGCAACAATAATGGACCATCACACCACATTCACCAATTTTATTGCGTTCGTATGCAGGTGTTCGAACGTGTTTGAACAAGGGCGTTCGAACCGTCATTAAACACGTCCTCCACAACGTTCAACGCGAGGTTATTTTGGGAATAAAATTTGTTAAGGGGTGTGTTTGAGTAAGAGGGGGAATGGGGAAAGTAAAACTCATAAATAAAGTAGTAATAAACTAAGCTCCAAAGTAGTAGTAAAGTTTTAGGTAAAAGAGAAGGTCTCGCAAGCTCGCATGATGTAACGGTTGAGGTATAAGTCTTACTAAGATGACTTGCGTAACGAAATGAGATTATACTATTAGCAATAACATTAATGAACAAAGTACTTTGAAATTAACTCAGATGTAGAGTTTGCTAGGAAGAATGTTAATAAAGTGGCTCATAATCTTGCAAGAATAGCCTTAGTTACAAGCGGCTACATCTAGTCTTCGGTTTTATGAGATTTCGTCATGTATTTGGTTAGTCAATATGAGAGAAATATAGTGATTTTTGTTTGTAAAAGGAAAAAAAAAATATAACGAAGAGACATGTGTAGTATCGCAAGTTCATTATCAAGAGAGTGGTACAAGGACTCATATTGACAAAAATGTATTGTTTTGGGCAATGAAAGGTAGGAGGCTAATAAAAACCTTATGATTCTCTTTAGAGAGAAAATTCATTGGTCAAGAAAAGAGTACTCCTCAATCCTCAATTAAACAATTCATTTATTTGTCTCTAAATAAGTCATTATTTTTGTTCATCGCTTTCGTGCGTCGTTTTTCATTTTCCGTTTTGTTGCAATGTTCATTTGGTTTAGATCGACAGATCAACTTCGATCTGTTGCAAATTCAACCAATAAGTAGGGCTTCAAAGCTACAGATCTGGAGAAATGGGTATCCGATACCCGGTAACTATTATTTATCACATTTGTAAGCATTTTGCCGTTTTATATTATTAACTTGAATGATGTGAGTTTATTTGCAGATTCATTCTTTTTGTATTTTGCAATGCTGAATTTGTGTTATCTTCAATGTAATCTATCAATTTGAATGAATACAAAAAAAAAAGTAATTTTACATATTGTTAATGTAAAAGTGTTTTGTATAATTGCTAGCCCATGTAAAAGAAAAAATTCATGCGTTTACTTGTGTTTCACAACTTTTCACTTAACAGTTTTTGTTGGTTATTGCCAAATGTTCATTGTCATCACATCATCATTCATCACCAAGAATCTAATCAAGCCTTAGACAGAATTCTTACCATTAAGGTGGCAAATAGGGACAAATGAACTATAAAAACTTGAATTAGAAGTTTTGACTTTTGGTATCAGTTCTGAGCCTCTTCATTTTAGGTCGGTTTATTTAAGCATATTAGAAAGGCTAAGCAAAGTTATAACACAACGTACCAACAAGAGTTGGTTCGAGTGGTAACTGAACTCAAATCTCATCTCAAGGTCTTGGGTTCAAATATTGAGTGTGGCAAAATTATTGGAAGGGAGAAACTACACAGCATCGACAAAAAGCCGAATCTTTAGTGGTCGTTTCCCGCGTAGATCGATGCGTAAACAAAGCATTTATGCAAACAAACGTGATTCCCTAATATTGGTTCAAAGCAGGCACTCAACTCAACCAAGAAGATATGTGCAAACAAAGCATATCCTATCCTATAATTAAACATTGATATTGATCTACAAAATGGAGCTCATTTATAAACAACCAACCCGCTTACAAATATATGAATATGAAAGAATGCTCAATCTAATTTTATGGAAACAACAATAGTACTACTTACTCCTAACATGTTGGAGACCACCACAATAGTATTCATCCAAGCCAATCATCTATTGTTATGCATTATTCAATAATCTATAGAATATAATATCCGGATCCTAGTGCAGTCGGTGACCGGTGCAGTCGTGCAGTCAGTAGATCTAGACTTTTGTTTCCATCCATAACCACTTAGGAGGCAACTTTTCTCTTCATCTTTCACATAGTGCATTGAGCAAAACATGAGCTAACATAAGATCAACAAAATACTGATGACCAATTTGACCATCTCTCCACTTCATTTTTGCAGGAGCTCTTCCATAATGAACTCCATCATTACACCTATTATCAAAATGCCATGGAAATGTCATATCAAAGTTATCAATAACCCCAGATATAATCCCACCTTTCCTCAATTTCTCTAACAACACTCCATTATACACCTCCATTTTATTAGGATTAAATGCTAATGACCTCGCATATCCACCGGTCGCAACCGTGGTTCTGTAAAAGACTTTCGGCCATGTTAACCCTCTTTCCCTCACCATCTTCATAACTTCTCCCCAAAACCATGCTGCATAATCTGCTCCAGCAGAAAACGCCCTTATATTACGAAAATGAACACCGTCGTGTAAGCCAGAGTTCATGATCACGGTGTCTGGTATCGTGTCTTCTGAGAAGTACTTCTTCAACAAATCTTGAAAACCTTTATCTCTCAGAGAATCCAATCCTAAATAGTTTTGTGTTTCATTCCAATGTCCATTGAAAATGCTAGTAATCCTAACTGTTTGAGATGGATCTTTCGGGTTAGAAAAGTTCATGTCAAATCTTCTCGGAACCGAGTGTATCTCAGGCAAATCTAAGATGAAATTGAGTATGTTACGAATCGTGTCGACGTGATTCGAATCACCCCAAAAGAAAATCCACCTATTCTTTAAACACTCCCAAGCAGACTCAGCTGAATACATTTTAAATGAACAATGTGCTGAGTAAACCCAACCATTACTCTCTAGAACTCCTAATGAACCATCACACCATGGATTCTTACAAGGAAAATCTGGTGCTAGACATCTATATCTACCATCATTACCTATCTCACAATCATCTTTCTTTCCATGTCTTGTCCACCTTCCACACCAAACATCCTTATCAAAATCAAAAACCTTACAAGTTTGCAATTCTGGTAACTGAACACTAACATTGCTTTTATAGAATCTGATAACAACATTGTGAACAACTCGGTCGTAGACGAATCGCCACGGAGTGAATTTGAGGCCTTCAAAGTGTCTATAAAGTAGAATTATAGTGAGATTATACACACCATCAAAATCTGGATGAACTTGAAGTGATATTGAGTAAGAACCATTATTGAAATCTTTCACCAAAGGTCTAGATTTCCATGATTCGCCCGAGAGATCGGTCTCGAAGTAATCTCCACCTAAACATCTAGGTTTCCCTAAATCATCCAATGCTTGAAAAACAAACTCATGCAAATCACCAGCTGATAATTCTATCATTTTCTTACCATTCAACTCCAACTCAGGAATTGTTGAAATTTTAACTGTTTTAGAATCTTTACAAGGTTCTCCTCCATGAGTTAACCATCTAGCTAAAAGATTTGAAGTTAAATTAGGCTCTAATTCACTTGAAAGCCAAGTTGAATGCCTCTCAACTTCATCAAACACAAACCTAGAATTATCATTTTCAGCAGAAACAGGTTCATTAACTTCATTGTACACAGACAGTGTAATGTTCTTCAGATTATAAGAATCATCAAAGTAACTAGCATTATTGGTTTGGTTTGGATTCAAACTATGTGGGGGGATAAAAGTGGAATTTTGAAGAGAGTTAAGGGAAAAAGAATCTTGATGATACCTCCAAAGATCAATGATGTTGCTAAAATTGCAGCCATTGAAGCTCCAAATTACAAGAGTGGAAACCAAAACAAGAGAAGTTAGTAACCCTACACGCCAATTTAGTATTGGAGTGGACCAAAATACCCTCAGATTCTCCACCTTTTCTGGCATCAGAAACTTCCAAGATTTCTTCCACCAACACAACCAAAGAACATCAAAAACAAGTAAATCTAAGTTATAGAACAAATACCCAATAGAGGAAAGTTGTTAACTTTGACGACAATACTTCAAAAAGATTATCTTTAAAGCATAAACAAGAAGCTGGTTTTTCTCGAGAAAGTGAAATAAAGTATAATAAAAAGAAATGAAAATAAATAATAAATAATAAAATAAATTGATGTGCAGATCACTAGCTAATGTAGCTATTATTGAGTCATAGAAAGTGTCTGAACAGATAGAGAGATTTGAGAAAGGATGTGCGTTTTTATGGTGGTTGTATATCTAGATTCTAGAGGATAGTAGCTTACATGTCTTCAAATTTCAAACGATGTTTTTGTTTTTTTTTATTTAAGAAAATATGAGTTGGGAAATTCCATTTTTAATGATTGAAATTGAAAGAGAAGTTATTAAAGATTTTTGTAAATTTTGATTGGCTGACAGAGTGACAGTTGTGCTTTTTTTCTTTTTTTTAATACTAACCTGTTTATGGTTATGGTGTGCTTTGTTTTCTTAATGGCAAGTGATAATTACTTGTTTGCCTCTGTTTCTTCTTTAAAATTTCCGCTGAGGTACCAACCAATCAACCTTGGTTATAGATTGTCAAAAAAAATAAAACTTTGGTTATATAAAAGCTGTTGGATTTAACGGACGTTTACAATTTCAATACACTCGAATTTTGTTAGGTATTTGAGAAGTATATTGGGTTTAGGCATATAGAAGCACCATCCAGGATGTAAGCGCATCGATTGCGTCGGTAAAATTTATTTGAGTTGGACATCACACCTCTCGGTTCAATCAACCATGAGTTGATATCTGCTTTTGTGAATAAGTTTTGGAGAGAAGGAGGGGTGAAAAAAAAACCCCTTTGAGAATATATATATATATATATATATATAAATTTAAATACTTTTTTGATTTTTATATTTTCTTTCTAAGTTACACTTTGGTCCTTTATCTTATTTTTGGTCCGTTTGATCATTTATCTTTCATTTTGTGTCGGTTTGGTCCTTTATCTTTATTTTGTTTTCATTTTGGTCAATTATCTTTCATTTATTGTTTCATTTTGGCCTCTTAAATGAGAACATTTTGGTGCGTGTATTGCATGAGTTATTCAAAAACACGAAATCAAAGTGTTCTTGGTGTTCATGAGCATATTCATAGCGTTCTTTATTTTTTTATTTTTGTTTAAGAGGACCAAAATGAAACAATAAATGAAAGATAAATGACCAAAATGAAACTAAATAAAGATAAAGGACCAAACTGACACAAAAATGAAAGATAAAGGACCAAAATGGACAAAAAAGATAAATGACCAAAAATAAAACTTAGAGCAAAGATAAAGGACCAAAAGTAGTATATATATATATATCGAGGATTAATTTGTTGGGTGGAAAAGTGCAATCTCTCCAATAGCAAGCCTTTTGGCTGTGGTAGGGTTTGCCGCTAGAGATTCTCTCCTTCCTCTGTGGAGGTCGTTCTCCCCCTCTTTATTTGGGTCTCGCCAGTCGCTCTTTCGCCTTCCTCCATCAGGTAAAAAACATCATTTCCTTCTCCTCTCAATCACCCCTTAGTTTCACCCACTTACCCCACCCCTAGCCCTCTCCTTCCCTCCACTTGGGGTTTGCATTGTCGATACACCTACAACCCTTCCCAACCACTCTCCCACCTAACCATCACCCCATTGCCACCTTTGTCCAAAACCCCACCTCCCTAGCTGACGACTTATTGATTCAAGTGCCCCCATCAAACCACACTGCCCCTCCCTCAGATCCATGGATGCCATGTCGTCGTTGCTACCATTAGGAACCATATACACTGCCTTCTAGGATCAAGCTTTCTCACGAGATATCTGGTCTTTCCTCCTTGCACCACCTCCTCGGCCATATTGGCGGCGACACGACCTCCACTCGTACCTCCGCCATCAACCGGTGTGGAAGCCTTAATTGGATCCTCTGCTTCCACAACTCCTCGGCTTTTCTGGTTAGACATGGTTTCTCCTTTGGATGTGCACTTGGCTCCCACCCGCCAACCTCCATGGACTCACGATGATCCCCCTGGACTTGCTGTTTGTTTTTCTGGGTTCTGGTGTCTCTATGATTGTCCTAGTATTTGTTTTGTGCATCAATTTTTTGGGTTTAAGGTTGTTGTCTCAGTGTTTGATATTAATACCCAAAGAGATACCCTCTGTTTGAACACTTTTCTGTGTTCTTTCTTGCTTTATATTGTGGTTGTTGAGGCTGTTGCAACAAAGCCCTCTTTTAATGTTCCCTCCAATTATCAACAAACTTTTAATAATCAAGAAAATTTAGATAATTCTGAGACCAACAATAGTCAAATTGCACATACAAATGTCAAAAAAATCATTCGTAATTGGATTGAGAGAAAGATTGTGGATTATCATCTATTGGATGTCTTAGCCTGGGTGCAAAAGCTATATTGATAGTCTGGAAGTTAGGTTATTGTTATTGGTTTAGTTATGTCTTCATGGTTTCTAAACAATCTCTTTGTGATAGTTGTAATGATCCTAATGCTTATGTTTTAGGCTCTCTCTTAAAGATGACTCTAGCTTGTAGATGGGAAATGTCCTAACTTGTTTACGTTTTAGGCTCGCTCTTAAAGATGACTCTAGCTTGTGGATGAGAAATGTCCTAACTCATTTATTTCAAGTAGTTTTTTTTTTTTTGTAAGGATGTTTATGTTTTTATATTTATGTTCATCACAAATTAGGCCCAGTTACATAGCATCTAGGGTTTCTTCTTATGGCATAAAAATTTAACACCGAAAAATCATTAATATCGGTTTTGCTTATTTGTTTTTTTAAAAAAGAAACATCGCCATTTAGGCATGACAACGAAACTCGTACTCGCAGGTACCCACCCGACCCCACTCTGAGTTTGACGGGGAAAACTCGCTTTGAGCGGGGACGGGCCGGGGTTCGGGGATGTTGATACTTGCCCCCGCCCCGAACCCCCTCAACAAAATATTAATTAATTATTTTCTTTTTTATGCATATATACTCAATTATTTTGTTTATTTTTTAATTTTGATCTATTTTCAATAGAAAAGTCTATTCTAACACTTTAACTTTTTTTAATCATTATATAGTAATTGTGATTTTATTATATTAATTATCATAAATATATTTTCTCATTTTTCCTATATATTTATGGCGGAAACGGATACCCGCAGATAACTCATTCTCGTTTGAGACGGTGATGGAGATGAAAAACCCGACCCCAATAGAGATAGGGGCGGGGACTGGGGATGCTAAACTCGGCCCCGCCCTACCCGTTGCCATGCCTATCGCCTTTGTTATTAGTATATGCAAATTTGATTCTAGTTGAGAAAATTATTCTAAAAATAATCTAATATGGTTGATACATTTAATTGAAGTTTTTATTTATTTGACTTATATTTACTAGTACTGGTATTAATATTAATTAATTAATTAAAATTTAATTTTGATTGGATTAATAATTACTCCCTTCGTCCCAAAATATAAGTCTCCTTTGAGAATTTCATTTGTCCCAAAATATAGGCTTAAATATATGTTACCCCCTGTAAATATACTCATTATCCATTTACCCCCTGTAAAAATAAAACTTTTAAAAAAGACATTGCAAATATAAATTATTTCTAGTTATCCTCTGCTGTTAGATTTTGTTAACAACGTTAAGTGTATGTTGAAACACTTATTATTTGCGGGGTGGTAAATGGATAATGAGCGTATTTGCAGGGGGTAAATAGATAATGAAGATATTTGCACGGGGTAACATATATTTACGCAGGAGGGTAAATGGATAATGAACATATTTGCAGGGGGTAACATATATTTACACTTAACGTTGCTAACAAAATCTAACAACAGGGGGGTAACTAGAAATAATTTATATTTGCAATGTCTTTTTTAAAAGTTTTATTTTTACAGGGGGTAACATATATTGAAACCAAAAATATAAGTCCTCATCCCGTTTAATCTCAAAAAAAATAAATATATATATATATATAAGTCATCTTTCCAAGTTGTCTTCGGCATTTATTATTTCTTGACTAAAATACCCTTAATTAATTCTTTATGGCTACAACTCTTGGAACACCAAAGTAATTAATTAGTTACCCAAGAGCACTTGGATGAGATGGTAATGGTCTCTTCCAGCTTAATCAAGGTCATGGGATCGAATTCAGTCTTGGGCATGCAGCAGTGTTAAATCTCTTGAGGGATAGCTTTGCCGCCAATTGTGGTCCTACCCGGCTCGAGGGATTAGTCTCTGCAATTGCGCGCAGAAGATACTCGATTTATAGTTTATACCAAAAAAAAGTAATTAATTAGAGGAGATAGGAATGATATATAAAGGGTAAATTAGAAAAACTAGTATAAATATTAGACATAATTAATGAGATTAACTAACTAAACTAATTTTCTTGATTTTTGTGAAGTGGTTAAAAATGACTTATATTTTGGGACGGAGAAATAATACGGTAACGTAAATATTAATGATGGAGAGACCCACATGTACAGGTACCGGCAAAATAAGTGGAAAGGAAATGAACAAGTACGGCGCACCGCACCGCCATGTGGGTTCACATGGTTGGCAATTTTGAGTGGCAACAGAGTGGCCATTTTTTTTTGACAATAAATACAGCGTCGGTGATGACAAGATGACAAATTGTATAAAGTTTTTTTTTTTTTAATTTTATACTACTCTCGTTCCATAATACTCTTTTTAGACCTATTTATAAGCAAAAAAAAAAACATTTTTTATGTTCATTGAAAAATTAATGTATCTAGACAATACTATAGTTCAGATACATAAATTTCTCAATGAACCTAAAAAGTGTTTTTTTACTTATATATAGGTTCGGAGGGAGTACATGTGTTTTAAGGTAACTAGTGCGGTGACCCGTCCGATGGACGGGGCCAACGCTTCAGGTTCTATAGAGAGAGGGGACAATGATTTAGGTTATATTAAAGACAAAACTTAACTTATGTGACATGATTATTATGAAACTAAAGTTAAATTTTCAAATGACATACATGTAAAAATAGTTATAGACTATAAATATTGTAATAGTTTTGTTATTTTATGGAAAATTTTAGAACGGAGATAGAAGTTATTGAGATGTTGTTTAAGTCAGACTGTACAAAAAAATATGAGCATATATTTGCAAAGATGAAAGTGTTTCGTAGTAGGACAATGGACAACAAATTGTCGAACAAAAAATAATTTGTGTTAAAGTTAGAGTAAATGGTTAGCCCATATTAAACAATATTTCCGAACGTCAAACCTGAATACTACCTAATTTTGTACTTTACGTTTTTTGACAGTAAATTATTTTTTGGTCTGACCAAACCAAATACTTAGAAACAAACTCTGTATATTTGTACAATCTAAATTTATTTCTGAATCCTAACTCAACCCAAAAAACACTACTTAGCGTCACACTTTACATATTTTGGCACAAAATTAATTTTATATTTTGTTACAAAATTAACTTTTTTAAAATAAAATTCGTTATTAACTTCGCATATTTAAACAATTAAATTTATTCGAACACTAAAGTATCTAAAAAGGTACAATCAGTATAGCGTTACACTATATAACTTGTTACGAAATTAATGTTCGATTCCAAAAATTTGATTATGGAGGTGCAAATTTTGCCTATATAAATAATAAAATTTTCTATTTAATCGTAAATTACCACTAAAATATAAAACATGAAAGAAGAGAGAGAGAGAGAGAGAGAGAGAAATATGAGTGTGGAAAAAAAGGGGGAAAAAGAGGGGGTAGAGAGTAAATGGGGGGTGGGGGTAGAGGGTTTGGAGGGAAAAGGGAGGAGAGGGGGGATTTTGGAGGGAAATCTTGTAGGTCCCACAAAGGGAGATTCTACAAGATGTATATTCTTAGATTTACACATATCAATACTACCATTAAATTTTGTTTGTTAATTTTTCCAGGTTGCTTTTAGTAGCACTAGCAAAGTACTGGTACATGCATACTGATAGTGTGAACACTCAATTTTTACCGGTAATTTTGACTTTTTTGGAAAATTACAAAAAAAATATTCGTTTTTTGCGTGTTTTCAAGTTTTAGTTGTCAAATACGTATTTTTGCTCGTTTTTGGTCAAACAAAATAAAAAAATATCATTCAGAAAATTACAAAAACAAAATAATTAGATTTAATTAATTGTGTTACAATGTGTTTTTACAAAAATCCAAAAAATTAAATACAAAATCTGAAAATAACAAAAAAAATAGAAATTAGGATGCTCCAAACTGCTCCAAGCTGCATTTGGGCCTGCTTCAGATATGAAAAAGTCAAAAGTAGTCAAAGGCCCAGTCAAATACATTAATGTCTAAACCTAATTTGTAGTATAAAACAAGACTAAATCGTGATCAAAAGGGGAGAAAAAGAATCGGCAAATCATTTGAAAAAAATATTAGGGCTTCACGTGAAACCCTAATCACCAAGACGCCGCCCGAGTTTGAATTTCTAAACAAGAACACGCAGTAGCAAAAGGTCACGTAGTTGCCATTGTCGAGGCAACCGTTCATGTGGTGTTGGTGATTTGTCTCATCGACGCTTCAAAAGGTAAACACATGAACTCATTGTGATACTTGTTGTTCTAAACAAATCTTGACAAGGGAATTTTCTGCTATTGAGATTGAGTTTTAAAATGACAGTGGTATAAGATCTATGGTCTTAGTTACCTTGAGTCCTATGTTATTCGTCTACCTTGTTTGATAACATGATTTAGTGCCTTTGAACATGATTTAATTGATATACATGTTTTATTGTTTCCGCCTAAGCGTCAGGTTTATCAATATATGATTGTTTGAATATGTGTATAATTGAATCTAGTTCAAATGAGTACATCCATTGAGTTTCAATGTGTCGTGTGATATTTGATGTGAATCAAGGGATGCACATGACTATGTTTTATCAGCCATGGATGGAAATTTCAAAAGGGGTACTAATTTCATTATATGTGTAGGTGATAATTTGATTAGTTACAGGATTATCTCAAGCAGTCCATGGTATTTTCAATTTTAATTGATTTGATCTTTATTGGATTATGAATTTGTGATTCAAAAGGATTTGGAAACTTTACGGTGGTTTGTTTATGATTTCTATAAGAATTGGCTTGAATTAGTGCTTCATGATTCAAATAGTTTTGAATCTAGAAGTTTATTTATTTATTTATTTATTCAAATATAAATTATCCTGGGATCAAATTATTTATGGTTTTAATTAATAAAATTATTTCTGAAAAATTTTATGATTTGAAACGAAGGTGTGATTTCAGTTTTTACATTTGATAGCTTTGTATGCATATCATCATGTTTGGCTATTTGTCTGTAAAAGGATTTTTGAATTAAAAATATGTGATAATGTCTAATTCAGGATTTGAATGCACCATTACGTTTCGATATATATCATTGAATGCTTATCAATATATTTGATTGCATATCTTGGATTTTATCGAGATGTACATTTTATCAAATCCATGACACCGGTTTAAGAGACTCGAGTTGTACAACTTGGTCTTAAACCACTTTAAAATTAAAACCGAACGACACATTTTCCGAAAAATCCCCAATCGATTCATTATTATGTAGCACCTATTTTCAAAAAATACCAAAAATGGGTTTGACCGAGATTACATCTTGTCAATTCCGGTTTAAGAGACTCGAGTGGTACAACTTAGATCTTAAACCCCTTCAAAACTAAAATCAACCAACCAACAAATTTTCAAGAAGAATTATGTGACTTTGAGTCTCTCATTGCACCGGAGAGTACGTAGGAGCAGACTTCCCTGTCAAGTCAAATTAATTTTTTTTCTAAATTAAGTCCCCATTTCTATTTATTTGCAAATAAAACTTAATTTTTTCCCTATCGAATCCTATTAAATTTTATTTTTGGGTGAACAAATAATTAAATAACTTATTAATTGCACAAATCAAATTTAGAATGTTGTCTTAGGACATATGTGTTAGGGGTGCACTTTGAAATTAGGCTTTCACCCCTTCTCTGCATAATCGACTCCCGTATCCAACCTAGTTATGCAGACCAATAACTCTTAGATTAGGTTTTTCTCAATTTTTCCTATCCTTAATAAATTGGGTGGCGACTCCTTAACTTCATATATTTGAGTCGTCCGCGTCGAGACCCCAGTCACGACAGATGGCGACTCCACGGGGATAGTGAGAGTCAAACACAGTATGTTTAGTTGTGCAAAATGATTATAAGGTATGATTTGTTTACCTAAGTAATTTTCTTATTTTTTTATTTGTATATATTCATTTTATATTTATATTGTGTCTGATATGAAACCCTAGGTTAGAGGACATGTATTATCTCTTGTTTGGTTGTATTTTCTAGTTACTTTGCAATAATAATTTGTGATCCTTTTTTTAGAATTTGGTATTGTATGCTCCCTTCACACACTACACATACACGGTGAGCACACACTGAGAGTTGAGCTCACACCTGAGCCACAAAAGCACATAAGTTAGAACGAGGATAAGTGGGACTAGGGATGGCAAAACGGGCCGGCCAGACCCAGCCCGACCCGTTTTGCCTTCGGCCTGCTAAAAACGGGCGCGGGGCGAGTTGGCCCGCCAAAAACGGCGAGTTCAAAAGACTGGCCCGACCCGCTAAGTGATGGGCTAGCGGGTTGGCAGTCCGGCCCGCCTGAATTTTTTTTTTCCAAAGTTTTTGAACAAAAAACTTATATATTTTTAACATTTCAATTTCAATAAGATTTTTCATTTGCTTTTTAAAATAGATTTTTTATAAAGCATTTTTAACAAATTTTTACTTTAAAAACTCTTGATATATTCAAAATAAAAGTATAAAACAATAATAGCATTGGAATTACTATGATTAACTATATAGCAACTAAAAGTATAAAACAATAATAGCATTGGAATTACTAGGATTAACCATTAAGAAATGTCACCTAGAAGGCTAGAGAGTAGTACAGAGAAGAGAGGGAGAATCGAGATGAGGGAAGGCTAGTGCTGGTCATTGGTGTTTGGTGGTGAGAAATGAGAGTGAAACTGTGAAACCCTAAAGGAATTTGTTTTTTGGTCAAATAAATGAACTTTTTTGGGAGTGGGTGGAATGGATAGTGGTCAGTGGACTCACGGGAGTGGGCATCTGGAAATGGAATGAATTTTGTTGAATTTTTTTAAATAAAAATGATTGTTCTGAATGATCAATGAAGGAAGTTTTTTTAAAAAGCGGTGTGGCGCCCGGCCGACCCATCCTTGCTTTAGCCCGCGGGTTTTTTTGTTGGCGGGGCGGGCTCAGCGGGTCAGCGGTCCCAATATCCCAGCCCGACCCGCCTTTTTTGGGCGGGTCAGTGGGCCGGCCCGGCGGGCCAAACCCGTTTTGCCATCCCTAAGTGGGACGACTCATTCTGGATGTACATCCTATGTGACTTCCATGAACTCCTCATCTAGAAACACGACTCCTCTCCTCATGCGGTACTCACATCCGGGATGTACATCCGGATGTGTTTAACCTTCTAGAAGAGTATTTGGCTCTAGAGACCTTAAAATTAAATCTCAGTAGGTTAGAACAACCCACCTTGTGAGTGCTCACGATAGAAGACACTAGACCTCTAGGGCCCAAAGCCCAATAGTATGGGCAAACCTATGTAGGCCACAAAAGAGAGCTATTTTTCCTCTTACCATTGTTTTTGATTGAATATATTTTCTCGTTATCGCTCATTAGTCTACACACAAAAAATCATCAAAAAAAAAAATCGTGTAGCATTTCATGCATCAGAAAAATCATATAGCATTTCATGCATAAAAAAACAAAGGAAAAAAATCATATTGCATTTCATGCATGAAAGGCATGAAAAAAAAAATCCTGTTGTTTTTGTAAAGAGAATTTCAATTCATGCACAAAAAAATACGATTTACCGCGTGTCATTAAAAAATATATATAAATTCATTTGCATCGCATAAGTCCTTAGAAAAATTGCATATTTTCATTTATCATAAATTTTCTCCATATTTCATTTTTTCTTTGTATGTATGCAAAATAATAATAATAATAATAATAATTGCATATTTTCATGAATAAATAAACAAAGCACATAGCATATTCCCTTCAAAAAGGGGCAAAAAAAAAATTCTATTGCATGTTTTTGCATAAAACAATGAAAAAACATTACAAACAAATGTATATTACATATTGGGATGAATACTTGCCTACATATGATGCATTTCATAACATAGTGGTTTCTTTGACCAATTCTCATGTAGCATAATTTTTTTTCTCTTTAAAGAAAATCAATAAAAAATAAGAGTTTTGAAGTCATTAACTCTTCATTCATTTCAAATATTTGTGTTTGCGATGGATACCAATCAAGCTTAGACTCATGGAATTGGATCATTCTCTTGAAAATTATTGGGAAGATTTGTCATTCGAGGATTAGAGAAGTAATGTGAGAGGAAAGATATCATTGGGGCATCTTGGGAAAGATGAGTGAAAAGAGAGACATAAGGTTGTGACAATCAGTTCTTGAATAAAAATTCAAAGCCAAAAGCGAGAGAGGATTGTCATTAGCACTTGTTTAGTCATGTATGTGCTTGAAACCAAGTTAACTTAGTTGAAGCTTTATACTAATGGATTTGCATGGATTTATAAACCCATTTCCATCCTTTCTCCCCGTGACCACTTAAAACACCGATCCTTTTGAGTTCTTGCCTCAGTGATAATTCTCAGTGATAATTCGGGGAAGAATCGGTGAGCGAATATTGGATATCAAAGGTCCATTTCAAAAAAACAAGAAACAAAAAAAATAAACAAAAGAAATAAAGAGCAAAGAATGTGTAAAGAATAGATGTTTATTTCAAAATTAAATGAGGAATCATGATTCCAAATGAAGAGTGGTCGTCTTTCTCTATCCCAAACAAAATATATCCCTTACCATCCCCTTTGAGCCTATAAACCCTAGACAAGGATCGACACTACAATAGAATTTAGTGCATTCAGTTTTTCAAAGCTATGAAATCAAAGAGATAGTGGAAAAAGTTAACAAAAAAAAAAAAAAAAAAGAAAAAAAATGAATGAAGCCCGCAAGACTGGGAGCATGTACTACCGAGTCTTGGCAAAATTAGGGCACAAAAGAAAGAGAAGTGAAAAAGTATCAAAAATCGTTTGAATGTGATTTTCTTGGAAGCACAATAGAAAGTTGAATGCACTATAGATCCTCCGTCCATTTAACCCGGAAAAAAAACATTTCTTTAAGCCTTCTAGCCATTTTTCTTCCATAAACTCATAGCCCATATCCTGCAAAACATTTCTTTGAACATTCTACTCATTTACTTTCCATAACCCATAATCCAGGCCTGTAAAACATTCCTTTAAGCCTCCCAATCAATCCACCCCGATAACCTGTCTCTCATACCCGTTCTTTGAACCTTCTAATCTTCTTTCTTCCATAGCCCATAACTCATGCCCGTAAGACGTTTCCTTGAGCATTCTAATCGTCTTTCTTTCATAACCCATAACCCATAGCCACATCACAAGCCTCCAAAAGGCCACTCTGATTGATGAATGATTACTTTCGTTTTCTTAATGTTAATTTTGAGATAAATTATTTGTTTCTTTTAAATTATTCTTTGCTCTAGTAAAAAATGAAATGAAAAGAAAAAAGAGAGAATTCCGCTAGATTGAAAACCTGAAAGGGCGATCTAGGCAAAAATTAGGGATAATAAAAACAAAATAAAGCCCGCTAGGCGAAAACACCTGCAAAGCGATCTAGGCAAAAATTAGGTACAAAAGGGAATGAGGCTTACAATGAGAAGCTTATGTAGTTCATCGGGAAATTTCTTCTACAGGCCACACAATAGTGTACATTTGAGCAACTTTGTGAAGGATAAGCTTGAGAGTCTCGAGAAAACCCCACACTTGGGGCAAAGTTTCGTAAGACCCTTTAAGAGTCACATGTTGCTTGTTAACCCAAGCGGTATTCTCTCGTGGCAATACCTTTACTTATATATAGGTCCCAGGGAGTACATGTGTTTTAAGGTAATTTACACATATCAATACTACCGCTAAATTTTGTTTGTTAATTTTTCCAGTTGCTTTTAGTAGCACTAGGAAAGTTGGTACATGCATATTGGTAGCATCGTATTATTTCTCAATAACGTGTGAAAGTAGGTATTTTTTCTTATATTTGAGTCCAATAAAACTGAAAAGTAAATACAAAAGTTAATAATAATTTAAAGGCAAAATACAATCTAAGGTCCCTTAAATTATTTTCTGTTTTTGGTTAGGTCCCATATGTATTCGTAGTAACGAATACATCTTTTAATTTTAAAAAAGCGTTGCACTATTGTTCAATTTACGTTTTAACGCGCATAGAGCATCCGCAATGGAAAAACTCTCATTAGAGTACTTAAATGGGTCTCACGTGTACACATCACTTTTTATTATTTTTAATGACAATACTTAATATGAACATCATCTCTCCAACCCAAAACCCCAACAAAATTTACTAAATGAGTCTCACTAATAACTTTACATCACTCTTTTATTAGTTTTTTAATCAAAAGTGAGGTTGGGGTTCGGGCGTCAGAAGAGATAGAGAATTTCCTATATAAGAGTTCCAACTCAATAGGTTCCCACTTTTTATTCTCCACACACTACAAAAAAACATTGGGTTTAGCGAGGGAAATATCAGTGGCTAAAAGGCCCAATTCCGTCGCTAATTGCCATTAGCGAATGAATTAGCGAGGGACCAGTTCGGTTGCTAATATCCTCCTCGCTAATTCCCTTTAGCGAGGGAAATTGTGTCAGTCGCTAATTAGCGAGGACTATTCCGTGGCTAACTCCTCGCTAAGTCGACAAAGACACTTTCCAAATCTGACCGACACGCTTCTCAATCTGGAAAGGGTTATTATTATTATTATTTGTTATACCCCAATTTTGTCCGAGTTCTTATATCATTGTAATATTTTTTTTATTTTATTAAGTAGTGTATGTGCAACAAACGTTTCTATGTACTCAAGTAAAAGATAAGTAGCTTGTGCATATCAACCACAATTAATATAAAGATGCATGATTTGATTCTTGGTCAATCATCCCACATGTTATTTTCTTTTGACCTCTTTTGAGTAATTGAAAAAAGCAAGTGAAGTAAAGCATAAGAGCTTACAAAATAAGAACAAAAGATGAAATACCCAAATCTGCAGCTCTATTGCGAAGAAATTTCTCTCTCCTCGGACCTCTTTTCGACGATCTGAGCGGTGAAAGTGGAGATATATGTCTCACGAACCTACTGTCAAAAAATGAAGAAGATCCGACGGTTAACGAATCCGGAATCGCACTTTTACGATGAGAGGTTTGAGAAAAACGGACCAAAAACTGCAGCTATTGCGAAGGCAATTTCTCTCTCATAAGACCTCATTTCAACGATCCGAACGGTGAAAGTGTAGATATATGTCTCACGAACCTACTGTCAAAAAAGAAAGACGATCCAACGGTTAACGAATCCGGAATCGCAATTTTACGGTGACAGGTTTGAGAAAAACGGGAATTGTGTTTTAAAGGGGAATTGCTTTCTCTACCTTGTTTTAGTCCCACATTGCTCACAAGAAACAAGAGCTCCCTAGCAATTGGATATAAAAGGGGTTGAGAGGTGAAGATTAGGGAGGAGGATCATTGGCGGGTTAAGTGATCTTTTGGGTCAAAGCGTTCGCGGCTCATTTCACTAAAAACCCGTCTTTGATCATTTGAACGTTTTGAGTCGGCTTTTCGATTCTCAAAGCGGTTCATGCGGTCTTGGGGTCAAAATGGACTAGATAGGAGTCCGGTTCGTGATTGACACAGTCGATTGCTCGATCCGGGTTCGGCACTTCGTCGAGTCCAGGAGTTAGTTTTGTATTTATTTTGTTTATTTTTATGTACATATTTATTTATCATTTATTTATAATATAATCTATTTATTTATTTATTTGTTTAGTGTTTATTTATATATCTATTCATATTTATTTATGTATATAGTTATTTATTTATTTTTAGTCTAGTCTTTATTATTTATCGCTTTTTGTCTTTTTTTTTATGCACAATTAATTTATTTCTTCAAAAATCAAATAAAAGACTAAGTCGGTTGTACAACCTAAGGTTAGTCATCATCCTAGGACCAATGAGTACATGCATGATTCGAATCCTAAAAACTTATAAGTAAATAAATAAATCACTTTTCCTAAAAATAGGGGACTAAGTCGGTTGTACAACCAAGGTTAGTCAATGTTCTAGAACTAATGAGTACATGCAGTTTAGGAGTTCTAGAATACCTATTCTAAAACCAACTCACCTCACATCAAACAAACTTCTTTCAAAAAACCTCAAAAATACTTTCAAAAAGTAGGGGACTAAGTCGGTTGTACAATCGGGTTAGTCGTCCTCTAGAATCAATGAGTACATGCAGTTCAAGGAGTCCTAGGACCCTACACTAAAAAAACACCAACCCACAAACCTTTTCAGGAAGAACTACGTAGCTTTGATTCCTCCATTGCATCTGGAGGTACGTAGGAGCAAGAGTCCACTCTTGTCAAGCACTAAAAACTAAAAATTTAAATAAGTCTTTTCCTCTATAAATAAAAGGGTACTTATTAATAAATCTTAATTAGTTAGACAAGGGATGTCGTAGGTGCTAATACCTTCCCTACACATAACGACTCCCGAACCCTAAACCTGCCTTGTCCTGAACATAAAGGGATTTTCCGAATTTGCCCTTAAACTAAAATTTGGTGGCGACTTCCTTTCGAACTTCGAAGAATCCTTTCCCGGATTTTTCGGTCGCTACATTATTGTTATTACTATATATTATTATTATTGTTAAATTATTATTATTATTATTATCCTCATCATCAAACTTTCCAGAGAGAGAGAGAGAGAGAGAGTGTGTGTGGTGGTGGTGGTGGTGGTGTGGTAGTGGTGGTAGAGAGAGAAGGATAAGAAGAAGAGTAAGGGAGAAAGAGAGTGAGAGAGATCTATATGGTGGTGGTGGTGGTGTGGTGGTGGTCGTAGAGAGAGAAGGAGAAGAGTAAGGGAGAAAGAGAGTGAGATGTATGTGGTGGTGGTGGTGGTGGTGTGGTGGTGGTGTGGAAGAAAGAGAGAGCTATGTGTTGGTGGTGGTGTGGTGGTGGTCGTAAGAGAGTGAGAGGGTACTTGGTGGTGGTGGTGGTGGTTTGGTGGGAAAGTGGAAGACAAGAAGAGAGAAGAGAGAAGATGGGAGAGAAGAAAAGAGAGTAAAAATGAGAGAGAGTGTGTTTGGTTCGGAGTTTTAAAAAACATGACAGACATTTAGCGAGGGACCTAAAATTTTGTTGCTAACCACCAAGATTTGCGTGCAACGGTCAGATCTTTTCCAAGACGTGACAGGCTATGTCAGACATTTAGCGAGGGAATTAGCGAGGGACGTATAATTCAGTCGCTAACCACCATAGGTTTCGTACATGATCGATCTTTTCCAAGACGTGACAGGTTGTGTCAGACATTTAGCGAGAGAATTAGCAAGAGACCTATAATTTCGTCGCTAACCACCATAGATTTGCGTGCCCAAATTTTCAAATTGGCGCCTTGCCTCAATTCTGTCGCTAAATGTCTCAATTCCGTCGCTAATGGTTCCCTCGCTAGCTAATTCCCTGGCTAATTTGTTTTTTTGCGAGGGAAAATTTTTCAGTCGCTAATTCCCTGGCTAATCAGCGCTTTTTTTGTAGTGACGATGGGGATACCTAATAAATTTCAAGTCATAAGAGATAAGAAGTTTCCATTGTGGATGCTCTAACCTCATTAAACAGATTATCTCCCCGCTTGACTATTTGACTCACGAGTTGGCATGCCACCTAGGATAATTTCACTAGTCATACAATGAATTATTAAATAGTCTCTTTTGTATCGTTTTTGTCTTTTTTTATCTAAATAAGTGTTCCCACATAAATCTAACGGTTATTATATTCTTTAAAAAATGAATTATTACATTTGCTTGTAATTTTAAATTTTAAATTTTAAATTTTAATTTTCGAGTATGCCTCTTTACTATTTTAGTCCTTTCATAAATATTTGTCTAGCTCTGCCACTGGTGGAAGTATGAAAATTTAGTGGCTAAATTGCAATATGAAAAAATCTTGTTTAAATATAAATAAAGAGAATTGCGAGATTAAGAGCTAAACTAAAGTGTACCTACATAATCCATTGCAAAACATAACTTTCACATCATCCTTCACGTGATTATCTAAGTTAATGAAAATAGGATGATTAGGGTTTCTTAATGTGCATGTTGGTGAGGAAATTCCACTTGAAAGAGGGTTGGTTACACATCACACGACGATGACGACAATCAGAAATATCTCCCAAAGTAGTATGGATTTTGAAGGGATCTTAAGAGAGATTGAAAGACATTGAAATTGAATATTTATACATAATAAGAAGAAAAAGTCTAAGTAACTTTGAGTATTTCAACAATTAAATGTTTTTCCGAACGTTAAAGTACCCAAAACACACTACGTAACATCACACTTTACTTATTTTGTTAAGAAACTCTTTTTTTCACCAAATCAACTATTGAGGAACAAACTTTTCATATTTGAACAGTTAAATTTTTTTCTGAACGCTATAGTAACCCAAAACACACCGCCTAGTGTCGTACTTTACGTATTTTGACACGAAATTATTTTTTTGTTTGATCAAACCAATTACTGGAACAAATTTGTGTATTTGTATAATCTAAATTTTTTCTCGAATTCTAAGACACACCAAAACACACGGCTTAACATCACATTTTACATATTTTGGCACCAAATTAATTTTTGGTTTGACCATAATCAATTATTGAAAAACGAAGGTCATGTATTTATACATCTATTATTTTAATCATAAGACACTCTAAAACACGCTGTTTAGCATCAAACTTTATTTATTTTGTTAGAAGTGTGGACACTGCTCAAGTCTCAGAACATGTTTAAGTATGTCACATATTAACTATCATCTCCCCAATGGGAAAGTGAAGAAGACTAAAAGTGTCTGATCGCCAACTCTCTACAAATGCACACAAGACTCCCACGTCCATGATCACATAGTTACATAAGTATAGTGGCTCCATCGGAAATCCATTCACTATCACCAAAGTTTTATCAAGGATCTCAGAGTCCTTCACATTACTTCCATAGCTCCCTTCCTTTAGCAAGTTGTGATCCTAAAACCATAAAAATAAGTGTTAGATTCATTCAAATATTGAAATATTACTTACCTTGTTGTTCCACAAGCAGATTGTTGGGAGCACCGGGAGCAACAACGAACAAGCCGATGATCAGAACTACTAAGAAACTTGAGCGTCACATCTCCATCCAAAACCTTGAGGCACTGAATATATGAGTTACCTCTCTCATATATCATTCATTTAGCCGATGTTTGACTAATCTTCATACTTGAAATCCCAACATGGATGGCATCCAAAATTTAGGTGTACAAAGTCTAATTCCGTATGCATTCAAAAATCAAATGTCGTGCTACTTTTATGTTTTCTGACATTTTGTACTACAAGGAAACTACTTGTCAGAAACACCTAAAATTTAATTTATATTTGGTATATACTACAGAAAATAAATGCATGTACAACAACTAAATATGGTTACAAATAAAATCTAAATTTTGGGATAAATGAATTAGTCAACAGAAAATGGTGTTATTGATAAACCTGTGCTACAATGGCAGTGAGCGATCAATTAGGGAGAAAGAAGTGATGGAGAGAGGGCGTGAAATAGAGAGAATCTCAACCCGCAAACTAGGATTGTGGTGGTGAGGCCGGAAGAGAGGTGAGAAAATGAGGTGGAGGGTTAGGTTAATGGGGTAGGGGCAAGGTGGGGAGTGAGAGGTGGGATAATTAAATGGATCGGTGGGATATCAAAACCCTTTGACAATTTTTTTTGTCCATAAATCTTGGCCCATGCTTCGTACAACCCCCGTTTACTTACTAGACACCCCTTTTTGGGGTGAAAAGACCAAAAAGCTCTTACTGAAAATTGGTTTTTAATTTTTTTTAAACATTAAGCACGGTTTGGCGTACGGTTGATCGACCCAGGTCGAATCTGGCAGCACTGAAAAAGGGCTGGGTCTAGTTTTGGGCCTGAAAATTAGATCACAAACCGATCCACCGGCTCCATACAATGTCCAATATGAAGAAACTCTTGTATTTTATCTTAATAGACCAGAAAATCTTTAATAATTAATAAATTTGTATGTTTAATAATTAATATATTTTATATTTTCAATACTTTTAGACGTTTATTTAATATATTTAAATAAAACAAGAAAAATATATACTCTTTGAGTAATTATACATTTGAAACGATTTTAATTAGAAAATAGATACTCTAGAAAATAGCGTTACTATTCTAAAATTATTATATTTTCAATAATTATTTTTCATCAAATTAAATATCATAATGTAAATATTTTCTAAAATCGAATTTTCAAACTGTCACCTAAAGGTACACTAACTAAATTGGATCGTAGAAGTATGTACTAAATAATCTTCTTCTTTTTCTAACAATGTATATAACTTTTTTCCGATTGATCTATAATCGTCTTTTTTTTTTTTGGGTAGAAACAAGGGCTCAACCCCAAGAAAAACATACTATGCCAAACTAGAAATCCCTAAAAGACAGTCCCAGAACAATTCGCCACGAAGGCATTTCAAGCAAATGAAGGAAACTACAGTGCATTGTCATTAATATTACCCTCCATATTATCATCTTTACCATTTCCAACATCAACATTTTCATTTTCATTTTCAAATTCAACATTCAAATTGACATCATCACCAACTTCATTAGTAACTAAATTTTCATGAATCTCAACTTCAACGGGCTGATTAATATCAACACTCAAATTAACATTATCACCAACTTCATTAGTAACCACATTTTCACGAATCTCAATTTCAATCGGAATTTGTTGTTCTTTTATTAAAAACTTATCAAGTGCTCCTGTTTGAATTGAGTCAACTCTTTAATTCTTTTATTTTTCTTATGTTTTTCACAACCTCTTTAATGTAGCAGACGGTTGTGAAAGGTGCTTGCTCATCCTCGTTTTCTTATGTTGTGAAAAACATAAGAAAAAGAAAAGAATTAAAGAGTTGACTCAATTCAAACAGGAGAGGGTTTTGTTTGCGTGAAGTGTGTTGGAGTCGAGATATGAGATGAAGAGGATGAGGGTTTTGTTTGCGTGAAGAGAAGAGCTGGAGGCCGAAGGGTTTCGTTCTGGGGCTGGTCGCCGCCGGTGGTGTCGTCGTTGCCGCGTTGGAGGGAAGGGGTGAGGCGATTTGGGTTTCGTGTTTCGTTCAGTCACAGTGCTGAGTGGTTTGTGTTTTTTCACGACTCGCGTTTCACTTCTGTGTGGTGTGCATATGGTCTGTGTTGTTTTTTTGTTTCGCGTTTCACAATTCATAGGGTATGGGGCCAAAAAAAATTATTATTGTGGGGCCCTTAAAAAAATTTCTGGGCCGAAGCTCTGTGTGCTACCACAGGCCGCACGCCCTCTAGGCCAGCCCTAGTGTTACTTCTAAAATAAGTAATTGAATCACAGCCTGCAACAATATACCTTTGGGTTTTTTTTTCACCCCCTCCTTCTCTCCCAGACACCCATAATTACATAAAACCCATAATTACCCCTGAATTTTTTTTTTAAAAAAAATTGAAGATTTCCGGATTTACCTCAATTTATGGTAAATTCGGTTCAAAAAAGGGGGTTTGCCCATTACGTTTGGGAATTTTGGATTTACCTCATACGTAGGTAAATCCGGTACATAATTATGAACCGGAATTACCTGCGTATGAGGTAAATCCGAATTTTTTTATTTTTTTTAAAAATTGTGTATTAAATTGTGATTTACGCGCGTTTTATTTTTAAAATACGATACGAACGCTTTACGATTTAAATAACAATACGAAAGTGTTACGATATACGAGTAAAGAGACATCATATATGATCTAAAATACGTCAAAATATATAAAAACCGAATATGAAATACGAGTACAAATACAAATAAGTAAAATACAACTACGGGGCCAAAATGTCTAAAACGGCCTCAAAATAACGACGTGAAGTATCGGGTGAACGATCGACACGTAGCGCATCCCGACCAATGCAGCGCTCTCTGCATCCTCTCCGATCGTCTGCGGGACAACGGGCTCTCGATATGGCTCGCTCGGTCAAGAATCGCACCGCAGACGCGAGGAGTAAGACGGACCGTTTACTGGCGTACTACAGGTAGGTAATCAGGATCGCACTCGCCGTGGTAGGATGCCTCTCTACCACCCCGCCAAAAAGTTCGCGCCCCCGAATCTGATACCTCAGCAATCCATGAATGATCCTGTCTGCAGATGGAGATTTACCCGAAATGGGTGGAGAAGGGATCGTCTGACTCGCCCGAATCGCTAACGCACTCATGCGGCATGTAGAGGCCCGACTCACCGCCCAAGTCAACCGGGTCTGAAATGTGATATGTTCGATAAAGGAACATACTTTCGTGGTCCAGCATAATGGGTGAGGATGACATCCTCCACCGCAAAGTCATCTATCTCGCTCCTAAAGTGCTCCAACTTTATTTTATCCAAATTTCTGTTCCTAGGCGGTGGCACGTGGCTGATCTGTCCTATCAAACACTTTCCGACCAACGATGGTGGGAAAATACTTGTATATCCAGCACTGAAATAATTAAATTAATAAATAACCAATTATTAATATAAGAGTAATTTAATTAAAAGCTTAAATTTAAAAAATAAATAATTGATTACTTGGAGCAGTATCGCGTATCCGCCGAAATGCTTGGTCGTATAAAATACCGCTTTCGTCAACTCAGTGTAGAGAACACTGAGAGCAGTTATACCCCAAGACCACTGGCCAGACTGTTGAAGATCTTGAATCAGATACATCCATCTCACTGGCAATAAATAGTGACTGTTGTCGGCCAGAATGGTGGTGCCTATCAAGAAGAGCATGTAGCACCGTGCAACCTGGTCATAAGCACCCGGTGCCATGTTATCCCTGTAAGAGTCCTCTACAAAGGCGATCCTCAAATACTG
Organism: Oxytropis ochrocephala; assembly: GCA_020916435.1. Classification (NCBI taxonomy): domain Eukaryota; kingdom Viridiplantae; phylum Streptophyta; class Magnoliopsida; order Fabales; family Fabaceae; genus Oxytropis; species Oxytropis ochrocephala. Next base: position 10,705,231 of record CM037093.1, on the reverse strand, counting down.
CCCCCTGTTTTCCTTAAGCTCGCCGATGAGCCTGCTGAAGCTGCTCAAAATCTGGCTGCTGCTGATCTAAGTCATCTCTATGGCTCTGGCTCTGTGGCGCCTCTCACGCTCAAAAACGTGTCCAACAAGTCTGAGCCTCTCTAGGGTGTTCGGAGAAGGAGTGGCACTCCTACTGGACATACTGCTACTGCTGGACTCCCCAGCATGTTGTGGTTGTCGTCGGGTGCGGGGTGCTGCTCCCGAAGACTCTGCTCGTCTACTCGCCACTGTTAAAAAAAAAGGAAACTATAAATACAAAAAATTAATAATTAAAAAAAGAAAAAGGAGAATTTCGAATTTACAAGAAATCAGAAATTTTTGGAATTACCTCACTTGTGAGGTAAATTCGGTTCACAATTTAGAATCGAATTTACCTCACAAGTGAGGTAATTCAAATTCTTTCAATTTATCGTAAATTCGTTATCCTCTCCGTTAAACACTCACTTTTTTCCGGAAATATGAAATCTGATTTGTGAAATGTGATTTTTGTAAGTTTTCAAGGGTATTTTTGTCCGCTACTGAATTATGGGGTCCGGGAGAAGGAGGGGGGGTGAAAAAAAAAACCTATACTTTTTTGGGTACAAAACCATATACTACTATTATCCCTTGCAAACCGGGAGAAGTTTTTGTGTCAAAAGAAGAAGAAGAAAAAAATGGTGGGTGTTTTTTTGTACCCCACCCATTCCCTAACACCCCACCCACACCGTAATTCCCAAAATGCCCTTCAAAAATCTTTTTTCATTAAATTACACCCATCGATATATCTTTTTGGGAGCCTATATACGATGGGTACAATTTTGACATCGTAGATATGTTCGTTGGGCGATATACGATTGATGCGTTTAAGTCAATCGTATATACGCCGAGGAACCTATTTACGATCGTTAAAAATGCACATCGTATATATGCCCCAAACGAGATATATACGATGGGCTTTTTTTGGTTAATTACATTTTATTAACATTATAATTTACGATCCTCGTGATTTGAATAAACGCGTATATATATTGGATAAAATAAACGCGTATAATTACAAAAACGCGCTTATAATCATATATACACGTGTAATACAAAAAATGTGTGAATCTATCTACAAGTCGTCAATAGAATCATCGGCTAAATCTATACATCTAGACGCATCGGTGTGAGTGAGAGGTCGCACGGGAGGACACATAGATCGCCATAGGGTAAAACGTCCAGGCATACGGATGCAACCATGAAGCGCATCTCGTAAGTAGTAGTCTTTGGTACCACTGCGTGGGGCAATAGGAGGCAATGGACAAGTGGGAGAGATTGAAAGATTCAACCAAAGGTACATTTTGCTCGCTCGTAATGTATATGATTTTCAACTTAGATGAACTCAGACGTGCCTCTCAAAGGCGTATAAGTGAAATTCATAGATAAAGAAAATCCGAACCAATGCAACATTATACCGGTTGCAACCATATACCCCATCTCGTGCAAATCAAACCACTTTGACTCGGTGACGTCCGTATGACTCAATAGTTAAAGCTTTGCGAAGCTCTAACGATCGGTTCTTCCCAAACATGTCCAATACAAGGTTTCCCACGTCCTTTGTTTCTGAATCAAAGCTTGCCTAATCGTGAGGCCGTGAGTCCTCACCCATGTCAAGTCCAACCCGATCGCTCTAAAACCGCAGCTACTGGTCACCTTCAACATCAACAATTTTTTCAACATAGTTGCGCATCGTCTTTGGAAGAAACGGTAAGTGGATTTTAGTCTCACTGTGTCTGTGATAATACTCTAGAAGCACCACGAGATAATTTGGTTGACCGTTGTGTAGGAATTTTGGAAGCCCCGGTTTCTTCAAACTGCTTTACCTCTCATCCACGTGCTCCCACCCGTAAGATCACGCTTAGCATCAAAAATTTCCTTTTTTCTTCTTTGGTGCACCTTTCGCTCGACTTTTGATTTAGGTGCAACCATAGAAGAAGTAGAAGGGAAAGCTATCTCATTCAAATGCCTCTTGATAAGAAATTTCTCCTCCTCACTCACTTTATCAAATCGCCCTGATAGCATCGAACCGTAAGAATATCACAAGTAGATGATTTATCCCGAGTGGATTTATCATCTATCGCATCCAAGCTCAAATGTTTCCAAAGATCATCAACAACATTGAGCGGAATAGAATTACCTAAGCATGAAAAATACCTATCTCACAAGCACAAGGAAGTAGATGTGTCTTCCTTTGAATGCACCTAAGATCGCACTTTGTCGTATCCAACCCCGATTTCGATCTTTCAAACTCCTTAACCATGTGGCTCGGTCTGGCAGATAAAGAAACAAGTCCTTGAAGATTTTTAAACAAAGGAATATTGGACTTGACTTCAATTGCTGTTGATACTTCGTTGAAAAGACCCGATAATTTGATCAAAATGTATTGCCAAAGATGTCATCAATAGATACAAAACATTTTGATAAATCACCCTTTGAAGTCTTCAACCGTCTTTTCAAAGAACAATGCAAGGATTCCGCTCAAAATAATAAACAAGTGTAAAAAAATCGAGTAACGGATAGAAATAATAAACAAGTGTTAAAGAAATTTAATCGACGAAAAAAAATATGTCCACGTGTCAAAAAAATCAATTAACGGATATAAATAATAAACAAGTGTTAAAGAAATTTAATCGACGAAAAAAATATGTCCACGTGTCAAAAAAATCAATTAACGGATATAAATAATAAACAAGTGTTAAAGAAATTTAATCGACGAAAAAAATATGTCCACGTGTCAAAAAAATCAAGTAACGGATATAAATAATAAACAAGTGTTAAAGAAATTTAATCGACGAAAAAAATATGTCCACGTGTCAAAAAAATCGAGTAACGGATATAAATACCGCTGGTCGTGCAATTCCCCAAGTGTGGGATCCGTTTAGTCCATGCCGAGATAAATCGCTCCTTATGCGGTGTCAACCATGTGTCGTGGCACGTATTTAATGAGAGCAGTTTATCGTGAGCAAACATCAAAAACTTCGATTAGATAGATAGTGTGACTCATCAACGAGAATCAATAATCCATAGCCAGAGTTTTCGACCTCCTCCCGCCTATCCTTGTGAACCAACTCCTTAATCTTGGCTTTGACATTTTTTGTAACATGCCAATGACACAATAAATTTGTAGCAGCGCAGAAAGACATCAAGAATAGCGCGACATACAAATGAGATCTCTGCATCATCAAGAAAACCCGAGGATGAATAGAATGCAACTCACATATACCTCGCACCGCTCCAATACCCAAGAAAAATGAATAGCAAGCTCCCGCCCAATATAAACAAATGCAACGTGGAAGCTTATCTCGGTGTTTGTGACTCCCACAACTGTAGAAGAGGCAAATTATATCTGTTGGTCTTGTAGGTTGAGTCAAGAATGATAACTTTGGGAAACAACCTGAGCAACTTTATAGAAGTGGGATGAGCCCACATGATATCATCGACAACATCGATTGCGGAATCTTTCTAGACCAACATAGATAATTATGGGATTCAATCAATCTCAACACCTCTTGAATGTCCGTTCTAGGACCCTCTTTGTAGACCTGTTTGTGCCTCGCCTATAAACTTGACGAAGACTAGTCACATTCTCCTGGATCTAGCTTCTTCAAAGCAATAATAGTAGCTTTTGGTCCCACATCAAGATCCGCATGTTTGGTTAACTGGATCCTTTGCGCGCTTTTAGACAGGCCCAAAAAACAATTACCAATGGAAGTTTTGAGCAAGTCGTATGTGTGTGTCTACCACATTTAACCGTGACACACCAACCCCACTTGCTAATAAAGGTAAAGTAGCCTTCAATCTAAAAGGACAACTTCTCCTTCTAGAACCGAAACCCCCTTGAATCATTAGTAAACTCGCCATGTTTCTCGCACCAAAAACAACCTTATCTCGCTTTCCTCTTTTTCACCGCTTTCTCGGATCTCACAATAACAACAACTACACCGATAGTTCTACCAATGACTTTTGGCCCACTCCTCCACACTTGTCCGTGTAGAAAATATCTACAAAATATATAACTTACTAAGTACTTAAGTAAATTAATTCCATTTACCAAACTTGAGTAACAAAATTATACCGTATCCGCCGTGAAAGTCAATGTAGTATCAATATCAACGATCGCCAACCGAGAGCGGCATCTCTCGCCGTCAGAAGCGGGTCAATATCTGCTCCAACAAAACAGATATCAACTCGAGAAAAACGAAAAAAATAGCCCGATCGTATATACCTCCTCAACCATGTATATACGATGGGTATTTTTTTCACATCATATATATACATGGCCCGGATGTATATACGATTGATCTTCAAAGCACACTCGTGATATAACCTATATACGATGGGTAGTCAACGAAGCATTTAATAATGCAATCGTATATATGCCTTGAAGGACATATATACGATGGGTAGTCAACGAAGCATTAAATAGTGCAATCGTATATATATGTCTTGAAGGACATATATACGATGAACATTTTTCCGTCGCGTTGATTAATTATCGTAATCGTATATACCTTCCATGGAGGTATATACGATGCGTTAACTTGTGGGTCCCAGTCAGAGTGAATTAATTGAAAGTCAAAATGTAATTTATGGCAGGGGTATAATCGGTATATCACAATTGGGTGGGGGTGGGAGGGGATGGGGTGGGGGTATTAAAAAAAACACCCAAAAATGGTTTGCTAGCTTTTCAAGTTTTTTTGTTGACAAAAGCTTTTCAGGTTTAAGAAAAAAAAAATGGAAACAACCCAGCACAACAATGAGACAACACAACTACACAAGTCAGATGTGTTATTGCAGGCCGAAAGAAAATGCAAGTGAGACTATTCCTTCATTTTTTTGGTTTCACCTACCCATTTCCTACAACACCTCCTCCACATCTCATAAGTGAAGGCCTAACTTCTCAAACTCACCCTAGTCCCTAATATATAAAAAAGGAAAAAATAAAGAAAAGAAGTCAACATACCCACTAGTGAGTCTTGTACAATAAATGAGTTTCTTGACTGTTTGGTTTAAAACTTTCATAAGATTTACCCTCTCTAATCCCATATTTATAAAAAAAAAATTAGAGTTTTAAGTTTATTAAATAACTAATGTATTAAGACTATAACTATAAATCAGATATATCAACTATTCAATAAACTTAAATTTAGGACCAGAGTTGTAACAAATAATCTGCTCACACTCGATTACCCCCTTCTGCTTTCACTTTCCCTTTGTTGTTCCCATTCGTTGTCGTCCTTATCATTGAAGGTAGTTCCCATTGTGAAGGTAGGGACAGTTAAGACAATTGATTATTTTGGGATTTGAGATTAAAACATCAAAGACACACGCTTAGGGTCCTCCTCTAAGCTCTTTAGTCTCGACCTTACCTATGTTACTGTTTTGGTACACTAAAAAGTCTCACATTGTTTGGGAATCAATGTCAATGGTAGTTATAAACACTAACGTTCGCAACTCACTGAGACATCTCTTAACTAAGAACACAATTGTGAAGACTCTCATATGAGTTAGATAAACCGTCAAAAATTGTTAGGACTTGAGGTCGGATCAACAATATACATTGTATACAAACAACGGTTGAGAAAGATGGTTATAGCAAACGTCTATAATTTAGGCTAAAATACATCTAAAGTCCTTTAAGTTATTTTAAAAGTTCAAATTAGTCCTTTAAATTTTTTTAGACTTTTCGCCCATTATAGTTAAGAGGGATGACGTGACTATTAGTTGCTTGTGTGGCATGCATGGCACATGTTAATATTTTGGAAAAGATGAGAGAAGTTTCAATTTTGAATTTCTCAATCTATTTCAATTTTTCTCTCTTTTTGTCGAAACATGGGAAATTGAGGAGATTGATAAGAATACAATGGCGGTCTTGGTTAGGAGTAGGGTGGTTGGGATTGACCAAAAAACTCAAAATGCAGCGGTAATGCTAGTTTTGGATGAGTAGAAGTGAGATACAAAAGGAAATAAGCAAGAGGAAGGAACAAAAAGAGGGGAACTCAAAGTTGGGCTTGCTTTGGCCGTGCGCCTTCAAACGATGGTGAGTTGGACCCAAGACGTTGACTTAGGGGCCATGGAGGAAGGATGGAGAGTCTAAGTTTTTTGGGTTGGGGTTGGGAATGATGATGAGAAATTAGTGTTTAATTTTGGGAAGGATAATGAGAAAGTAAATAGGACCTAACTTAGAGACGAGGTCAGAAGATCAGAACATGTTCTAATAACATCTTAGAATTTGGGTTGAGTCTAATTGAACCCTACAAAACCAAACTTGTAAGATAAGGGATGTCTCCCACTTATAAACTATTTTTCAAGCCATATTACATCCAATGTAGGACTTTTAACACGAAAGGAAACTGAAACGTTAACATTTGTCACACATACAAGTCAGTTAGCTGTGTCACGTAAGCAATTAACGACCATATCATCCTCCGTTATCAGATAGGATGAAAAGTCGGTTTAACTAGGTGATAAATGTAAAATGACATAAAAAGACATATTCATTTAATTAATGGTTACACCTATTTAATAAGGATGGAAAAGTAATTTAAGTAAAATAAAAAGGGTAAAAATGTCAAAAATGAAATACATTATCCGTTATTTAATAGCGTTTGAAAAAACGCTAAACGCTTGTGTTTATCAAACACGTATATTCTTCATCTGCTACTTTCATCCGCTATCTCTCAGCAGATGGGATGTAGAGCTTTAGACATGTAACACATGTTACTATGAGAAAATCTCGATCTTTGGAAGCTGCCTCAAACCGCAAGCTAAACTTACCATAGTTCCGCGTTCCATAAGTGTTTGTTGAAGAAAAAATAAATTAATTTTTTTTGAATAACTCTTTTACATGTCACATCGATAGATACGTATGTGACATATGGAACTCGATAGCTAGGACGAACGCACCGAGCAAAAGAAAGGTGACTCAAAATCAAGAAACGACCCTTCAAGAATAAAGTATGCATGCATATGAATATGAATATATGAATATGAATGTGAATGTGCCTTTCTTTAAGCCACTAATCATTATTTTATCATTATTTTCATTCTATAATCAACATTATTTTATCAATTTTCTAATGGCTTTCTGCACGGGTTGAGCCTTTTGGGTGTAATCATGATTGAATTATTAAAGTTTAAAGATTGATATTAAATCCCATTGTTGACTCTAAAATGGCTCATGACCTCCTTTCATTTCAGCCGCATTGGTAATTAGTTGAGGATATGATGAGCTCAAGATGGCATATTATTCTCACTAAACGTCAAAGGTTTAGTCGAAATGACTCTAATGCTTTTTGATTTGGTGTGAAAAGATTAGAAATCATTGCATTATATATGCTGATTATTATTGCAAACACAATTGCTGACAACTATACACTTGGCACGAATCACTCATTCTTTTGTTATTCCTCCGTCTCAATTTAACTGTCGTTTAATAAACTTCAATGTTATTTATATTTTATATTTATAATTAGATATGACTTAAAATGATTTGATATGCTAACTTTTATGGTAAACAAATATAGTAAGACTAAAATTCCCTTACATTAGTATGATTACTTCACTTTTCTTGTTTATTGGTTAAAGCAAACCCTACCCAAAAAGTAAGTAGGGTATTGTTGAAAAAAATATCATGTTGGTATTTTAAAGTCGATGAATAATTTGAGAGCGGATTTTAAAAAGACACACAATACCATTAAATTGAGATGGATAGAGTATTATCACTCAAATCGTCTCAATAGTTGCATCTAATTATAAATATAAAATATAAATAACGTTGAAGTTTATTAAAAATTTTAGGTCATGTTTAGTTTGTTTTAAATTTTGCATTCTTAATAACTAATAAGTAGGGCCATCCCCGGGCTCAGAGGTTTGTGCTACCGCACGCGCCCCAACCTAATATTGTTTTATTAGGGTTTAGGGTTTAATCAACTGCAGTGTCCAAAAAAATCAATCTGGCTTCAATGAAATAATAAAAATTTAGTCAAAATTACTCGATGCTCAACTCGTGGAGTACCCAAAATACCCCCTATACAAAGCAGAGTCTTACAACTAAGCCGGATGTTTTTTCAGCAATGAATAGAAGAAGAAATCAATTATCAAATTATAAAACCCTAAAAATAAGATATCAAAAAGTATAATCTTTTGTTCCTGCACGTGCACTAGATATGATGCAAAGGTTATAAAAAGAAATGTACATGAATCAGCTTAAAAAAGAAAACAATCTAGCTGGGGCGTACCAATGTACTTAATTTAATTTTGTATTTCACGCCGGCCCCAACTAAATTCATGGTTAAGGATTAGTCTGTTTTTGATGTGTTAGAGTATTCAAAATAGTGTGTTAAAAACCAAACTAATGGTTCAACTAGTTAAATCATGAAACAATGGTTTGGTTATTGGCTAAAAGGTACTTTTAGTCCCTGCAAATGTCAAGAAAATTCAGTTTATTCCCTGCAATTCCAAAATTTTTAAAATAGTCCCTGCAATTAGTAAACGTTACTACTTTAGTCCCTGCAATTCCATTTAAAATGTACTTTTATTCCCTGGAAATGTCAAGAAAATCCAGTTTAGTCCCTCCTTTTTAAGAGTAAAGTAATAGCAGGGACTAAAGTAGTAACGTTTACTAATTGCAGGGACTATTTTAAAAATTTTGGAATTGCAGGGACTAAACTGGATTTTCTTGACATTTGCAGGGATTAAAAGTACCTTTTAGCCTTGGTTATTCAATGTTCGATCGTAACTTTGTACCGATTTAAATAGCTCAAAGCAGTTTGAACCATGATTCTGGAGGTCTCATTAGTTTGATGTCCGTCCGATTTTCAACACATTGGTGCAAAAACAATTTGAGTAAACAGTCCAAATGGTTTTGGGGAAGCCATAAGTTAGATGTGGCAAAATCGATCAACAAGGTAGGTCTGAGTGGTGATTGAGCCCGGATCTCATTCAAAGGTCTCGAGTTCGAATCTTGGTGTGACAAAAATTTTGTTAGGAGAGGAGAACTGCATGGTCCGACAAAGTCAGGTATACACATGGTCAGCCAGATTCTCCAGTGTAGATTAGTCACCGACAAAGCTAGTGGATACTGTGCACCAATAACTCAGTAACAAAGAAAAGATGTGGCAAAATGGGTTGAACGTCAGGCTCAACCCGTCAGGTCGCAAATATCGGGTGGGATGGTTGGTGTTGCGCCCGTAATCGCACAATTAAGTTTTTCTGCCAACTCATCGAAGCTAAATATTTTTGTTTTAGAGTTTTTTCCTTATTTAAAATGATTTATTAATGTTTTCATTATATATTTTTGTTCGATTATAGTCAAACAACCTGCTAAATTCGTCTTGTTTAGCGCGAGTGATAACCTGTCAATTTTTGTCCCTTTTTTTAATGATGGGTTATAACCCGCCAACCAAAGAGCAAAAGTGAAATTTCAACTTCTCAACCCACTTTCATCGGTGGGCCGCTCGCCCAGAACTCTTTTGGCTTGCACATGATAAAGCAAAGCGACCTAGCCGCTTTTACATATGTACAAGTGCTTGGTTGTCCTACGCTTTTACGCCTCGAGTAATGCTATTTGGTCCAAAAAGTGGACCAAAAAGTGTACTAAAATACATGTGTATGAGATACGAAAGAATACACGCATAATATATTTATTTTTTATTTTAAATTAAGTTCAATGTTTTATGCGTATAATATATTTAATTTAAAATAAAAATGTATTATACGTGATATTCCTTCCGTATCACATACATATTCAGATTCGTATTTTAAAGACACTTTGTAGAATCTACTTTTTTGCATCCAAATAACATTACTCTTTACGTATAACGTTATTCTTTATGGGCCGATAGCGTAATTTTAAGTGGACAATTTTTTTTTGTACACTACGCATCACTAATTTTATATATTTATGAAAAATACAAATATAAAAATTTAATTTTAGGGAAGGACAAGGAGGACATCTATTTACTTCATTCTTATTAGTATCGCTCGGCATCACTACTATTTTATATGTGCAATGTGTGTGATACTCATTCAATTCTCACATGGATTTATATTTTTAAAAATATTTAGCACAAAGTTTAAAACAAGTTGGTACCTACAGATAATGTAAATTATATCCTCCCTCTCCTAGTAATTAATTATGAGAATGGTATTGGCTAATTCATTTGGGTGCTTTGTTTTGATTATCTACTTTTGGCTTATGATTTTACTACCTAATTGATGTTGATACTTTTTTCTTGTTTTTTAATCAAAGATTATAATTGTTGAGAAGTGTAAAAAGAATAGATGGACAATCTTTAGTGCTAGTTGCTTTCTTATTATGTCTTAGTTAATATAAGTAGAATACAATTAGATGGAATCCTTTACCGAGGCCTACAAAGTGCTCCATTAGGAAAAGGGGTTCATATACAACTTGACATTATAAGAAGTCGGCTATGGTATACGTTACTAAGCCAAAAACTTAGTAACTATTACTAGATTTGTTTGAGCAGTTGGATGCTCAATTTTTTAAAGAAACTGCATCTAATGGTTGTTGTTTAATAAGGGTATTATGGTACTATCAATTCTTTATTATATTAATTAAATTAATTTCATAAATAAATTGATTACTTTTTTAAGGGACAATTTTAATTCACATTTGAATTACTTTAATTACGGTTCCTATTATTTATTCTTCTTCTTCTTCCTTTTTTTATCTAGCTCCTGGTTCTTTTTCTTTCCCAAATGCTCGCTTTTTTCTCCACTCCAGCCTCCCGCTTGATCTCCAAATTTTAATTACACTTTAATTCGCATTAACGCTCATTTTTTCCCTCACACTAAAATCGATTCTCCTCAGATTCATATATATATATATATATATATATATATATATATATATATATATATATATATATATATATATATATATATATTGCCCTCAAGTAAATTTAATTAATTAGGTGGCTGAGACAACTAACCAAAATTGTTTGATTTCGTGGCTAGATTGATTCATTTACCTCTTGGGATATCTAAATTTTCGTGGTTAGATCGATTCATTTAGTGTTGCATATTATATATGAATAACCAAAGCTCTCTAATTAGGTGGCTAGAGACAACTAACCAAAATTGTTTGATTCCGTGGCTAGTAGCTACAGCTTAAGTGACTTCAGTAGTTAGATTGATTTCAAGGCCAAAACTCCATGAGAAAAAGACATTGATTTGGTGATTCAAGAAACAACTTGCTTGATTATTAATTTTTTTAACTTTTTACTAGAAAGTTTTGTATCTACTTGTAAATTCATAAATCTTTAATATATATATATATATATATATATATATATATATATATATATATATATATATATATATATATCTTAATACATAAAAGGGAGTGAGTCCTCAAAGTCATTTTTAGGCGCCATTTTTTCATTTTGGCGGATCCCAAATTTTTCAGCTTAGCGCTTTGGTGTGTTCAAATTTGGTTAATAGTGACAACCATTGTTTACGGCTACTATTCATGAACAATCATCACAAGCATGAACAAAGGTTCGAGGAAGAAAAAGTATTATCGCTTATAGTGATAGCCACTCGCTTATGAACAGATATTGCGCATGAACAATATTCGAGGAGGAAACAAAGATTACTATTTATGAACAAATACAAATCACGTGATAAGTTGCTATGTGGTAGGGACACGATGAATAGTATTCTAGTAGGGAACATTATTATTTTTCATGAACAAAGGCTCACGAAATCACATTATAAGAAACTATTTGGTAAGGACACGATGTGACATTAGAGCCTACTTCGCACAAACACTCTTCCTTTATTTTGTTTCCTTTGTGTCGCCCTCCTCTTCCAACGCTATCATCAACTTCAAATCCCACATTGCATAAAAAACTCAACACAAAACTTACAACTTTCTCCATACCCCCAAATCCAAAGGGAGAGAAAACATGATGATCGAGATGCATATGTTTAGAGATAAATGGGTCGGGAGAGATGTAAAGGAGCAAAGCAGATGTTGGTAATCTCTTTCATTATGTTCATAATGTGTCATTATTGAGATGACTTTTAGAATTTGTAGCTCTAATTAGGTTTATTTCACTACAAGAATTACGTGAATTATCGGGCGAACATTTCTGTGGATTCACCCGCCAAGTTTTCTCGCCGATTTTGGCGTCATGATTTAGTCCGCCAAGACGCTTTCGCGATCCTATGACATTTCTCGCGGATCTAATCACCAAGATAAGTTTATCGCTGAATTATCGGCAGATTTTCGCGCCGAATTATCGGGCGGAAATTTCAACTAGTAACTCGCGTTCATCGGGCGGATTTTCTCGCCAAGAATTATCGCAAAAATTTCCGCAAGAATCATATCGGGCGGAAATTTCCGCCAGTATTTGCTGACAATAAAGTAGTGACATGTCGCGTCACAGTTAGCGTCCGCCAGTAATTGACTGATTTAGTCAAATCCGCGCCAGCTTTCACGTGTTCCTAGCCTGCCACGCGTCCGCCAATAAGTGACATTTTTCCGCCAGTAACTGACTTAATTCCGCCAGTAATTCGCGTGAAATTTAAAAAATTTACCCATCTTCTCCTTCTATCCGTTGTTGCGCATCTACTTAAACTCCCAACCCTCTCATTTCTTATTCATTCACACCATTTCCCTCAAATCTCTCTAGAAATTTTTCATTCATTCACACCATTTCTCTCCAAGTTCTACACGAAAATTTCCAGATTTGTTGAAGGTATGTTTGTAACAATATATTTCATATTAGGTAGAGGAACCATGGCCTTCTTCTTCTTCACCCTTATTTCTCTCTGATTCTGAACCATTCACTGAGGTTCTCGGTTCTTCTTCATTCAAAAATGAAATACTCCATGAGTGAGAGGGAAAACTGAATTTGAGTTCTTCAACCTCTTTCTTCCACCATTTTTGAAAGTTTGAGATAGTGAATGGTTAGAATAGAAGAATTTCTGGTCTTGCATGCCTATATTGGAGCTTGCTAAGGACATTTTAAATCAACGAATTTTAAGTTAATTAAAAATGCATTTTAATTTTTAAATCAACGAATTTTAAAATAATTAAAAAAACACATTTTAAAAATATTTTTTAAATATAAAATAGCATTTTAATTTATTTTTAAAAAAAATATATATAATAGATTATCATGCGGAATTTGGTTGTTTAGTGACAGATATTCAAACCAAGAATTATCGCCGAATTTTCACCAATAATTATCGTTGAAATTCGCCAAGAATTCCGCCAAGAATTACTAGTCAATATCCGCCAAGAATAAAGCACTCGCGATACGCTTTTTCGGGCCGACATCGGCGACTAAATCCGCCAGTAAAGTGCAATTTCTGGCCGATTTTAACCATTACTGGGGGATTGAGTTAGCCAGTAATACACTAAATTCTTGTAGTGTTTTCATGGGAAAAAATTTGTCGGTGGTATTTTATATGGTATTCAACGGTCATAAAGTGAAAGAAGTGGTAGTATAAAGTTATTAACGGTAATAAATGGCACACTTCACAAAAGTTGTCTCTATAAAATCACATTTTAATCTCAAGTTCTAACATCCTCGCACTTTAAACAGCTTTCTCATTTATTCTAACCAAATGAACCACAAGTTTCTTTTTCTTCTCACCATTTTCGCAATTGTCTACATATTTTTTTCCATCTTAGATGGAGAATTAATCATTTTTATTATCATGTTAGTCATTGTTCCAATTTTAGCATTGGCTTGGGTTGTAGAATTTGTTTTATGAAATATTATAAGGGTTTGAACCAGTAAGGCTTTATGAATTCTTCTCATTAAGATGACTATCTTTACTCTCATTAATTGGATGTATGCATTTTCTCGATTTCAATTTTTTTCCCATCAGATTTTGGCCTCTATTCCTGGGTTCACTCGAAGACAATATTGTTATTTACGGAAAGAGATTTGTTGATAACAAAGAAAAAGTTGTTTTGTGTTCTGTCTCAAAGTCGAGTCTAAGGACATTTGTCCGATGGCAAGAGATTTGAAAGTAAAAGATCTAGATGATGAAATAGGTTATAGGATTTGATAAATCAATTTGTTCATTTTCGCATTATTTGTTATGCATGTATTTACTTAAGTTTATTATTTACTAAGAGTATTCACAAGTGCCAATGTTATTGTTTTCAATTTTCATGTGAATCACGCCGCATTTTTCTATCCTTCTATCCCTTTGAACCGTATATAAACAAAGTGGTGGTATTTGACACATGCATACGCAGCAATCGTATATAAAAGTACTATCGACTATTCACCACATCACCCACTCGCTTTCTATAGACAACACTCTACCACCGGACTATTCACCCCATCAATACACTATTCACCTCATGACAACACTCTACCACGGGGACTATTCAACCCATCAGTCCACTATTCAATCCATCACTCCACTATTCAACCCATCACCCACTATTAAGAAGTTCATTTCTAAGTCCAAGGAGTCTATAAGGGTTGGATGTGAATAGAAAATGTGGTATAAGAAGAGGTTTAATATGTAGTGTTTTCAGATTTGTGGACGTTGAGAAATGTCAGAGTATATACATAAAAAAGCTTTTTGTGTGAGACTTTTTTTTAACAAGTCAAAATAAAAAAGTAGTCAATACTAATTATTGTGTGAGACTTATTGTTTGAGTCAAACTTTGTTCCTATATGAAATAGTTAAATGGTTTGGAGTTTACTTCTTGGCTCTAACAATGAAGTGTGCATTATGTGTGTGAGAGTTTGTGCTACATTGAATGTTCTTCTATGAAATGTAAGTATTATATCTATGATTGTTGAATTGATTAATCAGTAATTGATACAGTGCTTCGTATCTTGCATGTAAGTCAAGTAAGGAAAAATTAACATATAGCGAAAATCCAAGGAGGAAAAAACAAGAAATTTAAATGGGGTGATGTTTGAGATGAATTTGACATTGACAATTCATAAGTTTAGTTTTGCTGAATATAGTTGGTGGAATAGTGGTAGTCATTATTGTGTCCCCGCTTGACTAATTGTTTTCGCCTGCAGTGTGTTTAGGAAGTTTTATAAACCTATCCCGAACCTCACTCAAGAAACGATCAAATCGTATATGAACAAATCACACCCAACCTCCTTGATAGAGATGATAATGTCTGCTTATTTTAGTTGATGTGGTTTGTATTGTTTTCTTCATTAACCAACATCAATTTTAGTTCTTTAGTTTATGTGTTGTAAGTAAAATTTGATTTTTTCTACTCTTCACGGAGATAGAGTTGTTGATCCTATGAACGACTTCATACTTCTCCAGTTATGGTATATTTCAAATCTTTTCTACTCTTCTATAATTGTTTTTTTGAATTGATTGGCTGAAATTTTTCTCAGATGATTCGTTCTACTCCTGGGTACAATGGACGAGATTATCGTTATTCCTTAAAGATTAAGTTTGAATAACATCAGGTTGAATATATTCCAGATGAGGTTTGTAGTAAACTAGTAGGTAACTCCGTATGATGCACGGGAACAAATTCGTTTTAAAATATCAAAATTGAAAACAAAAGTTCTAGAGAAAATAAATAGAATGGCCAAATGAATAAGGTAATATCAATTATATGTAAATTGTTAAAATATGGTATGAATTAGTGATTTTAAAATCAATATGGTTAGTTGTTTATGTTGTAAGCAAAAACCACTATTAATACCGATTTTTTGTAGGTTGTTAATGTTTATGGAGACTATACCTAATGTTTTATCAGTGATTCAATACGGTAATTTAACGACAATATAAAAATAATTATATTGCAACTTGTAACTATTTATTTTAAATGTTTTTTGACAATAGATGACAAGAATTATTATTTGTGATGAATTCTAATTTAAAATACTATGTATCTTTCAAATTTAAATATAGCAAATTACTTTTTTTTTTTGCACTTCACTGATATGTATTTTTTTTTTTTTTTTTTTTTCAATCAACATGTTTTTTTAATATAAATTTTTGGTCAGATTTTTTTATGATTTAGAAAAGGTGACTCTGATAGAAAATTAATAATTAAATATTAATAGATAGTATATTGTTTTAGTTGTTTTTAGAAAAAGTGCGTATAACTAATAATTAGTGTATATATATATATATATATATATATATATATATATATATATATATATATATATATATATATATATATATATATATATATATATATATATATATATAAAAGATGACTTAGCCAAAGGATCTAGCATGAAGTGCCATAGTGGTTATATAAATTGATGTTAATTTGTTAATTGTAAATGCATGTTATTTTTAGTTATTCATCTACTTAATGAATTTTGTATAAATGACTCTTAGAGAAACATTTGAATATTATGTCGATGAAAAACGATTTTAATTGCAATGAAAGTATTTTCACTATATAAATTTGACAATATTAAGACAATTCATTATACTTTTAATAATTTGTCAACATCAACCACATTGTTTCCTAGCTTCAAAGCACACTAAATAATCCACTCTAAAGTTTAGATTTCTCAAATATTCAATGGAGCCAAAGAGGTGTTAATAAATACACATATTTATGCATAAAAATCATCTCATTTAAAACTCAAGAACAAACATATAAAATAGAGCATACAATCTTGAATTACAACTCTCTTTTCACTACAAACTAAATTCAACAATCTTTGATATGCTTAGCTAAATTCAACACTCTAGTCTAGTTCTAAACAACAAATCTTTAGATAATTTGCTTAGTTTCCACCAAGATATACAATGCTATTATCATGATTGAAAATTAACAACAAAAATGCAAACAATTGACATAAGTAATCCTAACCAACTATTCGTAAGAATCGTAGTAAAATATATTGTACATAACTTTTCCTAATACCTCTCTCACATTGTGTCCCTTGTAGCGTAGTCTCATCAAGCTTCCTCCAATACCTACTGCCTTTGCAAACAAAGAAAAGAAATAAAGAAAAGTGATCAAATAATGTCTTGTGTGTGTTTAGGAAATATTGGTTCAAAAGAACCAAAGTCGTTTTTCCATTTGATATATGATCCTCGCTTTTGGCATGAGTCCAAAAAAGAATCCATCCCATCCACACGACAACACTTGAGAGTGAGCAACTTCAAAAATACTCACAAAGTGACCAAATATATAAGATCCATTGCAAAATTGTATACCTAGTGACAAAACTTAATTGAATAAATTCCCAAATTGATATGTAAAATAACAAAAGCTACAAATAAAGAATAACAAATAAAAGATATTAAAAAAAGGAATAATGATAAAGTGAACAAATAAAAATAAGAAAACTACAAAAATAGAAAAGTCGGAACTTAAAAACAAATAAAAAATATATCATAATAACTTAAAACTGAAGTTAAAAACACCTTATCTCCTCCCACAAGTATGGTGTTTCCTCGCAACATCACCACAAATAAAAAGAATACAATTGTTAATCTCTCAAGTGACTATGACAAACTCGTAAGAAAGGGAATAGAAATATAAATGCAACAAAAATAGAAGAGTGGAAAAATTAGAGCTTTTAATAAGAAATTTGAAAACTAAATTAATTCCAATCATAAATATGAAAATTGTATTAAGTCTCTTAATCATTGCCACCAAAAACTCCCCAATTTGTAAGAGATATATTTAATATGATTAATGGTCTGCATTTAATGGTTTAATGGTTTCAATAATTTGAATTTTGAATTTTAAAATTTCAATTTATTAATACTCGACTAATTTCAAAACTCGAATTTTTGTATTATACTAAAAATTAATTGATCAAGCATTAGACCAAAATATTCAATGACATAAAAATATTCCAATTTCGCTCTAGATATGTTTAACTCCATTAATATTTATTTTTTGTATTAAATATTTATTCAACTATCTCGAATAATAAAAGGTGTATTTTTTTCCCATTGAATTTTGTCATGATTTTATATGTGAATTTTGACACTCAATATTGTATTATGGGATTTTTATCCGTGGTGAAAAACATAGAAAAAATTAATCAATATAATTTAATTGCTTTAAATAGGTTTATTTAAATGTAATAATTGTATTCAATAAGGAATAATGATTTGAACATTATACGGTGATGAGCTCATGTAATTCGGTGTATGCAACTTGAATTTTTATTTATTTTTTCTTGTAGTAATTATTCAATTAATTGAATAAATAGAGGTGTATAACAGATTTCTAATTTTTTATTATTTGTGACTGCAACTCACATGGTGTTTGAATTTTTTTTGACAGCACATAATGTTTGCATTTTTGTTTTTGTTTTGAATTTTTTTGACAAAGACATAATGTTTGCATTTTTGTTTTTGTTTTGATTTTTTTGACGATTGTTTTTGTTTTGATGGTGATACAAATAAATGCATTTACTTGAATTACTTCTTGTGTAAGATTGTTCTCAAATTAGGCAATGACTAATAAATAAATTTAATTGTGATTTTTTTAATTAACACCTAATAAAATGGAATGACATGACACATGTGTATATGACATGTAATTAAAAATTTGATTAGGTGGCCTTATTTTTTGCAAATCCTAGGTGGATAGCCTAATTGAGTGACAAATCAGATTTAAAGCCCCTTGTTTCATTTTCATTTGTATATATAATAATAGATTTTCCTTTTAGTTGTACTTTCTTATTTTCTCTTTACATTTTCCATATGGTTGATTGGTTTTAATATGGTTCCATTTTAGGATGAAGTTAAGCTTCCATATTTTCTTGCCACCAATACAAAGATTACATTCGCTTGATTGTATGTTCTTTTGACACACATGGTAATGAAATAGAAGTAAAAGTTGCCGTAAGAGGAGACGACCTTTACTTCGTTGAAGGATGGCGGCTTAGGTAGTTTTTATCGCCTTTATTTAGGTGGTTGGATAAAAATGGTGTATTTCCTGGCTTGCTCTGCTTTCTTCATTGAGGTTAAGGATTGATTCCTTAACACCTCTTTTGGTCCGCACCGCAAAGAGATTAAACCTTGCCAAATAATTCGCACTCCATTGAAGATAATCATTCCATGGCAAAATCATTAGCGCCAACAATGCACTTTGCAAATAAACCTACTTCACTCTTGGTGTTGTCTGCAAGTCTCACCTACGCTGATGTTTCAAGTTCTTATTTGCTAATTATTATGCTCAAGTTACTAATTTTTCCTATGATCTACGAAACTTATTTATTAGTTAATTAGTTTAGTCTTTCTGTTTTGAAGCATATTCCGTTGGACTATTGTGATGTTCTATTTCCAAATAGAGTTGATACTGATATCACTTTGAACGATGATTGTGGGAACACATGGGAATGTACATTGTTATTATCCGAACGTATTATTGATGGCAATGTTCAACTTCGTGGTTGGCGTCCTCTTTTGGAAAAAGAAGAATTCCCCAAAATATCCCTATAATGTTAGAAATACCTGTGGAAAATCCTAGCCTTATCTTCTTTAGGAGTGCTTAGATAGTTATTGTGTCCATAAGTGTTCTCAGAAATTTCAAGTATGAAAATTTTATGTGTGATTGTATTCATATATATTTTCACAAATTTACGTGACACGCAGATAAATTTTGGTTTAATTTGAACTCAGAATGTCGTGGTGTTACTTGGTGCGTTAAGTGAAGCAAAGTGGACGTGATGGTTTTGATTTGAAGGGTAAATTGTTACTTGTCATGTTTGAAGTGTTCAACAAGAGTCTATAAACATTAAACTCACTTAGAGTGTTTAGAATTAATATTATTATCGCTTTGTTATGAAATATATAAGAGATAAAAGAACAAAGAATAATGAAATAAGATGAGAGCGAGATTTTCTATTCACTTCAAGTGTCCCATTACACATAGGAAATAGCCCTATTTATAGGATTTTTAAGGGAAGTGAAAGATCAACCAATTGAAGAGCCACTAACCACCCATCATTACAAAGAGATTAAAGTACAAGCTAGTGGAATTGGAAGAGAGGTGGACATGGTGGACATCCATATTATTCATAACACTCCTTGATGTCCACCGAGGATATGCCTCATTAAAACCTTACTAGAAAAAAACCCAAAGGGGAAAAATCTAGTGAAGGAAAAAGAGTACAATATCCTGCTACTGGGAACTGCCTCGTTAAAAACCTTTCCAGGAAAACCCAATGGGACAAAACCATGGCAAAGGAAAAAAGAGTGCAGTTTTTCTCCCCCTGAATGAAGTGTTACTTATGAATATGAATTTCAACATCCGAACTTTCTCCCCGAGTGCATATGGAGCAATCTACTCCACTGCCATTTGTGATTTATCTTCTTTAATGGAGCTTTACGATCGTGATTATCTTCAAAATATCTTCTTTGAATTGTTGCAAGTTGGGTAGGAAATGAAGAACAAGAGTCATAGATTGTTTTATAGATCATAAGGATATTCCAATGTCACCACATGTAGATAATAACTGACTTGTAATCTGACTTGATCTAGATCAGAAAAATACTTTATATCTGCATGGTTAATTTTTATAACATACATAAAATTATTTATTCATTATAATAGCCAACCATAAATATGCATCTTACCCACTTTTCTGATGAATTTTGGTTTCTGATGAACTATATGACTACTAATCATCAAATAGTACTATCATATCAAGGGATATAACATTTGGTAATATGCATGCATGATTTCATAGTCTTCGACTAAGATATTTCATATATTCTTACCATACAACTCATGTACTCAATAAAAATATATAATGAGTCAATGAAGAATTAGTTCTTTCTAATTTTTTAAACAAAACTTTAACTAGCTAATTATTCATTTCCTGATCAAGACGAGTCTTTGTCTTTCAAAAGAATTTATTTAAAGATACTTACTTTTATCTTGAATCCTTCCGATATTCCATGTAGAGGTCACCTACAGGTTCAACCTCAAAATCCATCAAATATAATTTGATGTCATTCACTAGAGCTCTTTCTTTGAATATAATTATAGCTTTTTATTGAAAGCTCTTCAGAGTTCTCGATAATATTTATGTCATCAACATAGACATTAGTTATAGAAAATTCTTTTCCAAATATTTTTATAACACTCTATGGATAGGTGATGTCTTTTTTTGTATTCCTCCTTTAGAATATAAATTTAGACGATTATACCATATATGTTCAAATTATATTATCTCATGGAGAGATTGATTCAATTTGAGTTAGAATCAAAAGTGTGTGTATTGGAATATTAATCCTTCAGTGGATATTCAAATGATTATGACTATCAAATGAGCCATACAAATAAGTTGTAGTAACATTCATCTTGTGAGAATTGAGCTCTTCATGTGCTACAAGGCTAATTAAGTGTCAAAAGTACTCGTGATCCACCCTCGAGAAACATGTCGAGTTTTTTATCTCACAACTTCACCATTCTCATTTTGCTTCAATTTCATATTTCAATTTTGGCCAATTCACATTGTCTACAATCTCTAGTAGACTTTGATTCATGATCCTCACTATCATTTATCACATTTAGCGCTATATTATATGCAAAAATATCGCCAATGTTGACTTTGTTTTGGTTCCATTGTATTTCATTGTTGACATAATTCATTGAGATCTCTTTAATTTCATAACTTTTCAGTACCCGATCGCTTCTCCGAACTCAGAATGTCATTTATGTCCAATACTATTTTAGAGTTTCTATATCCTCGCTTGACCATACTTTTTTTTTATCTCCTTTGTTGTTCGAGGATTTTTATCTTTGGAACCGATTGGTCTACCATGCTTCAGCGCGCTGTTGAGACTCATTTTCAATATTAGATTGTCCAATCACGACATCCAATTTATTGGAGCATTAGCAATTGATATATATATGATTTGGTCACACCTTTTGGATCAAAGAATGCGCTTTGGAAGATAATTTGCTAAGCTTTGTAAATGAATTATCTTTTGAACTTCTAGTTCACATTGTTTAGTTTGAGGATCATTATGAGATAACGATAATTCATTCCAACCGATCTATTTTCTACAAATGCTTATTCTCTCCCCTAATGTTGGGAAATCTAATTCTTCAAATGCTAATCATCAACTTGGATTATAAACAAGTCTCTAATTATTGGCTCATGATACTATATTATACATGGAGATTTATATCCAAAATTCTTTTAGGACCCATCATAGTGCATTGCACATCCAAAAATTCTAAGATGGGAAATATTAAGTTTGTGACCAAAACCAAATGTAAAAGGGAAGAGTTGTGATAACATGTTGGCTTGATGCGAACCAATATTACAAAGATGTAAAATTGCATGTTCCCAAGTTGAACTTAGAACTTCTTATCTCATAAGTATTGGTCATGTGATTAACTTTAGACGTCCAAAGAATGGTTCTTCAAGACCATTTTATGAATGAATGTATGACGTGTGATATTCAATATCAATTCTAATAGACATATACAATACTTATCATATGCTTTCAAGGTAATTCACATAATGAATTCTTACTCAAATTAGTTGAGCAAACAATCTCACAAACTTCCTATTGTGATGATGACGACAAATATATATATAATATATGTATGTGGTCATCTAGTTGATGCATCAATTAAAACCACATATATATAAATAGTTCACGTGATTAGTGTATTTGTTTACGTATATCACCTTATACCGCTTTTTAGAAATATGAGAGATCTATTATTCTCAAATTGCCAATTTTCTTTGGGAATTAGTGAATATATAAAATTAATAGATTGAAGAAACTACCGCTTTTCAATACAAGTTCACATAGAAATTTATTATTTGCATCATAATTTACTCCTGGATGGCCCAACCGATCTTGCCAACAACTAAATTATTATGATATGTAAACTTCGCTTACAATAACATGCGCTTCAATTGAACATATATAAGTGTAGTACAAATCGTAGGAAAAAAATAGACAATTTTTCCACTACACTTATTTTATCAAAATATGCCTCGCTATGTAAAAATATTCAATATCTCTTTCATCTCTTGTTTCAATATGAATTCTATTTATATGAATATCTTTGAAACTTAATAAATTTCTACTTAGACTTAGGGAAATATAATGCATTCTCAATGTGTAAATTTGTTCCCCCTGATAATAAATATATTAGCTCTTCCTGAGCCTTCAATTATATTTGAAGAACCAGATATAGTACTAACTCCGGTTTCTCACTTCACTAAAAAGGAGAATTTTTTTTCTTTAAAATTATATGGGTAGTTCCACTATCGGCGGAACACATTTCTCCATTATTGATGCTAGTGTTAATACTCAATTTATCCTAAAATAAAATAAATATAATAAAAGATGGGTATGAGAAAATTAAGTCTCTACAATATTATATGCCTACAAAGATCGAACTTTAGGAACTACATAAAATACAATTTCTCAAGAACAAAATATCGTGAGAAAACTATGTTTGCTACTCAAAATAGGAAAATAAGGAGCATAAGTCTATCTCAACATAAACCATATTTCCTAAGCAAATATACAAATTCTTTTGAACATAAAAATGTCTAGTTCTTAGGATCTAGTCATACAATCAATTCTTTGTATTCTCCTTTTTTCATGGAATATTTTTATTTGGAATTCCAAGCATAAGAAAGAAGAAAAGTTACTTTTTTTTTCATAAGATACTACACCACTATTAGGAATAACAAAGGTCACAATCACAAATCATACAAATGACACTTAAATACTATAATGATAACATTTACCACATCAATGGTCATTACCACAACTTTATCAGTACTAAGATTATAATGTGAATCATTCACTGGGAATGAAATTCAATTCATTGAGTGGTTTGTGAGTACTCTTTCAATATCATTAAAAATATTTTCTTTTCAGATTACATAAGAATATTTGAGACATAAATTATATGTCATTTCCTTTGCTTCAAAATATACTAAGATCAAATAAACCTTATAGATTTCAACCATTGTCCAAAGGTCTAGTTCTTCAGGAACTTGACCACAAATCTCCATAAGGGATGACCAAAGAAAGATGTATAAATTACCAATTCATTAGTTCTTCAGGAACTTTACCACAAAACTTCTTTAATGATGATCAGAAAAAGTTATACTATGAGCAATCCTTCAAGGATGTTTGCATATTAAATTTCCAAGTTCTTTAGGAACTATATCATAAACAATGATATACATAGAATAATTATTTGTGCAATCCTTTAGGATACTTGATAATTGATTTATTGCTCTTCAGAGCATATACTTATTATAAAGGAGGGAGCAAAGAAGGAAGCCCTTTAATATTAAACCTTTTATGTACCCAAACAACTTTTGATATTACAAGTAACAATTAACAAAAACCGCATCGATTAGACATTCCAAATAAAAACTTTATCATAATATTACACAAAACCGTCAACTTAGGCATATCGCATAAATGTGTTACTGTTATGGCATAAATGTGTTTATGTTATGCTCACCCATGTATTCTTGAACCAAATTCAAACAATAGAAAGAATTCACAAGTCGAAAAGTACTTGCTTAAGAAGTTAGATAGTATTAACAAGAAAAATTAGTATATGACATAGCTTTACTGAAAGGAATATTAAAAATAACAAATGCCTAAGGAAGAAAGAATTTAAACGATTGATACTATAATCAATAGGAGTTCTAGATGAGTTCTATTTCGGTTCTAGTAGATCAAAGAATCGCCATTCAATATGATGAATATAGTCTCTTTCCAATCAGTAAGCACAATACAAAAATATGGAGAACTTTATTTTATTTTATTTTATGAAACTAAACATAAGCTTTGTTAGATAATTATGCAAATGATGGTAGGAGATAAAAATCAAACCTGAAAGCAATATCATAATTTAACCGTGAGCATCTGAACAAGCAAGATTCAATATTACCTTAGATTGGTAGAACTTCATGCTGATAACGTTTTATGAAATATATAAGAGATAAAAGAACAAAGAATAATGAAATAAGATGAGAGCGAGATTTTCTATTCACTTCAAGTGTCCCATTACACATAGGAAATAGCCCTATTTATAGGGTATAAGGGAAGTGAAAGATCAACCAATTGAAGAGCCACTAACCACCCATCATTACAAAGAGATTAAAGTACAAGCTAGTGGAATTGGAAGAGAGGTGGACATGGTGGACATCCATATTATTCATAACAAGTTTCTTATTTTATATGGTAAATCTTTGTCACCCGTGCATTGCACGGGTGCACGGTCTAGTATATATATTAAAATTCCCCTAAAAAATATGGCACTAGGCCATTGTTGTTCCCACCCATGCAAAAAGTAGTGCCATTTGCGGCGAGGTTTAGTACCAAAAAGTGGTTTGAACCACAAGGAAAAAATATTTGTAATTTGGTTCTGTTCGATTGCTTTTTTAATAAAATCAACTAATTCGATCCAACCAATGTGGTTCAATTTGTTCGGTTTTTTACGAGTCGAAAACATAATTTGATTTAAAGTTAAAGCAATTAATTTAATTTAATTGTAAATATTAAAAATAAAATAATAACAAGATTTTTATTTTATCACTTATATCCATATTCTCTACGCTAAATACGATAAATGAATTTATTTTTTCCATTTAGCGACCAAAATTTTGTTCTCTATTTGATGTTTTTATTGGTAGTGTAAACCATATGTAGTAACATTGAATTAAAAACAAAATTGGACCACAATTGTAATTTGTAATTTCAACTTTTTGTGTGTGACTAGATAAATCTTGAATGCGTGAGATTAAGGAAACACGTATGCTAGTGTGATTGCATTAAATAATTTTTTTTATTTTCTAATTAATAATAATAAAATAATATGTGTGATTTGACGAGGAAAACTCATCGTATGAACCGAAGTGATTGGTTAAATAATTTGTTCAAACTAAGATGGTTTAATTTTTAGGGGGAAGGATTCCATGCATTGAGGGTGCCAATGCCTGCCTAAGTCTGTTGGATAAATCAAATGTTCCACTTAATGCCACATGTTCTTTTTTTTTTTAAATTTTTAAAAGATCTAAAACAAAAATGCATAAGTCTTCAGACATAGAGATGGAAACACCATAAGTAACAGCGACAATCGCCTCCCCAACGCTTTGACCTCCGCGACACTCCACCTCCATCTTGCTCCTGCAACAACGACACTCTTCCCACCATCTTTCTGCTTATGTTGCGATGCTCTCATCGCCACCGCACCTCCGCCTTCCAACTCGACATTCGGCCGCACACTCGTGCATGGAGGCAAGGGGTGCCTATAGGGGCCATGGTCACCCCCAAATTATGAACACTAATACTGGTGATTGCTATAATCAATTCTTTGTGGCCCCACTTAATTTTCAAATTTCTTTCCTTATTACTACTAGTTTTAATACCTGGCCCCTGCGACGTTGCTAATACATAAATAATATTAATGTTGCAAAATAAATGTGTTATTTATATGTATAGTGCTTCCGCAAAAAATAAGCTAGCATGCTGCACGTAAAACTCCCTATGACATCAAGCATCCGGTAAAAAAATGTTGGATTAAGAGTGACGGAAACGAAATTGTTCAAACGCTTGGCCAATGGATTTGTTGTTTATTAAAAATTAAATGCTCACGGGTTGGCTAAATTTCATCAGATAATCGAAAGAATTAATTTTTTTCGAAAGAATAATATCGCATCGCATTTGAAAGAAAATTTTGTAGATCGCCAACATCGAAATTTGCCAATCATCATATAAAATCTAATAAATAGCTTATGCCATTAGGCAAATGAAGTTACTTTGCAAAATATCAAATCTAATTCTTGTGAATAAAAATTAAATTATAAATATTAATTAAATAAAAATATTATAAATTTAAAATGAACTTTAATAAAGACATTTAAATTGAACATCCTTCGTAGATAAAATAAGAAGAAAAAAGTCTAAAGAACTTTAATAATTATCAACATTCATTAAATACAAATACAAAAATGAACCCATAATAAGAGAGGAAAATTGAACATCATCCGTATATTTTTTTTCTCTCATCAGAAGTGGATGGGACTCCTTCTCGCTTCCTTTCAAAATGAAATTGCTTATCAAAAAAAAGACAATACAATGAAAAAGTGAAGACTCTGATCATGCATGGTTGAAGGAAACCCATGATAAAATAGGAAAACCTTTAACTATTTTGGTCATGGGTCGATAACCGATCGATACGTATGAAAATTCGGAGGGGGTTTAAAGGATTCCCGGATTTACCGTGATTTTACAAAGAACTGAACACACCATTATATAGGATTTCCGAATTTACTTCCCAAAAAGGTAAATCCGAAAATTGTTGTGTTTCCACCGATTTACGTAAAACCCCATAAATCCAGCCTAAATTGTGCACCGAATTTACCTCCTTTAAAGGTAAAAGATATATTTTACACCGAGAGGGGCTAGAATTGGAGATACCATTGTTTATGGTACAGTAAGTTCCTATCAAATTATAACTATAAATTTAATAAACTTCACCCAATTGATTATTGAAGAATAAACATCACATATTAAAATATCTTAAATTTTTTTGGATCGCAATGAACTCCTTAAAATAAAAAAATAAAGGGTCCCTTTAACCATTTGGTCATGGGTTCAATCACCGATCGATACCTATGAAAAACATTTGTTGAGAGAGTTCAACCCTTAAATGGATCTCTCGATACTCAAATACATTACCTCACAATCACCAAGGATACCGTGATTTACACAAAATATATCAAAGAAAAAAGACTAAACATTAAAATATAAAAGATAAAAAAGGAAAAAAAGTGACCAAAAACAGAAAAAAAAAAAAGAAAAAAGACAAAACAAAAAAAAAAAGAAAAAAAACTTGCGAAAGCATCATGGAGTTAGCGCCAAGCCGCATTAGATTTTAAGATGAAATGTTGAAAGGAACTATACAAACAGTAAACACTCACTAAGACCATCAACTTTCACACACTACATAGAATTTGTACTTTTGTGTCTCCTTTTTTTTTTACTTTTAATGCGCTGCAAGGCATGCAATACCTAGGTTGTTCATTTGTATTGTTAAACCGAATCAATTACTAAATCGATTGAATCAATCAAAATTAATTGAATTTTTACTAACAGCTTTAGAATCGAATTGTTCGCCAGCCGCATCAACCGGCGAATTGTCTTAACGGCTTAAGAACCGAATCAATCGTTTTAATGGTTTCTGGCAGAACTGAATCAATCAAGCCGTCAGAAGTTTTTGAGTTCGAATTCAAACCGAATCGCTTAAATTTTGAATTTTTTTCAAACTATCAACTCGAATCATATCCAAACTACCCAAAAATTGTTTTTTTAAAAAAACTGAACAGTCTTTTTTTTTTACAAGTTTAAAAGTTTGTATGAGTTTGATGTGTAAAACTGAAAAAAAAAAACTGAAATAAATTTTTTTCGTTAAGCTCGTTGCTTGATCTTTATTTTTTTCTCAATTATAAGAAACATATTTTCCGTAAAGAAACGAGTTTAAAAGTTTAAGATAACTATATATATATATATATATATATATATATATATATATATATATATATATATATATATATATATATATATATATATATATATATATATATATATATATATATAAGATTGCCATCCAAATGTTAATCAGAAAGTCTTCAAAATAAAAACAGAACTTCAATTCGGTGACTAAAAATCGAATTTTAATTTTTTTTGACCAATATTACTAAATTTAATCTAACTACTTATACTTGTCAAAAATATTCAACAGCTTATATAATTTATGTGTCGCATTTGTCAAAAAATAAAATTATGTGTAGAATATTATATTTTATTGGTTGGGCTCCTAACTTAAAAAAACTTATCTTCTCTTTATTCAGCGAAAAAAATTATCTTCTCTTTGGGTTGTGGCCGATAGTGTGTTTTGTGGCAACGTGGAGTTCAGTTTAATACATTTCAGTTTGGAATGATTCTGTTCATGTTCTTAATGGTTCACAATAATGGTTCTGTTCATGTTCTTAATGGTTCAGGCCTCAGCTTGAACCAGCCACCGATCGAACAAACAGCTTAAGTTCAATTATTAAATCATAGCAAGCAGCTTCAGCCAGCTTCAAATAAATTGTTCAACCATTTTGCTCGGGCCGCTTCGCTTTTTCCTCCGAACCGAACCATGAACGGCCCTAGCAAATAAAGTGGCGTTCTTCTATTGGGCTGGCAGGGCTACATGGCCCGCCTCTAAAAAAAAAAAAATTTCATATGCCGAAATTACAATAATACCCTTAATGAAAATTAAATTTACACAAACAATCAACCAATGAGAAGAAGACAACACAACACTCAACATTGCCTCACTTCCTCTTTCTCTCCCGCCTTGCCTTCCCTGCTCTCACTCAACGACAACGCTTCTCTCCGCTCGACGTATACACTTCCACCTACTTCCTTCCAGCCTCCAACATGGCAAGGGCCCAAAGAAGGCAAAGAACGCTTCCTCTTTCTCTCTCGCTTCCTCTCCGCTCGCGCTTACTCTCTCTCTCGCTAATTTATTTTTTATTTGTTGTTGCAGTTGCTGTTGGCTTGTTGCTGATTTTGGATTGTTTTTCTATTTTATGAGTTGTTGTTCAGTTCATTTCATTGTTGTTGTTGCTGATTGTTATTCTATTTTATGAGTTGTTGCTGATTTTGGATTGTTGTTGCTAGTTTTGTTGCTGATTTTAGATTATTGTTCACAGGGGAAGAAAGGAAAGTGATTTTAGATTATTCATTATTGTTCATTTCATTTCAGTTCATTTCATTGCTGTTGCTAGTTTTGCTGATTTTCGATTGTTGTTGCTAGTTTTTTCTTTAATACAAGTTGTTGTTTTTCTATTGGCTTTGTGCAACCATTTTCATCTTGAAGAATTTGTCCTTCGTGCCCGCCAAGAATCAAGTTTGAAGAATTTGTCAACTATTCAAGAATTATGTTCGTGTTTGGCTGAAACTAACGATAAGGAAATGTACTTCTTGCTTGATAGATCGCTTCCGCTTTATCATGACTCTTCCGCTTTACGCCACAATTGAGAGGTCTTTTTCAAAGAATGAAAAATTATCAAGACTAGGTTGAGAAACAAGATGGAAGGTGGATTTTTAGCCGATAGCATGACAACTTATATTGAAAGGGAAATTAGTGAAAACATTGGTTCCAGTCTATTATCAAGATTTCAAGTCACTTGATCACAGTAGAGCATTACTTTAAGGTACACAGCTTTAATGTTTTGATGATCAACTTTGTGCTTAATATGAATCAGTATTTAATTTTATATTATAATAATAATTTATTTTACTACCCTCCCAAGTTTTTTTCAAGATCCGCCACCGCTAAAGAATAATACCCAAGAGAGTCTACTATAATATCTTGCACAACTTTAGTGTAATATGAGGATTATGAAATATTCAACAACAATTTTAAGACCCATACTATCTTATAATATTATAAAGTATTTTTTTACACAATATTATAACGTATTAGATATTTTTTGGTTACATACGTATTAGATATGAGTGTTAACTTCAAAAATATATTTAACAAGCTTTGAAATCTTGGTCCCCTCGAGTTCAAACTCCCGCTCCGCCCCTGCACACACACTCGTTACATTTTCTATACTTCTCAAATATACCTTCAATACATATCTTACCAACTAAAGATATGATTTTTCATCTCGATACGATATATCTTCGATATCTCTTACTAAAAACATGAAATTTGTTTACACATTCATAGTAGAAATAATATATTCTAGTAAGTGTGGGGAAAATATATATAAGTCATTCCACTTGTTATGATTGCAAAGTAATTTTTTTCTATATCACGATAAATACGATCGACTACTTATATATTTATCTCACTCTGTTCTATTTTGATTTTAAAAACAGATCTCCATATCCACGCCGATCTCAGATCGTACTCAAGTATTCGCACTAGGGGTAAAGTGTAAAGACTATTATCCGGTCACACTACTCCTCGTAGGTGGATAGAGTGCGAATTAGAGAGAGCATTGAGCAATTTGCCTTTGTCAACATGGTTTGCATAAGAGTTTCGCCTCCTTCTAAGGCCATTGCCTTCTTGACAACTCCTCTCAATTGAGTATTTACTCGCTTCTAACCTATTGTAAAAATGCTTTGTAATTTTTTGGAGGTATAGTTCACTCTTTTTAATAATTGCTGTAAAAAATTGAACTACCTTAAGTTATTCAGAAAAAGTTTAGTTAAAGATTCCTATCAAATAGTCAACACGAGAATATATTGTCGTGTCAGAATTAAGTAAATACTACTGTACAGTACGAAGGAACAACAAAAGTGATGTATATTTTTTGACAAGTACTGATGCATGTAATCTTATCGGGAGTAAATCAGTACCACTGCTCTATTAAAGCTTTTATTATATGATCACACTAACATCTGGTGTGGGTTCTTTAATCTCTAGCATTAAATGTTTTAATTTCTACTTTTAATATTTTAAAAATATATTTTCTCTCTTTTACATAATAAATGAGCTGGTATGCGATAGAACAGTAAAATAACATAATGAAATCATTTCCACATCTTATCTAAGCTTACTACCACTTCAACCTGTTGAAATTCGATGGACAAGAACGGAAAAGCATTAGCGTCAAAAAAACGGCAAAGCATTGCTTTTTCATTTGCCACGCTGAAGTAGGCCACACTCTTTACTACTTCGTATAAATACCTGTGTTTGCTTCCTTTCCTGCACCACAAATTTCACAAAACAAAACAAAACAAAACAAATCCATCCATCTCCATCCCTCTCAATCTCCTAACATATAAAACTGCTTCTATATATTCACACAGAATCACCATCCTCTTTCCTCTAGCTACCACCAACTACTTTATAACTA
Organism: Oxytropis ochrocephala; assembly: GCA_020916435.1. NCBI lineage: Eukaryota > Viridiplantae > Streptophyta > Magnoliopsida > Fabales > Fabaceae > Oxytropis > Oxytropis ochrocephala. Next base: position 10,673,327 of record CM037093.1, on the reverse strand, counting down.
CTCTTCTACTCACTGCGTTTTTTACACTGACGGTACGTTCACTTATACATGCTGTGGTCCATTTACACCATACTGTAAAAAAATATTCATTATTTCTACACTTTACTCTGCTTTCCCCTGCTTTAACTTCTCTGTTTCACCAACAATTATACCAAATGCTACATCTTTCCTTCATAGTGTTATTAATTATAATTATGATGATTAAATATAAACTCCTGTGCTGTGTGAGCTGGTTTAGTTGTTGTGTTATTAATTATAATTATGATGATTAAATATTAATAAAAATGTTTGGTCAACTTGCAGATATTATTATAGATTTTAAAAAAAATGATCATCCCAGTGTCTGCCTCTGCCTGCAAACAAGAACTGTCCATAGTGAATTTCCAAAAGGGACTAACAATGGAATCATTTTTTCACCATCGAAAGGATAAGGTAGTATTAATAATGGGGGCCACAGGAACGGGAAAGACCAAACTAGCCATTGACGTGGCAAAACATTTTCAACCAGCAGAGATAATAAACTCAGACAAAATGCAAGTCTACCATGGTCTTGACATAACAACCAATAAGGTAACCGAACAAGAACGTGATGGGGTCCCACATCATCTCCTAGGAACCGTTGATCCTAACTCAAATTTCACTGCTAACGACTTTGTAACCATGCTTGTTTAGCCATTGATTCCATCGTGGAAAAAACGGGTTACCGATTATAGCCGGTGGTTCTAACTCCTATTTAGATGCTTTAGTGAACCATCACCGGGAGTTTCGGTTAAGGTATGAGTGTTGTTTCCTTTGGGTTGATGTTTCACTTCCGGTACTCCATTCTTCACTTCAGACACGTGTCGATCGTATGGTTGACGCTGGTCAAATTGATGAAGTTCGTCAATTCTTTGATCCTTTTGCTGATTATACTAAAGGAATACGAAGAGCAATTGGAGTTCCTGAATTTCATAATTTTTGAAAGCTGAAGTAAATGGAGAAGATGAGAGTGTAAAGAAGAAGCTTCTAGAAGGTGCTATTGCGAGGATTAAAATTAATAACTGCACGCTTGCGAATCGACAGGTTCAGAAAATTCATCGATTGTTTGGATTATGGAAACGGAACATGCATCGTCTTGATGCTACTGAGGTTTTTCTTAGAAGTGGATCTTCATGTGATTGTGAGCAAGTTTGGGAGGATCACGTGCTTGCTAACAGTTTAGTTATTCTACACAATTTTCTTTACAATGAAACACGTGTTCGCACTCGTGTTGTGTCCACAAAAGATGTTATCGCCGCAGTTTTCTTCGCCACTGCCAATGGCCGCTGTTGTGGCCGCATCCCATTGAGGCAGTGGGACTTGAACACACACTCTCATGCATTTTTTTAAACATACTTTTTGGATAGTTAAAATTTATAAAGGTCTCATCAAATTTATAAAGACTATAAATTAGTGGGACTCATATGAATTTTAACTAAAAATGAAAAAGACGGTATATTGAAAAAATGAGTGTTAGAGTGTGTTACCATGTTCTTCCATATACAAAGAGTACACAATTGACATGCTTGAGCTTGATACCATAGAATTCCACAGTTCATGTCGTTTTGGTGTTTTATTATATTATTTTTTTGAGTTTTTTTTACAAAATGCTTATTTTGACAAAAAAATGACAAATCGAAGCAGTTATTAATTTACAACACCAATTAATCAGTTTTTTGACTATATTACCAACCCGCTTTTTCACGCTTTCTATACGCGATTAAAAACTTGCTAATCGATCGCTTCTGGCCAATACCTAAAAACCTTAATTAATTAATACACAGAGGCCGCAGAATCATTTACTCATTAATTTTTTTTTCATTAAAATAACATTTTTCTTTTGTTAAGGTCATGTCATTGATAGTATAAGTTTTATGAACTATATCTATTATTATTGTTATACACAATCTTTTGTTCAGCTTGTTGACAAGTTATATGAAAATGTAATATTTGTTCTTTTGTTCTTTTGGGTTACATCGGTGGAGTGTATTGTACTATTGTATACAAATTAATTAAATATGTTTATGGAGTATAGCATATACGACAATTTCTGCTTTCTTGGCAAATGTTGTTGTGATCCTACAGTGTAAAAATGCTTGTTCAACTTGGATTATGTTACGTTGGTTTCACTAATTATTACTCCTTTTAGAAAGTTTAAATACATCATATTTTCAATGAATTTAAAAATTATTTCTTAATACTGGTGCATTTTATTTATTTTATTCCTAAATTATACTCACTTCCCCTCAAGCCAGCTTAAACGTCACACATCCCCTTTGGGCTTCCTATCGACAATAACCACCCTCAAATTATGAGATTATTTCCAATCCCTAAAATTTAATACACCATTACAAAAACTTCTTCTACTCCCATGTAATTTTTTTCATCTTTCTTTCCATTCACAGCTTTGGGCTAATAAGAATTCATTCCCTAAAACTCCGAACATATCATCACAAAGATTTGTAGAGATTCACAGTATAAGAAGGAGATGTGTTTAATACAAATTTTATCGACAGCTTTGCAAAGTGTTGAGGTAAGTTAAAATTAAGTAGAAAAGTAGCTAAGCACAGACAACACAAAGCACAAAAATGGGAAGACTCGTGATTTGAAATGAATGACCTATAAGATTTAAATTCTCACACAAAGAAAAATAAAATAAATAGATGCAAAAGATAACACAAGTCAAGAACACATGATTATATCTTCAAATACAATTAGAAAATTGTATTTGACCAAAACTTAAGTGAGGTGAGTGTTCAATTTAAAATTAGAGGACATGCAAAAGTGAAATTGACCAAAACTTAAAGGAGGTGAGAGTGTAATTTCCCCTTTTATTCCAAGTAATTAGTTTAGTTTAATGCGATTATAGAAAAGACTTTAAGTAAGTTGACTAAATGAAATGTAAAGTAGGAGTGCCCGAATTCAAACTCGATTTTAAACCAACACTTCTCCCTCCCTACTAACATTACTTATAAAAAATATAACATTTTATCTTTAAGAAAAATCGTATTAAATACTTAATAAACTATTAACTATAAAATATGAATATATAAAACTCACAATCGTGCAATATTATATCTACTATATACTATTTCATACTTATTTAGCTATTCATTCATTGAATAATAGTCCAAAAAAATTTGTCTAAGAAAAATAAGAGAAGAAAAGATCTAATTTTTTTTTATCTACATAATAAAACCAACCATTGAGTTTTTCTCTTGCAATTTCTCCTCTTCTTCCTTCCTTCTATAGCCAAACCTAAAATTTATCCCAACTTGAAGTACATGCCATATAGGCGGCCGTACCGTGAGAAGCATCATTGGGGATATATACGTGGAAAGTAGGGGATGGTTTAAAATATAATGAAAAACAAAAACAAATGCAAATAAACTCCTTTTTGTGAGGCTTCCGTACTGATAGTTTGTGGCGCGCCTGCATAAATAAGCATGATTAAAGTTGGCTCTTTGGTGGATCCACTTAAAAATTTCAATTACGCAATTAACTGGATCACACTTATTCATTGATTTGTGATGCCAATAGATATGGTGTATTGACCAAAATAATAATAATATATGGTGTAAAATGCATGGTGTGACATACCAATAAAGACTTCAGATCAAATAGTTCAGCTTCTTCTAACTTAATTAAGATTTAAGTTTGAATTCAATATCGAACGCAGTTAGAAATAAGTAAATTTTTTGAGTGTTTGTCGCCATCATATTCTATTCGACTTTGCAGATTATACTTCTATAGTTGCGCAAATGATACCCTATTTACACGGAGAGAAAATTGCATGGCGGGAAACATAATGGCATTTTTGGTCTTTCTACTTGTGCGCTTTTGTCTTTTTTATATAGAAACCGATTAAGAATTAAATATTACACTGTTAGAGGAGAGAGGGAAGCTGTGGTTTGAACCACATACGCCATGTTTCCACCAAAGAATGTCTCTTCCATTCAACTACGTGAGCTACCCTTTTCGAGACACTTATAGCTTTTGGCAGATTAGTACATCTCTAATATTGATTTGACTTGGAGTTGGGGTAGAATAAAATGTGCACTCGACTTACAGTGTGTCTATGGCCCAACCTATATCGCACTCCATGTCAGTCCGACTTTTTTCTAAATAACTAAGGCCAATGCTTTTTTAAAAAGCATATTTAGAGGCTAGAGTTCGTCGAAAAAGTCTTCTTATCCAACCAACTTAAGTAAATATAAATAATACTTTTTATTACTACTACTATTATTATATTAAATTTTATACTTTGTGTTAAATCATAAATTTGGTTACATTTTCAATTTCTTTAAACTATTGACTTGCATCAATTTTTGATATTCTTAAAGCTATTATTATAAAATAAAATTTAAATAGGATGTTATATATAAATTAAGATAATTTCTCTAAAAGGTTTTGTTGGATCTCTAATTATAACTTAATCTCATTGACCTATTAGCTTATTAGAATATTTACAAAGTCTCCACCACTTAAAAGGTCAGAGGTCATTGTAAAAAGTTGGTGAATAGGTTTTTAAGCGCATCCACAATGGATAAACTCTTTTATAATTTTTAATAGTAATATTTAACAAGAACTTCATCTCTCTAACCCAAAATTCCAACACAATTTACTAAATGGGTCCCATTTTCATGACAAATACAATTTTTATTAGTTTTTTAATCAAAAGTAAGATAGTAGATTCAAGCATGACGTATTTAGAGAGAATTTCCTATTTAAGAGTTTATTCCCAATAGGCACCCATTTTTCATTACACGCAATGGGGTACCTATAAAATCTAACTCTAACAAGTTAGAACTACCTATTGAGGATGCTCTAAAGAGGCTTTCAATAAGGCCAAGTCATGCCTCAAAAGTTACTTATTACAAGCCATATGATATACTCGCACCTAATATTTTCAACGCAGATCGCACTGCGCCATACAAAGTTCTATCTCACCCAAAATTTATTCCCACCCCTACTTGGAGTCATACTTTATAATATATATTAAGCCATGTCCTCCCTTCCCACTATAAACACGACATTGTGAGTTTGTAACATGTAGTTAGTGTTTCTAGGACACGATTGAGTCGGTTAGTTCAACTAGTTGAATTGAGTATTGAATAGTTCAACAACCGGTTAAATATCATTTACATTGCAATCTAGTTAAGTATACAATCACTATATTTTTCTATGAGAGATCCGCTCAAGGGGTTTTAACGATGCTTCGCTCATTTTATTTGTCAAAAATAAATAAATTAGTTTAATTGTCGAGTAAATAAATAAGTTAGGCTTCCAAGTAAATAAATAAATAAGACTATCATAAACTTTAAGTAAATAAATAAATTAGACTTTGAAATAAATATTTAAATTGGACTATTAAAATATAGATTTAAAAATTTAATTAAACATGTCCTTTTACGTCATTTTATATTTATCACCAAAGAGAATCGCTTAATTTTATCAAACACTTCACTCATTATCAATTACTTTATCCGCTATCCACTAGGGCTTTATCCACTATCCGCCATTTTTTATCTAACAGTAGCTATAAATTCAAACGCTACTTTTTTTTTTTTGACGCCATTCAAACGTTACTTTAAGTTAGTGAAAATGCTATAGACTAATGAGATCAATCATTTCCGCAACGTTAACCGCTATAAGCTGCAAACAGAATCATGATCGATGGATGGATAAATACGAGTTGAAATATGTGTGATCACTTAGATTATTTTTCAATTGATTGATGTGGATTCACTTGTTTTAAATTTGATGCTACTAAAATTTTATAATATCACCGCGTAAAATTCCTTAAGACTTATTTTTGTTTAGACAAAATAAAATTCCTTAAGACTATTATCACTCGGAGTATAATAATACTACTAGTAGATTTGTTTAGGTAAAATTACACCATAGATTTTTAAGTTTATTTATTCAGAATAAATCGACCCTTTAAGCTTTTTGTAACAAATAAATCCCTTTTAAATGATTACTCTAAATTATGATTTCAATACGCAACCAAACATATTTCACAGATTTCGACGTAATCAACGATACGACATTTTACTAAAATGGCATACACAAAGGTCAATATTATTGTGAACTTAGCTACTTATTTGTTACAACAACAAAAAAACTTAAAGGACCAACTTATTACAAATAAATAACTTAAAAGTCCTCTCATGTAATTTTACCATTTGTTTATTAGCTTAATTATTAATTATGTAAAGCAAGTGATGTGTGGGTGAAATTAAATAATTAATAATGAATTAGTACCATTTTTTTTAATATTATTATGACAAGTGTGTTTATCGGGAATAAGAAAAAGAAGACAAAAGGGGGTAAAGGCTCGTAGAAGCCATTTGTCTTCTAATTAATCTCATATGATTCCAACCAATATATAACACACATGCAATTTTACCTTTATGCTTCCACTCACCACCCTATATTTAAAAAGTTGAGGTGGACCCATTATTAAGGAAAAAAACATATTTTGTTCTTAAGCACTTTACATTTTAGTTCCCTACCTCCCCATTAGCTCAAGTATATTTAGCATTTTAAAAAATTGTGTGCACTATATTAGGGAAATCTTTGCAAAAAAATTGATAAAGGAAAGAAACATTGTATATAAATATATTTTTGATGGATTCATTGCATATAAATATTAACAATACATGTATGGTCAAAATCAACTTTAGTAAAGGGCATAGTCTTGGCTAGCTTTGCATCCCATATATAAAAAGAAAAGAGGAAAAAAGGCAGTACAAGTAATGATTTTCCAACGCTTCCATTAGCATCGATCTCTTGGTCCACATCAAATATAGAATGCATAGAATATATGTATTTTCTAAAATTTGTAATATAAAAGTTATAATTTAGTATCTATTCTTGTTTGTTTAGTAATCAGTACATATGAAAGTGATTTATATGCATTTCATCACTACTAAATTTATGTATATTTTAATTAACAAAGATCATTGTCAATTTACTAGGTTATCAAGCTTCATGTGCATGCCTGACATTTGTGAGTTTTGGATTACTACTTCTAGTATATTATATCATTGCTTGCTGTCAATGCATGCCTCGATGGATTTGTGTCCATTGAGATCTATTTATTGATTTGACAAAAAGGGGTAAAATTGGAAGAGTAAATACTATCAAAGCACTTTAATTAATTAGAAGAGAGACATAGAGGAATAAGAATCCTAACAATATACAACAGCTAAAAATTGGAAAAATAGTATTCCCTCTGTTCTATTTTATTTGCAATTTAAGTTTTGATACATTTTTAAAGAATGACTTAACTATAGTTTTAGTCTCCTGCTTTACAAAAATCACAATTTTAGTCCTCTTTTTTTTTCAGAACTTTAGTCCTCAACTAATCACACCAATTTTTGGCAAAAATGATGACATGACAATAAGGTGGTGACGTGGCGCCAAGTGTCGTGGCAATAAGGTGGTGATGTGACAATCGCTGCATTGTTCGGACATTGCTCAAACAAAATCATCGACTATTGAAGACTAAACCCAAAGAAGCTAACATGTCAAAGACAATGCTTTGCCTCGTGATAAATAGACACAAACTTCAACTCCCACTCCAAATTCATCATATTTCGAATCTCTAACAAGACTCAACCTTAATCCCAAAATACGACCCGCCAAATCACGATGATGAGCTAGCAGCAGCAGTAATCCTCCCCAACAATGACTCGATTTATAACCCTTAGCCTAACACAATCTCAACAATTCCAAAATACCGCAAAGCTCAAATTTCTAAAGTAGAACATAAGCCAAGGAATTTAGCAAATCCACTCCCCAAATTGTTTCAATAATTCCCACAACTAGCAACTCGAGTTCTATGCTAGCAAAGACCATTGGTATTGAGACACCACCAACCAAAGGGAGAACGCCTCCCAACAAACCTCAATCCATCTTTTGTCATGAACTAGTTGCGCGCCAGTTTAAGAAACAATAGACGAGTACTCCCAAACCAACCTATAAATGAGATTCCAAGGGTGTGTTGGTCAACTCAAGTTCACTTCGTGGATTTCTTTATTCCTCCAACTCCACAAAGAATGACATGTTGTCGCCAAATGGATTGCCACTCACAAACCAAACAAGCTTTCATTATCCTCGCTTAAATTAAACTCAACCCTGTTGGAAACTTCCTCCAAAAAATTGTTACGAGCAACATTCTTCACAAGCCCATCCAAAGATTAGTCGCACGTGGGCAATCCCAAAACCATGAATAATATTCAAGAACACTGTGATGTTGATCACAATAACCATCACCTAATGCATTCGGGCTTACAAATGTATATTACATGTATAAAACTCGATAATGGAGAAGGACACTGAAGAGAAGAATATTAAATGTTTCATTCTGTGAATGTAAAACAACAATCAATTTGGGACAAAATGATTTTACTAAGACAACAAACAAAATGGGACGGGCGGGAGTACTAATAATAGACTTAATTAATTTTACTAACTAAATAAACTAACTTTTTAATTCTTGTGATATGGTTGAAAATGTCTTATATTAAGTGGACACAAATAGTAAGAAAATTATGATAGCGAATAAGTTAAGGATAAAATAGAGGATAGTGTATAAGCTTAGTTTATAGCGGTGAATTGGTAGCTGTGTAGTTATCGGATCAGTTTAAAGTGTTTTTGTTTGTGTACGAATTTAAAGTGCTTGTTAAAATTAATGGCTTGAATTGCTCATATAAATATAAAATCATGTACATAGACATTTGTAATTAATATTTAAAATTAATATCCACACTTCACAGCACTAGTCAAATATGGAGCTCGTTGGAAAATTGAGATGGCGCTTCCATCAATGTTTGAGGGATCCATGGGTGAAAGGAGGTGAAAGCTCTTATGTTACTTCTAATGTTGTTTCGGGGTGGGAGGATCTCATCATGGTCGTCTTTTGATGCAAGTGGTCTGGTGGAATCATGCCTTAATAAATCAACTTTTTAATGATACATACAAGGGTCGATTAGAAGCATGGTTCTTCTTGGTCTGAGAGTGAGGATAGACTCGATTTGGAACAAAAGCAAGGATGGTAGTTATTCTGCTAAGTCGCACAGACACACATGTATGAACGAGTGGATTGATATTTCTGAGTGGCGGATCACGTGTGATTGCCATCTAATTTGGCGGCTGAAAGTCCCACATAAAGTTAAGATTCACTTGTGGAGGCGCTAGAGGTGTCCTTCCTAGTCGTTTTAACCTTCACTTTACGCCATGTTGATTGTCCTACTAATGTCCCCGTGTGAGCATGAAGAGGAAAGTTGATTGGCATATATTTTTGGGTGCTCTCTGCCGGAAATGGTGTGGAGACATGCTGGGTCAGGAGCACGATACAACAATTTACTACTTCGGGAGCCTTGGCTTAAGGATGTTATTTTCCTGATAATGGAAGTCTCGCCACTTGTGACACGTGACAGTGTGGCTATGTTGTTTTGGTGCTTATGGAAGCGAGGAATGAGAAAATCTAGGAAAATGTAGCGAGTTTCATTGGTATGTCTCATGGGAGTGTTTTTGAATTTCTACACTAGTGGCAAGATGAGGAGACCAAATTTAGGGCCTAATTTCCAACAAAGAATAAAGAACCTCAAAGAACAACAAAGAATAACAAAGATCAAGAATAAATTATTCACAAGAAGAAGAATAACAAAGAAGTTGTCCACTCAAGAAGAACTCACACGATAAGAAAGAATAACAAAGAAATTTTTTACAAAGAAGAATAAAGAATCGCAGCTAAGATGACATCAAGCTAGATTTACACAAAGATCAACGCCGTAACGTATAATATCTACACAAGAATAGCAACTATGCTCGATAAAGAAGTTGTTCGACGCCCAACCATCGGGTGAGGCCGAGCCGTGAACGTGAAATGTAATGTTGATGCGCTTCTATTCGAGGACAACAGTTTGGAGTTGGAATGTGCATTCAAGATAAAATGAGGTCGCTTTAGGAAGAGCAAAGATGTAATGGTATTATAGATCACCACCAACACAGAGGCGTGGTTATAGGATTATTAGTCGCAAATAAATGGCTTCGTGAATTACACGCCCAAAGAGTCACCATTGAGCCGATCGCAAGACGCTGGTCGATGGTATCCGAGGAGTGTGTCGCTCAGAACCGAGTTTGGCTCCATTTTAAGCTTATGTCGAAACCTTTAAATATTACACGTAACTATACTTGCTAGTTTTATTCGTAAAGGCAAGCCAACCTTGTTGCCCACCCCTTAGCTCTCGCATCAATGCTAGCATCCACAACTTCGATCAGTCCGACGCTTATCCTTTCTTTGATTATTAATGAAATATAAGTTTTTCTTTGTCAAAAAAAAAATTAATATTTAAGAATGTGAATCCAATAGCACTTGGATGAGCTGGAAGGAGTCACTTCCAACTTAACCAAAGTCTTTGATTCGAATTTAGTATTTGCGTAACATGCAACATCAAGTAAATCTCTCGGCGAAGAGCGATGATACTTGATTTATAATAAAAAAATATAATAATAAGAATGGGAGAATATTCATTTTACAAAATTTATGATCCAAAATCATGTTTTGCTTTCTTCTTGACCTGACCTCGTGGCCCAATGGGCCTCATTCTCCTTTTTAATTGGGTCTCACATATTGGTTTGCTTTTCTCACCCCATTTTCATTTATCCAATTTATATATAATATAAATAAAATATATTATATATTATTTTTATCTTTATGTGGCTCACATATTTAACTTCAAATTTTCTCACCCCATTTTTATTTATCCGCTTTTATTTATATTACATTTTAAGCTAGTTTATCAATAATTTTTATAACTTCCTCGATCGCATTAAAATGATTCAAAATATCCTTAAAAATACACTAAATTGGATTTTATTAACTCGCACACTTAACCTTTCCTTGCCCTCACGTGAAAAAAATTATTAAATAAAATTTTAAAATAAATAATAAAGATAACCAAATAAGGGGCGACAATATAAATACCAATGACACACAATATAACATATACGATGATGTCAAAAAAGAAGTGATGACCTTAATCATGATTCTAGATCGAGTAGGGTGCAAAAATTTTAAAGACACATATTGCTACAAATGTAATAAAAATACGACTTTAAAAGGCTTCACAACTCATGGCAGACTAGACCAACAAAATTTAAATAACACTAAGAGAATCAACCTATTCACAAAATACATAAAAATTCAAATTAAATAGACTAACATAATTAAAATAAATTAAAAAATTGAAAAAGAAAGAAGAAAGAAGAAATAAGAGAGATAGAAGAAAGAGGAAAGTCAGTGGTGATTGTATGGATGCAAGGAGAGGGGAAAACTTTTTAAAATAAAACTAGAAGTATACTGCATACGCACTGTAACATCATATCAACTATTTCCGCTATGTAAATACATTTTATCAAGAATCTAAATTATAATAAAGAACATGTAACATTTCTCGCTTTATCTCAAAATGCATAATATAAAATAACTATTCTCGACAATGTGTAAGGTTCCACCATAAAAAATTAATAAGTAATGAAATCGTGAAGCAACAACTTATATGGTCTACCCAAGTAAAATTAAAAACTAAAATATAAAAATATTTTTTACAACAATATCTAGTATTTTCTTGTTGTGGCTCAAAGAAAAGTGTTCATTTGTAAGAAATAAAGACATTCATGAAAACAAATATTAAAGATAGTTGTATTTACTAGTTGTATTTACAACTACCCGTAAGAAATCAATCTTAATGAAATTGTATCAACATGTAATGTTTACACGCCAAAACTCAAAAGAAACAAAATATTTAAAAACAAAATATCCATTTATAATGGTAAAAATATTTTCCCGTCCAATATTATAGAAATGGGTAATTTGGTATTTTTGGTAGTGAATAGGTTGATTAAATAGATAATTGATAAATAGATAGTTAAAGATAGTTGATGATTAGTGTAGATAGTTAAAGATAGTTGATGATTAGTGTTTTGATTAAGCAAATAGTAGATAGATTAAAAAAATGAAATGTGGAGAGATTGAGAGAGGGGGTAAAAGTGGGTTTTAAATGCGCTGATAAATTTTTTTAAGAGAAGGTAAAAGAAAGTAGGTCCCATTAAAATAAATTAAAAAGTAAGATAAAGTAATTATGAATTTACAATTTTGCCTTCAAAAAGCAATAATTGAAATGGGCAATGTGGTAAATTGACCAGCCCCTTATTTTCTTAAAGGGGTAGTTGATGTGTTAGTGTAATTGAGTGAGCATAGTGGATTAGAGTGAGTGCAAAACTAGAGACATTAGTGTAAAACTATAGACTTAGGTGTAAAAGATATTTTCAAAGGTGTGCAAGAACATTTTTTCCCAATAGTATACATTTTTTCCCATTTGGTCAAAAAAAAACATTTTTTCCCAATAGTATACATATTAATTTTTGTTTTTAGGGGTTCGCTATCCAATTATAGGGTCATGTACTTGAAAACTATGTTTCTATTTCTATTAACATTGAACTCTCTCACACTCCATGTAAGTGTTTAGTGAGAGATAATTGATAGCCTTTTGACATGGACTTGAAAACTATGTTTCTATTTCTATTAACATTGAACTCTCTCACATTCCATGTAGCAACGGATTCTCGAGGCGTTAGACATATCCTCATCACTTGAATCCTCATCACTTAAGACATCCCCCAATTCTTCCCCTAAAATTTTCATGCCAATTGCATCCACTGGTGTTAGAGTGAGGCATCTAGCCGAATCGTGGGAGATTGGGTGGAAGAAGAATGAGTCTCTCCAAAGAGTTATTTGATGAAGAGGGACTCCCAACACCCCTAAAGTGGGGCATGCACCGAGAACTATGAGCAAAAGTAGAATTCTCGTAAGAGATTTCACAACGAGGAGCCGACAAAAATTGAAGAAACTTTTGCATAACATTACAATCATAAATAACCACACCAGTAAAGAGGGTTTGGTCTCCCAAACCATCTCCTCTGTGAAATAATGTTAGTCGCACTTTAAGCGATAGGGATCATTCTCTTCCTCGACCAAAACCACACTAGGATCGTGCAATTTGATGGGTCATCTTCCATCACAGCTCAACAATTTTCTCAGTGGTAATTGACTTCCCTTTATCAAGCTTCGTACCCATCGAGTAGTAGGCTTCACCTCATGGCGAGGGTGCACCTGATTTTCTTGAGTCATCTCCGTGATCTTGAGAAAACTTACAATTTTGGAGAGAATGACCAATACATTGACAAGAGCTTGCAAAACATAGGTACCCGTCAGTATTCCACTCCGATGTGAAAAGAGTGTCCTCTCTTTCAACTAACAATTGATCATACAACTTATCGATAAATTGACATCAATAAGAACTCTAGCAAAGTTGACCAAAAGTCCTCTTCATAGTGGCTTCATCCATAGCAATAGGAACTCCTAGACTACCACTAATTTCAAACAAAATTTCTCGCCTCCAATACTCACTCTATTAAAAGACCACTAATTTCAAACAAAAATTTTGGCCTCCTAGCATTGGTTTGTTTTAGAAAGAGTGGTCAAATCAAGCTTCCAGCAAACAGACGCATTAACACTGGATTTAAATTACGAGAATCAAGAAACCATACTCTCCTAAAATCATCTTTGGAGGCAAAAGAGAATTCAAAGAATCCTCTTTACCGAGAGAAACCAGTGGACCAATCGCAATAAGTATTCCACATATTAGAAATTTTCCCTTCAAATCCTTAATCTGGATACGACTTATCCCCTTTCGACAAAAATAATTCTCCCATATAAGATGTCGACGATTCAAAGAATACTAGCTTGATATTCATCTTCGTAAATCTTAATAGCAAGAACATCCCCTTTTATACAAGGTTTTGTATTAATTGCTTAATGTGATCAAAATCGCGAAAGATTTTTTGTTTGTAATAGAGGCTCAAGGTTACCTATCAAAGCCACATCGTAGAAAGATTTTCTTTTAACACCATTAATCAGTAAACAACATCCAAGAATTGGCTCCCATCCTGCCGCGATGTCGCCTACGCCGTGACACGCCGCCGCTGTTCGGATGTTGTTGTGCGAAAGTGGGACAAACCTCGCAATAAAGTTTGTTTGGAACCCGCCGCGCTTTCATAGTTTTTGAGCCGATGATGACCCCTGTCCCACTTCCTGGCGGTGGAAGCATGCCTCCCGACGCGTCGCGATCGCTGGTGTCACGCATTCCCGACATCGATGGCGACTTGCCATTAGCGACCATCATAATGCGCGCTGGCGGCAGGGGCGCAGCAGTAAGGACTTCAGCAAGTTAATAGTAACCCGCCATCCGACGTGATCCGACGCGCGCAAAGATTGCGCGAAAATCATGGGCGCCATAGGATTAGCCATGAAAGGCTAAAAATTAGCAAAAAGGAAACCCTAGCAGGAAGAAGAAAAATAGCATCTCTCTCTCTCTCTCTCTCTCTCTCCATTTTGTCAATGCTTTTTGATAAAAACCAAAATTCAATCCACTTCTAAATCTGAAGTAAAATTGGATCAATCAAATTAGATTGAATTTGATTTTAAAACCAAACCGATTGGATGATAAAAGTGCAGAACCTCAAGGTTGGAATAATCAATATTTTTCTCTCGCAAAACCAATCTAATCCAATCCAACCGCACAACACCCCAGTTGTGGATGAAAATAGAAATAATATTATATTTTGAAGCGAAAAGAAATACCTAGAGTAAAAATAATATTTATTAATTTAATGAACTAAATATTTATTTTAATTAACTAAATATTTGTTTCAACAATTTAATTTAAATAGCTACATATTTAATTTAATTATTTAGACTGGACTTGTTTTACTTGTACATTTATTTCTCTCTTCCTATTTCTCACCTTTATCAAACAAGAGAAAATCTCTCTTCATCACTTCTTTCAAAACAAACAAAAAGTGAATGAAATTCTCCGCGGCAAACTCCTGTATGGACGGCCGGGATTAATCAAGAATGAGGTGGAAGCAACATCGTCGTCCATAGTTGTCGACGGGAAAGTGGGGTCACGCATCCAAACAAAAAGGTCCTTGATTCCGCCACGTGTTCCGGAGTTGGGACGCGTTGCGCGAGTTACAGTGAAAAGAAAGGAAAAAAATCGAAGCAGAGGAAGAAGAAGTTAAGAAGAGAACGAACGACGACGATGAATGTGGTGAGTGCGTTAATGGTGACTTCAGTTACTGACTCGGAATCAACTCATCGGCCACGAAGGCATACCATTCGGATCGGTCCGGTGGTTCATCTACGCCGGGATCTCTTGCTTCCTCAAGTCATCTTCGCTGGAATCATGTCAGGTTTAACCCTTAGAAAACGCCATGTCTCTCGGTCTCTGTCGACCCTCGAGATTCTTCAGCGTAGCGGTTCTCCTTCTGAGAAAAACAAGCAGGTTCTTCTTCTTTTCGCCTCGATTCGATTTCCTATTTGCTTCTATATTCGTCGTGTGTGATCGAATTTTGGTTTAATATTATCGGATTAGGAAATTTCAATTTGTTAATCGTCAACGTGCTCTTCTTGTGTGATGCAGCGTTTATATTTCCCGTGGTTCAAAACAACACCAGCTTTGGTGACTCTGCTTTTGTGTAATGCTGCTGCAATGGAGGTAATTGATTGTAATGCTTCTTCTTTTCTTACAAATTTTCATTCGAAGTTAGAATAACATGTAGCTTGTTTGAGTAGTTGCTATTACCACTCAATGGATTAACTTCACTAGTATGCTAGGTTTCACAAGATATTAGATATATAGTTAGTCATTATTAGTTACTAGTTTGGTGGTGCCTATAAATAGACTCCAATCACTCAATTCAATTTCCTTGGTTGTACCATTTTATCATCTATACAAACGTTATTTTAGTTTCTTTCTTTTCTCCTTCCATAGATGTCATGTTTTACTGAACACGGTAACATAGCTTGAATGTGGAAAGCCTTGAAGGCATTCTATAGTGGGAATCAGCAATTTTTCTGGGATGGAGTAGATCACCATTAACACTAGACCATGGATGCACTCTTTTGATTAAAAGATATGGTCATATGAACCTCACCAGATTCCTTTGTTCTTAGACTACTCACCTTTTTGAACTTCGCTAGCTTCTATGATGTCATTCTGTGTTCCGTGCTTTAACCAATCTTGCTCCTATTCTTGTAACTTGTTGTATTTATGAGCTCTAATGTTCGCTTTGTTTGTACCTTATTGCTTAAAAGTTTGTGCCAAGCCTTTCAACATCCCTCATTGATTACACTAGAACCCGAATCTGAACTGAGTTTCCAAATGAAATGCAGCTGGTGATGGAGAGCTCTCCCGTGATCAGATCACCATCCTCCATCCAACAAAAAATTTGGCTGTTCTTCTTCTCCCTTGAACTCCAAGAAACAAGAAATGACAAGCAAATTTGGAGACACTATCAACAAGAAACAAGAATCCAGCTGTAGTTAATAAATTAGCAAGAGTTATGAGTGGTGCATGAAAGAATATCTCTTTTTAAAATGCTTAATAGTACAACATAGTTATCTCTCAGTAAGAAACAGAGATGCACATTAGATGATTTATGAAGCAGTCTCTTTGTACAAGGACTGAGATTGGAAAAAAAATGCAGAAATGGAAATTAAAACAACGATGCTAAGAATGAGATTTTGAATTGAGTGGATCCTAATTGGCCTATTTTTGGGCAATCACCAAACGTTAGTAACTAATAACTACACCATATATCTAGCACAAAAATTTGCCTTACGAAAATAATTCCTTGTAAATAGTGCGAAAAGCTAAAATTAAAATAGCACTATGTTTATGAAAAATGATTAGGAAGAACAAAACAACCAGTTTGTAGTGGTCTGCGATTGATTGTGCATTTGCTCTAATTGCTGAAACGAAGGCTTGAATGCCAGGGGCTTTTGCTAACAGTATCTGTATTTATGCCTGGTATTGAATTGACTATGGTGGATATACTTCAAAATACTAAAATGATGATTAAATTATGCTTTCCACTTTTAAACAGTTGCTGGTTTTGGAACTTGTAATTTGTAGGCACTGAGTATACCTCCAGATGCATGTTCAACTAGTTTGCTTGCTATCATTCTGTGGATTTTCGCTCTATTTTTGAAGAGGTATGTTATTTTTCATGTTTCAGTGTCTGTAGTTTTAGCATTAACGTTTGTAACCAATGAATATTGTTTTACCCCCTTTATACCTCTCATATTTAAACTTATTTTTTCTCTGATTTCAGGTTATCCCCAGGCACTGTAGTAAATATGCTAGCTCATGTAGTGTGCCAACTTTGAAGGGTTTGTAATGTAATTTTAATGATAATCTGTTACCCAGTTGCTTATCCTGTCGGAAAGGTGACTTACCATGCATAGTTTGGAGATGAATCGCACTTACAAATTACCAGCATTTCATCTCAAGATTTTTCCAATGAAATGGCATTATGTCAATATTGATAATATGCAAATACAGATGTAGATATACTGTGTATATGCAAATTAAGGTCTTTTTTTGTAATCTTGTTTGTTTGGCAGTTTAGAATAATCTTCTGCAGTTTCTTAGGAAATGAGCAATATAGCCTTATATAGGCATACCTTCTGGCTAAAACTCAGGTCATCAGAAGGTATGCCTATATAAGGCTATATGATTTATCTACATGAGCAATATAGCCTTGTATGAAGCATGTATTCTGCTAAAACGGAGTCGTCAAGCAATGCATGTTT